>CM031087.1:14199581-14805201 GCA_018257905.1 Gillenia trifoliata
AAAAAAAAAAAAACCCAACAAATACAACTAACTATTTATTTATATATATATGTGTGTGTGTGTGTGTGTGTGTCAACTATTTCTAAAAATATATGTCGACTGTTTCTAAAATCTTCATATCCAAACTACAAATACAAATGATTGTGTATTAGCATTGGGGTTGGTTTTTGTTTTATTTTGGGTCTAATTCTATACCAAATTCCAAAAGTTTAAAAAAAAAATCAACAAATATAACTAACTATTTATACAAATATGCCAACTATTTACAAAAGTATATGCCGACTACTTTTAAAATTTTCATATCCAAACTACAAATGCAAATGATTGTGTATTAGTATTAGGGTAGATTTTGATTTTGTTTTGAGTCTAATTCCATACAAATTAGGTGCAATATACATTTTTGATTCAACCTAGTATTAGGGTAGATTTTGATTCAACCTATTAGGTGCAATATATACATTTTAACCTTAAATATACAGGTAGATATATAATATGCAACTCACACAGTATTTCCATATATATATATAGCCCCTTTCTGTTGAGGGATCCATTATTTTAGGGACACCTTGTGGTGCTCATTCCGTAACTTTTTTCAACAATCCAAACCATCTATATTTTAGTACATCATTCATAGATCATCCTTACAAAAAGTTAGACAAATCCAAAACCACTAAGACATCCAATTGTAGTGAAAAAAATGAACCAATACGGTTTTTCAAAAAAACACTATTATGACTACCATTTAATTCAACAGTCAAAGGATTTTAAATTTAAGTTATTTTTTGTAGAAATTATCTGAAAGAAGAATTACACCAATGAGTTTCAAACGCTAAACCTAGCTTATACCCTATATTCACCCTCACTATTAGGATAACACCAATGACTCTAAACTCACAGTATTGCCATTATTTTTCCTGGATGAGTGTATAACACTTGGGGAGACAAAGTCCAAACATATAAAGATGGTGGTTTCGTGTTTGGATTCCACGAAAAATTTATATCAGGTTGGTGGAATTCCACCTTAAAATCTTTGATACTGTCTTTGAAAAGAGAATTGAATGTGGTTAATAATTATTGCAAAGAGAAAATAAAACAAAAAACGTGTATTTGGCTGACTCTTTTTTTGTGGTTGTGTGTGTTTTTGCTGTCCTTCTACTTTAATCTTAAGGCTTTAAGGGTAAGGTCATGAATATGTGTGAGATGAAGCTTTATAATTCGGAACTAGCCCATTTGTTCGGGGTAGAAACAAAAGAGTTAGAATATACGGACTGCCCGGGTGGATATATAGGGCTTTCCTCTTTTAACTGTTCAAGTTCTTCTTGTTCTCCTAAGGTAGTTAGAGTTGTAATATCAATTGTAATAAATAAAAAAATAAAAAAAATAAAAAACTAACATGCACCGGAGTCAATTTATTACAAAATTAGTAAAATAACTTTTTTTTTGTTTTTTAGAAAACTTCAACGGTACCCTCCTTATGTATAAAAGTAAACACTATAGTAGTGAAACTAAAAATAAAAATAAAAAAAATCAAGGGAAAACTAATTGAAAAGACATAAAAACTTTGAATCTTAACCAAAAGTACCCTAATAACTTTTATTTAATGGTTAAGGCAAGTCCAACATCAAACCAGCCTAATTAGACTGGCCCAACCAAAATAATAAATCAAGTTTCCAATTTTGCCTTGATGGCAAGCCTTGGGCTGTTTAGTCTCTCTTTCTCCATTTCTCGATCTATCTGCCTGATCTTTCTCTCCCTTTCTCGACCATCTCTTCATCACTACGATGTAAGCCTCCTTCTCCTTCCTTTGTTCTTTCTGCAGTTTTCAGTTTTAGTTCATATAATCCCTCTCTTTCTGCAGCCAGATAGTGACTCTTACAGACCTCCATAAACCAAAACAGCTCTCACAAAAGCTAAACGGAAATGGCGCCATAGTCGTTTAGGGTTTCGCTCTGCTTCTTCTTCCTCCTCGATGTGTTCTCCACCGCAATTCGCGCCAAGGAGGCAGAATCAAAGGAGTACGTCTTCACTCTCGACAACTCCAACTTCGCTAACACTGTCAGCAAGCACGACTTCATCATCGTCGAGTTCTACACCTCCTGGTATGCAATTCACATCTCACTCATTTTTCACCGTTGATTCTGTTTAATTTGATGATTTGATCGTTTCTCTTGTTTCGTTTGATTTGTGTTTGACGTTTTGTAATTGGATCTGAAATTTTTTCTAAATTCATGTTTTTGACATTTTTTATTAAACGATTTGTGAGGAATTGTTTTAGAATCGGAGCATGAGGCAGTTCTATAGCTAAATTCACTTTAGTAAATTATAGTTGACTGAATAAAAGAAGAAGTGAGAAAACATAGACTGAAATTTTTTTTCTTCCAAAGATTATGCACTGATTTGGAGCTACTACTTTACACTTATGATACTAAGCATAGTTGAATTCACTTAAGGATGCTTTCTGGTGTTCTTTGAAGATGACTGTAATTTTCATATGTATTTACGATTTTGAACTATTTATTCATCACATATTTGAATAAAAAAAATATTAATCGGAAAAGTATCTTTCTATATATAACTAAGGTTTGCACTGAATATCTACAAGCTATTAAAGAAAAGAGTTGTTACTTTCTTGAAGCTCCTGTTTCAGTTAGCAAAAAGCCAGCAGAAGATGGTCAATTAGTTATACTTGCAACTGGTGAGAAGGTAATATGTTACACAAATTATCATTTATGCAGTTTGTTGCTTTATACATAGTTCTGGCCACCTGCCAAATATGCTTTCTTGCATATAATTCATGCTCTTCTATTGCATTATGTATTGAGATCTTATAAGGAGTAACATTGCTAGTGACCTACTTGTGCATGTGCTTGGGGTATGAGTATATGGCCTCGTTTGGTATGCCGTATAGTACACCGGATAGTACTAATAATCCGATCTCGGGTGTTTGGTACACTTCGTACTATAATAGTCGCCCGACTATTTAAACCGGGCCCACCATTTAGTACCCCTCACACCCGACTAATTATACACCCAAAAACCTCGGTATAATTAGCTGGGTTCGTCCCTCTCACTCTCTTGGTCTAGCTTGAAGGAAAATATTTGAATTACAAGTTCATTTGAGCAACACTTAAGCTGCTATTAACAAATTAAAGGCTCTTAGTTAGCATATTAGTACTCAAAAACAAAATTTTTCTCATGACTTTTGAAGCCTAAATGTTGTGAACCAAGACACAACTCAAAATCACATTAGTAAGTTGTAGCATCCTATACCTTTGTAGAATTTTTTTTGCATGAGCAAAGGTTAAATACCCAAGAGGGCCTTCAATCTCATCTTGGATGAACACCTTTGCTTGGAGGAGTTGTGGTTGCACCTTGAATCAAATTGAAGGTTACCTACGTACTTCGTCTCCTACGAAGATCAAACTTTTCGTAGTTCTTGCATTTGATGAGAGTTTGAGTGAGTTTGTATAAAGAAAAAACTGTGTTCTTCACACACACCTAGGGCCGACCAACCTAGTATAAATAGTCAATATTAGTCCGATACTGCACCAAACGCCCGACTAATTTAGTCAATACTGTCCGATGACAGATTATCCTATCCGACTGAAATAGTCAGTCCAGTCCAAGCTATCAAACGAGGACTATATGTATTTGGTGTCATATTGCTTTAAATTTTAAAAATATAAAGGACATTACTTGACGGGGAGTGCTAGCAATCTTTGCATTTTGAAAAATATAAAGGACATTGTTTTCGTTCTCTTTCCGATTCCGTACTTCAATTCTCAATTTCTACAATTTCGCACTGTGTTTTTGTTTAAATTTAGGAAAATCTCAATCATAAAACTAATTGTCTGTATTTCTTTGAATATTTATTGTTTCTAGCTCGATCGGTTTCTGTTCAGTTTGATTTATCGGTGCATTCAAATTAGTATCGTACGATTCTCACAATAGACGTAAATTTTTAGCGAAATTTTTCCTGCAAAATTGAGGAAATAGAATTTTTAATTGTACAGTATAAATTTTGTGTTACATCCCGTTCCGGAAAATATTAGTATTTTATTCCCGAAAGTGGGAAATGACAAAAATGCCCTTGGTTGACCTTTCGGTTGACTTTTGCGTCGTAACTCGTACGACCCTTCCCGTTTGTATTTACTTGTCGTGCTCGTCGATACGAGCGTGTGGACGTGAACGAGACGTTATTCGGAGTTCGAATGATTATTTTACGGGCGTCGGATTATCGACATTTCCTGTATTTCAACGTTGGACTGTTTAGGTTGTTGGGCTGGGGCCCAAATTTCTGTTGGCCCATGTGGCCTGGTTCCCTCTGTCAGTTTGACCCCCTTTGTTTCTGGGTCACTGTCTCCCTCACTCTCTCCCGTGCTCTTTGTCTCTATAAACCTCACACAAATTTCTCAACACACACATGGCTCTCTTCTCCCTCTCACTGAGCCATCTTCATGGCCAACTGAGACTTGCAAACCAAACCATCATCTTCACCGACCTCAAGTTACCCAGACTGAACCCAGAAACCCTGGAAACCCAGGAACCCAGATTCAGTGCGATTCCATTGCGAGTTAATAAAGAAAACGTCAAACGTCACACGTAACACCCAAGTTCCACGTCATTCAAGCTCAAGGTCGTACCGAGTTAAGCAGAAAATTCTATGCGTACCAAAAAAGTAACGACAAAACTATCAAACTCGGAAAAACTACCCAAAATTGCGCATTATCTGACGTCGAGGTGGCATGACACTAAGAAGAAACTTTAGAATTAATCCAAGGAAAACAATACACAAAAAGTGTACAATTCGGAAATTTTCGATTCCAAGAGCCAGATTCAAGAACACACTGTTCGAACACAACATTGGTAGGTAATAGAATACCCAAGAGATAGCCAAGGTTCACGAAATTGAAGTCTGATACCAACAGACAGGTACAGAGTACGGAAGGAAGAGCATAGGTTTGCAAAAACCCGCTATGATACCAATCTGACACACCCCGACCCGGATGTACAGGTGGACACCCAAAAGTCGAGTGTGCTGGCCGACACCACATGGGGTGACGAAAGCCATTTGGGAGAAATAAGGAATAATTTAAGCAAATTGAATTAAATGAATGTCAGAGTGCACGAAAGTGTGCAGGCGGAAAGAAATAATAAAATAATAAATGTGGAGTAGAGTAGGAGAATACAGTATGATTACAAATACAAGAATTCCCTACGTTGTCATACCACCGCGTCTCGACGTCGACAGCTCCAAGTCACTTATCCTGGAGGGGCGCAAAAACAAAAGGGTGAGTGGGCCATAAGTAATTATTTTGTAACACCTTTCCTTTTTGAAAGTAATAACCCCTCGCCGTCAAATCAAGTAATAGTTCTGGAAAACCTTTCTGGAAAACATACTACAGTAGTAGATAGAAAATCAGTGTAAGTACAGAAATGTACTTATCGTCCAAAACGGGCAGAAAGCCACAACTTAGTATAAAAATACTTTACCAGAAGTCCGTATGATAAAATAGTACGGGAAACCCGTAAAACCAATAGAAGTCTCCGTGGCATCAGTGAAATCCGATAATAAAATCACAATATAAAACAGTAGGGTATACGCTTGATAGGTATGACAGACACACGAGTTCATACAGAGGTATTTTGTCATGAACAGGCTAGGTGTATGAATAATATTACGCTCATGTACTACATACACGTGAAGCTGGCACTAAGCGCATCACAACGAGTTCGAGTCGCCAAGGCGACCTAGAACAGGCTGGCACCTACGACGGATCCAAAGTGAGTGTGTCGGTGCGTGTGAACATACACGTGAAGCTGGTCCTGGCCCCGGACAGTACTACTGACACCGTGTAAGCATTCCTAATTGAGCGTGTAAAAACATACCACATAATATTTCTAAATAAAATAAGGTGGGGTAATTTTCTTTCTAAAATAAACATATAATTAGGTATTCACGGATGCCGCCGTACACCGCCACACGCGCCGCTGTGAGGTCCCACGCGCCCTCACGCGCCACCACGCTCCAGTCGAAGTCCACTACGCGCTGGTCAACGATCAATGCTGATGTCAGCCTGGTCTGGACCTGTTCCTGACGTCAGCGCCTGTCTGAACCGGTTTGCTGACGTCACCAGGGCTGGTCCGAACCAGTTTGCTGACGTCACCAGGGCTAGTCTAAATCGGTTCGCTGACGTCACCAGGGCTGGTCTGAATCGATTTGCTGACGTCAGCGCCGGTCATCCCTGTCGATTTTCGGGTCGCCGGCGACCGTCGTCGTCGCCGTCGCCGGAATCTAGGAAAAGTTGGCCGGAAAACTGGGAAATTTTCAAAACTTCATATCTTCTTCATTTCAAAGCCAAATTGCACGATTCAAGTACCAAAATGAAGCTAGGAACAAGGAGAACAAGAATTTATCATTTTGGGGGCCAAAAACTGGCCAGAGATGGCATGAAAATGGAGAATAAGCCACGAGTGTAAACCGGCCGACTTCGAGTTCTTTGATTCTTGGCCAAACACGATCATCCAAGACTTGAACAAGGTCCTATAGACTTCAAGGAGTTCAATGGTGGTGGTTTTGAGGAGATTTGTGCTCGGTTTCACCGAGAACTCACCGAGGGAAAATCTTGGGTTTTCACCGACGATTTCGAAAATCTGGGTTCCTGGGTTTCCAGGGTTTCTAGGTTCAGTCTGGGTAACTTGAGGTCGGTGAAGATGATGGTTTGGTTTGCAAGTCTCAGTTGGCCATGAAGATGGCTCAGTGAGAGGGAGAAGAGAGCCATGGGTGTGTTGAGAAATTTGTGTGAGGTTTGCAGAGACAAAGAGCACGGGAGAGAGTGACCCAGAAACAAAGGGGGTCAAACTAACAGAGGGAACCAGGCCACATGGGCCAACAGAAAGTTTGGGCCCCAGCCCAACAACCCAAACAGTCCAAAGTTGAAATACGGGAAATGTCGATAATCCGACGCCCGTAAAATAATCATTCAAACTCCGAATAACGTCCCGTTCGCGTCCACACGCTCGTATCGACGAGCACGACAAGAAATTAAAAAAGGGAAGGGTCGTACGAGTTACGACAGCAAAAGTCAACCGAAAGGTCAACCAAGGGCATTTTCGTCATTTCCCACTTTCGAGAATAAAATACTAATAATTTCCGGAACGGGATGTAACATTTTGTGCAGGGATTGCTCAGGGAATCAATGTCGGAGAGATTAAGAAACTTCAGGATGCATGGATCTACACTTGCAATGGCTTGATGATGGATACGAAGAAGGTTTGGATATGAAGATTTTAGAAATAGTCGGCGTATACTTTTGGAAATAGTTGGCATAGATATATAAATAGTTATGTGTATATGTTGAATTTTTTTTTTTTTAAAAATTTGGTATGGAATTTAAAAAATCAAAACAAAATCAAAGTTACGGAATGAGCACCACAAGGTGTCCCTAAAATAATGGATCCCTCAACAGAAAGGGGCTATATATATATGGAAATACTGTGTGAGTTGCATATTATATATCTACCTGTATATTTAAGGTAAAAATGTATATATTGCACCTAATTTGGTATGGAATTAGACTCAAAATAAAATCAAAATCTACTCTAATACTAATACACAATCATTTGCATTTGTAGTTTGGATACGAAAATTTTAAAAGCAGTCGGCATATACTTTTGTAAATAGTCGGCATATTTGTATAAATAGTTAGTTATATTTGTTGATTTTTTTTTAAACTTTTGGAATTTGGTATAGAATTAGACCCAAAATAAAACGAAAACCAACCCCAATGCTAGTACACAATCATTTGTATTTGTAGTTTGGATATGAAGATTTTAGAAACAGTCGACATATATTTTTAGAAATAGTTGACACACACGCACACACACACATATATATCTATAAATAAATAGTTAGTTGTATTTGTTGGGTTTTTTTTTTTTTTTTTTTTGGATTTTGGTGTTGAATTAGACCCAAAATAAATCAAAATTCACCCCCAATGCTAATACACAATCATTTGTTTTTGTGGTTTGAGCATGAATAATTTAGAAACAAATGCAGATATATTTTTAGGAAATAGTTAACATATATATATAAATAGTTGTGTATTTGTTGAATTTTGTTGTTTTTGAAATTTAGTATGGAATTAGACCCAAAACAAAACCAAAATCCACCCCACTCCAGAATAATAATACCAATCATTTGCATTATGTGTTTATAATTGATTATTTTGCCTTTACTTGTGCGCTTAGCTATTTTGATAATTTTGTTTTACTTGAAGAATCACAAAGTAGCAAATTTTTAGTTCAATAATGATGCAGCTTTTGGTTTTTGTCTTCGCATTGTTGTTAAAGTTACGACAAGGGGCAATTTGTAAAGATGCATTTCAAGATAATCCATTCTGCTGTATAAAGATAACGACGATATCGCTACTATGTAATTTGAATGATCTTATTTGTAATTTTAACGGATATGCGCTTGTGTTTTGTTGTTGAATTGTTAGATTTTTCAAATTTTTATATTTATTCTATGTTATTTCATTATTAGGGATGTATTATTTGATACATGAATAATAAGGAGTGAGTTTCGATAATTATAGCTTGTTTTTGTATTTTTTTGAAGAAATTCCAACAAAAATGTTATATCAGGAGCATTGGGCTGATTATAAAAAAAAATGATAATATTTTTTTTCTTCGTTGTGGTCTTTGGACTTTAATGAATTAATAGCATATTTGTAAATAATGAAAGTTTCAATGGCATTTTTGTAATTAAAAGTGTCAGATTTGGGCTAACAAAGTTTGGGTTCTATCAGGGGCAGATTGGGAAAAAAATTATAGCTTGCATGTTGGGCTTTGCTTTCAGCATGTGGGCCTTTTTGGTTTTTGTCCTCTTGTGATAAAATTTGTCCTTCTGATTAAATTTGTTGTCATTTTCATTAAAAAAAGTTATTAGGGTGCTTTTAATAAAGAAAAAGTTTAAAATTGTTCTTTTCATTAAAGCTCCCAAAAACCAAACCCTTCGCCCACGAAAACCCCACACACCATTTGTAAGTTTGTGTTAGCAGTACTGAAGAGTCCTCTACCAATTCTACTTCTACTAGCTAGATTAGTCCACATTGTATTAGATGATAATTTTCTTGTATAGCGGTATATAAATTTTGTATTACATGGTTTGAATATGATTGCCTCACTGTTTCGTGCTTCTTCATCGACCTTGGAAAGAGGTAATTAATTTGGGAAATTTTGGAATTGCAAGTCCGTTTTAATCAGCCATATAAAAAGTGCCGTAAACGGAAGAACAAAAATGTCATCTAATCAGATATATGAAAAGAATCACCTACCGCTACAACTAATAACGTGTACAAACGAATTTGTAAATGAAGTGACATATGACAATTATCCCGAATCAAATTTATATTTTTGCATGCATGTGCACCAATTAATTCGTAGTTGATACTTCAGTACTATCAATATACAACTATACAAGGATGTTGAGAAGCTAGACTCTGTTAAACAGTATTCTAATACCAACTTTTCATAATTTTATTTATTGTCAAGAAAATTATATGGCACCCTTTAAGAATTAATCAAATTACATTATAATCGTCAAGATTACTATTTAACATTACATTACACTATGATCGTTTGGTTATATATAGTATAGGCATAAGTTACTATTAGTGGACATCATGGAATCATTCATTATTATTGTTCACTTTTAGGCTCCATACCTTTGTTGAGAATGAATCTCATATTGATGGAAGAAGCAAAGTCGGCCATGGCATGGAGCATGTGGACTCCACACACAGGGCCCCCAAAAAAAATTAAACCAAATTTTTTTGCTAAAAGTATTTGGGAATTCTGTATGTTATTCTTCGCCGCATGGAGGCTGAGATATATATAAAATTTACAATAAGACTAAACTACACAAACCCTAATTACATAAGGAAAAAAGTCCACATGGGCTAATACAATGGCTCACGCCAATACTCCCCCTCAAGTTGGTGCATAGATATCACAGATGCCCAACTTGTCGAGTGAGTTATGATACTCTACTACATACAAACTTTGTAAGAATATTTTCCAATTGATCCTCGAACTTAACGAACGGTATACAAATTAATCCAGTCTCCAATTTCTCCTTGATGAAATGTCAATCCACTTCAACATGTTTGGTTCGATCATGTTGAACTGGATTGTGTGCAATGTCAATCGCAGCTTTGTTATCACAATACAATTACATGGGTTTGCGCGGTCTATAACTCAAATCTGAAAGTAAATTTCGAATCCACAACAGTTTACAAATGCCAAGAGCCATACCTCAAAACTTGGCTTCTAGACTTGATCTGGCAATGACTTTTTGTTTCTTGCTTGGCAACGAGATTGCCTCCAACAAATGTGAAATAACCTGAAGTGAAACATCTGTTAGTAATAGAACCGGCCCAATCTGCATCGGCATATCCGAAAACATCCAAGTGTCCATGCTTAGAAAACATAAGTCATCTTCTTGAAGCAGCCTTTAAGTACATCAGAATGTGATCAACGGCACTCCTATGTTCAATACTCCGAGCATGCATGAACTGGCCAACCGCACTGACTGAATATGCAATGTCTGGTCGGGTTTGTGCCAAATATATTAACCTTCCAACAAGACAATAAGATTGTTAGTAGTATGCTCTTAAAGCCGCTCATTTGAGGTAATAGCTTTTTGGAATACTTGTAATGTTAAACTCTTATATTGTTTAATTGAAGGGCAAAGATTGTTGTTATTCACCTTTTAATGTACTAAGTGTATATTTAATAATGGAATCCAAGGATTGAAAGATAAGAGATCTAAGTGTGATAAATCATGGAGACCCTTCTCTTACATTCATTCCCAAAGCGTTCATAGCCATAGGGTTATCAATTGGACACTAACAATTCGCTAAGGCTAGTATGTGTTATGACTACAAAGCAGTGAATATGATTTTAGGAAATATGTTCCAAATCATATTCACAAGAATCATATAGAAAATGAGAATCATATTGGATAGTAGACATGAATCAAGCTATCAACCAAACAATGTGGTAAAGAGTATTGATATAGAAGAACCGTATTGCATTGTAGTTGCAACGAAATAGGTTCTCCAACCAATTCGAAGTAGCTTGGGTAGCTATGACTACTACTAGGTGTCACTAATGGTTTGTGGAAGCCCTAAAGATCAACAATAAATAATCTTTATCATAGGGAGAATCAAAAGTAAGTTTGATTCACAATCGATTTGTAAGAGTTATAATTGCTCACTGCCTTGCTAACTAAAACCTAATGGATCGTACACCGTTAAAGAATAAGTGTAAAGAAATATAAATGAGATGGATATGATTGATTAAAGAGTTTAATAGAGTATGATCTTGATCGATTAAATTGTTAATTGATCTAACAAACAAGTTTGTATTGGGCTTGAAATAAGTTTCGAGCCTATAAAGCACAATGGACTTTGGTTCAAAAGGCCCATTATATTTAAGTTGTATGACAACTAAATCAAATGAGCACCAAGCCTAATCCATCTAAGGATGGTCGGCCATGCTAGGTTGAGTGGGCAAAGTTTACATGTTTGCCATTCAAATGAAATTAGGTATAAATTTTGATTTATAGCCTGAACATCATTAAGGGTTCTTTGAGGAGAAAAATTGTAACACTTCTCCTCAAGCCAGCCATATAGGGGGGTTTTTGCTAATACCAATTCATCTCCTATATCATTCATCAACTCTTTACACTTCATCTTTGGTGTAGAGGCTTAGAGGCTTGCAACTTTGGAAGTG
The DNA here is from genome assembly GCA_018257905.1 of Gillenia trifoliata. Lineage (NCBI taxonomy): Eukaryota > Viridiplantae > Streptophyta > Magnoliopsida > Rosales > Rosaceae > Gillenia > Gillenia trifoliata. The sequence goes on from CM031087.1 coordinate 14,211,381, forward strand.
GATAATCCATCCAACAAATCTACAAGGATCAAATCAAGGAGAAAAGAAGCAAAACCATCAAGCAAACATTCAAAGAGACAGGAGTGAACTTGAAGGCCTTCCACTTGGGTGATTTACTTGTGTAAACAAGGACTTGCTTCAAGGGCAATGAACTCATACCCTCGCTTTAATTTTGAAAGAGTCTTGGTTCACCAATCACTAGGCCTTGAAAGATTTGAGATTAGAATTTGTTTTTTAGTACTTGCCTCTTGTTAAGAGTTAATATGTATGCTTGCCATGCTCAAATGTTCTAGTTAACAAAAGTTTTCCTTCAGATATTGCTCCATGTTGGTTGGTGTCTGATCTTCCTACTCACACAATTTGTTATTCATCTCTGTCAATGTATCAGCAAGTTTACAAGCAAGCATACCAATCTCTGTCAACAAATCCATCACATATTTTTGCTGAGATAGGAAAAGACCTCTAGGTAATCAGGATACTTCAATCCCAAAGAAATACTTTAGGGGACCAAGATCCTTCATCTCAAACTCCTTGGAGAAGTTGCTTATAGTGCAGCTCTTTCTACAGGATCATCCCCTCTCACAACCATGTCGTCTACATAAACGATTAAAGCAGTGGTTTTACCCTTCTTCCGCTTTAAGAACAAGGTATGATCAGAATTGCTTTGTCTATGCTCAAACGTTTTCATAGACTTAGTGAATCTTCTTAACCATGCTCGAGAGGATTGTTTAAGTCCATTGAGGGACTTCTTCAGTTTGCAAACTTGATTCTTAGAAACAATCTTACATTCTGACGGAGGGATCCATGTAGACTTCTTTTGTTAGGTCTCCATGTAAGAATGCATTTTTTACATCAAATTGGTGAAGTGGCCAACCTAGATTTGTAGCAAGAGATATGAAAATTCTGATGGTATTGATTTTTGCAACTGGAGCAAACGTCTTCTGATCATCAATTCCTTTTATGTATACCCTTTTGCTACTAGCTTGGCTGTGTACCGTTCAATTGATCCATCTTAATTTAGTTTAATTGTGTAAACCCATCTGCATCCCACTGTTCTTTTTCACGATGGAAGAGGGACCATTTCTCAAGTAACATTCTTCTGTAGAGCTCTCATTTCTTCGCTCATGGCATTCTTCCACTTTGAGTCTGTTAATGCTTTTTGAACATAATGTAGGATCACAACAGAAGATAACTGTTCACAAAAGCCACATATGACTCGGATAACATGTGTGCTGACACATAATTACTCATGGGATATTTGACTTTAGCCTTTGCATCTCCTTCATATTGTGCTTTTGGAACCCCTTTGTTCTTCCGCGAAGAAGTTTGTATAATTGTACATCAGTGTTGTGTTCTGACAAAGTACTAGTTAATTGTAAATCATTTACTTTAGTTGAACTAGTTACTTGAGTTTCTTTGATGGGAGAATCCTCGGATGATAATTGATTTGATGGCGATGGTGCTAGAGATGTGGGCAAAGGACATGCTTAGTCTTGAGTCTCCACCTGACTGGGATAATCCTAGAGTTCTATAGGAGACTCCCGGTCTTGAATAATTGGCTGATTGGTCTCATCAAGGAGTGAGAAAATTGGGACAGAAGCAATGGGCGATTGGTCGGTTCTATCTGGACGACCAATCGCTTCAACTGGCAGAGAGGAGGTGGCATCGAGCGACCGTTTTTTACTATTGTGGGACCGGTCATGTCAGAGATCAAAGAGCGGGTATCACAGACGATTGGTTGGCAATTTCTGATAGACCAGTTGGCGGAAACAACTAGAAGAATCTCCTCCTGAATAATACATTTCGAACTCTCTGAAAACCACATCCATTGTGACATATACTTTTTGAGTAGGAGGATGAAAACACTGATATACTTTCTGATGTTGAGCATATTCTAGAAAAATACACTTGAGAGCACAAGGATCCAGTTTGCTCCATTGTTCTTTGGGCACATGCACAAATACCACACATCCAAACACACGTAGTTCAAGGCTAGAACCGGCGGTAGGAGGTAATGGTGAGTGAGCTTTTGGAGTGGAGTTTGAAAGTGGAGAACACTAAAATGTACCATGTTGATCAGATAAGCAGCAGAGCATACAGTCTCACCCTAAAAAGAACATGGCAAGTTAGCTCCAAAGAGTGAGGCACAAACAACTTCTAGCAAGTAACGATTTTTTCGCTCTACAACTCTATTTTCTTGTGAAGTAGTGTTCAATGTCATTCTCTTGTTGAAATTTCTGCAATTAGATGTTAACAAAATCACATCCATTGTCTGAAGTAAGGATTTTAATTTGTCGATCATATTGTGTTAGAACCAATTTATGAAGTCGTTGAAAGTTAATACACGCCTCATTTTTAGATTTCAGAAAACAGACCCAAGTCATGTGGTTGCAGTCATCAATGAATGTCACAAACCATCTAGTAACAGTAGCAGTGAGGACTTTAGCTGGACCCTAGACATCAGAATGAATAATCATAAAAAGGCAAATCACTTTTATTTAGACTTAAAGAGTATGAACCCTGATGATTCTTTGCAAGTTCGCAAACATCACATTTGAATTCTGAATCACTAGAATTCTAAAATAACAATGGAAATAACTTCCTAAGATAGCCAAATGAATCATGGCCTAAGCCATGATGCCAAAGCCATATTTCTGATCTTTGTTCCTCTGATTTACTACTTGTCTAAAACGCCCAACCTAGTTCATCCACTTTAGCGGGAGTCATATCCAAAAAGTAAAGCTTGCCCTTTCTAGCATTATAACCAATTGTCTTCCCTGTGAGGATCTCCTAAAAGAAACAATAAGAAGGCCAAAAGGTTACAGTACAGGGCATCAAAAACTTGTCCAACAAATAATAAGATGTAGTTCAACTCAGGAACCACAAGCACCGAATTAAGAGTTATAGAACTTGTAAATGTAATAGAGTCGTCCTCAATTACTTGGGCAAGATTACCATCCGCAACTGAAACAACGGATTGAGTTCATTTGTTAATGTTACAACCCGTCCCAAAATTTATGTGAAATGACCAAAATACCCCTAGGGTCAATGTTGACTTTTGTTGACTTTTCGTGACGACTTGTGAAAAATTATTTCTTTACATATTCTCGACGTACTTGTCGACACGAGCGAGTGGACGCAAGCGGAACTGAATTCGGAGTTCGAATGAACAATTTACGGAACTTTAAAGTGTAGGGGCATTTTGGTAATTTGCCACCCCGTGTATGGGAATTAGGGTTTTTGGCATTTTGGCTGATTGCACAGCAGCCAACCCTACCCAGAAACTGCTGCACGTGCAATCTCTCTCTCTCTCTCCCTCTCTTTCTCTCCCATTCTCTCTCTCGGCAAAAACCGTACCGAGAGCAACCATCCTTGAACGAATCCCAAAACCACCAAACCAACGCCCAAAAATCATACCAGAGTGTTCCTCTCGTCATTGTGGACGAGACTGTGATTTTGGAATCATCAAACTCGAACCCAATCGTTCAAACCGACGTCGGAACGGTTTCAGAAACTAACCGTCAATTTCCTGTGCAATCCAGACCAAGGTAAGCCTCGAGACCATTACCATTGGCTTTGTTGGATTGAGTAGGTTCAATTTGATATAAAGTACGTCAAATTTGGTGCAGTATTGAAGGAGAACGGAATTAGGGTTTCCCGAAGCTTTCCGGCCAATTTCAGGCCATCTCCGGCCATTTTTCCGGCCTCAAATTGGTATGAAAATGTTCTACTCCTCAATACCTTCAATTTGATATATTACACGTCCAATTTGGCCAAAGAACGAAGGAGATATGAATGTTTGAAGTTTAGGGACTAAATCGGCAATTATTTTCCAGATTCCGGCGAACCAGACGGCGGCCGGCGGCGGAGCTCCGGCGACCGGCAAGAGGAAGAAGGAGAGGGAATATTCCGTTAACGGTAACGGAATATTCCTAACGGCGAGGGAATATTCCGTCAGAAAAATGTATATTCCGTTAACTTTAACGGTGCTGACGTCAGCAGGCGCGTGGGGCGCGTGGCTGACGTCAGCAGCGCGTGGGGTGACGTCAGCAGGGCGCGTGGGTCGCGTGACGCGCGTGGCGACACGTGCCAGCGCGTGACGACACGTGCCAGCGCGTGAAGCCACTCTCCGGCGCGTGGCCGGCACGTGAAATGGTTTTCCGGCGCGTGGGGTGGTTTTCCGACCGTTTCCCAGCGCGTGGCGTAATTCTTCGGCTCCGCACACCGAGGAGGGCAACACCGGGGGAGATTTCACTCCCGAATACCTGTGAGTGGACTTTTGCTTTCTTAAATGATTTTTATGTTTGGAAATGAATATGAAATTGATTTATACATGATTTCAAATGATTTCCAAAGCATGTTTATTTATATATATTTAATTTTAAATATATATACTTGTTGATTAATATTTGTGCAACCATAATTAATTTATTTATGGTAAATACATTTGGTAAATGGATTATTTTGGTGATTTGAGATGATTTATCAATTATGTTCATACATTATGAATTATCTTACACTATGATATTACTTTGCATAAATATGAAAAGATATTGGATATGATTTGGGAAATATTATTTATGCATTATTGATTTATGGGATTTATGAAAGGGGATTTTGGCTCCTATATCTATACACATGAGTATGTATGTATGTTTTCAAACACACTTGGTATGCTTTCACTACGTTTGTAGTACCGTCTTCACGGCCGTAGGACAGTTCTCACATGTATGGGTCACACGCACTGTACTCCAGGGGTATTGTCCGGTAAATACCTTAGTGCAAGCTTGTCTTACGATTATTGTTGTTTATGGGGAAAGACCCCACTGCGTAAGGACTCGGGTGTGACGCGCTGCGGCGCTAGGACTTACATGTGTGTGGTACTAGGAGTACAAATTATTGATTAACGTATTGGACTTGTACGGTGATTGAGAGGCTGTTCCTCAACCCGTGCATGTGTGATTGCGCATATACCTTGTGTCGGTTTTCCGTACTATATTATTGGATATTTATGATTTGTGACTTACGGAAATATACATCTTTCGAGATATTTCAGTATATGTTTATAATACCTTTCGAACTATACTATGATAGTATGTTTTTACGATTATACTGGATTTTCAAACAGGGGGTTAGTACATTGAAAAGAGAAAGGTTTGTGAAAACTTTTATTTTTGTCCACTCACACTTTTGTTTTTGCGCCCCCTTCAGGACACAGTTATAGAGCATCAGGCGAAGTCGAGGCATCTGTGTGGCAGCTCTGATCAGATATCCCAACCATGTAGGGATTTATCTTTCTGTTATTCAGTTTCTATAATAATATCCATCCCTGTTATGGATTGAGATTTTAGGAACTTGACTCACTATTTTATTTCCGCTGTTTCAAATTAGTACGCTCTGAACCATATGCATATTGACATTGAATTCCGCAACGTTTATTACAATTTAATTTCGTTTCTACCAAGTGTTGTCATGCATTTAATGGCTTCGTCACTTACGAGTGTCGGCCAGCACGCCCGCGTTCGGTATCCACGTGGGTATCGAGGGTGGGGTGTGTCAGTTAAGGTTTTCGACCAAGCATGCATCATGAGTCATATGGTATGTAACCCCTGAATCAATAATCCACATAAATTTAGTTTTAGTATGCAAAGCACATTTTGGAATACCTGAAGTAACCACATGAGCTACTGCTGGAGCATGCACATTCAAACTTATAGAAGTCAGCTCATAAGATGACATTTGTAGGGATTTGCCACCATTCTTACGACGAGGCCTTGACTGATCCCACCACTTTGGATATCCAATCACCTCATTGAAGGAAAAATATGCTATTAACAAATTAAAGGCTCTTAGCTAGCACGTTAGTACTCAAATAAAAAAAATTTCCCATGACCTTTGAAACCTAGTAATAGTGAACCAAGACTCAACTTCAAATTCACAAAGAAGGTTGAGTTTTCTTACCTTTGTAGTGAAACATTTTTGTATGATTAATTAACATTTAATTAGTCATAGCCTATAATCAATTAAACCATTTAATTGTTCTCACTCAACTTCATAGAATTCTTCAATCATTCCTTTTGAAGGTGTACGATCATTTAGATTCTCATTAGCGAGTTAGTAGGCAATTAGAACTCTTTCTTATCGATTGTGAATTGGAACCACTTTTTAATTCTTCCTTTTGTGAAGATTAGTGATTACTAATCTTCAGGTCTTCCACTAGCCATGAATGACACCTAAATTGTGTCATGTCTATCCAAGCTAAGCTAGAGGAGAAAAAACTTATTTAGTGTTCTCACTCTCTAGTAAACACCTATATACTTGTCTTGATTTCATATACACCAATGACTCGAGACTCGTCACTTTTTAGTAAGAAGACATAGTATGTACTGATCTCTTTCATACGTCTTAACATTATGCCCAATTAGCAATTCTATGATCATGAATATTTTAGGATATGTGTATGAAAGAGAAAGATCTCAACAAAATCTAACTTATTTTAGATTACATTCTCTTAACTACACATATATTCCTTGGACATAATGTTAAGACGTATATCATATAATGAGACGGCCTTAAACAATAATTTGCCCTAAGATTGAACTGCATTAGTTTAAAATGTTAAATGTCCGTCAAGTATCATCCAATGATTGAATTTAGGGCACATTTCCAACAATCTCCCACTTACACTAGAGCCAATCAACTATTTGTTCAGTGATGATACCTTTACAAATGTCATACCACAGCTAGCTGAACTTTAGGCCTAGACAGTGGTTATTTATATGTTATCCGTAAAAGCATCTTTGAGATTAGCAATGTTACCATTATACATGATTTCAAATCATGTGGTGTAGTCTCTCAATTGTGTTTGGAACTTAATGAGACCTTGATTCCCAAGCTTGAGCTATCGCCCCATTAATGTCGTAGTGAAGGTACACTAGCGACACTTTCTAGTTGGAACCAGTTAGAGAGTTCGTTTCGTAAAAGAACTTTTCCATCCAAACAACGAGTTTAATGCTTCTAAAGCGATATATATATATATATATATATATATATATATATTTAAATTGCAATGTTTATGGAACACACTAGAATCAATACTTTTAGTGTTTCCATTCAACTATCTCTTTATTCATAACAAAGAGACATCCAATGTTGTATATGATATAGATTCAAAATATAAATCATATTACACTTCCAGTCGTTACTCTGACTTTCCTCATTCTTGAGGAATCCTTCCTTTAGTAAGTTCTTAAATGCTTAAGGACTCATTTAACAGTTGTCATGGTTCTGATCCGGGGCAAGCATCGACATCCTCTTATACTACAATTAGTACAAGTGATATCAGTGTTTTTCATACAATATGAAATACATGAATCACCTTTCTGCAAATACATAAAGGCTACTATTCATGCAATTTGTTTCTTTGGGAGTATTAGGGTATTTGCCCCAAAGAAGAGCAATTTCCAAGTCTTACTGGAATTGACCTTCCATTATGAAATTTTTCATTTGAGAAACTTCGTAGGAACAATGTTTATTAATAGGGATTGAGATAATCCAATTAACTCCTGAAATCTATCATTATAGATTTTCTTCCCTAGTAGATAAAACATATCTCCCAAATACATCATATCATTATAGAATGTTTAAAGTCATAAATTTATTAAAGGAGCAATCTATTATCATTTCCAAATGTAATATATCAACTATATTTATTTAGGAATATAACTAACTCCCATTAACCTTTTGTGAACCATGTAAACAAAAGATTCATTTACATTTACAAGAGAAATCAAACAGTTTGATTATTCTAATGAATTGCTTATAGCTCCCACTAGCTTGTTAAGATTCATGGTTGATGGATCTTAATAACTTATACATTTAGTGATTCAATGTCTTAGACATAAATCATTAGGACTATCCTGATAATGGTTTCGGAAACCCATATTATGTCCAAACGTTGAATTAATGTTTTAGTTATGTCAAGCTATCTCCAAACGAATTGAAACCATGACTGCATCAAAAAAGGTTTCTTCAAAGTCAACCGTTATCTTTGATTGTAGTCACCTTAGCTAACAATTAACTTCGAAGGTTTTCATATTTTGAGTAAATGGCAATGTGCCATATTCCTGAGTCGATGTCCTACATAGGCTCAATATAGTCATAAGGATCTTCTCTTTAATTCGTTTAAATTAAGGAGGTGTAACTCTATGACATAGTCATAAAGTTCAAGCAAATCAACTGAGACAGTTTATAGATCCTTTTGATCATTTTAAGCTTTTAGGAACTTGCTTGTTAAGTTTGTTGAGTTTCAACTTGTGACTCAGAGGACTTACTCCTTGAGTTCTATCTTGTTCATTTGCACTACCTTAGACAAATCCTATTGTAGAATTATAATGAACTATCCAACAAACAACCTTTATTAGTTGGTTTATAGAAGTGATATCCAAAAGTTTATTTAAGGATATCCCACAAGTATATAATTTCAACAAACTTTGCTCTTAGTACACATGCATTAAGTCTATTAACATATGCATGACAACCTCAAATCTTAACTTGATTAAGACTTGACTTTCTTTCCAATTACATCTTATGGAATTTTAAAATATTATAGAAGACGCTTTTATTAACAATTATATTGTGTTAGAGTGTATCTAGAAGATATAGGTTTATAATCAACGAACTATATCTTATTGAAGTTCGTTCTTCTCCTAATGGAGAAATCTATTATCATACGATGCCATTTTCCTTTAGACCATTCAAGGAAAGTCTCCTACAGTATTCATGTCAAAGGAGATTAATAGTTTTAGAAGTCTTACTCATCAATTTACATTCTTGAATTCTTTGAAACCTTTTGCAAAGTATTCGGACTTGTGTTTATTAAATACACTATAGTCTAACCGAGAGTGATCATCGGTGAATGTCACACAACATGAATAATCTTTGTTGTTGTAGTGAATGTGTTTCACTAACATCAAAGTGAATTAACCTTAACATTTTTGTGACTCTTTGTTCTTTCTAAAAGAATAAAGATTTGAACATTTCGCTTTAATACAAGTTTGACAAGGAGGCATTGGATATGGATCTAACGATCCATAGCATCCACATAAGGCCAACTTGTAGTTTATGTTTTCAAGGTGCCACAATTTAGTAAGGTTAATCACTTCTCAGTAACCTTTTGGGTTTTAAGCATCATTGTATTCTACAGTCAACACTACCACATCATCTCTATTATATAGAAATAATCAATTGGATTACAATAATCCAATCCTAAAGAAAAACACTACTAGAAAAATCAGTTTTCGTGACGCCTGAAAAACGTCATGAAAACCATTCCATGGCTTTTTTTCAAACGTCACAAGACGCGCTGTTGTTCGAGGAGTCATTGAAAGTCTAAAAATACTATGACGTCGAAAAGACGCCATAGAAAATACTTTTGATGACGTTTATTAAACGTCATCATATATTGATGATTGGCATTGAATGAACGCCATGAAAAAGATTTTGGATGTTATTCAATAGACATCGTAAAAACTTATGGCGTTTCCAAAGCGCCATTGAACAATTTTCAATGACTTTAAAGAAACGATGTTTTTTTAAATAAAATAATAATAATAATCAATTCAATATTAATACTATTTACTTTATTGCTTATATCAATCTTCCCAATTAAAAGCATGGCCAAATTCAGTAATAGTATATATCATTCAAGGTTCTATTTACATTGTTAAGTGAAAATGTACAATAAAGCAGTTTGTTTTAACTAAAGAAAGCAGAACAAAATCCGGTGCTAATTTGATATAGTGTGATACTTGTATAGTGAGAATGCTCTCTGTCATAGCCATCATCTGCATCAAAAAGAGAAAACTAAATACATCGGGTAAATCAAAACTAAATACATAAGCTTGACATTCAAGATGCCAAGGATACAAATTCATTAAGACCCTGCAATTATATGCTTCATGAAAATTACAAGATTGCACTGAAAGCATGAATCTAAGGAACCAAAATCAAAGGTTTACAATAAAGCTACATTCCAATGAAAATCTTACACTTGTGTGATAGTTCGTTCATGGAAATTTAAAATTCTATATGGTCATAAGGTTAAATCATTAAGAAATGTGATAGGTAATAATCTGAATTCTACCTGGTAATAATCTTCATGACTTCTGAATCAAGTTGCTTCCAAAACTTTGTCAATGCAATTGATTTTATCTTCTTTCTCACAAATTCGAAGAGAGCTTCAACTCAACTCAATTAAGGGGTAGTGAGAACCTAATAAATCTTTCAGTTATCAGTATGAAGTTTACTATTCCAAATTACAATAACATTATGCGAAAACACTTTGTTCATTCCATTGTATACAATGCTTAGCAAAATATGCGCTTCAGCATCCAACTGCTGATCCTGTCAAACTCATTCTATTTTTCCGATGTTAAAGCACGGCAACTGATGCGTGTCAGATTGCATCCTCAATTCTCCCTTTTGTGAAGATTAGTGATTACTAATCTTTAGAGCTTTCACTAGCCATGAATGGCACCTAAATTGTGTCATGTCTATCCAAGCTAAGCTCGAGGAGAAAGAACCTATTTCAGTTTAAGATTACAATGCAATATGGTCCTTCTCTAAACAATGCTCTTGATCACATTGTTTGGATGATAGTTTGTTCATGTCTACTATCCAATGTGACCCTTGACTATATGATTTCTGTGAAATGATTGGAACACATTTCCTAAATCGTATTCACCTATTCTGGCCAGAAGTTCATGATCATATCATAGATTATTCACCCTCAACTTATTCGAAGGTTAGAGATCCCTTGTTGTACATACACATGTCTCTGTGATTAGGCAACATAACCCTAACTATGATGTGGGCACCCTCGAACCCGGAGTGTTGTTAACATAATCAAAGATTAAGGACCTAATCACAAGACAACTGTAAGGCCTCAGGTCAAAGGACTAATTTGCATAATCCCAACTTGTGAGTTCTCATAAGACATGAGTATGAGATCTCACGGTGATCATTTCTAGTATTCTCACTCTCTAGTAAGCACCTATATACTTGTCCTGATGTCATACACACCAATGACTCGAGACTCGTCACTCTCTAGTAAGAAGCCATAGTATGTACTGATCTTTATAGATTGTCAATGCCTAATTAGCAATCATATGATCAGGAACATTTTAAGATATCTGTATAAAAGAGAAAGGTCTCAATAAAATCTAACTTATTTTATATTACATTCTCTTAACTGTACATTTCTTAGACTTATTATTAAGGCATATATGATATAATGAGACAGCCTTAAACAATAATCTTTGTCATAAGATTAAACTGCATTAATTTAAAATGTGAAATGTCCATAAAATATCATCTAATGATTGGATTTAGGTCACGTTTCCAACAATCTCCCACTCATAAGATCCTTGAATTGTGTGGTTGTTGCCACCACACTTAGTGTACTCTGTAGGAGGACGAGAAGAGTTGGTTGAATCTCTAGGCTTGGTGGAATTATTTTGAGGATGAGGAGTTCTTTGAGAGGTTTTTGAAACCATTACAGATGCTTCAGAGAAAATACCGTTCATGGACTATCGTTGTTTGGCATCACAACATATATAGGCATAGGCTTCATCAAGACTCAATTTTGGCTCCTTGTGTAAGATTTCACCACGAGCTTGTTCAAATTCACGATCAAGTCCTCCAAGGAAAATATAAACACGCAGACATTCATTCTCCTTTTTCTAGATCACCACATCATCATGGTTCTTTATTTTTGAGGGACAATGCCGATCAAGTTTCTGAAAAATACTAGTCAAAATACTATAGTAAGTATTACCAGTTTTCCATCTTGTCGAGTTGTGAAGGCCTTCATATGAAACTCATAGATTCTTGCCTCATCACCATCATCTGAGAAAGTCTTCTTCAAAGCCTCCCAAATTTCTGCAGCAGTTTCCAGTTAAATGTAACGTTCCATCAATTCCGGAGTCATTGAATAGATCAACCACTCCTTAACGCGCCAATAATTCATATACCATTTTGTATAAGAAGGATCTTTCTCATCAGACTTAGAAATCGCTCCATTCAGAAACCTTAATTTTTCCCGACTATCTATACGTATCGCTAGGACTTAGGACCAAAGTTGATAGTTATTTTCATTGATTATGACACCGTCAGTAGAAAGTGCATAATTATCTTGTTGAATGATAATTTGTGGAGGGTTTGATGGATCAATGGTGATTTGAGGAGTTGAAGTTTCTTCTTCTAATTTTGTCATCGCAGCGGAATAAGATACGAAATACTAAAACAGATATGTGTTTGTGATTTTCTAATAAGAATTTGATTTGAAATTTGAGATTTGATTTGGATTTGAGAATTAGGGTTTATGTATTGAGAGGGGAATCCTAGAATTTCCTTGCTCTCGATACCATGCTAAAAGTATTTGGGAATTCTGTATGTTATTATTCTCCACATGGGGGCTGAGATGTATATAAGATTTACAATAAGACTAAACTACGCAAACGCAAATCACATTATAGACGTCATATTACACTATTAAAGTAGGATGTTATTCGTGGACATAATTACATTACTATAACATTGTTTAGTTAAAAAGTACTAATGCCATTTTTAAAGAGTTAAGTGTAAGTTTCATATATATGGATGGCATTGCTCTCTACATATAAAAAGTGTACATAAAATTCACTTGTATATGTAAGTGGTTCACCTATAGAAGAAGTGTTAATAGTAAATAGTGTTACAGCCCGTCTTGAAATTTATAGTATTTTATTTTCTGAATGTGTGAATTGACCCAAAAACCCCTAGAAGGGTAAGTGTTGACTTTTGTTGACCTTCCTATCGTGACACGTGTGACCTTTTCCCTTAGTATTTTATTGTTGTGAACATCGATACGAATGCGTAGACATAAGCGGAACGAAATTTGGAGTTGAAATGAAGTTTCTGCGGAGCATTAAGTTCAAGGGTATTCTCGTAATTTCATGAGAATTGTATTTTCTGATTGGGACCCACCGTATGTCTCTCATTTTCACCCTTACTCCACAAACTTTCTCACTTTCTCTCCCTATCCCGTCTCCTTCCCCGACTAAACCACAAACACCACGGCAACAGAGCCACTGTTCTCCTACAAATTCGACCACCTAATCACCACCATTAGAACCCTCTCCTCATTAGAAACTTATTCCTGACCTCTGTTTTGTGAAAATCGGATTCCAAAGTCATGATTCAAAGAGCTCCAATGATGATGAAACTTTCCAACGAGATTTCCACCATTTTCCAACCAAGGTAAGCTTCACCACCATCTATACTTAGAAGAGTAGAGGAAGTTTGACATATTGCATGTGTGATTTGGTTGTGAAATGACATAGATCAAAAGGGGGGAACCTCGGCCCAGATTCCAGCAAGAGTGACCGAAGGTCAACGATAAGGTTTCCGGCCAAATGGCTAGGAATCGACCCTCGAGACAGGTACCAATGGGTTCATCTCAACTCCACGAACCCAAATATACCCTCAAAATCGACAGTGAAGCAATGACGGAAGCGCGGCGAGCTTGAGAAAACAACTGGCCAAATTCCCAAAATTCTCAGCTATTTGCAGCAAATCCGGTCTAAGACTGAGAATATTCTAAGGTATATTTCTTCCTCTGACTAACGTCGTTAGAGTATTCTGTTAAATCCTTAGAATCTTCCATTAAAGTTAATGGCGCGTGTGGGCGCGTGTGGGCGCGTGGCTGCGCATGGTGACCACTTACCGGGGAATGGGACCTCATGCCAGCACGTGGAGCCCTGCGGCGGCGCGTGGAGCCGCAGAAAGGCCCACGGTGGCGCAAGTGGTTTTTGAACACCAAAACTCTTAATTTGAGTTCCTTTTTCAGTCATTCTTCGTAATGTTGGCTTAGTTTACTCAGCTTAGGTTTGTTCCACTTTAGGAGTGACAACCCGAGGACTACGAAGACCATACAAGCATGGGGATTACGACTACGATCTCTGTGAGTGGGCTTCTGCTTTTTGAACTGTATTATATTTATATGATTTCTAACTTGGTGTTATGTTCACATCTGCACCGTTACGCTTACCTTGGATCCATTGTAGGTGCCAACATGTTCAAGTTGTTTTTACATCTAGAACTCATTGTGAAGTGCTTAGCGCCAGCTTCACGTGTATGTAGTACTTGAGTGTAGATTAATACACCCAGCCTATTCATGTCAGAATATATCTGCATGAGCTCATGTATATGCATTATCTGATGAGCACACCATATTTGTGTATTGAGGATTTATGCGATTTACCTGCTTCCCTGATTTATCTGTTTTCACCGATGTCATGGTACGCTATACTTATTTTGAGTTTACAATGAGATACTTATACTTGGGTTTTCTATCCATTGGTTTCTCCGTGATGGCTTTATATTGAGAATTTACAAGATTTACTAGTCTTCTTGGAATAAATTATTTTTTCACTATTACATTGGTTTTAATACTTACTATGTAGTATGATTTTGAAAGTTACTAGTTTTTATAGTGTCTGCTTAGTCTATTCGAAAGAGACAAATGATTTTAAAAATCTTTATTTTTGCCCACTCACACTTTTCTATTTTGCGCCCCTCCAAGTTTAGTAGGCAATGGAGCTCTTGACGTCGAGACGCGGTGATATAGTTCTCTCTTTAGTGAAGGGATCCATCCTTAGTAACTGTAATTAGCACCTTTGGATGATTCACATTAGTGTACTTTCGCTCTATAAAGTTATATGCTCTGATATTCATTTATTGGTTCACCACACACTTTTGCGCACTCAATCCTTTTTTTTAATCAAATTTCTTTTTCTTACTTTAAATTACACATTTTTCTTCAAATGACTCTAGTCACCCTACGAAGTTGTCAGCCAGCATACCTCGATTTTTGGGTGTCCACCTGGATGTTCGAATCGGGGCATGTCAGTTTTTTATCAAAGCTTAGGTTTTGTAATTCTTGAATTTTTCATTGATGCTCTGATACGTTTCAGTTTGGTATTAGAGCATAGGTTAGGAATTCTTAACATCTACACTTAAGGGTTTATTGTCTTTCTTCTATTAGATATAGGTTTCTCCTTTGAGTCATGCCACCTCAATGTCGAGGAATGCGCTGTATTTGGACAGTTTGCCCGAGTTTAACTTGTTTTTGTTGCTACCACTTGGTACGCATGGAGGAAATTGTACTCAGCTCGTGACAACTCATAACTTAGGACCTTCTGGCCTAGGTGATACTTGTGGTGACGGACATTTTCTTCAATGTCTCATGTTAGAACTGCACTGAATTAGGAAACTAGTTCATTTACTTTCTTTTCACTACTTTTGAAGTTTGATGTTAGAGTAGCGCAGCAAATGACCTTCATCGAGTACTTCCTTTGAGAGCGACGCTTGGTGTAGATGACGAAGCATCCCTGTTGGCTAATTTTCTTAGTTGACTAGTCTTAATGGATCCAATTCCAGAGGCTCAATTTAACGAATCCAAAATGCTCAAGACTGATTCAAGCAGTGAATGACAACATCAGACAAGACTTGAAGCTACGAAGGACAGATGGATTGCCCGTGTTGGTTGACTGGACGTGTATTTTGACTTTTTAAGGCTAGTACATCAACCGATGTCTGATTTGTCAATAGGCAAAGACTTTGAGACAAAAACAATCTCGGTTGTCTCAACCCCTTCCAATTCCAGTCCAGAAGTGGGAGGATATCACTGTGGATGATGTGAAAATTAACTTGACACACAAATTAAACCCTATTGTTGACAATTGTAGTAAAGGTGCAAGTAGGGATCGTTCTGGACCGGGAATTAACTAGGGATGCTAATCAACTAAAATAAGACTCAAAAACACTAAACTAGACTCTATAGACTCAAAACTAACTTAAGACACTAAAAACAACAAGAAACAATAAAAAAGACTCAACTCTAGACCTAAAACTTGGTTTTGACGAAAATAAAACTTAAAAGACTCAAAAGACTAAAAGAAAACAGGTTTTGACTCAATAAACAAGACTTAAGAAAAAGGGGATTTATTTTGACGAAATTAAACCTAAAACAGAAACTTGGAAAGCAACTTTATAAAAAACGAATTTTAGTGAATTGAATGGGTAAATGGCTAGTTAGAGGGCTCTTCTCCACACATAACACATATGCAACATAAATCAATCTCCAGTTATTCTTTCAATAAACCATGAACGACAATGCCCCAAATTAATTGTATTGAACAAATTAATTCTCAGATTTCCCTAGATTCATTGAATTGAACGGATGACGCATCACAACCAAATTATTCTTTATCAAATTCCCTAACTATGGAATACACATGATAGAGCCATTTAACAAACATCATTAAGTTCAATGAAAATCATAAGCATTGACAAAGCATTCATAACTATGAACAGCATGTTAATCCAGCCTAGGGTTTACTTAACGCAATCGTGACTAGCAACCTTCACTACTCGTAAATATAAGTTTGTAACTATTAGGTGAAACTCCCTTATATTTTAGCATCAAATTCATGCATGTAAATTAAGTGTGCACCCTCAACCCACGTACATAAACATGTTTTTAATAAAACAGATAAGTAAACCACATTCACGATTCTTGAAACAATAATTGGATGAAATCAATTCATATAAAACATATGTCCATGGCTTCAAATTCGCCTCTAACTAAAAAGAAATTAGTTCCACATGATTACAACTGAAAAGAAATAACTAACATTAAACATCAAAAATAAAGAGTGAAGACACCTAGAATCCTCCAAAGCTGCGGCACAAATCTTCAGTTTCTGACTTCTCGCTCTCTCTCAAAACTGGTCTCTCGTTATATTCTGTGCATCCCAAGTAATTGCATCATCAAGGAACTCTAAAGCACGATTTTTTAGAGAGTTTTGACTTCATTAGAACTCCTCAATCCATCTGAATTAAATCCAAAAACACGCACAAATAGCTGCCACGTTATCTTCCTTGAAACCCAATCCGAGTAGGACTCTTTTTCCTGTTTCGACCTCCAGTCACTAAAACAGCGATAAAATCTTCAATAAGTATTAGAATGACGATCTGTAAAATCCTGTGAAAACTAGACATCCAGATCTTTCCAACCATATATGGCACGACACGTAATTCATTCTGAGGAATTCTGGGTGCTCTGTCGAAGTTGTCAGTTATGCACAGCACTGTCCAAATTCCACTCGGATTCTACGTCTTGCAATCTGCTCGTCTTCCAAACTTCTAACTTCACTCTTTAGGATAAATTAAGGTCCTCTAGAATTCAGGTTCTCCATTATCCTCATATGAAAATGAATCCCCCTTTTGCAGCTGGAATTAGGTAGAAAATGATGATGATAAGGTTAGGATAAGATAAGATAAAGTTTGGATAATGTTCCAGATAATGTTCCATGTTTCCTGTTCTTCCTTATCTTCTTTGTCTTAAACTTATTTCTTCATCTTCAAAACAGGTTCCTAGCCTTCTTTGACCTCCAAAATCGTCCATTCCTTGTGCTCCATATTCATGCACTCCATTTAAGCTCCATTTTGCTCTAAAATGCACCAAAATGCACTTTCTTGCTTCACATGCCATTTAAATCTACAAACACACTTAGCTTAAATCACTATAATAAACAATAACTAACTACGTAAATACAAGAAAACAAGCTAATTAAGTCGCATAAATATGCTCCTATCAAATTCCCCCACACTTAGCTTTTGCTAGTCCTCGAGCAAAACAATGAAACAAAACATAACCTAAACCTTCCAACAATTGCCTCAGGGATTTCCAACGAAACATGACATGTTAAAAATCACTACTTACACAGATTTTAGCCATCCTTACCCTCGAGCACATACTTAATCACAGCAAACATTCACTAGCTCGCATTTAATCAATTAAAACAACATTTTGAATGTGGTAACATGCCTTAGAGAATCCCTCAATTCCTCACTGGATATACACTCTATTTTCACACAGATTTTCTGACTACACTCCCTATACTAGGTATATGTGAGAAGATTGATGTAAACATGTAGACTAGCACTCACATATGTATTACAACGAAGGCACTTTCTGGAATTATAAATATGTATATGAATATGATCTCATGAACGGAATGCCACTACTTAGATGCAAGAACCAGGGATCCCATATGCTCATACCCGGATGTACTTCTTGTGGAAATTTCAAGGATGAAATTTTCATAAGAGGCTAGATTGTTATAGCCCGAACCGAAATTTATAGTATTTTATTTTCTAAAGGTGTGAATTGACCAAAATGCCCTAGAAGGTATGTGTTGACTTTTGTTGACCTTCGTGTCGTGACACGTACAACCTTTTTCCTTAGCATTTTCTAGTTGTGCTTGTCGATACAAATGAGTGGACTCAAGCGGAACGAAATTTGGATTTGAAACAAAGCTTCTGCGTAACATAAAGTTCAAAGGTATTCTCGAGAATCGTATTTTCAAATTGGGTTTAGGGTCCAGTGGGACCCACCTTCTGTCTCTCATTTTCACCCTCACTCTGCAAACTCTCTCACTTTCTCTCCCTCTCCTGTCTCCTCCCTCGACTAAACCACAAACACCACGACGGCTCCGCCGCCTTTCTCCAACAAATCCGACCACCCAATCACTACCATTAGAACCCTCTCCTCATTAGGAACTTGTTCCTGACATCTATTTTGTGAAAATCAGACCCCCAAGGTCGTGATTCAAAGAGCTCCAATGAGGATGAAACTTTCCGACGAGATTTCCACCATTTTTCGGCTAAGGTAAGCTTCACGACCACCACCAATCGTTTCCTTGTGAAGAGTAAATGAAGTTTGACATATTACATGTGTGATTTGGTTGTGAAATGACATAGATCGAAAAGAGGGAACCTTTGCTCTGATTCCGGCGAGAGTGATCAAAGGTTGGCGAGAGGGTTTCTGGCCAAATGGCTAAGGATCAACCTTCGAGACCGGTACCAACGACCGAGGCGCGACGATCTCGGGAAGACGACCGGTCAAATTCCTAGAATTTCTAACTAGTTGCAGTGATCTGACGTCAGCGAACCTGGTCTAAGCCGGTCGTGACATCAGCAAGCGGTTTCAAACCCAGTCCAAACTGAGAATATTCTAAGGTATATTCCTTCCTCTAACTAATGGCATTAACGGCTCGTGGGGGCTGGTACAAGCGCGTGGCCGTGCGTAGTGACCACTTACCAGTGCGTGGGACCTCACGGGTTGAGGCGGAGCATGACCGCTCGTGCCGCAACGCGTACAACAACACACGGTGATGAAAGTGGTTTTCAAACACCGAAACTCTTAATTTGAGTTCTGTTTTACGTCATTCTTTGTAATTTTGGTTTAGTTTACTAAGCTTGGATTTGTTCCACTTTAGGAGTGACAACCCGAGGACTACGGAGAGCATACAAGCAAGGGCATTACGACTACGGTCTCTGTGAGTGGGCTTCCGCTTTTTGAACTATATTATATTTATATGATTTCAAACTTGGTGCTATGATATGCTTTGAGTTCATGCCTTGTTTTAGAAAACGCAATTGTTTTATGTGACGATGTGATTCATGAGCTTGTGAATCTTTCTTTGGAAATGTTGTGCATTACTTTTAGAAATGCAACGCTTTGTGCAATACCCTGATTTGTGATACGAGATTTGAGATATTATCCATGGCATGTTTTCATATGTTTACCCGCTCACCATGGATGCTTCTAGTACTGTCCGGGGCCAGACCAGCCTTCACGTGTATGTTTACATCCACATCGTTACGCTAACCTTGGATCCATTATAAGTGTCAACCTGTTCTAGTTGTTTTTACATCTAGAACTCATTGTGATGCACTTAACACCAGCTTGACATGTATGCAGTACTTGAGTGTAGATTAATACACCCAGTTTGTTCATGTCAAAATATTTCTTTATGGTTGAGTTTGTTCCACCTTCGACGAATGTGGAGGCACTCCCGAGTATCCCAATTAGAAGATATGCTTATTCACTTTTAGCTTGCACTCCGGATCAAATTAATGCGGTTCAAGCACAGCAGAATGCACAGAGACAACAAAGCACCCAGAATCAGCAAGCCAGTGAGGGCTTTTGTAACTCAATTTTTCAACTTTCTAAAAAACATAAATAAGAGATAAAGAAGGTAAGACTTATGGCTCCTGTATAAAAGGACAGCTCGTTGTATCCTGGCAGACAATGTGATTCCCAACAATCACATTGTTCAGTGATTTCAACACATAATCCAACAGGCCTGTAACTTTGCATGAGCTTGTGTGTCTGCATTATCTGATGAGCAGACCATATTTGTGTATTGAGGATTCATGCGATTTACCTGCTTCCCTGATTTATCTATTTTCACCGATGTCATGGTACGTTATACTTATTTTGAGTTTACAATGAGATACTTGTACTTGGGTTTTCTATCCATTGGTTTCTCCATGACGACTTTATATTGAGAATTGATGAGATTTACTCTTCTTCTTGAAATAAATGATTTTTTCACTATTACGTTGGTTTTCATACTTACTACGTAGTATGATTTTGAAAGTTACAGGTTTTAACAATGAGGGGTTAGTATGTTCGAAAGAGAAAAATGATTTTAGAAATCTTTATTTTTGCCCACTCACACTTTTCTGTTTTACGCCCCTCCAGGTTTAATAGGCAATGGAGCTCTTGATGTCGGGACGCGGTGGCATTGTTCCCTGTTCAGTGTAAGGATCTATCTGTAGTAACTATAATTACCACATTCGGATGATTCTCATTAGTGTACTTCCGCTATATAAAGTTAGATGCTCTGATATTCATTTATTAGTTCAGCACACACTTCTACGCACTCAATTCTTTTTTTTTAAATTAAATTTATTTTTCTTACTTTAAATTACACATCTTCCTTCAAATGACTCTCGTCACCTTATGGGGTTGTTAGCCAGCACACCTTAATTTTTAGATATCTACCTAGATGTCTGAGTCGGATCGTGTCAAATAGAGTATTTAGTGGCATCTTTCCAGATCTAATAAAATGCTAAAAAACATGCCATAAGAAGAAGAAGAAATAATTGGAGAACACTGTGCAACCTAGCTGTATAGAAGGATGAATAGACCCATGGAATATATTCTTACCTTGGCTTGTTGACACCGTTCTTTGTGTCAACTAGATATTACTGCATGCTAATGCTAATTACAATCAAAGGGAATTTAATAAAGAGGCATTCTTTGATTCTTTATATACATATAAAAGTTGTTCTTTCAGTGACATCGGTAATAAAGTACTTGATCAGCATTATATTTGGACTGTCTTAAATTGCATTTGGGATGGCTGGTCGATGCTATTTTTGTCAATCACCAATTTAGCCCCACTGATAGCATTTGCACTAGTAATTATAATTCGTTAGCTTCATTCTTCATAGTAGTATTTTACTTACACACCACAGAATAAAAAGGCCAAATACGATGATCGTGCACACTCCAATGATACTATATATCAAGTTTAAATTAAACAAAATATGATGGGAAATTAAATATATAATGTACTATTCAGAAAAAGATAATAAAGATAAGAATGATACATATCAATGCATGCTTAAAGTTGGGATTGATTACATCACAAGATGCCTTCTAATAAAAGTATTTGTTCAAAGAAAAGTTGCGTCACAAAATGTACGGCATCCAAGAATACATTGTACATTCCAATATTCCTCATTATCGATCATTTTTATTAGAATTTGTCACATTAGGAGCACCTTTATAATTAAAATATTTATATGAATAATGCGTAAAGATTTCCAAGAAATATCGCATTCCATGGGAATAATTAGAATTTAGAATTAGGAGAAAATTTCAGGGAAAATATGATAATGGCTCTTTCCTTTTACCTGCCAAAGGTGAAGTTTCTCAGCTAGAATAATGGAACCCAGAATGGAGACGATGATCATGCAGAGAGGTTAAAAGCTGTTACAAACACCGGGCCTCTAGTCTGCATAACCAAGCCTTGCATGTAATCCCAGAGCTAATTATTCCCTAAATCATTGAAAATGCTTCTTTATTAGTTTTATTTTTCCCTAATTCGATTAAACTTAAGAACATTTAATTAAAATGAAAATTCTTGTTAGGGTTCTATTCGTATTAGAAGTTGTGTGGTACTAATTACCGTGTAGAGAGGTGCGAGGCCTCGAATCCCATCCAACCGCCCACGCGCTAGAGGACGACGCTCTACAGTAATTTATACAGCGGAGCCTTGCAGCGCTTCCTACCAAGCATATCAAGCAGGAAAGTGAGATGTTTGCTGGGTATTTCTTCACTGTTATAGACTGGATGAATATAAGTTAGTTGACTTCAATTGCAATATTGTATATATATATATATAATCATAATATTCAGCTCCACATGCATACATGCAACGTAATAATAATTCAATTAATACTTACTTGCAATACGTAGAGAAACAGGACCAGGCAATACAGCCTAGGAAGATAAAGAGTGTCCCGGCTATCCAGTGTTGGTTTGGAGGTTGTAGTGGTGCTGCTACTTTCATGGTGGTTGCTGGTTTTGTGTGACCATAGGAGGTCAATGACAGGGCCTTTGTACAGTGTCATCAGCAAAGCCCCAGCAAAGGTTACTAGGGTTCCTATCACCTTGGCTTGACTGCGCACCTCTTTGATTTTTACAGTTTCGACCCTGTGTATATATATTATTGATGCATGCAAAACAGGGACATGCCCCCAACTACAAATGGGAAGAGGCGATGTAACGGGCTGCGAGACGGATTACTTATTTTGTCGGACTATGAATTACAAATGAATTAGGACTATGCTTATAATTTTATAAGCTGAAGACCAGTTCGTTGGAGAGAAATACCTATTTGATTAATTGATTCTTACGAAAATAACTGCGATTACAAAGGTGACAGACGGAACGGCATTCATGATGGCAGATGCAAATGAGGCCGATGTATTTCATCCCCAAGTATGTAAACCCTGATCAACGACTGGCCTGCACAAGAGTGCTTGTTTTTGTCATAATATTTTTTGAATAAAATTACAATGCTATTTTTGTTGATCTCATGACAAAGTTAAATTCACTTAATGGTCAATAATGGGGTTAATATTTATTAGTCATCTGTAAGGTAGTATATGCATGTTAGTGAGATTGAGAGAGTATCTTTACTCTGAAATCCCAGCACCATAATGTGCAAAAAAGGTAGAAATTGTCATTTTTGGCCTGGTTTCCTGCAAAAGAAATAAAAGTTAACAGGGAATTGGATTAATTAATTAAAAGGTACTTGCATGTGATTAATTGCTTTGATCTTATAGTAGTTTTAGGCTTTTAGCTAGTAACCTTTCAGAACCAAGGCAAAGGAGCGAGGACAAGGGCTGCAGTAGCATTGTGATAGACGATGAGAACATATCGATTCACACCATGGTTGAGAGTAGCCATGCTGATTATGTACATCCTGCACTCCCAAATTGCAAGAGCTCACCACCAGCAAATAGGGTTTCAGCTTCTTCATTATCGAGAGTGATATTTTACAAGCGATATTTTACACTAACATGAGGAGAAGGGGTTGAACCCGGGGATATAGTGGGTTGAAGAGAGCACTAACCACCCGATTACAATCCATCACTTGCCACAGTAACTATTTTAGCTGGCTTATTTGGTTCATTAGTTTTCATTTTTTATGTTGAAAACTTGTTTGGTAATTGTTCTTGGTTTTAGTTTTCAGTAAAGTCAAGCCAAATTTTGAAAACTCACAAAAGTAGCTTTCATTTTTTTTCGGTTTTCCAATTTTTTTTTTTTTGTGAAAACTGAAAAAAATTATCAAATAAGTTTTCAATTTTCAAAAAAAAGTGAACAAATACTAATTAAAATCTACAAACGAATGGTTAGCAAAACAAACCCGTCTTGGGAACTTAAACATTTGTTCTGCAGCAAAAGAAATTGATTATATATTCTTTGTTTATCTACCCTCATGTACTAGTTTTGAGAATGTGATTTGTAATATAATGCATTTTGAAGAGAAGTCCACACAAAAATAGCCATTAAAGCATCTCCAAAGATTTTCTAAATTTACTCTATAAATTTTATTTTGTTAACCGATGTGGCAATTTAAAAAGAGTAGTAGAGAGGGAGTCTTGATCTCATCTTCAAACATTTGTTGAAAATTTTGATCAAATTAAAAAAGTGTGCTGTAAATGTTACACACGTACGGTTTTGCTAAAAATGTGAGCTAAACAATGAGATGAACGTAAACTTTGTTTTGGATTAACATATAGACATGAATAAGATGATGTATATATGCACTACCTAACTTTTTTATAAGGTTTCCAATTACTAGTGGCTGTGAAAAGAGCCATAGATCATCATAATTTCTGTGCATGCATAATTGCTACCCATTCAACATGCATGATGAGGACAGATAATGCTCCTACATTATTTATAGTTGAGCTTTTAAGAGTACCATATTGTAGTGATCTATCATCTTATATTATGTTTAAAACTCACCAGTTAAAACTAGGGGAGGGAGATATTCTAATATAATCCAAATTAGGGAGGGAAATTCAAACTTAAGTTGAGATGGGACAACATAAACTTAGTCACACCCAGATTTACTAATTTGAAATTGAATCATACATTAAAGCAAGAGAACACGGTTGCCATCAATGAACTGTGCCAGCAAGTCAGTGAGTGTGTTATGCTCATGCTATCCGGGAAGGGCAGATTTGGACAGGAAAACGAGTAGCAGAGAGAAGATCGAGGCTAGGGGAACAATATTGATGCAAATAATCGTATGGTCTAATAATATTGTTTATACTGATCAAATAAAACTAAATTGGCAAAAACTAAAAAGTGCTGGTTTACCATGTTTGGGGAACCACTAAAACATTCAGTAAATTACGATTTTTCATCAGATATGAGATTCGGCTAAGTTGGTATGAATTTGGAACCTCTAATTTCATTGCAGAAGTTTAAAATTACCAACTACATTATGTCTACCACTTAGATTTTGTTGTTGTTCCCACTGTTCCCACTAGTAGAAAAATGGTTTGGGCGACAAAATTTTGGGCGACGAAGAAGTCGTGGCCCAAAAAGAACTTTGGCGACGAAAAACAACATATATCGTCGCCTTTATTTGTTTAGGCGACCAAACATTAGGCCACCAATTTTTGTCGCCTAAAGGACCTTAAGGCGACGAAATTTTCGTCGCCCTTAAAAGTTTAGAGCGACAAATAGTTCAACTAAGTCGCCCAAAGATGGAAAAATGGCGCCAAATATAACATTTTGGCGCTAAATTTTTGGGCGGCAGATTTTAAACAATTTGAGCGACGAGGTTTTGTGGCCCAAACTTTGGAGCCTGGGCGACGAATTTTTTTATTTAGGCGCGAATAATTTGTCCTTGAAACCTACTAAGAATCATTTTCACCACCCGAGGGCGAGTTTTACGAAAAAAATCTCTTTTCTTTGCCAAAGACCCAGTTTTCATTCTCTCCCTATCTCTCCATCTCTCTTTCTCTCCTATCTCACTCATCCTCCCTCCACCTCTCCCTCTCTCCCCAAGCTAGGATTTGCTCCTCCTCCTCCTCCACCACCACCATTTACTATCCTCATCCTCCTTCTCCTCCCTCCTCCTCCTCCTTTCTCCACCACCACCGAGGAAATCGTTAACGGTAATTTTTAGTTTTGAAAATTTTATTATTATTTATGGTGTAATTAACATAAATTAATTAATTTTGTATGGGTTTGTTGCATAGGAGTTTTGGAGGAGCGCAGACTGAAGGTATTTTTCTTAATTATTTTATGTTGTTGAAATCTGAATTTATTTTATACTTCAGTTTGTCTATGCAAATGATTTGTATGTGTTGAATAATTTTATGTTGTATTGTAAGTACAAAGTTAATTAATGGTAATTAACTGTATGAATTATTTTGTGTTGTACGATACGAAGTTAATAGTAATTAACCGTATCTATTCCACAACAAAACCTTAGTTTCCCGTTTGAGGTAATTGGATTCGTGCATGGATGCGCGTGGCTGCGATCAATTGATTCTTGGGTAATCCCATTTTGGACGGAGTTTGGAGTGCACATTTGGTGTGTCGTAGTTTGCGGTTCACGGATTAGGTTTTCGATTGTGGGTTTGGTAACATCTTACGTTCTTCAAGTGCATAGTAGATGTGTGGCACATATCTCGTAGGTACTGGAGGAAGCTAATGAGATGCGCAGAACCCTTATGTCGAAATCTAATATCTTAGTAGTCCGTAAACTACGGCTTTTCAAATGTGCACTTGAAAAATGAGACCTTCTTAGGAGTCATTAAAGGTGGCTGAGACATAGTTAAGTTATTCTAATGCTCTCTCTCTCTCTCTCTCTCTCTCTCTCTCTCTTTGTAATGTAGTAACGGAAAAATGGACGGGCGTGGATATATAATCCGAACATAATAGCGATCTTGAATATTTGGAAGGAGTAGATAATTTTATTATTAGTTACGAGACACAACGAGGACATTTACTCATATCAAGTGTCAGGTGCAGTTATGTAATCATGTGGGGAGACCCCCTAACCATGTTAGCCATCATTTGGTAGAGAAATGGGATGATGCATACCTATACCATATGGAATCATCACAGAGAACCATTACAGTAAGCTTCGTCTTGATACCGAGTCGGGAGCGGAGAGTGGTGAAAGAAATTTATCACAGTAATGACCAAGTCATGGGTATTATAAATGGCCCATTGTCAGTCGCCTCGATCAATGACGATGAGGAAGTGGGGATGATGTACTCCGTGATGGACGAGCATTTGATAAGTATGAAGGTTATTGAAAAATGCCAAGCAGAAGTATGCACAGGGTTGCGAAGAATGTGTCGGTTCTTACGGCGATTGTGGGTTTATGCAAGGCAAGATGAAGTTCCGTATGTCAAACCGGTGGTACTTGACTACTTTATTGGTATTTTTGCCAGGATACTTCCAAAACATAATTGTTTGCCTAAAGATTATAGAAAGTGCTCGAGAGTGCGAAGATTATAAAAGTGCTCTCGGAAGGTCTTGAATGGTCTCGGCTTAGGGTATGAAAAATCCCATGCATGTGTAAATAATTGTATATTGTTCTATAGGAAAATAAGATTTGGATAAATGCCTATTTGTGACGAGCCGAGATATAAATCACACCTAAAAAAAGAAAGACGAAGATTCCAAAAAAAAAGTGTTCGTTATCTTCCATTAACTCCCTAGGTTCAACGCTTGTACATGTCGGCGCACACTGCAACCGACATGAGATGGCATAAGGAAAGAAAGGGTTAATGATGATGTTATGAGGCATCACACGGATGGCGAGGCATGGAAAGACTTTGATCGGATGTACCACACAATTTGCAGCGGGCCCACGTAATGTCGGTAGGACTTGCCACCGGCCAGTTTAATCCGTTCGGAGTTCTAAACCAAACCCACGCACTTGGCCGATCGTCGTAGTTCCTTATAATTTGCCGCCTTGAAATGCATGAAAAGGAACTTTACGATGATGAGTACATTAATCATAGAAGATCCGGAAAGTCCATTACTTGTCCCATTTGCACTTGGTTGGTTGATGAGTTAAAGGATTTATGGGAAAACGGTGTGCGTACATTTGATGAAGTCCACCGGAAAGATGTTCACGTTGCGAGGCGGCGGTGATGGTGACTACATGATTTTCTGCTTGCTCTGATGATTTAGGTTGGGTACGAAGGTTATATGGCATGCCAGGTTTGCAGGAAGACGTCACCTCCGATTGGCGCGCCGGAAAGGTTTGTTATATGGGTCATCGTAAATGGTTGTCGTGGGATCACGAGTGGCATTATGAACGATACATCTTTCGACGGCAAAACAGAGACCCCGCCTCGGACCCGGAAAATCTTTGAGATGATAATGCGGCTAAGTTGAGCAGGTTTGGTCGGTCCATCGGCAAAGTGTTGTTTTGAGCCCGAGACCATCTTTCTCATCACATAGCTGGACGCATAAGGTATTTTGTTTGAACTCCATACGGGTCCAAGTTAAAGGCGAGACACAATTTGGACGTGATGCATATTGAGAAAAATGCATGATACATTGGTGGGGACAATTCTAGACATTGAGGGTAAATCAAAGGACACGATAAAAGCTACGTGCAGTTTGGAACGAATGGGCATAAGGCGCCCCTTGTGGATGAAGAAAGTTGGCAGTGTACTCGAAGCCTCATCAGGGTTTTCTTGTGAAACACGGGGAAGAAACAATTTTTCAAGTTTCTTTCTTAGTACAATTTCAGGATAATTGTACTTCAAATATCTCGCGGTGCGTGAACGTGAGACAAAATCGATTTTCGGGATTAAGAGCCATGATTATCATGTGCTAATCCAGTATACTCCCGAGTTGGTATTCGAAGTACATTGCCTTCGATGTGGTTAACGATAGTGAAGTTGTCGATTTTCGCCCGATTGGTTTGCAAGGTAGATTTAATTAATAATCGAGATGTAAAAATGTGCGGAGATGAAATTGTACATATCCTTTTGCAAGTTGACGATTTTTCCATGACTTTTTTACTAGTATGATTCACGTGATGATACATTTGTGAGATGAAGCGTTGCTTGGTGGACAGTCAGCTATCGGTGGATATCCAATAGAAAGGCCAATCGACCCATAGCCTTTGTATGATTGCTTCATCATTTTATACTTATTTATTAATTTCAAAAGCCGGTTTCGATTTTGCGAGGCTTCTTGGGAGTTTTAAAATTTGTACGCAAGGCCAGCGGAAGGATGGATTGTGGAGGCATGGATCGCATATGAGTCTACTGCAATGTATCTAAGCGATGTTGAGGCCGACTCAATGGCCCCAACGCAACTTTGTGTTGGTGTTGGAAGAAAAACTTTCGGTGTTTGCACAAGCGCACGTCCG
Organism: Gillenia trifoliata; assembly: GCA_018257905.1. Taxonomy (NCBI): domain Eukaryota; kingdom Viridiplantae; phylum Streptophyta; class Magnoliopsida; order Rosales; family Rosaceae; genus Gillenia; species Gillenia trifoliata. Next base: position 14,240,279 of record CM031087.1, read on the forward strand.
TTTGGCTCGTCACGAGAAGGCGAATCATTTTTACGAAAGGACATGGAGGTAGCGCATTGGTTCGTACTCAACAATTGTGGCGAGATTGGCCCACTTACGGATGAGCATGAACATTTGATAAGCTTGGTTCATATCCTTCAAATTTACATGCCGAGAAACAGTGCATTGTTTCCTCGTTGGTTAAGCAACATGATCTTATGTAAGTTTTGTACTTTTGGTTTCTTTACATTTTTTAGGTTTTTCGTCATTGTCTTCATATGATCTTGAACTAACAAGATTAGAATTTTTGTACTCTTTGAACTAGGTGTTGAAGCTGAAGGAAGAATTAGCGTGTACACCGAAAAAGAATTATATAACTTGGCGGTCGGACCGTTTCGCTGGAATTGTACTCGGGTGTCATGTGAACGGCGTTAAGTTTGTGGATGGTCAGCGTGATGACAAGTTGTTAACTCAAAATAGTGGGGTCTTCGTCCCACCGGGCCCGGTGGCGACGGTGCCGATGTGAGTTTTATGGCAAACAACAAGTGTTGTACAAGTGCTTTACAAAGACCGATGCCAAGTGATTTTGTTTAAGTGTCATTGGTTTGATACAAATCCAAACACGAGCGAGTGTTAGCGGAGCAGAGGTTAGTATGAGTGAACACTAACACACGTTGGTACGATGAAGACCCTTACATTTTAGCAACTATGTGAAACAAGTCTTCATCTTGTTGACCCGAAGGCGAGGATGGTTGGAAAGTTGTGCAAAAAAATTCATCACGAAACATATATGATATTCTGCGGAGATAATAATGAAGACGAGCGGACGACCAACAACTTTCATCGGAGATAGATTGTGTTTAGCAACAGGTGGATAGAAATGTAATCCAAGAACCGCTTAGAAATTGTGGAATGCAGAAATCGAAATACCGATTGATTCCATTACAATTGACCTCGGTGATCGAGGCAGCCACAATCCCTCGGCCACTTGCGGACGGGGCAGTGGTGAGGAATCGCTAGCTGCAAGCGCGAATCCTGAACTATAGCGAAAATGATGAAAGTAGCCGACGATGATGTGTATTGTATTTACGATTCGGACTGGCAAGGTTCGGATGTCTTTGAAATTATATTTCAATAAACATTGGAAACATACGATCACATTGAACTTGTAATTTGTAACGTGTGGAAATTATTAAATATACATTGAAACATAAATTATACGTTGTCAAATTAAGAATAGACATTGAAACATAAATTATACCTTCATTTACCAAGGAAAAAAATATTGCAAATGTATCTTGAGCAAATATATTTCGTGGCCCAAGATACTCACGGGCGGCAAGGCTTATTGTTGGCCCAAAAGTAGCTTTGGGCGACGAATAACCGTTCGTGGCCCAAAGTATCTTTGGGGCGGCAGAGGTTGTCGTGGCCCAAAGTATCTTTGGGACAGTGTCGTGGCCCAAAGTATCTTTGGGCGGCGAATAACCGTTCGTGAGCCCAAAGTTTCTTTGAAGCGTGAACAAATGTTAGTCGCCAAAGAAAAGAACTTTGAGCCACGAACGGTTATTCGTGGCCAAAGATACTTTGGGCCCTGCAGATAAGCCTTAAAATCGCCTAATGCAAAACATAATTACCTCATTTCTATACGAATCACGAAACATTTATGAAATATATCTTAGGCGACGAACTTATGCGTCGCCCCAGTCAATGTAAGAGGCGGCGAATAAAGGCTTCGTCGCCCAATTGGCTCGTCGCCCAAAGTAAATTATTAAATTCGCCCAAAGGTTAATAATATTTTTTAGAACTGTCTATTGATCAGGTTTTGGGCGACGAATGAGTGTTGTCGCCTTAACCTATTTTAATTTACACTAAAAATCTCTTAATAAAGTAAATGATAGGGAAAATTTTGTAAAAAAATATACAAACGCTCGTACCGAGAAGGCCTACAACTTTCGTTTACGTGTCATCTCCAAAATCGAACACTAGAAACGATGAAGCCTATGTGCAAATTTAACACGTGGAGATTAACATTTACGTTTTACGCTCGGTTATTATATATCTAAGTACATTTTTCATGCGGTTCTTTTTATGAAAACTTGATCTTTGACTAAATCTAATAAGATGAAGCGGTTCAGATTTTTATATTATGTCCCCCATCTTTATATTGTAGTCAAATTTGTATAAGACGTTATATAATTTATGGAAACCCATATAACATCATCACATTTTCGATCAATTGTTAATACGAAGACCCATTCTATGAGCAGTCGGAACCGTTCATCTTACTACATTGGTAAGTCATGTTTTCAAAAAAGAATCGGGATGAAAAAAACTCTATGGTTGCAAAAACGGAGTGTAAACGTAAACGTTGATCGACGGTTACAAAGAATATAGCCTTCATGGTTTCTGGGGTCATCTTTTGGAGATGACACCTTGAAGTTGTACACATTTTACGTTACGAGCGTTTTTGTATTTACAGATTTCCACTTAAGGCCACTTATTGTGATTTTTCCCACTTTACGATCTTTGGCGACAAACCATGTTAGTCGCCTCCAATTGGTTTTGGGCGTGGTGTGCAATTACCGCCCTACAAACCTTGAAATTGGCACAACCGCCAAATATTTTGGCTGATTTTGAAAATTTTAAAGGTTTTGGGCGACCAATTTTGGGGTTGGGCGGCAAACGGATTCGTGATCGCCCAAAGTTCAATTTGATTTTGAAAAATTTTAATGAACTTTTGGGCGGCGACGAATTTTTTGGGTTGGGGCGTAGTCCATTTTCGTCGCCCAAGTCTGTGGTTTTAGTACAGCCCGTGCTCTTTCTTTTCTTTCTTATGCCTTGTCTTCACTCCCTCGGCGGACGGCGAATGCGAGCCGCACGAGTACATCGGCGGACGCGAAACGACCGAGTGCTCACGAGACTGATTCCATCTCTCTCTCTCTCTCTCGAGGTAGGATTCAAAAGTTTGAATTTTTGTTCTTGAATTTTGGATATTGAATTTTTGTTCTTGGTTTCAAAGTTAGGAATTTCAGTTGGGATTTGGAATTGTAATTGAAATTGAAAGCGAAATAGAAATTGAAATTTGATTTGGGATTTGGAATTGAAATTGATTTGGAAGTTTGGAATTGAAATTGATTTGGGTTTATGGACGAGTAGAGCAATTTCGGTGTGTGCGGTCGAGTAATTTGTTCGAATTTTCGGTGTGTCTTTATGCTTGTGTGTGTGTGTGCATTCGGTGTTCGGGTGGTACATGCCAGGATGTGAGTAGGGTAGGCTAAATTTTTTTCTTTTTCTCACGGTTTTTTAATTTGTTGGGTTTTATTGGATGAGCACATTATTGTAATTATGGCATTGCAATTTGTATGAACATTAACAGATAGAATCATTGAAAATTTGAAATTACAACCGAGTAATGTTTATTTTAATTAGCTATTTTCTTGCCATGAGTATATTTCTTTGTATCATCAATCTTTCCTTTGTCTAGAAATCTTTGTTGCATTTTGTCTTTATTAGAATTTGAAACCAAAATTTGAATTTAATTCATGTAAAATTGTCTCAGGCTTTTTTAATTTGTTGGGTTTCTTGGATATAGGATGAGCTTTTGTGTGTAATTATGGCATTACCTTGAGATCCTTAGGTTGCTTGTCCAGCCTGTCCTTTCACCTAAACATTTACGGTTTTGTGCACCAGTTTGGGTTGCTTTATCCACTTATTTGTAGAGAGAAAGCATCATATATCGTCTAGGGTTTAGGGTGAGTATACTACTAATACAAAAGATCTTCAATTAAAAAATGATCGCGGTACAATATATGTCTCACATTAATGGTGATATATCGAGTCACCATCAAGTTTAGACAAGCATTTAGGTTTGTTCACCATACATGCCTTTTTGGACCTACAAAAGCAGGAGTTCACTAGATGATAGGTTCACTAACATTAAAAAATCACATGATTAGGTTTTACTAAAAAATAAGTTCCGCGTTCTTAAGTTTCACTAATCTAACCTAAAATATATCACTGATTATGATTATAGGAACCAACAACATCGTTCACTAACAATAAGCATGTAAGTCTAAAACATAGGTTCACTAATTCTAGTAATCTTCTCTATTGAATAATTATTCGGTGTAAGGACGGGGTGGATAAACCATCAATTTTATCCAAATATTACAAAATATCATACCCATCTAAATAATCATGTGGCAAAGTTTTTAATTGGAGTTGGACCGCATCTTTTGTACATAGAGTAGATGGATTAGACCCAAAGTGATGTTAAAGTAATGGTTCCGGAAACCTTAAGCCCAAAAAAATAGTTTTTGGTTAAACCAAATATATTGTAGGTCACACTATATTGAATAAATATATAAATAGGTATAACTACATAAATATGGGTGTTCTAAGTATCATATTCATAAGCGTAAAATGTAGTTATGAACCAACTACAACATAATTAAAAATTTCAGTAAAATAATGTCACGTCGTGTACATTTGGATCAAACTCAACCTTGCATGTTGAACTAGAGGAATTTCTTTGGTAAGAACACATATAGCATGTTTGCACTCTACAAATTATTAAATACAACAATCTTTGTAGCTTATTTTTCTTGTTATTTATTTGAAAAATGCTAAGAAAATGTATACAATCAACATCCAATAAGCGTATGTCTAACTTTTTCTTTTATGGCATTTGATTCACAAAGTTGTCTAAGTTTGCAAATGAAAGAAGAACCATGTGGACTAGCGGCTACTTGTGCGAGGTTTCTTCCATTCCATGGCCTTATTTTCATTTGCTTACCTTTCTCTCATTCCATTAACTCTTTGACAAGCTTTTCCACTTCATCTCTTTTCATTTGTATGTGTAATAAGGGATATATGGGATAAGCAACCTAAGGATCTATTATTGGTTTTGGATGTTTAGGTGAAAAGGATATGGTTGGTCAAGTATGGTTGGTCAAGTGGGAAGTTGTAATAAGATACCATTTGCTAATTTTCATGGTTGGTCAAGTGGGAGGAAGTTGTTTTCAATGGTGCCATTAGAGATGATGGTAGGTTATGAGACCACCTACCCATCCATGCATTGACCAATTTTTTGTTGGATATTAACCTAATCATGTTTGTAAATGCGCCAGCCCTTAAATGAACTTTAGTTGCTTTAGGTTGCTTGTATAACATTTACGATTGTATTACATTGTATTTGATAAGTTGTATTGTAAGTACATAGATGTTTAACAATTTATTTAATATGCATATGTCATTTTATTTAACAATTTGTAACATGTTCGATTTACGGATGTGGGTTTGATTTCTGCACGCCGCCGCTCTAGTCCTGAGTGCGGCTCCTTCCTGATCAGTAGCTCGGGATGTCTCAGGCCTTTGCCTGCGTCCACTGACCGGTGGCGTTTCTGTAGTGAGTGCACGTCGGGCTCACAGGCGACAACGTCCCAGGAGACCTTGGGCTGCCCGGCACTTTGCAATCGGCGGCGAGGGCTCGCGGACGGGTAATATACCCCGCTTACCTCTAATCTTTTTCATTTTTGTTCACTTGTTTAATACTGAGTCTAGATCAATTTTTCAATGGATATTCGAGCATTTGGTACGATTGTCAATTTGTTGCAATATGTTTAAGGATATGTTGGAATATGTTAGAATTTAAGAATATTTTGAATATGCTAGAATTATTTGGATATGTTGGAATTGTTGGATATGTTGGAATTGTGTTGGATATGTTGGAATTGTGTTTGATATGTTGGAATTGTTGGATATGTTGAATATGCTAGAATTGTCGAATATGCTAGAATTGTCAAATATGTTTGGAATATGTTGGAATATGTTGGATATGTTGGATATGTTGGATATGTTGGAATTGTGTGTGGATGTGGATATGTTAGATTTATTGTTTTACACGGGTTATGAAATGTTAGACTTTTAGGGGAGGTTAAGCCCCCAGTTGGCAGTTTTAAGATGCCGTTTTAACCTTGACTTTCTTATTTGTTTATCGGGAAGAAAAATACCCGGGGCCCTTCGGACAATTTGAAGTCTGAGAAATCTGCAGGCGAGTAACGAAAGATCACCGTCACCTTTTCGAGGAAAGAATGGATTCGGACACATCGGCGGCCACGGCATCACAGTTCCAGAGATAGGGCGATGTGCGTGGGCCCATTGCCCTATGCAATGAAATCCTTGGCAATTTGTCCCCAGCAGATGAAACGGCGGCGATGTGGCACATTTGTCGGTGAGTGTATTCCATACTTTGCTACTTTGTTTAATTAAGTCCAATATTTTGTATATTTTAATAATATTGTTCTATATTTGCGATCGACTTGCTGCTACGAACCTTGATACTGTGAGTGAACTACATAGACGACCTCTTCAAAAGGCGGTACAAAATTGGAAGGCTGACCTCCACAAAGTTTTCAAGGTGTGTCGGACCTGAGGTTGCTTTGGCAGGGATGCCCTACGGAGTTAGCGGAGCGGCTGAAGGTGGGGCTGGTTATGTAACCACTTTCAAGACCACAACTTTTTGGTAAGTTACATATTTTATTATTTAACTCAACAATTAATATATGCACTAACAAATATATTATTTAACTCAACTTTTTTGGTTCAACGGATCCGTTCTCGAGCCAATGGGATAAATAGGTCGAAAAAAGGTACTTCATCACACTTTACGGGTTGATGCCACTTTTTATAGGCGGGCGGGCTGCAAGCAGTGGAAACTTTACATGTTTATTTTAATATAATTAATATTTCTGAATTTTAAATTTTAACCTTTTTTATTTTTAGCAAGGTGCAAGTTTCCAGGAGACCAGCATATTCCGAAGTTTATGTCGCGGTGATGAGACGGCTCGGCGGCTACATGTAAGTTTCTTTAATTACTTGTTAATTTCTTTTATAATTATTATAAACAATAATATGTTTTGCTTATTAGAACCCACTATGGTGGAAGAGTAATACTCATCTCGAAGAGTAGCGCCAGCGACTTCCCCCGACATCCCTGTAAGGATGTCACTCAGCGAGGATCTTTGGGTCGCCCATTGTTATACTAACGGAGACGCTGGGCAGACCCTTGGTCCTAGGCGGGGGTGGTTTGCCGAGGGGGATGGGGGAAAGCGCGACTGAGAGAAAGGAGAAGGGTGCTTCATCTTCTAACAACAATTCGAAGAGGTCACCACATTGAGGCAAAGTCTCGAACTGGGCGAAGCTGAGGCTGGTGGCTACATTAGAGGCTCGGGCAACCCGATTGAGGCTCTCGATCCAACCCAATTCGCGTCTCGAGATGAGCCAAGTCTTAAACGCCCTCCAATTGTCGGCATTCCACTCAATCGCCATCATCGATTGCGGCCCCTGTTAGCTAGTTATTTCGTTTTAAGATTTTAATTTGTTTTTATTATTAAATGTGTGTACGTACATTTTTATATAATCAACTTTGTTTTTTACATTGTTCATTTATATTGTATTGTCTTTTAAATACCAATTAATGAAACACAAATCAAATTAAAAAAATATTAATCAATAAAATAAATAAATAAATAAATAAATAACATAAAATAAAATAAAATAAATAAATATTTTGGGCTACGAATAGTAGTCGTCGCCAAAGCTACTTTAGGCCACAGATCTCCGTAGATCGCCCAAAGCTACTTTAGGCCACAAATCCCCATCGTCGCCAAAGATACTTTGGGCCACAAATCACCGTCGTCGCCCAAAGCTACTTTGGGCCACGAATCAAGTAGTCGCCCAAAGCTACTTGCTGGGCCACGAATCACCGTCGTCGCCCGGCTACTTTGGGCCACGAATCACCGTCGTCGCCCAAAAGCTACTTTGGGCGACGGGTGTGCTATCAAATTGCCCATATGTTTGGTCGACGGACTTTGACGACGAATAGTGGGTGACGAATTATTGGTCCTTGAGCATTTAAACGACGAAATATGACTTTGGGCGACGAAATTTAGTTTTAATCGCCCAAGTGCCTTTTTGCCTTTACCTTCGAGTTACCTAAATGGGCAGAAGCACATTTCTGTGCAAAAATCCATGCATATACATGTCATTGCCCATGACATTCCCTGGTCCCTTGGTCGATCAATGTGATAAATTTGCAGGAGAAGTAAATTTAACCCCCTTTTGAATAGAAATGTTTGGTAGTGCTTGTCAGAATGTCAAGTAAAGTTTTTGCATGGATATATTTGTTTAGGCAGATTCCTATCAAATGAGATATATATTTAGAAAGATTCTGTTAGCAGTGGAGAATCTTCTTTTACGATATTTTAAATTACATACTTTAGTTCGTGAGGAGCATTCAAACTTGACAATGCGACACGAGTGCATACTTAAAAAAAGAGAATTGGCTCATCATTTTGAAGAGGAATACAATTCATAGTCTTAAAAACAAGTATAGGACTCCATAATATTTCTTCTTTATTGTGTTATAATTGGCCCAAACTACTAAATTTTTAAGGCAAAAACAACGTACGCCATGACAGCAAGTTTTTGAAAATCTGGATATGATTACCTCGGTTTAAAAGAAGGGAAATTAAATGAGCGAAACAAGCTTAAAAGATAATTAGAAGCTAGAATCATAGATTCTTGTGGCTAGCTGAAGAAATCTTCACAATAAATTGTTTGTATTCTTGATTTTCCAATTTACACAGTATGCTTTACATATAGAAAAGAATGAAACTGACCTAGTTACCGAGAATGACTTCTGGTAGTGGGTAAACCTACGCATAGACAAGAAAGAAACAACCCAGTTGCAGAATGACTTCTAGTGACCGGGTAAAACTCGCTTCGGTCTAATCCTTAAAATAAGGAGATTACACTATGCAATACCGCCACTAATCGGTCATCTTTGCTTTAATCAAGGAAAGATGGGGCGGGTGCAGAGCAGCCAGAGACCACTCAGCGCCTACGAGAAGCGTCGGCGTAGCGAGCACGCGAGGGTCGGTGGACGGAGGGAGCCCAGCCGGCCCGGGGGTTGCTCTGACCCAGCCCGATTAGGCACAGCCAATCCGATGAGTAAACGGCAACGATGAAGGGAAAATATGAGATTTGTGTGGAATTTCTATTCTAGCATGCATAAGCAATTCGAAATTCATATGCATAAGCAGCGGAAGCTAGAATTATCAAAGCAATAGTCATTATAAATCCTCTTCGAAGCATAGGTTAATATTTGATGCATGCAAAATTGAAGAACAAAGTGGAGGTAAAATTTTATACCTCTTGATCTAGCTTACAGGCAAGGATGGACCACCTCAAGCTTTCTCTTCTTGGAACTCCTTGAGCTGGCCTCCTCCTTGCTTGCTCCACCTTGACCAAATGGAACTCCTACAGGTTCTCCTAGTCCCCAAAGTTGAAGACCTCTAAGGATCCACACCCACCAAGTGATGGAATGGATGATGGATCACAAAAGAAAGAGAGAAGTGTAGCAATCTCAATCTCTTGGTTTGACGGCTGTGTAAGTGAGTAAAGGGAGAGATATCTATTTCTTTTGGTTGACTCACTCAATCACAAAGCCATACTAGTTATGGTGTGAGGTATAAGTGATCTTCCACTGAGTGAAGTTTCAATAAACTTTCAATATATAAAAGAAGTGAGTCAACAATTCACTCCTCCCTCTCTCTCATTCATGGCCGGCCAAAAGAGTGTTGAGTGGGCTTTTGGGCTTTTCACAATTTCAAGAATCATCTTATGCTTGAATAAAAGACCAAAGAGGTTAGGGCTTAATGGGCCCCGGATTAACCGAACTTATTTCACATTAAGCCCAAAGCGATCTTTTATCGCTTCTATGATTACTCCTTGAACTTTCTAATTAATCATAACACTCAATTAATCCAAAGGATTATTTCCATCATTCACGTGTTGATCCACCACTATAAGTGTATTCGGTGTACAATGCGTTTTAGGTTCTAATTAGCAAGGCGGTGAGGTGATTGGTATCAATCCAGACTGATTAGTTCCAATCATCTAGTGAATTAAAACTTATTTTAATTCTTTATCTTCTTTGATGATTACTAATTATTCATTCACAAGATCCCACAAACCATGGTGACACACTACACATATATCATGGCTACGAGAAGCTAATGTAGGATTTGTTGGGAACCTATTCAATTGGAATTACAATGTAATTTGATGCTTCTATCTGATACTCTCAATCCACACTATTTAGAATTATGGATACACAATGTCAAACCCTAATGTGATTATACTATGTTATATGATTCAATTGAGTCGTAAGACACTTTCCATCACTACGCTCGAATTACTTCGGCGAGATTCTCGGGAATCATATCTTAGAGTATTCTTCCTCTCATGCTTGAGGATTAGAGATCCACTTGTTGACCATTCACTTGCCTCCATGGCTAAGTAGCTTAACCCCAATTATGCTGTGGACACCCTCAAGATTGGGGTGACTTTGACATAATCAAAGATCAAGGACCTAACCACGAATATTATATTATTTCGAGGTCAAATGATTACTTACATATTCAATCAATGGAGTTACTTGTGACATGTGAGTAGACCTCCATGCAAGTACTCCCTTCCGATTCATGTTCAGTGAGCTTCTCATTCCTCTAATGGGTACTTATACTAATCATAGTGATACTAAAATATAGAGACTCCATCCTTACTAATTTGAAAATGACATAGTAGTCTTCAGTCCTCAGGTTATCGATTATCTGCAATCCGCATTCAGGACACCATTTAAGACTTATCAACAGTTATGAAGAAGATCTCACATGTTATCATTAGATTACTCTTCCATCAATCCATTAATCCATAGTTATATTGGATATATATCAACAATATTGAGATTGTCCTAATAAGTGACTTTAACGCTTTTATTACCATATTTAGGGTTATCATATGCTCCCGATAAATGTCACGAAAGTTTCTTCCAAGGTGACTTTAAGGCATATTTCTAACACAGATACATCATCCAAACCATCCCAATGTGCCAGCAACTATTTATTTATGTATTTCAACACTCCCCCTCAAGGTTTGGATCTAGTAAGTTAGTAGTCCAAACTTGCCCCACAAAGGCCGATGTAAGATGGAGCGGTAAGCCGGTGGTTTGGTGAAAGTCTGCCCAGTGATCATGACTTCTTGTAAGCAGTCTTACGATAACTTGAGATTGAACTTGATTAGAATGAAATGGCAATCCACCTCAATATGCTTGGTTCTCTCATAGAACACGGGATTAGTAGCAATGTGAATAGCTGCCTGATTGTCACACATGAGAGACATGGGTGCGAGAACTAGGAAAGCCTAGGTCAAAAGAGCAAACCTTTCGCCATATTAATTCGCATGTCGTGACCGCCATTGCCCGATATTCCGCCTGCACTTGAGCGAGAAACAACTTGTTGTTTCTTGCTCTTCCGAATGTGAGATTTCCACCAACAAATGTCACGGTGCTTGGTTGTAGATTTTCCTGTCGACTTCATTCCCACCTTTGCCAATCTGCATGCGTATGGCTAGGAATATTAGTAGGGTGATTGTTCTTCATGAGAATTCCTCGTAGAGTGGAACCATTGAGATAAGCGAGGATTCTTTTGACAATGTGCATATGATGCACGGTAGGTGCATGCATGGGCGGCGGCCATGCCCACGCGTGACCAATATACGAGTGAGTGATTGTGAGATAAATGAGTCGTCCCACCGAGTCTTTGATAGTGCTTTACATCAGTGTGGCCTCTCCCATGACGTTGAGCTTCGGTTTGCGGTCAGGTGTGGTGGCGGAGCTTGTAGTCAAGCATTTTTTCTTCCTTGAGTAGATCCATCACATACTTTCGTTGATGGACAATAATCCATTTGGTGGAAGTTACCATCTATTCCCGAGAGAGAAAGTGCTTCCAACCTCCCCAGATCATGATGGCAAAGGTTTCACAACATCAGTGTACGCAGTGCGCAATTTACTGCGGCTTTATCTCCGTGATGATCAAATCATCAACATATAAGAACCACAAGTTTCCTTTCCCATTTGTGCGGACAAACGCGGGGAAAGATGCGGCATTATTGTGTGTGAAGCCGTCGTGGTGACACGGAGTTTGGCTTGGCATACCAAGCTCGAGGTGATTGCTTCAACCCATATGTGCCTTGTGCGGTTTACACCCAGGTTATCCTTTGGGGACCATGGCACGGAGGAAGTTGCATGTAGACTTCTTTGATTCACCATGAAGGAATGCATTTTTTACATCCATTTGGTAGGGCCATCCATTATTTATCGCCACGGAGAGGAGAAGAACCCTCACGGTGTTCATCTTGGCAACGGGAGCAAATGTTTCTTTATAGTTGACCCCATAAGTCGAGTGAAACCGCAAGCCACAAGGCAGGCCTTGTACTGCTACATGGGGCCATCGACTTTGAACTTGATTTTATCCATCGGCTTCAACGGCCTTCTTTCCTTGAGGAGACGGAACCAAGACTCACGTGCGGTTATCTTCCGGAGCCTTGAGCTCTTCTTCCATTACTTGTTTCCATGGGGAAGAGTTTGCTTCTAGTAGTCGTTAGTTCCCACAATGCTCGTCTAGTGCACTTACAAAGGCAACACGAGGAGACATTGCACTAAATTACCATGTATTTGGATCACGCGAAGCATAAGTCACATAATCTTGTATTTGTCGGAGGCTTTCTTGCACGAGGGTTTCTCGATCACTTGGAGGCTTCTTGATTGGAATTGATCTCTTCATTAAATGCTTATTGTTGATTGCTCCAAGGTGCATAATTCGTGCTTGGGGTTCTTTCAGCACCTCTGTACATTAGTTGTAGAGGTCTTCTTGTATCAGCGGATCGGTAAAGGTTTGAGGCGGTAGTAACAAATCATTACTTCCCCTCCCCCTGAGTTGTAGCATGCTCAAAATAAAAATTGTTTTCTTCAAATTGGACATGCTTAGAGGCAATGCATTTCTTGGTGGTGGATCAAAGCATTTATATCCCTTTTGAGTAGAGGAATACCCAATGAATATGCATTTAGTTGCCACGGCATCAAGCTTATCGATTTTTGGCTTGAATATGTACGTAGAGACAGCCAAAAAAAACTTTGAGGTGAGTCAAGTCAATTTCCTGCCTTTTAGCACTTCATAAGGAGATTTGAACCTAACCTTTGAACTTGGCGGCTTTGTTGATGAGGTAAGTTGTGTAACAACGACGGATGCCCGGAGACCTCTTTGGAATACTCATATGTATCATGAGGGATCCAAGTTTTCAAGAAGTCCTGTTTTTTTCTTTCTGCAACACCATTACGTTGAGGAGTACCTACGGCTTGTTTGATGGATGATGCCATGTTCCCTTAGATATTGAAACATATTGTTTTGACATGAACTTAGTGCCATTATCGATCGAAAAATTTTGACATTTGATTGAAATTGGGTTTTAATGTGAATGTGAAAATCCTTGAAGATATTGAAGACTTCATTTTTTGACTTCATTAGATAAACAAAATAATTACGGTAAGAGTCATCCACAAATAAGACAAAGTATCTAAAACCTTCCATTGATTCAATAGTAGGACCCCACATCCACATGTATAAGTTCAAACGGCTTTCATGTGTGAAGTTTGGGATTTGCCCGAATAGCAATCTAGTGGATTTCGACAATTTACATGTTTCACGGTCGGTGAGGAAGCTTGCAAACATTTGGAAAGATTTTTGACATTACAAACTCCGAGGAGGAATTGAGCTAGTCTCTTATGCCATAACTGGTTTTCATCTATGGACTTTAACTCGGCGTGCAAGGCTTGATTTTTTTGTGTGGTTTCTACGAATTAATAAAGTCCATTTATGAGAACCCCATTACCAATCGTCTTCTTGGTAATAATATCCTGAAATATTACATCATTGGATGAAAAAATTGCACGACAATTTAAATTGTTGGTGATTTTCCCAAGCCAGGACAACAATTGGAACGGAAAGATGGTACATATAAGGCCTTTGGAAGGTGTTTTGGTTGAAAAAATGTTAATTTCTCCAGATTAAAAACGAGGCTTGATTTTTCCATTCGCAACGGACACATGTAACGTGGTTTTGAAAAAGATTTAAAAACCTTAAAAAATTTTATTTTGTTTGTCATATGGTCGGTGGCACCGGAATCAATTATCTGACAATGTTTGTTTCAATACTAGTTAATAATGCAGTAGAAAAAGCTTGTAGAATACGGTGCCTCTTTACTCATTATTTTCTTATTTTCGGGAGAAAGAATTCCGCCAAATTTTTCCCAACATAGTTGTATGTTGGTCTCCTTCACCGTCCATAATGTGAAACTTGGCCCTGTAGTTTGTTTATCTCTCCTCTATGTTACATCAGTTGGGTTTTGAGGTCATATGTTGGATTCAAGGTCTTAATATCATCATATCGCTCTACTATCTCTTTAAGAACTTTGTTTATCCATATCCTTTCTTTGTTAGCCCCTACCTTTAGCCCAGTTACAACCCTTGACCTTTGTCTTGATTGTTATGTATTTCAATTAGTGGAGTCTGAATTTGGTATGAGCATATGGGATCCCTGGTTCTCGCATCTAAGTAGTAGCATTCCGTTCATGAGATCTTATACATATTAATAATTCCAGAAAGTGCCTTCTTTGTTATACATATGTGAGTGCTAGTCTACATGTTTACATCAATCTTCTCACATATACCTAGTATAGGGAGTGTGGTCAGAAAATCTGTGTGAAAATAGAGTGGATATCCAGTGAGGAATTGAGGGATTCTCTAAGGCATGTTACCACATTAAAAGTGTTGTTTTAATTGATTAAATGTGAGCTAGTGAATGTTTGCTGCGATTAAGTATGAGCTCGAGAGTAAGGATGGCTAAAATCTGTGTAAGTAGTAATTTTTAACATGTCATGTTTCATTGGAAATCCCTGAGGCAAATGTTGGAAGGTTTAGGTTATGTTTTGTTTCTTTGTTTTGCTCGAGGACTAGCACAAGCTAAGTGTGGGGGAATTTGATAGGAGTATATTTATGCAACTTAGTTAGCTTGTTTTCTTGCATTTACGTAGTTAGTTATTGTTTATTTAAGCTATTTTCGTGTGTTTTCAGGTTCTAAGGACAAAGTATGCAAGAAGGTGCATTTTGGAGCACTTTGGAGCAGTTTTGGGTGTGGAATGAATAGCATATGATTGGTGCATGATGGATGGACGTTTTGGAATCATATGAAGATAAGGAATCAGCTAGAAGATGAGTTTCATATGCATAGGAATCCTAGAGTGAAGGAGGTCACGGCTGAAATTGAGGAAAAGAAGATAAAACCATCCCGATGGGGATAAAAACCATCCCGATGGGAATAAAAACCATCCCGATAGGAATAACTGTCAACTTCGACAGAGCACCCAGAATTCCTCAGATCGAATCACGTGTCGTGCCATATATGGTTGGAAAGCCCTGGATGTCTAGTTTCCATAGCAGTTTACAGATCATGATTCGGATGCTTCTAGAAATAGTTATTGCTGTTTTAGTGACGGAAGGTCGAAACAGGCAGAAGAGTTTTACTCGGATTGGGTTTCAAGGAAGATAATGTGGCAGCTGTTTGTGCGTGTCTTTGGACTTAATTCAGATAGATGTAGGAGTTCTAATGAGGCCTAAACTCTCTACAAAACCGTGCTTGAGAGTATTTGAGGATGCAATTTAAATAGAGGAGAAAGAGAAGAGAACGGCAGAGCACACAAGAGCCAAACGTCAGAAATCCCAGATTGTGCCTCAGGGTTTTAGGTGTATTCTATCTATGTTTAATTTTATTTGTTTTTGTTTCATTGTAATTATAAGTAACTAATTTCTTTTTAGCTAGAGGCGAATTCAAAGCCATGAACATATATGTGATATGAATTGATTACATCCAGTTATTGTTTCATAAATCGTGAGTGCAATTTGCTTAACTGTTTTACAGAAAACTTATCCTTGTGTGTTGATTAAGGAGGCCTACTTAGTTTGCATGTTAGGGTTTGGAGCTAGAATATAAGGGACTTTCACCTAATCGTTAGAAACTTATATTCACAAGTAGTAAAGGTTGATGATCTCAATCGAGTTAAGTAAATTCTTGGCATAAGTTTCATGCAATCATAGTAACAAGTGCTTCGTCAATGCTTATGGTTTTCATAGAACTTAGTGATTCTTGCTTGTATCTTTATTATGCAATCATATAGGGAACTTGTGGGGAATGCTTTGGGTTGTCGTATGCAATCATCCAATTCAATAACGTTAGGAAAATCTGAAGGTTAATTTAAGCGTACCTAATTAATCTGGGGTGTTGAGAATTCATGGTTTATTGAAAGAATAACTGGAGATCGATTTGTATGCATATATATGTCATGTGTGGAGAAGGACCTTCTAGCTAGCTTTTTATCTTTGTTAATCACCCTTTCATTCGTTTTTGTTAATTTATTTGTTTAAGTTAAATTCGTCAAAACCAATCCCCCTGAAATTTGTTAGTGTTAGTTGAGTCTAAATTAGTTAAAATCTGTTTTTCTTTAGTATTTTGAGTCAAGTCAAAGTTAATTTTCGTTCAAATCACTTATTAGGTCTAGTTTAGAGTTTAGTTTCATGTTTTTGAGTCTAGTTAGTGTAGATTAGCATCCCTAGTTAATCCCCGGCCTAGAACGATCCCTACTTACATCTTTACTACAATTGTCAACAATAGGGTTTAATTTGTGTGTCAAGTTAATTTTCACATCAAATTTTGGCGCCGTTGCCGGGGATTAGCAAATTTGCTAATCCTTTTGTTTCTGTTAGTGTCTTTTACTTTTGATATTTGATTCAGTTTTCTTTCTTTGATTTTAGGTACTTGAGAAGCAAGACATGGATATTGCTAACATTCAAGCTCAATTGGCGAATCTTACTTCTCAGTTGTCACAGTATGCCGAAAGGACCACAATGCAAAGTGTACCTACATTTGGTGCGTCTTATAGGCAAGAATATCAAGCAAATCAATATCCACAAAGAGGATGGGAGAATGTCAATACCTGGGGTTATCATGATCATAATCAATCAGGGAACAATTTGTTCTCCAACATGTACAATTCAGATTGGAGTGATCATTCAAACTCCATGTGGTGGGAATCTCAACAAATTCAACAAGAAGGATATTGGCAGCCATATGAGGAGTTCTATTCAAGACCTACACAGCCACCACAACCTCATATACAATATGCCCAACCAAACTTCGGATCATCAACAGATTATAATCGAATTCTTGATGAATTAATTTCTTTGGTGCAGGGCTCACAAAATCAAGCCAAGGAAGCTCAACAAAGAGAATATTGGCAACCACATGAGGAATACTATACAATGTCTATGCAGCCACCACAGCCTCCCCCACAACAATTTGCCCAAAACAATTCAGGTAATTCAAGTGATAATGATAAGATTTTTCAATTACTTACTACTTTGACGCAGGAAGTCCAAACTCAAAACAAAGAGAGGCAAATCCAAGACAAGAGGGTGGACAACTTGGAGAAGCAAGTGGGACAAATCGTAGAATTCATAGGGCAAATTCAAGAACAAAGTGAACTCTCCAACTCAAATGTTGAAATTGATGAAGCTATCACTTTGGAAAGTGGCATGGAGGTTGGAGATGAACCCAAGACGTCCAAACAAAGCCAAAACATGGACGAACAGTTGATGCTCGAAGAAGAGGAGGATGACAAGATCACGACAAGGGAAGAACCACCCTTGCCGCAGCCTTCCAAAACTCCACCACCATCCAATTCATGTAAGGTTGTTCCAAATTCGATTCTTTCTAACCTTATTCCACCAAATGTCCCTATCCCTTGCAGGTTCCTGCAATCTAAGGAAGAAGAGAATCAGAAAGACATCTTGGAAGCTTTTCAAAGGATGCCAGTTGATATCCCTAGTCTTAAATTAATCAAAGAGGATGTACTTGAGGATGCAATTCCTGAAACTTTTGAAGTGGTGTTTGTCATTGAATTCTTGTCGGAGCACACAGGTAAGCCACCTCCTCAAGTTTCAATTTCGTTTTATACTGACATGTTGTTAATGATTCAGGCACCCACTCTCGAATTTAAATCATTGCCGGATCATTTCAAATATCACATTCCATTCAAAGATCCAATACGGAAATTTCGAGGAGCATGTCGTGGAGGAGATACCCCTCCATGCCGTAGGCCCCTAATGAGCTTAATTGAAGGTATCGTCCGGCTGGAAGACGTTAAAGCAAGCGCTTCATGGGAGGCAACCCATGCAAATAAAGAAGACCTAGGACCCTCCGGCTTCAAAAACCAGATTTGCGTTCCTAAACCCTACTCTTTATTGCTTTTACTTTGCCATGCTTGTCATGTTTGTTAGTTGTGTCATGTGCTTGCTGTTTTATGAGTCTATGTTTTAAACATTGAGGACAATGTTTGATTTAAGTGTGGGGGGGTAAACAGATTGTTTTTCATGATTTTTATACCTTATTTTCGGATTTTTACCACCTATCACTTATAAAAGTTGTTACTCACTGTTTTTAAGTGTTTTTAGTGTGTTTTTAAGTGTTTTCATGTCAAATAACAAAAAAAAAAGAAGAAAAATTTCGAAAATTTTTCAAAAATACCAAAAAGAGTTGTTTTTAGAGTCGTTTTTGTGTGTTTGTGTCTTAGGGTACCTTCCAACACAATGATGAGGATTTGGTTTTTAAGTTCATGACTGTTAAAGAAAGTTACAAACATGGATGGAAGTTTGATATACTCTTTGGTTTATGCTTAGTTGTAGTTGGCATTTACGAATTCACATGTAATCATAAAAGGAAAAAAATTAGTTTTTGTAACATGCTTGAAGGAAGAAACTCAAACTAACGCTACAACCCTGTGAGACTCGAGCCTAATCTTTGTTTGGAGAGTTATTAATCTGTGAAATTCTTGTTTTCTAAAGTCGTTGCATGATCTCATTATTCTTTGCTTGGTTGCTACTTAGACTGCTTCATCATTATTAGTTCCAAATGCTAGAACTCATGCCATTTTCGTTCAAAGCGTTAAAATTGGTTGCATAACAATATAACAAGATGAAGGTGTCTAGATAACCACCATAGCCAAATGGCCTTTTTCCCTTATATCTATATTGTAGGTTTAACCCCTTTGAGCCTTATAAGCCTGTTTTCTTTGTTAACCCACATTATCCCTACCTAGCCTAGTATAGGAAAATCCATACCCTTTTCTTAAAGAATAGTGGAGCATAACTTATTGGGAATTTCGTTTGACCTATGGTTAGTAAAGAACAAGTGTGGGGGAAGAGGTTGTTTATTCGCTATTGTTAAAAAAAAAAAAAAAAAAAAAAAAAACAAAGAAAAGAAAAGAGAAAAGAAAAGAAAAAGAAAAAGAAAAGAAAGATGTGATTTAGTTTATTTTTGTTGATATGGAGTGTTGAAGAAGGGGTCCATAATGTGAAACTTGGCCCTGTAGTTTGTTTATCTCTCCTCTATGTTACATCAGTTGGGTTTTGAGGTCATATGTTGGATTCAAGGTCTTAATATCATCATATCGCTCTACTATCTCTTTAAGAACTTTGTTTATCCATATCCTTTCTTTGTTAGCCCCTACCTTTAGCCCAGTTACAACCCTTGACCTTTGTCTTGATTGTTATGTATTTCAATTAGTGGAGTCTGAATTTGGTATGAGCATATGGGATCCCTGGTTCTCGCATCTAAGTAGTAGCATTCCGTTCATGAGATCTTATACATATTAATAATTCCAGAAAGTGCCTTCTTTGTTATACATATGTGAGTGCTAGTCTACATGTTTACATCAATCTTCTCACATATACCTAGTATAGGGAGTGTGGTCAGAAAATCTGTGTGAAAATAGAGTGGATATCCAGTGAGGAATTGAGGGATTCTCTAAGGCATGTTACCACATTAAAAGTGTTGTTTTAATTGATTAAATGTGAGCTAGTGAATGTTTGCTGCGATTAAGTATGAGCTCGAGAGTAAGGATGGCTAAAATCTGTGTAAGTAGTAATTTTTAACATGTCATGTTTCATTGGAAATCCCTGAGGCAAATGTTGGAAGGTTTAGGTTATGTTTTGTTTCTTTGTTTTGCTCGAGGACTAGCACAAGCTAAGTGTGGGGGAATTTGATAGGAGTATATTTATGCAACTTAGTTAGCTTGTTTTCTTGCATTTACGTAGTTAGTTATTGTTTATTTAAGCTATTTTCGTGTGTTTTCAGGTTCTAAGGACAAAGTATGCAAGAAGGTGCATTTTGGAGCACTTTGGAGCAGTTTTGGGTGTGGAATGAATAGCATATGATTGGTGCATGATGGATGGACGTTTTGGAATCATATGAAGATAAGGAATCAGCTAGAAGATGAGTTTCATATGCATAGGAATCCTAGAGTGAAGGAGGTCACGGCTGAAATTGAGGAAAAGAAGATAAAACCATCCCGATGGGGATAAAAACCATCCCGATGGGAATAAAAACCATCCCGATAGGAATAACTGTCAACTTCGACAGAGCACCCAGAATTCCTCAGATCGAATCACGTGTCGTGCCATATATGGTTGGAAAGCCCTGGATGTCTAGTTTCCATAGCAGTTTACAGATCATGATTCGGATGCTTCTAGAAATAGTTATTGCTGTTTTAGTGACGGAAGGTCGAAACAGGCAGAAGAGTTTTACTCGGATTGGGTTTCAAGGAAGATAATGTGGCAGCTGTTTGTGCGTGTCTTTGGACTTAATTCAGATAGATGTAGGAGTTCTAATGAGGCCTAAACTCTCTACAAAACCGTGCTTGAGAGTATTTGAGGATGCAATTTAAATAGAGGAGAAAGAGAAGAGAACGGCAGAGCACACAAGAGCCAAACGTCAGAAATCCCAGATTGTGCCTCAGGGTTTTAGGTGTATTCTATCTATGTTTAATTTTATTTGTTTTTGTTTCATTGTAATTATAAGTAACTAATTTCTTTTTAGCTAGAGGCGAATTCAAAGCCATGAACATATATGTGATATGAATTGATTACATCCAGTTATTGTTTCATAAATCGTGAGTGCAATTTGCTTAACTGTTTTACAGAAAACTTATCCTTGTGTGTTGATTAAGGAGGCCTACTTAGTTTGCATGTTAGGGTTTGGAGCTAGAATATAAGGGACTTTCACCTAATCGTTAGAAACTTATATTCACAAGTAGTAAAGGTTGATGATCTCAATCGAGTTAAGTAAATTCTTGGCATAAGTTTCATGCAATCATAGTAACAAGTGCTTCGTCAATGCTTATGGTTTTCATAGAACTTAGTGATTCTTGCTTGTATCTTTATTATGCAATCATATAGGGAACTTGTGGGGAATGCTTTGGGTTGTCGTATGCAATCATCCAATTCAATAACGTTAGGAAAATCTGAAGGTTAATTTAAGCGTACCTAATTAATCTGGGGTGTTGAGAATTCATGGTTTATTGAAAGAATAACTGGAGATCGATTTGTATGCATATATATGTCATGTGTGGAGAAGGACCTTCTAGCTAGCTTTTTATCTTTGTTAATCACCCTTTCATTCGTTTTTGTTAATTTATTTGTTTAAGTTAAATTCGTCAAAACCAATCCCCCTGAAATTTGTTAGTGTTAGTTGAGTCTAAATTAGTTAAAATCTGTTTTTCTTTAGTATTTTGAGTCAAGTCAAAGTTAATTTTCGTTCAAATCACTTATTAGGTCTAGTTTAGAGTTTAGTTTCATGTTTTTGAGTCTAGTTAGTGTAGATTAGCATCCCTAGTTAATCCCCGGCCTAGAACGATCCCTACTTACATCTTTACTACAATTGTCAACAATAGGGTTTAATTTGTGTGTCAAGTTAATTTTCACATCAAATTTTGGCGCCGTTGCCGGGGATTAGCAAATTTGCTAATCCTTTTGTTTCTGTTAGTGTCTTTTACTTTTGATATTTGATTCAGTTTTCTTTCTTTGATTTTAGGTACTTGAGAAGCAAGACATGGATATTGCTAACATTCAAGCTCAATTGGCGAATCTTACTTCTCAGTTGTCACAGTATGCCGAAAGGACCACAATGCAAAGTGTACCTACATTTGGTGCGTCTTATAGGCAAGAATATCAAGCAAATCAATATCCACAAAGAGGATGGGAGAATGTCAATACCTGGGGTTATCATGATCATAATCAATCAGGGAACAATTTGTTCTCCAACATGTACAATTCAGATTGGAGTGATCATTCAAACTCCATGTGGTGGGAATCTCAACAAATTCAACAAGAAGGATATTGGCAGCCATATGAGGAGTTCTATTCAAGACCTACACAGCCACCACAACCTCATATACAATATGCCCAACCAAACTTCGGATCATCAACAGATTATAATCGAATTCTTGATGAATTAATTTCTTTGGTGCAGGGCTCACAAAATCAAGCCAAGGAAGCTCAACAAAGAGAATATTGGCAACCACATGAGGAATACTATACAATGTCTATGCAGCCACCACAGCCTCCCCCACAACAATTTGCCCAAAACAATTCAGGTAATTCAAGTGATAATGATAAGATTTTTCAATTACTTACTACTTTGACGCAGGAAGTCCAAACTCAAAACAAAGAGAGGCAAATCCAAGACAAGAGGGTGGACAACTTGGAGAAGCAAGTGGGACAAATCGTAGAATTCATAGGGCAAATTCAAGAACAAAGTGAACTCTCCAACTCAAATGTTGAAATTGATGAAGCTATCACTTTGGAAAGTGGCATGGAGGTTGGAGATGAACCCAAGACGTCCAAACAAAGCCAAAACATGGACGAACAGTTGATGCTCGAAGAAGAGGAGGATGACAAGATCACGACAAGGGAAGAACCACCCTTGCCGCAGCCTTCCAAAACTCCACCACCATCCAATTCATGTAAGGTTGTTCCAAATTCGATTCTTTCTAACCTTATTCCACCAAATGTCCCTATCCCTTGCAGGTTCCTGCAATCTAAGGAAGAAGAGAATCAGAAAGACATCTTGGAAGCTTTTCAAAGGATGCCAGTTGATATCCCTAGTCTTAAATTAATCAAAGAGGATGTACTTGAGGATGCAATTCCTGAAACTTTTGAAGTGGTGTTTGTCATTGAATTCTTGTCGGAGCACACAGGTAAGCCACCTCCTCAAGTTTCAATTTCGTTTTATACTGACATGTTGTTAATGATTCAGGCACCCACTCTCGAATTTAAATCATTGCCGGATCATTTCAAATATCACATTCCATTCAAAGATCCAATACGGAAATTTCGAGGAGCATGTCGTGGAGGAGATACCCCTCCATGCCGTAGGCCCCTAATGAGCTTAATTGAAGGTATCGTCCGGCTGGAAGACGTTAAAGCAAGCGCTTCATGGGAGGCAACCCATGCAAATAAAGAAGACCTAGGACCCTCCGGCTTCAAAAACCAGATTTGCGTTCCTAAACCCTACTCTTTATTGCTTTTACTTTGCCATGCTTGTCATGTTTGTTAGTTGTGTCATGTGCTTGCTGTTTTATGAGTCTATGTTTTAAACATTGAGGACAATGTTTGATTTAAGTGTGGGGGGGTAAACAGATTGTTTTTCATGATTTTTATACCTTATTTTCGGATTTTTACCACCTATCACTTATAAAAGTTGTTACTCACTGTTTTTAAGTGTTTTTAGTGTGTTTTTAAGTGTTTTCATGTCAAATAACAAAAAAAAAAGAAGAAAAATTTCGAAAATTTTTCAAAAATACCAAAAAGAGTTGTTTTTAGAGTCGTTTTTGTGTGTTTGTGTCTTAGGGTACCTTCCAACACAATGATGAGGATTTGGTTTTTAAGTTCATGACTGTTAAAGAAAGTTACAAACATGGATGGAAGTTTGATATACTCTTTGGTTTATGCTTAGTTGTAGTTGGCATTTACGAATTCACATGTAATCATAAAAGGAAAAAAATTAGTTTTTGTAACATGCTTGAAGGAAGAAACTCAAACTAACGCTACAACCCTGTGAGACTCGAGCCTAATCTTTGTTTGGAGAGTTATTAATCTGTGAAATTCTTGTTTTCTAAAGTCGTTGCATGATCTCATTATTCTTTGCTTGGTTGCTACTTAGACTGCTTCATCATTATTAGTTCCAAATGCTAGAACTCATGCCATTTTCGTTCAAAGCGTTAAAATTGGTTGCATAACAATATAACAAGATGAAGGTGTCTAGATAACCACCATAGCCAAATGGCCTTTTTCCCTTATATCTATATTGTAGGTTTAACCCCTTTGAGCCTTATAAGCCTGTTTTCTTTGTTAACCCACATTATCCCTACCTAGCCTAGTATAGGAAAATCCATACCCTTTTCTTAAAGAATAGTGGAGCATAACTTATTGGGAATTTCGTTTGACCTATGGTTAGTAAAGAACAAGTGTGGGGGAATGTACATTCCAATGGCAAATAATCTCACTTTTACGGGATCAAGGCGTTGCTCGTAGCATTGAATGCCTACACCGATCTCACCCTTTCCCCTCTCCTCCCCTCCTCCCTCATTTTAATGGTGAGATCGGGTGGTAAAGATTCAACGCCAAGTGAGCATTGTAGCCTACTCCCACTTTTACAAAGGGGGCTCCAACTCCTCTAATGTTTCAAGGCAGCAGCTATTTTCTTCTGAACCAGCTCCACTCCAAGACGAGGAGATAATCTAGGTAGAGTTTCCTGGACGGGAAAATAATATTTTCGTCAGATGAAACTACAAATGTGACCTGGGTGAAAACAAAAATTCTAGATTCTTTCCGAAAGTAATGTCAACAAGCTAATCAAATTGCAGAGTGAGGAAAGAAGCGCAAGTCGTGTACTATCTACGAAATATCTTAGCCATGCTAAAAGGAAACGAACGGGTAAGTAAACTTGAGATGATTCAAGCAAGATAGGCCACCTCATACACAGGCAATTCCATCTATTATTGAGTTGGGTGTTGATTTGATAGTCAATCCACTATCTAAAGCAAAGCAATTGCTTGATACTTGGCAAAGCAAAAATATATATCTTGAAAAGAGATTAACAACTAAAGCCATATCCTCGCAATCATGCACAACAGCACAGGGAAAACAAGCAAACTCTAATCAGATAGCTATGACTGAGAAAATTTGATCATGGATCTCACGACAAACAGAAGGAAAAAGAAATATCTGAGACACCAGATAGCAAAGGGAGTCTGCATCCGTCAGCAGGCATTTAGAGTAAGAATCATATGTGTCACAAGATAGTTCACAGCAGCAGGAGAAAAGAAAAGCAAGAAAGCAAAAACGAAGAATGATATTTGAAAATAATCCCTTTAGAATTGATTAGAAAAGGTAGTATGTACCTGGGAGCACCAACTACAAAAAAAACATGTGGAAAAGATAAGTGCATGTAGTCAAAAGTAAGACAATTATCAAAGGGGTAATGGAACACATTATATGATTGTAGCATGCGATACGAAAACCTTGGCCAGTTTTAAATCAATCTTAAATCTTAAGATTAATTGGTTTCAGCAGCTAATTAATCAGCTGGTATTGAATGCAATTTTTGCACAAACAAGTTCATTAGACCAAAGTTCCAAAACAACCAAAAACAATAAAATCGACAACGAATCCTAGGTAGCATTTACAAATTACAATTACCAATCACTCAGCTTAGCATTGAACCAAAGTGAATAGAGACTTTGCCTCAATTATAAGGGCTAGCTCACAATCCATGACACAACGGACTTTGCCTCAATTCACTTGATAACTTTACAGAAAATTTTATGGGATGTCCATTCCTTTCAGCCATATGATTCCCAAAAATTTAATCCTCATAGTAGACAATTTATGAGATTCATCAAATTGTAGACATTCAAACCCAACATACAGACATTAAAATCATCTTATTTGAATGCCATCTTTATTGTTTCTCAAATGACTGCATTATGGGAGCCCATTCGTAAAATAACTTCCTCCGCTAACAAAGAATTGATTCAACCATTCACTGTCAATAGCAAGATTAACTGTCTTTGGTGTCATGATGGTCATCAAACTTTTTGTAATTGCACCAGGTTATTGAAAAACTACTGTGAAAGCAAATGCAATATAAAGGATACAGCAATTTAATAAAAGGGGAGCATTATCAAAACATATTTGTTGATTAGACATTTTGAATTAAATTACTAAATAAAAATAAGATAAGTTGAACAATGATATTAAGACACAAGAAATTCAAGTAATAATAGAATACGTACAGAAGGAAAGTAGTCTACTTAAATAGCCTCATGTTATGATATGGATCAGCCTATCAGGCTTAACAGGCACCTCAACCTTATTCGGCCCGAGCTAAACTCGGCTGGGATTTCTGAAACCAAACCAGCCATAGGTTTGTAAAATACCAAAGCATAGTTGCTTAAGGTCCAGTCTAGGCCACGATAGTTTGCCCAAATTCGTATTCCTTGTGATATTTGGTGAGGCAACACCTACTAAATTGGACTACGGACATGTACTATGTAGGCTTCTTTTTCAAACTTGATAACAAGTTTTGAGTGCTTGTGTGCTTTCATTTTGCAGTTTCTTCTGTTTATTCTAAAAATCCCAGAAAGCGCACATAAACTCAGTACGACAGCTTCATATGCTTGTTTTGCAGGAATTAATACATGCTTTACAAAAAATGGGTTTCTTCCAAGCCTCCAACACAGGGTGACATTGTAAAGCTCAATACTAAAGCCAACCCGAATAATACCCGGATTCTATTCGAACGATAATACAGTTCAAGTTCCAACTCACTTAGTAGAACAAATAAATTACTGAATTTGTAAGATTTTCCAATGCAAAAAACCAGCACATTGCACAAATTAATCTTGATATTAAAGCCAACCCAACAAACTAAATGGAAGAAACTAACCTCAGTGTGCCATCAGATAACACTCTGGCTACACTAGTATTTCATACTGGTAAGCTCTTTCCCACCTTGATTGCTCGCAATATCCTTTCACTCAACAAAACCACACAGCAAACTCCATTGAAAACAGAGAGAAAAGCTTGAAATTATTAGTACTGAAAAACACAAAGGATTAATGGGTACCTGCAACCAACGTCGTGGAGGGAATCAGGACCAGAAAGCAAGAAAGCAGCGTGAAGTTTTTCTTTGAGGCCATCGCACAAACAGCATCCGGGCTTGAGTAGAATGAGTGCTCGTGAAGGCTTTGAAGAAGAAGATGAAGAGAAAGAAGAAGACACGGCAAAGGGGTGAAGACCCACCTCGCCCTGCGCGTTGTTAGCAACAACCCGAGGTTGGCCTGCCGCCAGTGCCATTCGTCGCCGTGGCCGTCGCTGCTGCTGCAAAGGCCATGCTTGGTAAATTCTTAATAAAATGGGACAGGCCCAATTCTCTGGTCTTCAACCTGGCCACAACTTCTTCTTTTCGGCCGGACCTTGTTCTGGCTAATGTCATGACTCAGCCTAGCCCATGTTTGAATGAGCCCATTTATTTTTGAGTAGTTCTTTGTACACAAAAGTTTCGCTTTCCGGGGCACCTATTAATTTTATTTAAAAGGAAAAGACTCTTATACCTATTTAAAAGTTACCACAAAGAGCTTAATAATTTCTTAAGAAAAATAATTATTTTCTTTGCCACCCATGAGCATGAAACAAACAACGCAGCAACCAAACGTGAAATCGATACTACGGAATCCCTCACCGTTTGGTGGTGTAATAGACACTATGGTACCTACTCCTACCCAAGACCACCCCAATGTAACACCGATGCACAAATAACTAGATAAGCATTTATA
Organism: Gillenia trifoliata; assembly: GCA_018257905.1. Taxonomy (NCBI): domain Eukaryota; kingdom Viridiplantae; phylum Streptophyta; class Magnoliopsida; order Rosales; family Rosaceae; genus Gillenia; species Gillenia trifoliata. The sequence continues at coordinate 14,267,942 of CM031087.1, forward strand.
TCACTGACACAAGTTTGACTAGTCAAGGACACTAGTGAAGAAAGAACTATCAAAGATATCACATGTTATTCTCTCAGATGAATATATAAATGTCTAACTAAGATTTTTAAGTGGTCTACAACATAACCCATCACAAACAGTTAGCTTAACACTAATGGAAGCATAAATCACACAAAGGAATCATGCTCCTGAAAAATCCTAACCTGGGTAAAAATCTGGGAACTCCGCAGAGCTCCATCCACTCATCAGAAACCAAGTTCATACATAAATCACACATACAAACTCAATTCCTAAGCTATACTAAAGGATCAGCCTTGTTCATATGTACACAACTTGAGATGCTTCAAGAAGATTCGTAGGCGGTCTTCACAACGATGGCGCCAACTCGAGCCTTCACTCGCGGGTCTAATGAATGAATTGAGACTAGAATGATATGGGTGTTGATCCTAAGAACAACACAACTCTTCTCAAATCGAACATCACCGATGAAAGGAGTTGAATGATTTGACCCAAGGTTTTAAAGATGAGAGATATAAGCTTGTTCACTACAATGAATGCAAAGGGCGAGATATTCTTGTCTTCATCAAGTTAGAAAATGCAAATGGCTTCTGAAAGAAGAAGAAGGTTTTCACGTGATACCGAGTTTAGGACGTGCCGCGACACTTGTAAGTGACGTAGCCATTTTATGCATGACAAACAATTAACTTAAAAGCAAAACGTCTAACGTATACGACATTTAACCGCCAAATAGTTTAATTTAATACAAACATGCACGAGGTTCAGAACAGAATCAATGTAAGGCAACGAAATAAATATATAAGAGCTAAAAACTCTTAAAATTTCTATTCATAACATGAATGGATATTACAAAGAAACCGAATAAAAGATAAACTCACTACATTATCTGGGAGAGAACCGTGAGCCGTCACGCTATGTCTCAACGTCACCCGTAACGCACCGCTATTAGGGTCCCGGAAGTGGGCGCAAAAACATAAAAGTGTGAGTGCATGAAAATAAAGTTTTTCTAAAACTCTTTTTCTCTTCGAATATAGTAACCTCCGTTTTGGAAAACCAAGATATATAAAATCATACTACATTTATAGCCGTCATGTAAAACTCAACGTGGAAAAACATAAATCCAAATATTTACTTGTAAAAGATAAATTCAAGGTAAATCACAAAATCCAACTTATTGCGAGATCCATTTTTCCAAGCTATCTCAAAAGAAATACAATAATAATATCACAAGGTATACCGCAATCACCCCTTGTACATACGGACCTCTCCTCTAACCCGCACAAGCTCTTTTACGTTACTACCAGGCATTTACTCCTAGTACCACACACATGTAAGCTCTTGCGCGATAAGCGCGTCACACCCAAGTCCTTACGTTGAGGGACCTCCCCCACAATAAACACAAATGTAAAGACAAGCTTGCACTAAGGTATTTATCGAACAATACCCCTCGCGTACAAAAGGTAATGGACCCATACATGTGAGACTTGTCTTAATACCGCAAATGCATACTAAAAACGTAGTGAAAGCATACCAAGTGTGTGTAAAAATATACGTTCAACGCACGAAATGCATGATCATGCCCAAAAATATAAATATCTCAAGTAATAAACATAACAGTATGATCAAACCAACGTTTCAAAAACCATCCAAAACCATATATTTATACTTAAATATATAAATTAGGATAATAACTATTTAATAAAATAAATGTTGACTCACAAATACCTCGAGAATGTAGTCCTCCCGTGGGTCTTGATTCTCGCAAACGCTAGATGTACTGGTCTACCTAAAGATAATTTAATGAATCAACTTAATAACTTTTTCTAAATAAATAACTCTTCTTGGTACAACTAATTAAATACTACAAGAAATAAAGAGAAACGGGGCTCGAATTGAAATTTTTGAAGTTCGAATTTTCTTTTTTCCACTAGACGGAATATTCTCGCTGGGTATAACGGAATATTCCGTTAATATAACTAGCATTTTGTTAGCTTCGTTATAGTACATGTACGGAATATTCCTAGAATATTCCGACTCCTGGATTTGCAAATGGATCAAGTCAATCAGGTCGGTGCACCGGATAATCGGGTTTGGCTGACCCTGCCCAGGCCGTGACTTGGCGGCTTCTACAAATTTCGGGGCGTAAAATGCATGTGTCTTGGGGCCTTTCCATTACTTAACCAAGTTCCGTGATCTTATATCAAAACGAAGCTACGAAGAGAGGAATAAGATTATACCTATTGGGAGTCCAACAACTAATTGAGATGACCTCAAACACATGGAACCCGCTGGACCCAAGGAACTGAGAATGTTTCTTCCCTTCGACCGCATAAAACTCAATCATTTAAGGCATATAATATATGAAAATTCATCTACTCGACGAGACCTCTCTAATAGTAGTGGTCTCAAGCTCTTACCTTGTCGAAAATGATGGAAAAATTGCCGCATGTAAATGGAGTCTCGTTGGAAGTTCCTTAGTTTGGACGAGCATTTGGCTTCTGACTTCTGGGAGACGAGGACCGAGCTTGCCTGGCCACTGTGGGAGTGGGAGGGTTAGTGTGGTGATCTCGGGTTCGACCGACCCACAAATTTCGCCAGGGGTGTGTGTGTCGCCGAGAAGAAGAAATGAGGGTCGGGAGGAAAATAGGGTTAGGTTTTGAAACCTAAAATTCTCTAATTAAATACTCTCCCAATTTCCGGAAAGGAAAATAAAAGAAAATTTACAAAACCGCTACCAACATGAAATTACTAAATTGCCCTCGAACTTAAAAGCTTCATAGAATATTCATTTTAGTTCCAAATTACCCTCCACTTGCGCCCACGCAAAATCTTCACAATAAATTGTTTTGTATTTCTTGAGTTTCAATTTACACAAGTATGCTTTACATATAGAAAAGAATGAGACAGCCTAGTTACCAGAATGACTTCTAGTGACTGGGTAAACCTACGCATAGACAAGAAAGAAACAACCCAGTTACCAGAATGACTTCTAGTGACCGGGTAAACCTACGCTTCAGTCTAATCCTTAAAATAAGGAGATTACACTAATACCAATACACGCCACTAATCAGTCATCTTCCTTTAATCAAGGAAAGATGACTGGTACAGACAGCAGACCACTCATGTACAGAAAACGTCAGCGTAGCAGAGAGCACGCAGAAATTCAGTGGACAGAGGAGCCAACCCGACGAGGGTTATACAGCCAACCCGATTAGAGCACAACCAATCCGATGAGTAAACAGCAACCCGATGAAGGGAAAATATGAGATTTGTGTGGAATTTCTAATGACTAGCATGCATAAGCAATTCGAAATTCATATGCATAAGCAACGGAAGCTAAATTATCAAAGCATTAGTCATGCAAATCCCCTTCAAGAAGCATAGGTTTGTATTTGATGCATCTACTAAAATTGAAGAACAAAGTGGAGGTAGAAGTTTTATACCTCTTGATCTAGCTTTTAGACCAAGGATGGACCACCTCCAAGCTTTCTCTTCTTGGAACTCCTTGAGCCTAGCCTCCCTCCTTGCTTGCTCCACCTTGACCAAATGGAACTCCTCTAGGTTCTCCTAGTCCCCAAAGTTGAAGACCTCTAAGGATCCACACCCACCAAGTGATGGAATGGATGATGGATCACAAAAGAAAGAGAGAAGTGTAGCAATCTCAATCTCTTGGTTTGGCCGGCTGTGTAAGTGAGTAAGGGAGAGATATCTATTTCTTTTGGTTGACTCACTCAATCACAAAAGCCATACTAGTTATGGTGTGAGGTATGGTGATCTTCCACTAGTGAAAGTTTCAATAAACTTTCAATATATAAAAGAAGTGAGTCAACAATTCACTCCACTCACTCTCTCTCATTCATGGCCGGCCAAAAGAGTGTTGAGTGGGCTTTTGGGCTTTTACAATTTCAAGTCATCTTATGCTTGAATAAAAGACCAAAGAGGTTAGGGCCCAATGGGCCCGGATTAACCCGAACTTATTTCATTAAGCCCAAAGCGATCTTTTATCGCTTCTATGATTTCCTTAGACTTTCTAATTAATCATAACACTCAATTAATCCAAAGGATTATTTCCATCATTCACGTGTTGATCCACCACTATAGTGTATTCGGTGTACAATCGTTTTAGGTTCTAATTAGCAAGGCAGTGAGGTGATTGGTATCAATCCAATTGATTAGTTCCAATCATCTAGTGAATTAAAACTTATTTTAATTCTTTATCTTCTTTGATGATTACTAATTATTCATTCACAAGATCCCACAAACCATGAGTGACACACTACACATATATCATGGCTACCGAAGCTAATGTAGAAGTTTGTTCGGAGAACCTATTCAATTGGAATTACAATGTAATTTGATCCTTCTCTAATACAATACTCTCAATCACACTATTAGGGTATGGATACACAATGTCAAACCCCTAATGTGATTATACTATGTTATATGATTCAATTGAGTCGTAAAGGAACACTTTCCATCACTACGCTCAGTACTTCGGCCGAAGATTCTCGAATCATATCTTAGAGTATTCTTCCTCTCGTAACGAGGATTAGAGATCCCTTGTTGACCATTCACTTGCCTCCATGGCTAAGTAGCTTAACCCCAATTATGCTGTGGACACCCTCAAGATTGGGGTGACTTTGACATAATCAAAGATCAAGGACCTAACCACAAGACAACTATGATGACTCAGGTCAAATGATTACTTACATATTCCAATCAATGGAGTTACTTGCTTGACATGTGAGTAGACCTCCATGCAAGTACTCCCTTCGATTGTATTCAGTGAACTCATTCCCTCAATGAGCACCTACATACTTGTCATAGTGTCACTACACGAATGGCTGAGACTTTCCATCCTTCCAATTTGAAGCTGACATAGTACGTACTGGTCTCTGGATTGTCAGTATCCCTCTGGCAATCCCATGACCAGGAACATTTTGAACATCATGGTTATGAGAAGAAGGTCTCTGTAGTCTAACATCATTAGATTACTTCTTCCATCAATCCATTGTCCATGGATTCACTATTTGGACATATATCAACTATTGAGATTGTCCTAATAAGTGACTTTGCCCTTTTACCATATTTAGGGTTATCCATATATACAGTAAATGTCCTGAAAAGTTTCTTCCAAAGATTGACTTTCAGGGCATATTTCCAACACCCGATACATCATCCAAACCATCCCAATGTGCCATGCAACTATTTATTTATGTATTTCAACACTCCCCCTCAAGCTGGATCTAGTAAGTTAGTAGATCCAAACTTGCTTAAAAGACGATGTAGATGAACTGATGACAGTGGTTTGGTGAAAAGATCTGCAAGCTGATCATGACTTCTTGTAAAAACAGTGCTGATAACTTGAGATTGAACTTGATTCCGAATGAAATGGCAATCCACCTCAATATGCTTGGTTCTCTCATAGAACACAGGATTAGCAGCAATGTGAATAGCTGCCTGATTGTCACACATGAGAGACATGGGTGCAGAACTAGGAAAGCCTAGGTCAAAGAGCAAACCTTTAAGCCATATTAATTCGCATGTCGTGACCGCCATTGCCCGATATTCCGCCTCTGCACTTGAGCGAGAAACAACTTGTTGTTTCTTGCTCTTCCAGGTGACGAGATTTCCACCAACAAATGTACAGTAGCCAGTTGTAGATTTTCTATCGACTTCATTCCCTGCCCAATCTGCATCTGTATAGCCGGAAATATTAGTAGACTGATTGTTCTTCATGAGAATTCCTCGACCGATGGAACCATTGAGATAAAGCAGGATTCTTTTGACAATGTGCATATGATGCACAGTAGGTGCATGCATGAACTGACTGACCATGCTAACAGCATAGGTAATATCTGGTCGAGTGATTGTGAGATAAATGAGTCGTCCCACCAGTCTTTGATAGTGCTTTACATCCGGTATGGCCTCTCCATCAACGTTGAGCTTCAGTTTGCAGTCAACAGGTGTGGTGGCAGGCTTGTAGTCAAGCATTTTTTTCTTCCTTGAGTAGATCCATCACATACTTTCGTTGATGGATAAACAATCATTTGGTGGAAGTTACCATCTCTATTCCCAGAAAGTACTTCAACCTCCCCAAATCCTTGATGGCAAAGGTTTGCTGTAGTGTCTGCTTCAGGTCTGCAATTTCTGCAGCACTATCTCCAGTGATGATCAAATCATCAACATATATAAGAACCACAAGTTTCCCTTTCCCATTTGTGCGGACAAACAGGGAAGAATCAGCATTACTGTGTGTGAAACCGATCGTGGTCAGCACAGAGCTGAGCTTGGCATACCAAGCTCGAGGTGATTGCTTCAACCCATATATTGCCTTGTGCAGTTTACACACCAGGTTATCCTTTAGAGGACCATAGCCTGGAGGAAGTTGCATGTAGACTTCTTCTTGAAGTTCTCCATGAAGGAATGCATTTTTTACATCCATTTGGTAGAGAGACCATCCATTATTTATCGCCACAGAGAGAAGAACCCTCACGGTGTTCATCTTGGCAACAGGAGCAAATGTTTCTTTATAGTTGACCCCATAAGTCTGAGTGAAGCCGCAAGCCACAAGACGAGCCTTGTACCTTTCTATAGAGCCATCAGCTTTGAACTTGATTTTGTATATCCATCGGCTTCCAACAGCCTTCTTTCCTTGAGGAAGCGGAACAAGACTCCACGTGCAGTTATCTTCCAGAGCCTTGAGCTCTTCTTCCATTGCTTGTTTCCATAGAGGAAGAAGAGCTGCTTCCTGGTAGGTCGTTGGTTCACAATGCTCGTCTAGTGCACTTACAAAGGCAACACGGGAAGGAGACATTGCACTAAAATTACATGTGACTGGATACCGCGAAGCATAAGTCACATAATCTTGTAATTTTGTCGGAGGCTTTCTTGCACGGGGAGGGTTTCTCCTGATCACTTGGGCTTCTTGATTGGAATTGATCTCTTCATTCTCTGTACTATTGTCAGATTGCTCCAAGGTGCATAATTCATCTTGGGGTTCTTTCAACTCCTGTACATTAGTTGTAGAGTCTTCTTGTATCACTGGATCGGTAAAGGTTTGAGGCAGTAGTAACAAATCGAGTACTTCCTCCCCCTGAGTTGTAGCATGCTCAAAATAAGAATTGTTTTCTTCAAATTGGACATGCTTAGAGACAATGCATTTCTTGGTGACTGGATCAAAGCATTTATATCCCTTTTGAGTAGAGGAATACCCAATGAATATGCATTTAGTTGCCCTGGCATCAAGCTTATCTCGATTTTTGGCTTGAATATGTACGTAACAGACACAGCCAAAAACTTTGAGGTGAGTCAAGTCAATTTTCCTGCCTTTTAGCACTTCATAAGGAGATTTGAACCCTAACACTGAACTTGGCAGCCTGTTGATGAGGTAAGTTGTCGTAACAACAGCAGATGCCCAGAACCTCTTTGGAATACTCATATGTATCATGAGGGATCAAGTTTTTTCCAAGAGATCCCTGTTTTTTCTTTCTGCAACACCATTCTGTTGAGGAGTACCTACACAGCTTGTTTGATGGATGATGCCATGTTCCCTTAGATATTGAAACATATTGTTTGACATGAACTTAGTGCCATTATCTGATCGAAAAATTTTGACATTTGATTGAAATTGGGTTTTAATGTGAATGTGAAAATCCTTGAAGATATTGAAGACTTCATTTTTTGACTTCATTAGATAAACAAAGCTAATTCTGGTAAAGTCATCCACAAATAAGACAAAGTATCTAAAACCTTCCATTGATTCAATAGTAGGACCCCACACATCACTGTGTATAAGTTCAAACGGCTTTCATGTTGAAGTTTGGGATTTGCCGAATGGCAATCTAGTGGATTTCGACAATTTACATGTTTCACAGTCAGTGAGAGGCTTACAAACATTTGGAAAGATTTTTGACATTACAAACTCCGAGAGGTGAGCTAGTCTCTTATGCCATAACTGGTTTTCATCTATGGACTTTAACTCGGCGTGCAAGGCTTGATTTTTTGTGTGGTTTCTACACAGATAATAAAGTCCATTTATGAAGACCCCATTACCAATCGTCTTCTTGGTAATAATATCCTGAAATATTACATCATTGGATGAAAAAATTGCACGACAATTTAAATTGTTGGTGATTTTCCCAACAGACAACAATTGGAACGGAAAAGATGGTACATATAAGGCACTGGAAGGTGTTTTGGTTGAAAAAATGTTAATTTCTCCAGTGCCTAAAACAGAAACAGTTTTTCCATTCGCAACAGACACATGTGATGGTTTTGAAAAAGATTTAAAAACCTTAAAAAATTTTATTTTGTTTGTCATATGGTCAGTGGCACCAGAATCAATTATCCAACAATCTGTTTCAATACTAGTTAATAATGCAGTAGAAAAAGCTTGTAGAATACCTGGTGCCTCTTTACTCGGTATTTTCTTATTTTCAGAAAGGAATTCCGCAAATTTTCCCAACATAGTTGTATGTTGGTCTCCTTCACCATTAGCTGACCCAGAAGCACCTCCACGTCCCTTCTCATGTAAGTAGTTCGCAAACTCGTTGATGAGAGTAAGCGGATTGGTCATGAACTCAGCTGATCCATGGAATGTGGAGGAAGAAGGTTGAACAGCAGCAACTTGAGCCCTGAAGTGACTTTGTTGAGAGGACCGTGGTATGATTTTTCCTTCTTTGGTGAACTTGGGTTTAAGCTCTGGATGGAGTTCCCAACACTTATCTTCAGTATGCCCAACAGCATTGCAGTGTTTGCACTTTAGGTGTGGGAATCTGCCCTTGTACGCCTTTGCTTCAGTTTGTTTGGCATGAGACACGTACGCCCGAGACTCCGTCATTCTTGGGCATTGTTCAATGCTCATTACCTTCCTTCGTGCTTCTTCTCTCTGAATTATAGCACAAACATTGTTGAAGGAAGGTAATTCTTGGCTCATCAGAATGTGGCTTCTCAAGTCCTCGTAGTCTGGGCTCAAACTTCCCAGCAACTGGTAGATTCTGTCTTCCTCTACTCTTTTGAGTAGCACTGCAGGGTCAGTGGTATGTGGAAGATACACATCCAGCTCATTCCACAGGGTTTTGAGCTTCCCGAGATCTTGAACAAAGGATTTACCTTCTTGCTGGAGGCTGGCAGTGTCTTTCTTTAGCTGGAACACTCGCGCATAATAGTTTTGGTTTCCGTACATTTGATAGGAGTATATTTATGCAACTTAGTTAGCTTGTTTTCTTGCATTTACGTAGTTAGTTATTGTTTATTTAAGCTATTTTCGTGTGTTTTCAGGTTCTAAGGACAAAGTATGCAAGAAGGTGCATTTTGGAGCACTTTGGAGCAGTTTTGGGTGTGGAATGAATAGCATATGATTGGTGCATGATGGATGGACGTTTTGGAATCATATGAAGATAAGGAATCAGCTAGAAGATGAGTTTCATATGCATAGGAATCCTAGAGTGAAGGAGGTCACGGCTGAAATTGAGGAAAAGAAGATAAAACCATCCCGATGGGGATAAAAACCATCCCGGTGGGAATAAAAACCATCCCGATAGGAATAACTGTCAACTTCGACAGAGCACCCAAAATTCCTCAGATCGAATCACGTGTCGTGCCATATATGGTTGGAAAGCCCTGGATGTCTAGTTTCCATAGCAGTTTACAGATCATGATTCGAATGCTTCTAGAAATAGTTATTGCTGTTTTAGTGACGGAAGGTCGAAACAGGCAGAAGAGTTTTACTCGGATTGGGTTTCAAGGAAGATAATGTGGCAGCTGTTTGTGCGTGTCTTTGGACTTAATTCAGATAGATGTAGGAGTTCTAATGAGGCCTAAACTCTCTACAAAACCGTGCTTGAGAGTATTTGAGGATGCAATTTAAATAGAGGAGAAAGAGAAGAGAACGGCAGAGCACACAAGAGCCAAACGTCAGAAATCCCAGATTGTGCCTAAGGGTTTTAGGTGTATTCTATCTATGTTTAATTTTATTTGTTTTTGTTTCATTGTAATTATAAGTAACTAATTTCTTTTTAGCTAGAGGCGAATTCAAAGCCATGAACATATATGTGATATGAATTGATTACATCCAGTTATTGTTTCATAAATCGTGAGTGCAATTTGCTTAACTGTTTTACAGAAAACTTATCCTTGTGTGTTGATTAAGGAGGCCTACTTAGTTTGCATGCTAGGGTTTGGAGCTAGAATATAAGGGACTTTCACCTAATCGTTAGAAACTTATATTCACAAGTAGTAAAGGTTGATGATCTCAATCGAGTTAAGTAAATTCTTGGCATAAGTTTCATGCAATCATAGTAACAAGTGCTTCGTCAATGCTTATGGTTTTCATAGAACTTAGTGATTCTTGCTTGTATCTTTATTATGCAATCATATAGGGAACTTGTGGGGAATGCTTTGGGTTGTCGTATGCAATCATCCAATTCAATAACGTTAGGAAAATCTGAAGGTTAATTTAAGCGTACCTAATTAATCTGGGGTGTTGAGAATTCATGGTTTATTGAAAGAATAACTGGAGATCGATTTGTATGCATATATATGTCATGTGTGGAGAAGGACCTTCTAGCTAGCTTTTTATCTTTGTTAATCACCCTTTCATTCGTTTTTGTTAATTTATTTGTTTAAGTTAAATTCGTCAAAACCAATCCCCCTGAAATTTGTTAGTGTTAGTTGAGTCTAAATTAGTTAAAATCTGTTTTTCTTTAGTATTTTGAGTCAAGTCAAAGTTAATTTTCGTTCAAATCACTTATTAGGTCTAGTTTAGAGTCTAGTTTTCTGTTTTTGAGTCTAGTTAGTGTAGATTAGCATCCCTAGTTAATCCCCGGCCTAGAACGATCCCTACTTACATCTTTACTACAATTGTCAACAATAGGGTTTAATTTGTGTGTCAAGTTAATTTTCACATCAAATTTTTCCTTCAAGCTTGTCCATAATTCTTGAGAGGAATTAGAATAGTTGAAAATCTCAGCTATATGCTTCTCCATGGTGTTAAGTAGGAAAGACATAACCAGTTGATCTTTGCACAGCCATCCACTGTACAAAGGTAAAGAGACGTCTGGAACTTCCATGCCTCCATTTACGAAACTGAGCTTTCCCTTACCGCCAAGGGCCAATGAAACAGCTCGTGACCATGGTAGATAATTAAACTCGTTCAAAAGAATTGAACGCAGTCGTTGGTTGGTGTTTACCTCAAATTCTGAGGTATCTGAGTAGGTAACATTTGAGGGGGGAGCATTTGAGTTTTCCCCTCTCAAATTTACAGATCCTTCCTCAGCCATTTTGACAAAATAATTTTACAGCGGAAAAGAAAAATTTTTAGAGTCAAGTTAAGATTGAACCTGCTCTGATACCATTAACAAATCTTCACAATAAATTGTTTTGTATTTCTTGAGTTTCAATTTACACAAGTATGCTTTACATATAGAAAAGAAAGAGACAGCCCAATTACCAGAATGACTTCTAGTGACTGGGTAAACCTACGCATAGACAAGAAAGAAACAACCCAGTTACCAGAATGACTTCTAGTGACCGGGTAAACCTACGCTTCAGTCTAATCCTTAAAATAAGGAGATTACACTAATACCAATACACGCCACTAATCAGTCATCTTCCTTTAATCAAGGAAAGATGACTGGTACAGACAGCAGACCACTCATGTACAGAAAACGTTAGCGCAGCAGAGAGTACGCAGAAGTTCAGTGGACAGAGGAGCCAACCCGACAAGGGTTATACAGCCAACCCGATGAGAGCACAACCAATCCGATGAGTAAACAGCAACCCGATACATCATCCAAACCATCCCAATGTACCATGCAACTATTTATTTATGTATTTCAACACTAGCTAATCAAGTTGAGAAGTGTTGGGAACAGCTAATCCCTCATCAGATTCAAGAAAAAAGTGATGAAAAGTACTTGGTCAAATATCATCATCCATTACTTTACAGTACTTTTCAACGTTATGTGATTTGAAACTTCATCGACCTTTTGTTCTGCAAAATGTCCAAGACCTAGGGCTTTTACGTATAATCCCTCCTTTTCACGATCTTTTTCAAGTGCTACTAACAAAGTTGAGTTGATAACTATCAATGATTGCTCCCTTTAGGAATTTTGCGTCGTTCAATTTTCCTTCTTATTTATAGTAGCAACTTGACTGAAAGTAAATCCACCTTTTTGTTATTTTCTATAAGAAGTTTTTTTTTTTTTAAATCAAATATCATGTACATTAGTATTATAATTTCTTTACAAGTTTTTTTATGTCAAATTATTTGGGTGGTATATATCCATTGAAAGGGACGTAGTTAAATGAATACTTCATTTTGCAAATATGAGTCTAGCTAAGTTGGTTAAAGTAATGTTGATTTCCTCTATGTACTCAAGCATATTCTTTAATTTTCGTAATTTAAATGGATTTAGTCTAGATTAATCTTATATTTTCCTCAGAAAAAATAAATACATCATTTTCATTGAAAGTTGATGATGATTTCACCTTGTAGTGGCCTATAAAAAGATATAGAAAATGGAAGATCAAGTAAAGGAAATTAAAGTGATGGAAATGTGTCTTCTTAGGAGAAAGCAAGAGAGACTAATTAAAGTGGGGAAAAACTTTACATGAATTGTAGTTTATTGCTTCAATAATGCTAAAAAGTGGTAGATCAAAGTTGGGAAATCGTTGTTAAATAGAGTTGCTTTATTTTCTTTAATTGCAATGCAAAATGGGGCACGTAAGGCAGGACCCTGCAATTGCTACGTATTATCGAACTAACAACTACAGAGCCGTCTACTTCAACAAAAGCCAAAGACTAGTGCAAATTGTTTAAAAAATGGTGTGGTTCTTAAAAAATCGCACAACTTTCAAAACGTACTGATATTCTATTTATAGATGATGGTTCACTTTTGCAGTGATAAATAGACGTATAAAAATTATACACGACACATATATAATACGGCATGATTCTGCAAGAAAATTTAAGAGTTTAGGATGAGCCGTATCGTATTAGATCGATAACGGGTTGACACAATAAGCACATGTTTCTTAACGAGTTAGGCTAGTGTTTATTCGCAAAACACGTTGAACACCATAGTGACACAAAATGATAATTACGCGAATAGATTCATGTATCTTGACACGTTCAGTTAAGGGGCCTGGTTTAAATGCAGGATAATTTTATACAACACAACACGAACACGAAAAACAATGAAATGCTTCTTCTTTTTTTAATTTTTTGTTTTTTAGAAATATCACATTGCTCTGGATTGTGGGTTAGTCTAAAGTCCCCTTCTATAGACCCCCAGAGACCAATTACTGACAAAGGAAAGAGAAAGAAAGGGGAAAAGTGCCTATCTTTGCATACGCAGTGATGGAATTGAATGGAATTTTTCATTGATAGAAACAAATTTAAAGGAAACAAAAGGAATCGGGAAAGGAGAGTCAAAACATTTTGTGACCATCCACTCGACGTTTGATACAAAGTTCACGCGAGTTATAGAGGATCAAAGATGTACATTCCAATGGAAAATAACTTCACTTTTACGGGACTGGCTACAGTGCTCGCAAGCATTGAATGCTCACACCGATCTCACCCTCCTTTCCCCCCTCTCTCCTCTCTCCTCCCTCATTTTAATGGTGAGATCGGTGTAAGCATTCAATGCTTGTGAGCATTGTAGCCTACTCCCACTTTTACAAAGGGGCTCCAAAACTCCTCTAATGTTTCAAGGCAGCAGCTATTTTCTTCTGAACCAGCTCCACTCCAAGACGAGGAGATAATCTAGGTAGAGTTTCCTGGACGGGAAAATAATATTTTCGTCAGATGAAACTACAAATGTGACCTGCGAAAACAAAAAATTCTAGATTCTTTCCGAAAAGTAATGTCAACAAGCTAATCAAATTGCAGAGTGAGGAAAGAAGCGCAAGTCGTGTACTATCTACGAAATATCTTAGCCATGCTAAAAGGAAACGAACGGGGTAAGTAAACTTGAGATGATTCAAGCAAGATAGGCCACCTCATACAGGCAATTCCATCTATTATTGAGTTGGGTGTTGATTTGATAGTCAATCCACTATCTAAAGCAAAGCAATTGCTTGATACTTGGCAAAGCAAAAAAATATATATCTTGAAAAGAGATTAACAACTAAAGCCATATCCTCGCAATCATGCACAACAGCACAGGGAAAACAAGCAAACTCTAATCAGATAGCTATGACTGAGAAAATTTGATCATGGATCTCACGACAAACAGAAGGAAAAAGAAATATCTGAGACACCAGATAGCAAAGGGAGTCTGCATCCGTCAGCAGGCATTTAGAGTAAGAATCATATGTGTCACAAGATAGTTCACAGCAGCAGGAGAAAAGAAAAGCAAGAAAGCAAAAACGAAGAATGATATTTGAAAATAATCCCTTTAGAATTGATTAGAAAAGGTAGTATGTACTCTGGGAGCACCAACTACAAAAAACATGGAAAAGATAAGTGCATGTAGTCAAAAGTAAGACAATTATCAAAGGGGTAATGGAACACATTATATGATTGTAGCATGCGTATACGAAACCTTGGCCAGTTTTAATCAATCTTAACGAAGATTAATTGGTTTCAGCAGCTAATTAATCAGCTGGTATTGAATGCAATTTTTGCACAAACAAGTTCATTAGACCAAAGTTCCAAAACAACCAAAAACAATAAAATCGACAACGAATCCTAGGTAGCATTTACAAATTACAATTACCAATCACTCAGCTTAGCATTGAACCAAAGTGAATAGAGACTTTGCCTCAATTATAAGGGCTAGCTCACAATCCATGACACAACGGACTTTGCCTCAATTCACTTGATAACTTTACAGAAAATTTTATGGGATGTCCATTCCTTTCAGCCATATGATTCCCAAAAATTCTAATCCTCATAGTAGACAATTTATGAGATTCATCAAATTGTAGACATTCAAACCCAACATACAGACATTAAAATCATCTTATTTGAATGCCATCTTTATTGTTTCTCAAATGACTGCATTATGGAGCCCATTCGTAAAATAACTTCGTCAACAAAGAATTGATTCAACCATTCACTGTCAATAGCAAGATTAACTGTCTTTGGTGTCATGATGGTCATCAAACTTTTTTGTAATTGCACCAGGTTATTGAAAAACTACTGTGAAAGCAAAATGCAATATAAAGGATACAGCAATTTAATAAAAGGGAGCATTATCAAAACATATTTGTTGATTAGACATTTTGAATTAAATTACTAAATAAAATAAGATAAGTTGAACAATGATATTAAGACAAGAAATTCAAGTAATAATAGAATACGTACAGAAGGAAAGTAGTCTACTTTGGAAGTAGGCCTCATGTTATGATATGGATCAGCCTATCAGGCTTAACAGGTACCTCAACCCTTATTCGGCCCGAGCTAAACTCGGCTGGGATTTCTGAAACCAAACCAGCCATAGGTTTGTAAAATACCAAAGCATAGTTGCTTAAGGTCCAGTCTAGGCCACGATAGTTTGCCCAAATTGCATTCCTTGTGATATTTGGTGAGGCAACACCTTACTAAATTGGACTACGGACATGTACTATGTAATTCTTTTTCAAAACTTGATAACAAGTTTTGAGTGCTTGTGTGATTTCATTTTGCAGTTTCTTCGTTTATTCTAAAAATCCCAGAAAGCGCACATAAACTCAGTACGACAGCTTCATATGCTTGTTTTGCATATGAATTAATACATGCTTTACAAAAAATGGGTTTCTTCCAAGCCTCCAACACAGGGTGATATCAGAAGTTCAATACTAAAGCCAACCCGAATAATACCCGGGATTCTATTCGAACGATAATACAGTTCAAGTTCCAACTCACTTAGTAGAACAAATAAATTACTGAATTTGTAAGATTTTCCAATGCAAAACCAGCACATTGCACAAATTAATCTTGATATTAAAGCCAACCCAACAAACTAAATGGAAGAAACTAACCTCAGTGCCATCAGATAACACTCTGGCCAACACTGGTATTTCATACTGGTAAGCTCTTTCCCACTCTGGATTGCTCGTAATATCCCTTACCTGAACAAAACCCAACACAGCAAACTCCATTGAAAACAGAGAGAAAAGCTTGAAATTATTAATGTTATTAAAGAAAAAGATTAATGGGTACCTGCAAATCAACGTCGTGGAGGGAATCAGGACCAGAAAGCAAGAAAGCAGCGTGAAGTTTTTCTTTGAGGCCATCGCACAAACAGCATCCGGGCTTGGAGTAGAGAATGAGTGCTCGTGAAGGCTTTGAAGAAGAAGATGAAGAGAAAGAAGAAGACACGGCAAAAGGGGTGAAGACCCACCTCGCCCTGCGTGTTGTTAGCAACAAATTCGAGGTTGGCCTTGCCGCCAGTGCCATTGTCGCCGTGGCCGTCGCTGCTGCTGCAAAGGCCATGCTTGCAAATTCTTAATAAAATGGGACAGGCCCAATTCTCTGGTCTTCTGCACCGGAAGCCACAACTTCTTCTTTTTTCGGGCCGGACCTTGTTCTGGCTAATGTCAGCGACTCAGCCTAGCCCATGTTTGAATGAGCCCATTTATTTTTGAGTAGTTCTTTGTACACAAAAGTTTCGCTTCTGGGCACCTATTAATTTTATTTAAAAGGAAAAGACTCTTATACCTATTTAAAAAGTTACCACAAAGAGCTTAATAATTTCTTAAGAAAAATAATTATTTTCTTTGGCCACCCATGAGGTTTTGAAACAAACAACGTGGTAACCAAACGTGAAATCGATACCAGGCGGAATCCCCTCACTGTTGTGTGTAGTAATAGACACTATGGTACCTACTCCTACCCAAGACCACCCCAATGTAACACTGATGCACAACAATAACTAGATAAGCATTTATATCACTGACACAAGTTTGACTAGTCGAAGGACACTAGTGAAGAAAGAACTATCAAAGATATCAGTTACAAGTTATTCTCTAGGATGAATATATAAATGTCTAACTAAGATTTTTAAGTGGTCTACAACATAACCCATCACAGCAGCAGTTAACACTAATGGAAGCATAAATCACACAAAGGAATTTGTGCTCGGAAAATCCCTAACTGGGTAAAAAAATGGGGGAACTCCAGAGAGCTCCATCCACTATCAGGAAATCAAGTTCATACATAAATCACACACATACAAACTCAATTCCTAAGCTATACTAAAGGACCAGCTTGTTCATATGTACAACTTGAGATGCTTCAAGAAGATCTGTAGGCGGTCTTCACAACGATGGCAGCTCAACCTTGAGCTCTTCACTTGTGGGTCTAATGAAATGAATGAGACTAGAATGATATGCAAGGTGTTGATCCGGCAACAACACAACTCTTCTCAATCGAACATCAACAGATTGAAAGGAGTTGGAATGGATTTGACCCTAAGGTTTTAAAGATGAGAGATATAAGCTTGTTCACTACAATGAATGCAAAGGGTGAGATATTCTCAGTCCTTCTATCTAAGAAAATGCAGAAATGGCTTCTAAAGAAGAAGGTTTTCGCCACGTGGATACCGAGTTTAGGACGTGCTGGCGGACACTTGTAAGTGACGTAGCCATTTTATGCATGACAACAATTAACTTAAAAGAAACGTCTAACGTATATGATACATGAACTGCCAAATAGTTTGCAGAATTTAATACAAACATGCATGAGGTTCAGAGCGTAACTAATGTAAGGCAACGAAATAAATATAAGAGTCAAACTCTTAAAATTTCTATTCATAACAGGAATGGATATTATTAAAGAAACTGAATAAAAGATAAACTCACTACATTATCGGGAGAGAACCAGAGCTGTCACGCTATGTCTCAACGTCACCAGAACGCACCGCTATTAGGTCCTGAAAGGGGCGCAAAAACATAAAAGTGTGAGTGCATGAAAAATAAAGTTTTTCTAAAACTCTTTTCTCTTTTCGAATATAGTAACCCTCTGTTTGGAAACCAGTATATATATAAAATCATACTACATTTATAGCTGTCATGTAAAACTCAACGTGGAAAAACATAAATCCAGAATATTTACTTGTAAAAGATAAATTCAAGGTAAATCACAAAAATCCAACTTATTGCGAGATCCATTTTTCCAAGCTATCTCAAAAGAAATACAATAATAATATCACAAGGTATATCAGCAATCACCCCTTGTACATGCTAAGGGACCTCCCTCTAACCTGCACAAGCTCTTTACGTTATCATCACATTTGTACTCCTAGTACCACACACATGTAAGCTCTTGCGCGATAAGCGCGTCACACCCAAGTCCTTACGTTGAGGGACCTCCCCCAATAATAAACACAAATGTAAAGACAAGCTTGCACTAAGGTATTTATCGAACAATACCCCTGGCGTACAGTGCATGGGACCCATACATGTGAGACTTGTCTTACGACCGCAAGACGATACTAAAAACGTAGTGAAAGCATACCAAGTGTGTGTAAAAATATACGTTCAACAGCACGAAATGCATGATCATGCCCAAAAAAAATATAAATATCTCAAGTAATAAACATAAATAGGCATGATCAAACCAACGTTTCAAAACCATCCAAAACCATATATTTATACTTAAATATATAAATTAGGATAATAACTATTTAATAAAATAAATGTTGACTCACAAATACTCGAGAATGTAGTCCTCCTGTGGGTCTTGATTCTGCAAACGCCTAGATGTACGGTCACCTAAAGATAATTTAATGAATCAACTTAATAACTTTTTCTAAATAAATAACTCTTCTTGGTACAACTAATTAAATACTACAAGAAATAAAGAGAAACGGGGCTCGAATTGAAATTTTTGAAGTTCGAAATTTTCTTTTTTTTCCACTAGACGGAATATTCTGCTAAGTATAACGGAATATTCCGTTAAATATAACGGAATATTTTGTTAGCTTCTGTTAAGGTTACAGACGGAATATTCCTAGAATATTCCGACCTGGATTTGCAAATGGATCAAGTCAACTGGTCGGTACCGGATAATCGGGTCGGGTCGACCCGGTCTAGGCTGTGACTTGGCCGGTTTCTACAAATTTTGGGCAGAAAATGTATAGGGTTCGTTTAGCTTCATTACTTAACCAAGTTCCGTGATCTTTATATCAAAACGAAGCTTACGAAGAGAGGAATAAGATTATACCTATTGGGAGTCCAACAACTAATTGGAGATGACCTGAAACACATGGAACCCGCCGGAACTTTGCCAGAAACTGGAGAATGTTTCTTCCCTTCGATCTGCATAAAAACTCAATCATTTAAGGCATATAATATATGAAAATTCATCTACTCGACGAGACCTCTCTAATAGTAGTGGTCTCAAGCCTTACCTTTGTCGAAAATGATGGAAAAATTGCCAGACAGTTGAGTCTCGTTGAAGTTCCTTAGTTTGGACGATTTCGGCTTCGACTTTCAAGAGATGAGGACCGGAGCTTCGTTCACCAGGGAGGGAGGGTTAGTGTGGTGATCTGGGTTCGACCGAATTCCACAAATTTCAGTTTGTGGGTGTGTGTGTCGCTGAGAAGAAGAAATGAGGGTCGGGGAGGAAAATAGGGTTAGGGTTTTGAAACCTAAAATTCTCTAATTAAATACTCTCCCAATTTCTGGAAAGGAAAATAAAAGAAAATTTACAAAATCTGCTACCAACATGAAATTACTAAATTGCCCTCGAACTTAAAAGCTTCATAGAATATTCATTTTAGTTCCAAATTACCCTCCACTTGCGCCCACGCATTCGTATTGACGAGTACTACAAGAATACACTAAGAGAATAATTGATACATGTCATGACGACAAAGTCAACCAAAGTCAACACTTACCTTCTAGGGGTATTTTGGTAGTTTCATAACTATGCGCGAAAATTTGTATGGAAAAATTAGGGATGGGTTGTAACAGTTTTTCAAAAACTGCGAGGAGAAGGGGCAACATGAGATGATGATTGAGCCTCTATTTATACGACCCAAGACCTAAAAAAATCAAGACACAATCATGACCACCCAAATTTTAAAATAAATAATTGGATATATTTGTGCAAATAGATAGCTGCCCACAACTCATCTGGAAGAGACATGTCCAACAGTGATAGAATCGAAATAATGAAAATTTATGATAACTCAATCATGCTTAGAATACAAACAGTGCAGACTAAAATGAACACGTGCACAGACTTGACTAGGCATAACTCACTAATCAAGGGACGCAAATATGCAATTTGATATGCAAATGCATGAGACTAACCTGTAGTAAAAAAGCCTGTATTGAAAAGGCATGAGCCATCTTCAAATCTTCTTCATTCTTTGACTGTCATCTTCATCCTATCACTCTATCCACAACCTAGTTTGAGCCTGGTGTGATAACCAAAAGTTAGAGTTACATTTGGGATCAAGGAATGTCAAACCCGACCATGTAGGGATTCATCTTTTTCTTTTCAGTTTCTATAATAATATCCATCCCTGTTATGGATAGAGATTTTAGAAACTTATCCTATTATTTTGTTTCCGTTATTTCAAATTAGTACGCTCTGAATCATATGCATATTGACATTGAATTCCGCAACTCTATGGTAATTTAATTTGTTTCAACTAAGTGTTGTCATGCATTTAATGGCTTCGTCACTTACGAGTGTCGGCCAGCACGCCCAAACTCGGTATCCACGTGGGTATCGAGGGTGGGGTGTGTCACCAGCTTGACATGTATGCAGTACTTGAGTGTAGATTAATACACCCAGTTTGTTCATGTCAGAATATTTCTTTATGGTTGAGTTTGTTCCACCTTCGACGAATGTGGAGGCACTCCCGGGTATCCCAATTAGAAGATATGCTTATTCACTTTTAGCTTGTACTCCGGATCAAATTAATGCGGTTCAAGCACATCAGAATGCACAGCGACAACAGAGCACCCGGAATCAGCAAGCCAGTGAGGGCTTTTGTAACTCAATTTTTTAACTTTCTAAAAAACAGAAATAAGAGATAAAGAAGGTAAGACTTATGGCTCCTGTATAAAAGGACAGCTCGTTGTATCCTGGCAGACAATGTGATTCCCAACAATCACATTGTTCAGTGATTTCAACACATAATCCAACAGGCCTGTATCTTTGCATGAGCTCGTGTGTCTGCATTATCTGATGAGCAGACCATATTTGTGTATTGAGGATTTATGCAATTTACCTACTTCCCTAATTTATCTGTTTTCACCGATGTCATGGTACGTTATACTTATTTTGAGTTTACAATGAGATACTTGTACTTGGGTTTTCTATCCATTGGTTTCTCCATGACGACTTTATATTGAGAATTGATGAGATTTACTCTTCTTCTTGAAATAAATTATTTTTTTCACTATTACGTTGGTTTTCATACTTAATACGTAGTATGATTTTGAAAGTTACAGGTTTTAACAATGAGGGGTTAGTATGTTCGAAAGAGAAAAATGATTTTAGAAATCTTTATTTTTGCCCACTCACACTTTTCTGTTTTACGCCCCTCCAGGTTTAATAGGCAATGGAGCTCTTGATGTCGGGACGCGGTGGCATAGTTCCCTGTTCAGTGTAAGGATCTATCTGTAGTAACTATAATTACCACATTCGGATGATTCTCATTAGTGTACTTCCGCTATATAAAGTTAGATGCTCTGATATTCATTTATTAGTTCAGCACACACTTCTGCGCACTCAATTCTTTTTTTTTAAATTAAATTTATTTTTCTTACTTTAAATTACACATTTTCCTTCAAATGACTCTCGTCACCTTATGGGGTTGTTAGCCAGCACACCTTGATTTTTAGATATCTACCTAGATGTCTGAGTCGGGTCGTGTCAAATAGAGTATTTAGTGGCATCTTTCCAGATCTAATAAAATGCTTAAAAAAATGCCATAAGAAGAAGAAGAAATAATTGGAGAACACTGTGCAACCTAGCTGTATAGAAGGATGAATAGACCCATGGAATATATTCTTATTGTGGCTTGTTGACACCGTTCTTTGTGTCAACTAGATAGTACTGCATGCTAATCATAATTACAATCAAAAGGGAATTTAATAAAGAGGCATTCTTTGATTCTTTATACATATAAAGTTATTCTTTCAGTGACATCCGGTAATAAAGTACTTGATCAGCATTATATTTGGACTGTCTTAAATTGCATTTGGGATGGCTGGTCGATGCTATTTTTGTCAATCACCAATTTAGCCCCACTGATAGCATTTGCACTAGTAATTGGTAATTCGTTAGCTTCATTCTTCATAGTAGTAATGGATGGCACAGCTGGGTTAGAACTATAATCCTTGCTTTTACCCCACACCACAGAATAAAGGCCAAATGCGATGATCATGCCTCCAATGATACTATATATCAAGTTTAAATTAAACAAACTATTAGTGGGAAATTAAATATATAATGTACTATTCAGAAAAAGATAATTAAAATATTTATATGAATAATGCGTAAAGATTTTCAAGAAATATCGCATTCCATGAGATAATTAGAATTTCGAATTAGGAGAAAATTTCAGGGGAAATATGATATTAGCTCTTTCCTTTTACCTGCCAAGGTGAAGTTTCTCAGCTAGAATAATGGAACCCAGAATGGAGACGATGATCATGCAGAGAGGGTTAAAAGCTGTTACAAACACCGGGCCTCTAGTCTGCATAACCAAGCCTTGCACGTAATATGTAATCCCAGAGCTAATTATTCCCTAAATCATTGAAAATGCTTCTTTATTAGTTTTATTTTTCCCTAATTCGATTAAACTTAAGAACATTTAATTAAAATGAAAATTCTTGTTAGGGTTCTATTCGTATTAAGTTGTGTGGTACTAATTACCGTGTAGAGAGGTGCGAGGAGCCTCGAATCCCATCCAACCGCCCACGCGCTAGGGCGACGCTCTACAGTAATTGCTACAGCGGAGCCTTGCAACGCTCCTACCAAGCATATCAAGCAGGAAAGTGAGATGTTTGCTGGGTATTTCTTCACT
The DNA here is from genome assembly GCA_018257905.1 of Gillenia trifoliata. Lineage (NCBI taxonomy): Eukaryota > Viridiplantae > Streptophyta > Magnoliopsida > Rosales > Rosaceae > Gillenia > Gillenia trifoliata. The sequence goes on from CM031087.1 coordinate 14,290,942, forward strand.
GTTATAGACTGGATGAATATATAAGTTAGTTGACTTCAATTGCAATATTGTATATATATATATAATCATAATATTCAAGCTCACATGCATGCATGCAACGTAATAATTCAATTAATACTTACTTGCAATACGTAGAAACAGGACCAGGCAATACAACCTAGGAAGATAAAGAGTGTCCCGGCTATCCAGTGTTGGTTGGAGGTTGTAGTGGTGCTGCTACTTTCATGGTGGTTGCTGGTTTTGTGTGACCATAGGAGGTCAATGACAGGGCCTTTGTACAGTGTCATCAGCAAAGCCCCAGCAAAGGTTACTAGGGTTCCTATCACCTTGGCTTGACTGCGCACCTCTTTGATTTTTACAGTTTCGACCCTGTGTATATATATGTTATTATTGATGCATGCAAAACAGGGTTTCATGCTAACTACAAATGGGAAGGGCGATGTAACAGACTGCAGACAGATACTTATTTTGTCAGACTATGAATTACAAATGAATTAGGACTATACTTATAATTTTATAAGCTCGAAGACCAGTTCGTTGGAGAGAAATACCTATTTGATTAATTGATTCTTACCGAAAAATAACTGCGATTACAAAGGTGACAGACGGAACGGCATTCATGATGGCAGATGCAAATGAGGCCGATGTGTATTTCATCCCCAAGTATGTAAACCCCTGATCAACGACTGGCCTGCACAAGAGTGCTTGTTTTTGTCATAATATTTTTGAATAAAATTATTTGTACTATTTTTGTTGATCATGACAAAAGTTAAATTCACTTAATGGTCAATAATGGGGTTAATATTTATTAGTCATCTATGGAGTAGTATATGCATGTTAGTGAGATTGAGAGAGCATCTTTACTCTAGAAATCCCAGCACCATAATGTGCAAAAAGGTAGAAATTGTCATTTTTGGCCTGGTTTTCCTGCAAAAGAAATAAAAAATAGTTAACGGGGAATTGATTAATTAATTAAAGGTACTTGCATGTGATTAATTAACTGATCTTATTGTAGTTTTAGGCTTTTAGCTAGTAACCTTTCAAGAACCAAGGCAAAAGGAGCGAGGACAAGGGCTGCAGTAGCATTGCGATAGACGATGAGAACATATCGATTCATGCCATGGTTGAGAGTAGCCATGCTGATTATGTACATCCCTGCACTCCCAAATTGCAAGCTCACCACCAGCAAATAGGGTTTCAGCTTCTTCATTATCACACCAAACCTCCCACACGAGTACTTCTGCTCATCATCTCCCATCTCTCTCTCTCTTCAAATTTAACTTAACTTAATTTTTTCCTTGTGAGACTGAGGGTGTGAGAAACGGAATTAGGGATGGGATTAAGAGGTGCAATGCAAGTCCTTCTTATAGAGAAAAAAATATTAAGTATGATAGGATAAAAAAACCACTTCAAGAAAAGGGGTCTTATCTTGCAACCTTTGTGGATCACGCATGGCCCTGTCTTGAAAACACTATTATATGCTTGCTTCACTCATTATTTATGATCATCGCTTTTCTCTGTCTTTGTTCCTCTTTTTCTATGGTGGATTTTCTTTTCCTTCAATTGTGATATAATTTGGAAACATTTGATGGGATAGATATTTCTTGAATAATTCGTAAATAGTAGTAACTACAACCAAGAAACAGTTGTATATTTTCCACAGCTATTGATCACGATAAGATTGATGTTATAATTACCTCATGATCAGTTAAAAGTTATGGGAGAGTTTCGTACTGCAATGACTATAGAGAGTGTTTGGCTAGGGGTGAGAGAATGAAACCTTGTGATTGGGTGCACTTGGTTTGACATAATACTATGTTTATATGTCTTTTAATAAATTAACAATTTTATTTAAAAGTTGGAGCAGCCGATACAGTCAGATTATCACCTCTAATATCACATAGATTCGATATAAACAATAAATTAGGAGTATTATCCAATTTTATGCATCACACACACTATCTGTCTGTTTGGAAGTGTTTTTAAAATGTCTGAAAGCATTTTTGATGAAAGTCCTTTTGAAACTAATTCTTAGCAAAAATACAAGTGAATTCTTGCAAGAAACACATAATTAATTAGTGCTTCTTCCAAAATGCTCTTCAAAAACTTTGAGAACCCAAAAACACTTTCACCAAAAGCATTTTCATTTATTTTAAAAGTACTTCTCAATTCACTAATATATATAATAAAGGTTGAACCTATTAGCTTTGGTATACGCATCTCTAACCGCTTAAGTGGTTTGCCTAACAAATGGAATCACAATTTTGGAACCCTCTTTAATTTCCACTTTAATTAGTATATAGTGGAGTTGCACCAATATTGTTAACAACAAAGCGCAACTTAATTAGTTGCATGTAGTTTTTGACGATAGAATTCCTTCTTTTTCTTAACTCTTTGGGTCTGGGGGAGGGGTCTGAAAATTTTCGTTCGATAATCATTTTAGTTTTCAGTTTTTAATATTTTATTTATTTTCTTTTTATTACAAGCAATATTTTACACTAACATGAGGGGAAGGGTTTGAACCCGGGATATAGTGGGTTGAAGAGGAAGCACTAACCACCAGTGCAATCCATCACTTGCCCTGGTAACTATTTTTGAAAACTGAAAACTTATTTGGTTCATTAGTTTTCATTTTTTTATAAAAACTGAAAACTTGTTTGGTAATTGTTTACTGGTTTCAGTTTTCAATCAAAGTCAAGTCAAATTTTGAAAACTCACAAAAGTAGCTTTCATTTTTTTCGGTTTTCAAATTTTTTTTTGTGAAAACTGAAAAAAAATTACCAAATAAGTTTTCAATTTTCAAAAAAGTGAACGAATACTAAAATCTACAAACAGAATGGTTAGCAAAACAAACTCGTCTCCGAGGAACTTAAACATTTGTTCATAACAAAAGAAATTGATTATATATTCTTTGTTTATCTACCCTCATGTACTAGTTTTGAGAATGTGATTTGTAATATAATGCATTTTGAAGAGAAGTCCACTGAAAATAGCCATTAGAGCATCTCCAAAAGATTTTCTAAATTTTACTCTACAAATTTTATTTTGTTAACCGATGTGGCAATTTAAAGAGTAGTAGAGAGGAGTCTTGATCTCATCTTAAACATTATTGAAAATTTTGATCAAATTAAAAAAGTGTGCTGTAAATGTTACACGTACGGTTTTGCTAAAAATGTGAGCTAAGCAATGAGATGAACGTAAACTTTGTTTTGGATAACATATAGACATGAATAAGATGATGTATATATGCACCTAACTTTTTTTATAAGGTTTCCAATTACTAGTGGCTGTGAAAAGAGCCATAGATCATCATAATTTCTGTGCATGCATAATTGCTACCCATTCAGCATGCATGATGAGGACAGATAATGCTCCTACATTATTTATAGTTGAGCTTTTAAAGTACCATATTGTAGTGATCTATCATCTTATATTATGTTTAAAACTCACCAGTTAAAACTAGGGGAGGGAGATATTCTAATATAATCCAAATTAGGAGTGGGAAATTCAAACTTAAGTTCAGGCAGAACAACATAAACTTAGTCACACCCAGATTTACTAATTTGAAATTGAATCATACATTAAAGCAAGAGAACACGTGTTTACACTTAAAATTGTCATGTTTACCCCTATTTTGGTCTAAAGCCAAATTATGGCATTATGTGGGGGTTATTGTGAAATTAGGCTAAACTTACATCAAGATATTTTGGGTATCTGCAAGTGGATAGTTAATTAATGTTATCTATCTTTGTGCAAGTGGAATTAGGTTGAGATGCGTGCATCAAGTTGGGTTGCTTTCACATTGGTTTTGCTCTCTATATATTAGAAGCAAAGGCAGAGAGCTGGGGACACTCAACCAATCAAACAAAATTCAGAACATACATGTTCTAAGGAAAGCCAACCTTTCGAACACCAAAGAGGAAAACCCCTCTCTTGAAAGCCAAGAAGTGGCATTCATCTGTTCATACAACCCAGCAACAAGCTTTCATAAGCCTACATAAGGCTTTAAGCAACCATTCACAAAGCTTCGACAACTTGTGTTAAAGCTTTTAGATCAGGAAACCCCCGATCTTAGAATTAGCTCTGCCACTTCTCTCTGTGGTATCGATTAAGCCTGGGAAAAAATCTCCTTTAGGCTATTCTCTTCTTCCCAAAGAGTCGATGGGCATAAAAGCCAATTCGATGGCTTTGTCGATGGCTTTGTCTTCAATCTGATGGGCATAAAAGCCAACCCGATGGCTTTGTCGATGGCTTTGTCCTCAATCCGATGGGCATAAAAGCCAACCTGATGGCTTTGTCGATGGCTTTGTCGATGGCTTTGTCTCCAATCCGATGGGCATAAAAGCCAATTCGATGGCTTTATATGCAATCCAACCACACTTTGGTTGATGTTTACAGCTTTGTTTACTTATTGTATGTACTTATTCGTAAACTTTCAATTCAGTTCATATATGTTTACTTTGATGCAAACTGTATTTTCTTTATTTACTGCTTACTGTCTTTATTATTAAAGCATTCGGATTGAATATAACCAGTTTATATCCAATCTATATTTCAAACATATAAGCCTTGTTATATATATCTACATAACAATTAAAGTCCTTAACAGGCAAGGCAAATAAAGAACCTAAGTTGAGCCTCTCACTTAAAGGCACAATCTTTTGGTTATAAGTTAAATAGCGCAATCTCAAATCACACACATACACCGTCTGCTAGCGGTACCTAGTAGTGGCACGCTCGCAATCTCCCAATCAGTGTTCATATAAATCACTAGGCCTACAACTAAGCGCCGTGTGAATTTATTTGTCGAACAACACGGTTGCCATCAATGAACTGTGCCAGCAAGTCAGTGAGTGTGTTATGCTCATGCTATCCGGGAAGGGGCAGATTTGGACAGGAAAACGAGTAGCAGAGAAGATCGAGGAGCTAGGGGGAACAATATTGATGCAAATAATCGTATGGTCCTAATAATATTGTTTATACTGCTCAAATAAAACTAAATTGGCAAAAACTAAAAAGTGCTGGTTTACCATGTTTGGGGAACCACTAAAACATTCAGTAAATTACGATTTTTTTTTCATCAGATATGAGATTCGGCTAAGATGGTATGAATTTGGAACCTCTAATTTCATTGCAGAAGTTTAAAATTACCAACTACATTATGTCTACCACTTGATTTTGTTGTTGTTCCCACTGGTCCCCTTCAGTTACCTAAATGGGCAAAACACATTCCTGTGCAAAATCATGCATATACATGTGTCATAGCCCATGACATTCCCTGGTCCCTTCTGAATTCTGATCAATGTGATAAATTTGCAAGGAGAAATCCAATTTAATCCCCCTTTTGAATAGAAATGTTTGGTAGTGCTTGTCAGAATGTCAAGTAAAGTTTTGCATGGATATATTTGTTTAGGCAGATTCCTATCAAATAAAGGATATCTTTCTTTAGGAAGATTCCTATTAACAATGGAGAATCTTCTTTGACGATATTTTAAATTACATACTTTAATTTACGTGAGGAGCATTCAAATTTGACAATGCGACACACTGCCTGTACTTAAATAAAGAGAATTGACTCATATTTTGAAGAGGAATACAATTCATACTCTTAAAAACAAGTATAGGACTCCATAATATTTCTTCTTTATTGTGTTATAATTGGCCCAAACTACTAAATTTTTAAGGCAAAAACAACCGTACGCCATGACAGCAAGTTTCACTTAAACTTGTTTTTGAAAAATCTGGATAGCAATTACCTCAGTTTAAAAGAAGAAAGGGAAATTAAAGCAGCAGAAACAAGCTTAAAAGATAATTAGAAGCTAGAATCATAGATTCTTGTAGCTAGCTAATCAAGTTGAGAAGTGTTGGGAACAACTAATCCCTCATCAGATTCAAGAAAAAAGTGATGAAAAGTACTTGGTCAAATATCATCATCCATTACTTTAATCAGTACTTTTCAATGTTATGTGATTTGAAACTTCATCGACCTTTTGTTCTACAAAATGTCCAAGACCTAGGGCTTTTACGTATAATCCCTCCTTTTCACGATCTTTTTCAAGTGCTACTAACAAAGTTGAGTTGATAACTATCAATGATTGCTCCCTTTAGGAATTTTGTGTCGTTCAATTTTCCTTCTTATTTATAGTAGCAACTTGACTGAAAGTAAATCCACCTTTTTGTTATTTTCTATAAAAAGTTTTTTTTTTTTTAAATCAAATATCATGTACATTAGTATTATAATTTCTTTACAAGTTTTTTTATGTCAAATTATTTGGGTGGTATATATCCATTGAAAGGGACGTAGTTAAATGAATACTTCATTTTGCAAATATGAGTTTAGCTAAGTTGGTTAAAGTAATGTTGATTTCCTCTATGTACTCAAGCATATTCTTTAATTTTCGTAATTTAAATGGATTTAGTCTAGATTAATCTTATATTTTCCTCAGAAAAAATAAATACATCATTTTCATTGAAAGTTGATGATGATTTCACCTTGTAGTGGCCTATAAAAAGATATAGAAAATGGAAGATCAAGTAAAGGAAATTAAAGTGATGGAAATGTGTCTTCTTAGGAGAAAGCAAGAGAGACTAATTAAAGTGGGGAAAAACTTTACATGAATTGTAGTTTATTGCTTCAATAATGCTAAAAAGTGGTAGATCAAAGTTGGGAAATCGTTGTTAAATAGAGTTGCTTTATTTTCTTTAATTGCAATGCAAAATGGGGCACGTAAGGCAGGACCCTGCAATTGCTACGTATTATCGAACTAACAACTACAGAGCCGTCTACTTCAACAAAAGCCAAAGACTAGTGCAAATTGTTTAAAAAATGGTGTGGTTCTTAAAAAATCGCACAACTTTCAAAACGTACTGATATTCTATTTATAGATGATGGTTCACTTTTGCAGTGATAAATAGACGTATAAAAATTATACACGACACATATATAATACGGCATGATTCTGCAAGAAAATTTAAGAGTTTAGGATGAGCCGTATCGTATTAGATCGATAACGGGTTGACACAATAAGCACATGTTTCTTAACGAGTTAGGCTAGTGTTTATTCGCAAAACACGTTGAACACCATAGTGACACAAAATGATAATTACGCGAATAGATTCATGTATCTTGACACGTTCAGTTAAGGGGCCTGGTTTAAATGCAGGATAATTTTATACAACACAACACGAACACGAAAAACAATGAAATGCTTCTTCTTTTTTTAATTTTTTGTTTTTTAGAAATATCACATTGCTCTGGATTGTGGGTTAGTCTAAAGTCCCCTTCTATAGACCCCCAGAGACCAATTACTGACAAAGGAAAGAGAAAGAAAGGGGAAAAGTGCCTATCTTTGCATACGCAGTGATGGAATTGAATGGAATTTTTCATTGATAGAAACAAATTTAAAGGAAACAAAAGGAATCGGGAAAGGAGAGTCAAAACATTTTGTGACCATCCACTCGACGTTTGATACAAAGTTCACGCGAGTTATAGAGGATCAAAGATGTACATTCCAATGGAAAATAACTTCACTTTTACAAAGGGGCTCCAAAACCCCTCTAATGTTTCAAGGCAGCAGCTATTTTCTTCTGAACCAGCTCCACTCCAAGACGAGGAGATAATCTAGGTAGAGTTTCCTGGACGGGAAAATAATATTTTCGTCAGATGAAACTACAAATGTGACCTGCGTAAACAAAAAATTCTAGATTGTTTCCGAAAAGTAATGTCAACAAGCTAATCAAATTGCAGAGTGAGGAAAGAAGCGCAAGTCGTGTACTATCTACGAAATATCTTAGCCATGCTAAAAGGAAACGAACGGGGTAAGTAAACTTGAGATGATTCAAGCAAGATAGGCCACCTCATACAGGCAATTCCATCTATTATTGAGTTGGGTGTTGATTTGATAGCCAATCCACTATCTAAAGCAAAGCAATTGCTTGATACTTGGCAAAGCAAAAAAATATATATCTTGAAAAGAGATTAACAACTAAAGCCATATCCTCGCAATCATGCACAACAGCACAGGGAAAAAAAGCAAACTCTAATCAGATAGCTATGACTGAGAAAATTTGATCATGGATCTTACGACAAACAGAAGGAAAAAGAAATATCTGAGACACCAGATAGCAAAGGAAGTCTGCATCCGTCAGCAGGCATTTAGAGTAAGAATCATATGTGTCACAAGATAGTTCACAGCAGCAGGGGAAAAGAAAAGCAAGAAAGCAAAAATGAAGAATGATATTTGAAAATAATCCCTTTAGAATTGATTAGAAAAGGTAGTATGTACTCTGGGAGCACCAACTACAAAAAACATGGAAAAGATAAGTGCATGTAGTCAAAAGTAAGACAATTATCAAAGGGGTAATGGAACACATTATACGATTGTAGCATGCGTATACGAAACCTTGGCCAGTTTTAATCAATCTTAACGAAGATTAATTGGTTTCAGCAGCTAATTAATCAGCTGGTATTGAATGCAATTTTTGCACAAACAAGTTCATTAGACCAAAGTTCCAAAACAACCAAAAACAATAAAATCGACAACGAATCCTAGGTAGCATTTACAAATTACAATTACCAATCACTCAGCTTAGCATTGAACCAAAGTGAATAGAGACTTTGCCTCAATTATAAGGGCTAGCTCACAATCCATGACACAACGGAGGACTTTGCCTCAATTCACTTGATAACTTTACAGAAAATTTTATGGGATGTCCATTCCTTTCAGCCATATGATTCCCAAAAATTCTAATCCTCATAGTAGACAATTTATGAGATTCATCAAATTATAGACATTCAAACCCAACATACAGACATTAAAATCATCTTATTTGAATGCCATCTTTATTGTTTCTCAAATGACTGCATTATGGGGCCCATTCGTAAAATAACTTCGTCAACAAAGAATTGATTCAACCATTCACTGTCAATAGCAAGATTAACTGTCTTTGGTGTCATGATGGTCATCAAACTTTTTTGTAATTGCACCAGGTTATTGAAAAACTACTGTGAAAGCAAAATGCAATATAAAGGATACAGCAATTTAATAAAAGGGAGCATTATCAAAACATATTTGTTGATTAGACATTTTGAATTAAATTACTAAATAAAATAAGATAAGTTGAACAATGATATTAAGACAAGAAATTCAAGTAAGAATAGAATACGTACAGAAGGAAAGTAGTCTACTTTGGAAGTAGGCCTCATGTTATGATATGGATCAGCCTATCAGGCTTAACAGGTACCTCAACCCTTATTCGGCCCGAGCTAAACTCCGGCTGGGATTTCTGAAACCAAACCAGCCATAGGTTTGTAAAATACCAAAGCATAGTTGCTTAAGGTCCAGTCTAGGCCACGATAGTTTGCCCAAATTGCATTCCTTGTGATATTTGGTGAGGCAACATCTTACTAAATTGGACTACGGACATGTACTATGTAATTCTTTTTCAAAACTTGATAACAAGTTTTGAGTGGTTGTGTGATTTCATTTTGCAGTTTCTTCGTTTATTCTAAAAATCCCAGAAAGCGCACATAAACTCAGTACGACAGCTTCATATGCTTGTTTTGCATATGAATTAATACATGCTTTACAAAAAATGGGTTTCTTCCAAGCCTCCAACACAGGGTGATATCAGAAGTTCAATACTAAAGCCAACCCGAATTATACCCGGGATTCTATTCGAACGATAATACAGTTCAAGTTCCAACTCACTTAGTAGAACAAATAAATTACTGAATTTGTAAGATTTTCCAATGCAAAACCAGCACATTGCACAAATTAATCTTGATATTAAAGCCAACCCAACAAACTAAATGGAAGAAACTAACCTCAGTGCCATCAGATAACACTCTGGCCAACACTGGTATTTCATACTGGTAAGCTCTTTCCCACTCTGGATTGCTCGTAATATCCCTTACCTGAACAAAACCCAACACAGCAAACTCCATTGAAAACAGAGAGAAAAGCTTGAAATTATTAATGTTATTAAAGAAAAAGATTAATGGGTACCTGCAAATCAACGTCGTGGAGGGAATCAGGACCAGAAAGCAAGAAAGCAGCGTGAAGTTTTTCTTTGAGGCCATCGCACAAACAGCATCCGGGCTTGGAGTAGAGAATGAGTGCTCGTGAAGGCTTTGAAGAAGAAGATGAAGAGAAAGAAGAAGACACGGCAAAAGGGGTGAAGACCCACCTCGCCCTGCGTGTTGTTAGCAACAAATTCGAGGTTGGCCTTGCCGCCAGTGCCATTGTCGCCGTGGCCGTCGCTGCTGCTGCAAAGGCCATGCTTGCAAATTCTTAATAAAATGGGACAGGCCCAATTCTCTGGTCTTCTGCACCGGAAGCCACAACTTCTTTTTTTTTCGAGCCGGACCTTGTTCTGGCTAATGTCAGCGACTCAGCCTAGCTCATGTTTGAATGAGCCCATTTATTTTTGAGTAGTTCTTTGTACACACAAGTTTCGCTTCTGGACACCTATTAATTTTATTTAAAAGGAAAAGACTGTTATACCTATTTAAAAAGTTACCACAAAGGGCTTAATAATTTCTTAAGAAAAATAATTATTTTCTTTGGCCACCCATGGGGTTTTGAAACAAACAACGTGGTAACCAAACGTGAAATCGATACCAGGTGGAATCCCCTCACTGTTATGTGTAGTAATAGACACTATGGTACCTACTCCTACCCAAGACCACCCCAATGTAACACTGATGCACAACAACAACTAGATAAGCATTTATATCACTGACACAAGTTTGACTAGTCGAAGGACACTAGTGAAGAAAGAACTATCAAAGATATCAGTTACAAGTTATTCTCTAGGATGAATATATAAATGTCTAACTAAGATTTTAAGTGGTCTACAACATAACCCATCACAGCAGCAGTTAACACTAATGGAAGCATAAATCACACAAAGGAATTTGTGCTCGGAAAATCCCTAACTGGGTAAAAAAATGGGGGAACTCCAGAGAGCTCAATCCACTATCAGGAAATCAAGTTCATACAGAAATCACACACATAAAAACTCAATTCCTAAGCTATACTAAAGGAGCAACTTGTTCATATGTACAACTTGAGATGCTTCAAGAAGATCTGTAGGCGGTCTTCACAACGATGGCAGCTCAACCTTGAGCTCTTCACTTGTGGGTCTAATGAAATGAATGAGACTAGAATGATATGCAAGGTGTTGATTCGGCAACAACACAACTCTTCTCAATTGAACATCAACAGATTGAAAGGAGTTGGAATGGATTTGACCCTAAGGTTTTAAAGATGAGAGATATAAGCTTGTTCACTACAATGAATGCAAAGGGTGAGATATTCTCAGTCCTTCTATCTAAGAAAATGCAGAAATGGCTTCTAAAGAAGAAGGTTTTCGCCACGTGGATGCCGATTTTAGGACGTGCTGGCGGACACTTGTAAGTGACGTAGCCATTTTATGCATGACAACAATTAACTTAAAAGAAACGTCTAATGTATCTGATAAATGAACTGCCAAATAGTTTGCAGAATTTAATACAAACATGCATGAGGTTCAAAGCGTAACTAATGTAAGGCAACGGAATAAATATAAGAGTCAAACTCCTAAAATTTCTATCCATAACAGGAATGGATATTATTAAAGAAACTGAATAAAAGATAAACTCACTACATTATCGGGAGAGAACAAGAGCTGTCACGCTATGTCTCAACGTCACCAGAACGCACCGCTATTAGGTCCTGAAGGGGGCGCAAAAACATAAAAGTGTGAGTGCATGAAAAATAAAGTTTTTCTAAAACTCTTTTCTCTTTTCGAATATAGTAACCCTCTGTTTGGAAACCAGTATATATATAAAATCATACTACATTTATAGCTGTCATGTAAAACTCAACGAGTAAAAACATAAATCCAGAATATTTACTTGTAAAAGATAAATTCAAGGTAAATCACAAAAATCCAACTTATTGCGAGATCCATTTTTCCAAGCTATCTCAAAAGAAATACAATAATAATATCACAAGGTATATCAGCAATCACCCATTGTACATGCTAAGGGACCTCCCTCTAACCTGCACAAGCTCTTTACGTTATCATCACATTTGTACTCCTAGTACCACACACATGTTGTTACAACCCGTCCCAAAATTTATGTGAAATGACCAAAATACCCCTAGGGTCAATGTTGACTTTTGTTGACTTTTCGTGACGACTTCTAAAAATTTATTTCTTTACATATTCTTGATGTACTCATCGACACGAACGCGTGGGCGCAAGCGGAACTCAATTCGGAGTTCAAACGAACGTTTTACGAAGCTTTAAAGTGTAGGGGCATTTTGGTAATTTTCCACTCCGTGTGTGGGAATTAGGGTTTTTGGCTGACTGCACAGCAGCCAGCCCCTCCCCACATTTTCTGCACGTTTTCTCTCTTTCTCTCCCATTTTCTCTCTAAGCCAAAAAACGAACCGACAAACCCTAATCCTTGTTGAATCACAAAACCACCAAACCGTCGCCCAAAATTCATACCAACGTGATCATCTCGTCATTTTGGGCGGGACTGTGATCTTGGAATCTCCAAACTCGAGCCCGAGCGTTCAAACCGAAGTCGGAACGGTTTAGGCAAACTGTCCGTCCATTTTCTGTGCAAACCAGACCAAGGTAAGCCTCGAGACCATTACCATTGGCTTTGTTGGTTTGAGTAGGTTCAATTCGATATAAAATACGTCAAATTTGGTGCAGTATTGAAGGAGAACGGAATTAGGGTTTCCCGAAGCTTTCCGGCCAATTTCAGGCCATCTCTGGCCACTTTTCCGGCCTCAAATAGGTATAAAAATATTCTACTCTTCAATACCTTCAATTTGATATATGGCACGTCAATTTTGGACAAAGAATGAAGAAGATACGAATTTTTGAAGTTTGGGACTTAATCGGTATTAAAATTCCCAGATTCCGGCGAACCAGATGGCGGCGGCGGCGACGGCGGAGCTCCGGCGACCGGCGAGAGGAAGGAGGAGAGGGAATATTCCGTTAACGGTAACGGAATATTCCTAACGGCAGGGGAATATTCCTAACGGCGAAGGTATATTCCGTTAAACTTAACGGTGCTGACGTCAGCAGGCGCGTGGGGCGCGTGGCTGACGTCAGCAGCGCGTGGGGTGACGTCAGCAGGGCGCGTGGGGCGTGTGACGCGCGTGGGGGACACGCGCCAGCGCGTGGGACCACGTGCCAGCGCGTGGCGACACGTGCCAGCGCGTGGGACCACGTGCCAGCGCGTGGGACCACGTGCCAGCGCGTGAAGCCACTCGCCGGCGCGTGGCCGGCGCGTGGGATGGTTTTCCGGCGCGTGTGGGCGCGTCCGGGGGTTCCCGGCGCGTGCAAGCGCGTGAGAGGGTTTCCCGGCGTGTGGAGCGGTTTTCCGACCGTTTCCCGGCGCGTGGCGGCGCACGGCGGCGCCGGCGGCGGTGGACGGCGGCGGTAGGGTTTTCGGGCTCCGAAAATCGTTTTTCGAGCCCGTTTTCGCTACAATAGTATTATTTTTGGGGGGTTCTTCTTTAGGGCTTAATTTTAATTATTTTTAGGGATGTTCTAATTTATTCCCTAACTTTAAATAGGTAATTCTTCGGCTCCGCACACCCAGGAGGACAACGACGGGGGAGATTTCACTCCCGAATACCTGTGAGTGGACATTTGCTTTATTAAATGGTTTTTATGATTGAAAATGTTTATGAAATTGATTTCTTTATGGTTTAAAATGGTTTTCTGAGCATGTTTAATTATATATATTTATTATTAAATATATATATGTTGATAATTATTTATGCAACCATATTTGTTCTATTTATGGTATATATATTGGGAAATGGATTTAATTGGTGATTGGGATTATTTATCAAGTATGATATTACGATATGAAATGGGTTATACTTCGATATCACTTTTGCATAAATATTAAATGATATTTTAGTATATGGTTTTGAGGGAAATATTTATTTATGCAATACTTGATATTTGGGAATTATGAATGGGATTTTGGCTCCTATATCTATACACATGAGTATGTATGTATGTTTTCAAACACACTAGGTATGCTTTCACTACGTTGTAGTACCGTTCTCATGGCCATAGGACAAGTCTCACATGTTTGGGTCACACGCACTGTACTCCAGGGGTATTGTCCGGTAAATACCTTAGTGCAAGCTTGTCTTACGTTTATTGTTGTTTATGGGGAAAAGGCCCCACTACGTAAGGACTCGGGTGTGACGCGCTGCGGCGCAAGTGCTTACATGTGTGTGGTACTAGGAATACAAAATAATGGATAACGTAAAGTGCTTGTACGGTGATTGAGAGGCTGTTCCTCAACCCGTACATGGGTGATCGCGCATATACCCTGTGTTGGTTTTCCCATATTATATATTACTGGAAGTATGAAATTGTGATTTACGTTATTATACCTTTTGATATGTTTCAGTATAATATTAAAGTATCTTTTGAACTATACTACGATGGTATATTTATACTGGTTTTCAAATAGGGGGTTAGTATGTTGAAAAGTGAAAGGTTTTGCGAAAACTTTGATTTTTGTCCACTCACACTTTTGTTTTTGCGCCCCCTTCAGGACATAGTGAGATAGCATCTGGCGAGGTCGAGACTTCTACGTGGCAGCTCTGATCTTTCATCCCGACCATGTAGGGATTCTTCTTTCTTCCAGTTTCTATAATAATATCCATCCCTGTTATGGATAGAGATTCTAGGAACTCAGTTTATTATTTGATTCCGCTGTTTCAAATTTAGTACGCTCTGAACCATATGCATATTGACATTGGATTTTGCAACTTTATTATAATTTAATTTCGTTTTCACAAGTGTTGTCATGCATTTAATGGCTTCGTCACTTACGAGTGTCGGCCAGCACGCTCGCACTCGGTATCCACGTGGGTATCGAGGGTGGGGTGTGTCACATGTAAGCTCTTGCGCGATAAGCGCGTCACACCCAAGTCCTTACGTTGAGGGACCTCCCCTAATAATAAACACAAATGTAAAGACAAGCTTGCACTAAGGTATTTATCGAACAATACCCCTGGCGTACAGTGCATGTGACCCATACATGTGAGACTTGTCTTACGACCGCGAGACGATACTAAAAACATAGTGAAAGCATACCAAGTGTGTGTAAAAATATACGTTCAACAGTACGAAATGCATGATCATGCCTAAGAAAAACATAAATATCTCAAGTAATAAACATAAATAGGCATGATCAAACCAACGTTTCAAAACCATCCAAAACCATATATTTATACTTAAATATATAAATTAGGATAATAACTATTTAATAAATAAATGTCCACTCACAAATACTCGAGAATGTAGTCCTCATGTGGGTCTTGATTCTGCAAACGCCTAGATGTACGGTCACCTAAAGATAATTTAATGAATCAACTTAATAACTTTTTCTAAATAAATAACTCTTCTTGGTACAACTAATTAAATAGTACGAGAAATAAAGAGAAACGGGGCTCGAATTGGAATTTTTGAAGTTCGAAATTTTCTTTTTTTTCCACTAGACGGAATATTCTGCTAAGTATAACGGAATATTCCGTTAAATATAACGGAATATTTTGTTAGCTTCTGTTAAGGTTACAGACGGAATATTCCTAGAATATTCCGACCTGGATTTGCAAATGGATCAAGTCAACTGGTTGGTACCGGATAATCGGGTCGGGTCGACCCGGTCTGGGCTGTGACTTGGCCGGTTTCTACAGATTTTGGGCAGAAAATGTATAGGGTTCGTTTAGCTTCATTACTTAACCAAGTTCCGTGATCTTTATATCAAAACGAAGCTTACGAAGAGAGGAATAAGATTATACCTATTGGGAGTCCAACAACTAATTGGAGATGGCCTGAAACAGGCCTGAAACACATAGAACCCGCCGGAACTTTGCCAGAAACTGGAGAATGTTTCTTCCCTTCGATCTGCATAAAAACTCAATTATTTAAGGCATATAATATATGAAAATTCATCTACTCGACGAGACCTATCTAATAGTAGTGGTCTCAAGCCTTACCTTTGTCGAAAACGATGGAAAAATCGCCAGACAGTTGAGTCTCGTTGAAGTTCCTTAGTTTGGACGATTTCGGCTTCGACTTTCAAGAGATGAGGACCGGAGCTTCGTTCACCAGGGAGGGAGGGTTAGTGTGGTGATCTGGGTTCGACCGAATTCCACAAATTTCAGTTTGTGGGTGTGTGTGTCGCTGAGAAGAAGAAATGAGGGTCGGGGAGGAAAATAGGGTTAGGGTTTTGAAACCTAAAATTCTCTAATTAAATACTCTCCCAATTTCTGGAAAGGAAAATAAAAGAAAATTTACAAAATCTGCTACCAACATGAAATTACTGAATTGCCCTCGAACTTGAAAGCTTCATAGAATATTCATTTTAGTTCCAAATTACCCTCCACTTGCGCCCACACATTCGTATTGACGAGTAATACAAGAATACACTAAGAGAATAATTGATACATGTCATGACGACAAAGTCAACACTTACCTTCTAGGGGTATTTTGGTAGTTTCATAACTAAAATTTATATGGAAAAATTAGGGACGGGTTGTAACAGTTTTTCAAAAACTGCGAGGAGAAGGGGCAACATGAGCTGATGATTGAGCCTCTATTTATACGACCCAAGACCTAAAAAAAATCAAGACACAATCATGACCACCCAAATTTTAAAATAAATAATTGGATATATTTGTGCAAATAGATAGCTGCCCACAACTCATCTGGAAGAGACATGTCCAACAGTGATAGAATCGAAATAATGAAAATTTATGATAACTCAATCATGCTTAGAATACAAACAGTGCAGACTAAAATGAACACGTGCACAGACTTGACTAGGCATAACTCACTAATCAAGGGACGCAAATATGCAATTTGATATGCAAATGCATGAGACTAACCTGTAGTAAAAAAGCCTGTATTGAAAAGGCATGAGCCATCTTCAAATCTTCTTCATTCTTTGACTGTCATCTTCATCCTATCACTCTATCCACAACCTAGTTTGAGCCTGGTGTGATAACCAAAAGTTAGAGCTACATTTGGGATCAAGGAATGCCAAACCCAACTAACTCCTAGACTTAACAATCTCCCCATTTGGTTTTCCTTGAAAAAATCTCCAGAATAAACCTAATGTCCCAATTGAAGCTTATAATCACTGTGAATAAAATGTACCTGCAAGCTTTCAAGTCTCTGAACAAGAGCAAATGATTATATCACAGAAAACACATTGGTAGTCATAGGAAATTCACACAAATTTAATAACACTTCTTCCCCATTTTGTCAGGGGAAGACAAAAATATCAACAAGAATAGATACTAACAACTGACAATAAGAACAACACCAATAAGTACATCGAAGGAAGTAAAATAACTATCAGAGGAGACTTTCCCACACTGAGATCACACTAGACAACTTGAACAAAGAGAGGGAACTCCCCCTCAATATGTTCTCAAGGGATAAGAAATTTAGTAACAGTAAGAACTCCCCCACAATTTATGTAGAAGTAAACATATAAAAAAGAACAACAAAGACAAATTAATGGTGTGTGGATGAAAAAGCAACTGAAAGAAAGTTAAATACTTAGTGAGGACTTCCCTACAATTAGTTCATAGGCAAGCAAAATAAGATAGTACCAGAGAGGACTCCCCCACAATTAAAAAAAATTGTCATGTAACATATTAAATGAAATAGACACAAAAGACAGAGATTACTGTTCAGTAACTAGAAAAACTTTGAACCCTAGAATTTGCCCATACTTGCTACTTGACTAAACACAAAAAGAACTTAGACATCTTCCTAGTGATCTGGATCTGATAATTGCTCATCCATGCTTCCTTTGGTACAATCTTTGCTCATCTTCAGACATTCCATGAGTTTCCACATCTTACATTACTTCATCAGACCCTTCACTATCATAAACCTCTATCAGGCTGTCACTATCACTCTCTGCAAGATCACCATCATTAGTACATGTACCTAAGTCACTCACAGAAGATACATCTGCTATGATAATTTACCTTTGCTTGATGTCATTAGGAATATGCCAGCGTATGGGAAATTTTTCAAGGAGCTGAACAACTATAATAGGAAATATAGACCTAATGAAAAGGTGATGGTGTCTGAAAATGTGAGTGTTGTGTTCCACGGAAAGCTTTCACCAAAGCTCAAGGATCCGGGCAATTTTTCTATCAATATCACATTGAAGACAAGTTAGTTGAAAAGGCTATGCTCGATTTGGGTGCTAGTATCAACCTAATGCCCTATTCAGTATACCTTCAACTAGGTTTGGGGGATTTGAAGGCAACCACTATTTCAATGCAACTTGCAGATCGATCAGTGAAATATCCAAGCAGTATAGTGGAAGATATCTTAGTTCAAGTTGATAAACTAATTTTGCCTACTGATTTTGACAAATTAATTTTGCCGAGATCGACCATGCTTGTTCCACAAGACATGGAAGCCAGATTCAACTGGGAATTTGATCTATTTCCTATATTCTTAGAGATTCCTACAATATAGGGATTGATGTGCACCGCAAGGAATCACACTCGTAAGAGGAAACAATATCTATTGCAAGGAATCACACTCCTAAGCGGAAACAATATCTATTACTAGATATTCTTTGGCATTCTCCCGGTTTAATATGGATTCAATATCTTAAAATGTCTCTCTCTTGATTACTATATATACCCTTATCTAAGGCATATCTCTGGTAACGAAATTTACGCATACTTAGTTTCTTTGCATATTCTCTTACCCACTGCTTGAGTCTTAATATTGCTTACTAACTTGACTATCGGAGAGCCTTTGGTCGGTACCCTACCGGTACCTTAGACTATTCACGATTGTTCTCTTTTTTTATAGGTGGCAGGACTTGCAAATGACCCCCATCTACGGCGGTGCGCAATTTTGGTTCCAACAAGTCCGTTTTTGCTCACCCTTTCTAACCCAAGGTGTCCATTACCCCTTCCAGAATCATGCCACGTGTATTAAAATCTAACTATGGTTAGTATATTTCATTTAATTAGTTCTTGTGAAAAAGAAATATGATTTAATTATTTAAAAAACAAACTTGCCTTTTATTCTTTCTTAGTAGCATAATTGATTGACATTTTAATTGTCAAATATCCCTTACAAATCTCCTGCAACATACGTTCAAAGAAAAAAATTCTGCAATTCATCTTCCTGATATTGACCATGAAAGCTTATACCTCAAATTCATAAAATTCATTCATAGAAAAATCTCCTGGACTTCATCTTCTACCCTTTATCTTCTAGATGTATATTGACTACAATGATATTTGTGAATTGTTATGATTTGTCCAAAGATTAGCACTGTTATCATGACTTTTAAATACTCTTATGCATCCTTCCCCCTTTTTCTTGTCATGTGTACATGCTAAATCATTTTATACAACAAATAATGCACATGTAGGTATAGTGTTGTACTTATAATTTTACATTCCCAGCAAAGATGATGAAATGCAGGAGGTGAACGCCGGATCTTTTTCTTTCTGTCATGATTGAGGTTTTTTTTTCTTTTTAAATAGACGTGGATAGATTTTTTATATAATCAATTTCATATATAAAAAAAATGCCAATCAATTAAGAAATTAAAGAAAGAGTATATGGTAAGTTTATTTTCTTAATAATTAAAGGGTTTTTAAACTTTAATCTTTGAAAAAGATTGAAATTTAATTAAAATCTGGTGTAAGATTACATATTGATTTTAGTCATTTGATGTGTACTTTAATTCAAATTTATATTATATTTTTGTTTTAATATTTAATGAGTATTTTATTCAATGTCTCCCCATTAAATTTTGAATTTATTATTATACACATTTTAATTCAAAAATTTTGTTTAACTTCCTCTAATTATTTTCTAATAAACTAGTGTATCTATTCAAAATTATAGTGAACTAGTGTGACACATCCCAACCCGGATGTACACGTGGACACCCAAAAGTCGGATGTGCTGGCCGACACCACGTAGGGTGACAAAAGCCAATTTGAAGGAAATAAGAGATAAATTGAACAATTGAATGAATTAAAGATCAGAGTGTACACAAGTTGTACAGGCGGAAAGAATTAATACAACAACAGTTGTACAAAGTACAGAATACAGAGTATCTACAAGTACTAAGAAATTAATAAACTTGTCATACCACCGCCTCGACGTCGACAGCTCCAAGCCACTAAACCTGGAGGGGCGCAAAACAGAAGGGTGAGTGGGCCATAAATAGTTATTTTGTAAAAACCTTTCCTTTCTGAAAATATTAACCCCTCGCCGTCAAAATCAAGTAATTGGTTCGGAAAACCATTTCAGAAAACATACTACAATAGTAGGTAGAAAATCAAGGCAAGTACGGAAATATACTTACCGTCCGAAACGGGCAGAAAGCCACCGTTCGGTATAAAATACTTTACCCGAAAGTTCATAAAATAAGAATATACGAGAAACCCGTAAATCAACTAAAAGCCTCCGTGGCATCAGTGAAATCCAGTAACAAAATCACAATAAAAACCATGGGGTGAACGCTCGTTAGGTTTGACAGACACACGAGTTCATACAGATGTATTCTGTCATGAACAGGCTGGGTGTATGAATAAGGGTACGCTCATGTACTACAATCACGTGAAGCTAGCGCTATGCGCATCACAACGAGTTCGAGTCGCCAAGGCGACCTAGAACAGGCTGGCACCTACTATGGATCCAAGCGAGCGTATCGGTGCGTGTGAACAACCACGTGAAGCCAGTCCTGGCCCCGGACAGTACTACTGACACTGTGTAAGCATTCCTAATTGAGCGTGTGAAAACATACCACGGAAATATTTCTAATTAAAATCAGGTGGGGTAATTTCCTTTACGAGATAGATCTCAAAATAATCCTATAATAGGGTATTCACGGATGCCGTGCCCGGAATACCAAGTATATACCAAAATACGTAAAATACCAAGTATATACCACAAGGGTACTAAGGTATAGAAATACCAACTTAATAATACTAGGTGAACCCAAAATACGGAAAAAAGGTACTAAATCCAAGGTTCACCAAAATACGGCCCAAGGCCCGCCAAATAGGTATAAAAACCCCAAGTTCACAAGTAGGCAATATAATAATAATTTCCCAAAACTCCCTAAAATAGGTCCGGTTCGATACTAGCAAGCCTAGTATAAAATAGTACGAAGTTCACTAAAATACGGTAAAAATACCAATTGGAAGTATAGGCAAAAGTACATTAATTTCCAAGGCCCAACAAAAATACCGAGCCAAGCTAGTAAACCAAGTAAATACCACAATAATACGAGGTCTGCTAAAATACGAGATAAAAACCAATTTAATACCATAATATAAAGTAGGCATAGCCTAAATATAATTGGCCAAGCATAAAACCATTTAAATAATATAGGGAAAGGGCCCACTCACATAAACCTTTGCTGGAAAGCCCAAACGTACGCCCTCCAAACGCCACGGGTCGCCAAAACCTAATTTAGAACACCCAAGATTAATAAAGTATTCGAAAATACGAATAAAACGGCGTTCGGAAACCCGAAAACGGAGTTTCGGGGTCGGAAACCCCAAAACCGCCGCCGTGTGCCGCCGCACGCGCCGCCACGCGCCGGTCAACAGTCAACGCTGACGTCATCACCGGTCTGGACTGGTTGCTGACCTCATCGCTGACCTCATCGCCGGTCTGAACCGGTTTGCTAACGTCAGCAGGACTGGTCTGAACCGGTTTGCTGACGTCAGCAGGACCGGTCTAAACCGATTTGCTGACGTCAGCGCCGGTCATCCCTGTCCTTTTTCCTGTCGCCGGTCACCGGAATCTGGAAAATTGGCCGGAAATTCTGGAAAATTTCAGAGCTTCATAACTCCTTCATTTCAAGGCCAAATTGGACGATTCAAGTACCAAAAAGAAGCTAGAACTGAGGAGAATAATATTTTACCATTTTGGGAGCGAAAAACTGGCCAAAAGTGGCCTGAAATTTGAAGGGAAGCCACGGTGCAAAACCAGCCGATTTGGGTTCCGTTGATTTTCAGCCCAACGTTTCCATCCAAGGCTTGAGCAAGGTTCCTGGGACTTCCAGGAGTCCAATGGTGATTTGTTTGATGAGTTTTGGGCTTGATTTCATCGAGAAAAGGCCGATGAGAAATTTTGAGGTTCGTCGGAATTTTTCTGGGTTGCAGGGTCCAGGTTCATGTATTTGGGGTCGACGAGGATGATGATGATGTCTGTGATCTCACCTGGCCAAAGATTGGCTCAGTGAGAGGGAGGAGAGGCACGGGGTGCCTTGATCAATTCGGTGAGGGAGAAAGAAACTCGGGTTCACTGGTTTCTGGTGGCTGTTGGGTTCAGTTCGAGTTGGTTGCGATAGCTTGGCCATGAAAATGGCCTGGTGAGAGCTCAAGGAGAGGGAGAGGAAGGAGCTCGGGTGTGCAGAGCACATTGTGCTTGGTTGTCTGCTTGCAGAGAAGAAGAGAGGGAAGGCTCGGTCAAAGAAAGAGACAAAAGTCCAGATTTTATGGGATAAGCCCACATGGGCCAGCAGACAATTGGGCCCCAGCCCAACAACCCAAAACTGCCCAAAATTAAAATACGGGAAACGTCAAAAACCAACGCCCGTAAAATATTCGTTCGGACTCCGAATGACGACCCGCACGACGAAAATACAAAGGGAAGATTCGTACGAGCTACGACGCAAAAGTCAACCAAGGGCAAAATCGTCAATTTACACGTCCGGGATTAAAATAATATTATTTTCCAGAACGGGATGTAACAATCTACCCCCCTTATAAAAATTTCGTCCCCGAAATTTCCATAAGAAGTACAATGAGGTAGATGTGAGTAAAGACAGTTCACAATACAACGTCTCCCAAAAAGCTCCCTTAAAAAGTGTCGCCAGTAAAGAAATAACCATTAACTTAACCGAAAGTTGGCTAAGAGCGCTCCGTCACCACAACAACTCAACGTGACAACAGTGCATCGAAAATCAATCAAAAGATGAAATACGACTAGCTGCAAGAGTAATCAGTCGTCCAAAGGACTTCTGACTGAGGGCACCAGTTACTGCGTTTGCACGACCGGGAGTGGTAATCGATAGTGCAATCGTAGTCACTCATCAGCTCAATCCATCTCCTTTGACTGAGATTGAGGTCTCCCAGAGAAAAGAGATACCTCAAACTTTGGTGGTCAGTGAACGGTCTACACGTCTCACTAAAGAGAAAATGTCGCCAGAACTTCGGAGTAATGATACTGGCAACCAACTTCGAATCATGGGTATGATAATTCATCTCATGCGATTTCAGTTGTCTGAAGGCATGAGCGATTATCTATCCATGCTGTATTAGCACGCAATCCAACCCACATAGTGACGCATCACTGTAGATTTCGTAGTTACCGCCGTCGTTGAAAAATGCCAATACAAGAACAGGAGTAAGACCAAACTTGAGCAGTCGAAAATTTGCTCGTGGTCGTCGTTCCACACGAATTTAACATTTACCTGGCAAGTTTCGTGAGAGGCAGAGTAACGAGAGAGAAATCCTTCGCGAAACGTCGGTAAAAACCGGCCAGGCCAAGAAAGTTTCGAATCTTGTAACACTCTGCGGTCGCTCCTAGATCCCCGCCACTGCAACTATCTGGGGACCGACTCTGCCATAGCATGATATTGTTCGCTTTAGGCCATGCCCTCACGGTTTTATTTCTGGGAACTCACAAGCAACTTTCCAGTGGGTCACCCATATTAGGATTGCTCTAGCCCAAAACTCGCTTAAAGTTCTGATGGAATTCGAAGTCAGTGAGCTCCCAAAAGACCTCGTGCTAAATGGAGGTGGGCATGTACATATAAGGCACATCACCGCTTCTCCGTTGGTCGACGTGGGATGTCACATAAAAGTTTGTACCTAGATATTTTCTTATATAAGTTACTTACCATAAATTGTTGATGTAAAATGTCAACAAATAAATGCAAATTCATTGAATTTCAAATGAGTATTAAAATTTACAATATTTTTCATAAAATTTAACTACATCATGAAATTATTAAAAAAAAATGACATTGAATGCATATGTTGACATTAAATAGGGTCCAGGGACTAAGGCCCCGTTTGGTATTGTTTTTTTTTTTTACTAAAAACTGCTTCACTTTAAAGTTAAGCAGATAAAAAGTGTTTGGTAAAAATGAAATATACTACTTATTTTTAGAGTTATAGTATTAAAACAGCAACTTTTAAAAGCAGCATAGAGGTTGCTTTTAAAAGCTGCTTTTATAAGCAGTTTTTTTTTAAAGCACAGCAACCCCAAAATTGACACACCCCGACCCGGATGTACAGGTGGACACCCAAAAGTCGAGTGTGCTGGGCGACACCATGTGGGGTGATGAAAGCCATTTAGAAGAATTTATGAAATAATTTAAGCAAACCGAAGTAAAATTAAAGTCAAAGTGCACGAAAATGTGTGGGCGGAAAGAAATAATAAAATAATAATTGTGGAGTAGAGTAGGAGAATACAGTATAATTACAAATACAAGAATTCCAACTGATTGTCATACCACCGCGTCTCGACGTCGACAGCTCCAAGCCACTTATCCTGGAGGGGCGCAAAAACAGAAGGGTGAGTGGGCCATAAGTAATTATTTTGTAAAACTTTTCCTTTCTGAAAATAGTAACCCCTCACCATCAAAATCAAGTAATAGTTCTGGAAAACCTTTCTGGAAAACATACTACAATAGTAGATAGAAAATCAGTGTAAGTACGGAAATGTACTTACCGTCCAAAACGGGTAGAAAGCCACAACTTAGTATAAAAATACTTTACCAGAAGTTCGTAATATAAAATAGTACGGGAAACCCGTAAATCAAATAGAAGCCTCATTGGCATCAGTGAAATTCGATAATAAAATCACAATATAAATCAGTAGGGTATACGCTCGATAGGTATGACAGACACACGAGTTCATACAGAGGTATTCTGTCATGAACAGGCTGGGTGTATGAATAATGTTACGCTCATGTACTACATACACGTGAAGCTGGCGCTAAGTGCATCACAACGAGTTTGAGTCGCCAAGGCGACCTCGAACAGGCTGACACCTACAATGGATCCAAAGTGAGCGTGTCGGTGCGTATGAACATACACGTGAAGCTGGTCTTGGCCCCGGACAGTACTACTGACACCGTGTAAGCATTCCTAATTGAGCTTGTAAAAACATACTACGAAATATTTCTAAATAAAATAAGGTGGGGTAATTTCCTTTCTAAAAAAAATAAGCCTCATAGTAAACATATAATTAGGTATTCACGGATGCCGTATCCGGAATACCAAGGATATACCAAAGTTACTAAGGTACATAAAATACCAATTTAATAACATACTAAGTGAACCAAAAATACGATAATTATTAAACCCAAGGTTCAACAAATATAAATATAAATCAAGTTCACTAAGTATAAGTATAAATCACGTTTAAAAGCATAGGCATAATAATACAAATTTCCAAAACCCATAAAATACAGCCGAGTCACATACTAGTAAACCAATTATAAAGTATAATACTAAAGTTCACTAATATAACAAGATAAATACCGTTTAGGAGCATAGGCATAGCCTAATAATAATTCCAAAACATGTAAAATATTTAATTTAATAAGGAAGGGGCCCACTCACATAAACCTTTGCCGGAATAGCCCAATTGCACGCTCTCCGTACTCCACGGGTCGCCAAACCTATTTTAGAACACCCACAATTAATAAAGTATTCGAAAATACGAAGAAAACGGCGTTCGGAAACCCGAAAACGGAGTTACGGGGTCGGAAAACCCAATACCGCCGTCGTGCATCGCTGCACGCGCCGCTGTGAGGTTCCACGCACCCTCAATGCAGGTGGAAGTCCACCACTTGCGGCCACGCGCGCACGCGCCTGTCAACGGTCAACGCTAACGTCAGCCCGGTCTGGACTGGTTGCTGATGTCATCGCTGACGTTAATGTTGGAAATATGCCCTGAAAGTCAATCTTTGGAAGAAACTTTTCAGGACATTGACTGTATGTATGGATAACCCTAAATACAGCAAAAGGGCAAAGTCATTTATTAGGACAATCTCAATAGTTGACATATGTCCAAATAGTGAATCCATGGACAATGGATTGATGGAAGAAGTAATCTAATGATGTTAGACTGCAGAGACCTTCTTCTCATAACCATGATGTTCAAAATGTTCCTGGTCATGGGATTGTCGGAGGGATACTGACAATCCATAGACCAGTACGTACTATGTCAGCTTCAAATAGGAAGGATGGAGAGTCTCAGCCATTCGTGTAATGACACTATGACAAGTATGTAGGTGCTCATTAAGGGAATGAGTTCACTGAATACAATCGAAGGGAGTACTTGCATGGAGGTCTACTCACATGTCAAGCAAGTAACTCCATTGATTGGAATATGTAAGTAATCCTTTGACCTGAGACATCATAGTTGTCTTGTGGTTAGGTCCTTGATCTTTGACTATGTCAAAGTCACCCCAATCCTGAGGGTGTCCACGGCGTAGTTGGGGTTAAGCTACTTAGCCATGGAGGCAAGTGAATGATCAACAAGGGATCTCTAATCCTCGTTACGAGAGGAAGAATACTCTAAGATATGATTCGGGAATCTTCGGCCGAAGTAGTGAGCTTAGTGATGGAAAGTGTTCCTTTACGACTCAATTGAATCATATAACATGATATAATCACATTAGGGGTTTGACATTATGTATCCATACCCTAGTAATGTGATTGAGAGTATTGTGTTAGAGAAGGATCGAATTACATTGTAATTCCAATTGAATAGGTTCTCCGAACAACTTCTACATTAGCTTGGGTAGCCATGATATATGTTTAGATGTCACTCATGGCTTGTGGGATCTTATGGATGATTAAATTAGTAATCATCAAATAAGATAGAGAATTAAAATAAGTTTTAATTCACTAGATGATTGGATTAAAAACTAATCAATTGGATTGATACCAATCACCTCACTGCCTTGCTAATTAGAACCTAAAATGATTGTACACCGAAACACTCTTGTGGTGGAACAACATATGAATGATGGAAATAATTAATTGGATTAATTAAGTGTTATGATTAATTAGAAAGTCTAATGAAATCATAAAGACGATGAAAGATCGTTTTTGGGCTTACTGAAATGTTCAGGTTTATTCGGGCCCATTGGGCCCAAACCCATTGGGCTTTTATTCAAGCATAAGATGACTTGAAATATTAAAAGCCCAAAGCCCAAACAACACTAAGGGGGCCGGCCTAAAGAGAGAAAGAAAGAGAGTGAGTGTTGAGTCAAAAGTTGACTCACTTCTCTCACCTTTATATGTAAAGTTTAATGAAACTTTTCATTATGGTTTTTGTGTGAGTTAGTCAACCAAAAGAAAAGAAAATCTCTCCCCCTTTTCTCTCTACACAGCCGGCCACCCAAGAGCAAAGGGATAGCTACTCATCTCCCTTTCTTTTGGGTTATCCATCATCCATTCCACTACTTGGGTGGGTGTGGATCTTTAGAGGTCTTCAACTTTGGAGGCTAGAGGAGAATCATTCAAATTCTTTCAAGGTGGAGGAAGCAAGGAGGGAGGCTAGGCTCAAGGAGTTCCAAGAAGAGAAAGCTTGGAGGTGGTCCATCCTTGGTCTAAAAGCTAGATCAAGAGGTATAAAACTTCTACCTCCACTTTGTTCTTCAATTTTAGTAGATGCATCAAATACAAACCTATGCTTCTTGAAGGGGATTTGCATGACTAATGCTTTGATAATTTAGCTTCCGTTGCTTATGCATATAAATTGTGAATTGTATATGCATGCTAGTCATTAGAAATCCCACATAAATCTCATATTTTCCCTTCAGTTAACGCCAGTCTGAACCGGTTTGCTGACGTCACCAGGGCCGGTCTGAACTAGTTTGCTGACGTCAGCGCCGGTCATCCCTGCCGATTTTCCTGTCGCACGGCGCCGCCGCCGGTTACCTTCGTCGTCGCCGAAAACTGGGAAAAATGGCCGGAAAACTTCAAATCGACATATCTCACTCATTTCAAGGCCAAATTGCACAATTCAAGTACCAAAATGAAGCTGGGAACAATGAGAATAAGATTTTACCATTTTGGGGGCCAAAAACTAGCCAGAGGTGGCCTGAAAATGAGGAATAAGCCACGTCCATAAAGTGGCCGATTTCCCGATCGTCGTTTCACGTCCAATTCAGGCCATCCAAGGCTCGATCAAGGTCCTAGGGACCTCGAGGAGTTCAATGGGGGTGGTTTCGAGGACCAACAAGGTTGATTTTGCGGAGAAACTCGACAGACAAGGCACAGGGCCTCGCCGGAGTTTCTAGGAAATCAAGCCCGAGGCTTGAGCTGGGTTTGTAGGGTTCCAGGTTGGGTTGCTGAGCTCATTTTGTGATGATGATATCACTGGAATTGATGGCAAAGCCATTGGGTAGGCTCGGGGAGGGAGAGGAGCCACGGGAGACAGAGAAGGATTGTGTGAGTTTGTCTGAGTTGCAAAGAAGAGAGCACGGGAGTGGTTTAGTCAAACAGACAGGGAGACAAGGCCATATGGGCCAACAAGAAACTGGGCCCATAGCCCAATTACCAAAACACAGTCCAAACGAAATACGAAAACGTCGATAAACCAACGTCCGTAGAATAATCATTCGGACTCCGAATGACGTCCAGTTCGCGTCCACGCGTTCGTAACGACGAGAACGACAAGAAAATACAAAAGGAAGGGTCGTACGAGTTACGACGCAAAAGTCAACCTGAAGGTCAACCAGGGGCATTTTCATCATTTCCCACTTTCGGAAATAAAATACTAATATTTTTCGGAACGGGATGTAACAAAACTGGCCCTAAATCAATTTTTAATCTTATATCAGATATTTATCTAAACTTCATCTTATTTAATGATTAAAATCTAGTTTTCTAATGATTAAATCATATTTCTTTTTCACAGTACTTAATTAAATGAAATATACTAACCAAAGTTAGATTTTAATACAAGCGGCACAATTCTGGAAGGGGAGTAACGGTCACTTTGGATTAGGGGTGACCAAAAATAAACCCTTATTTAAGGGGCTAAAAGGACTATTCGTTAACGAATTTAATTTTTACGCTTATTAAATATTTTATTTTCAATCCAAATATTCATTTTTCATCCGTACCACTCAGTACTCCAATTACAGAAAAATTGGAGTTTACCACCTTTATTATACTAATAAGAAAATTTTAGTTAGAATACTTACACGAATTTAACGATTAATAAAAATAAAATACTTCTCGCCTATCCCAATAAGAAATAGAACTCTCATTTTTCGGTCTGGGAGCTCGCCAAATACTCCACAAAAATCGCAACTAAAGCGTGACAGTGAGCTGAGAGTGAGAATTGACTGAACTGCAAGTACAAGCGGTTACATCCGCCACACCCGCCACACCCGCCACCATGTCCAACCCTCTCCTCCTCACACTCCTCCTCCTCCACCTCCTCGCCTCCACCGGGGCCCACTCCGACCACCAAAACGATACCCCCGTCGCCCGTTTCCAAAACTACCTCCAAATCAACACCGCCCACCCCAACCCAAACTACGCCGCCCCCGTCGCCTTCCTCACCGCCATCGCCCAAACCCTAAACCTCCAAATCCAGACCCTCCACTTCACCTCCTCCAAATCCAAGCCCCTCCTGCTCCTCACCTGGCCCGGGTCCCACCTCTCCCTCCCCTCCCTCCTCCTCAACTCCCACCTCGACTCCGTCCCCGCCGAGCCCGACAAGTGGGCCCATCCTCCCTTCTCCGCCCACCGCACCCCGGAGGGCCTCATCTTCGCCCGCGGCGCCCAGGACGACAAGTGCATCGCCATCCAGTACCTCGAGGCCATCCGCAACCTCAAGGCCACTAACTTCACCCCCATCCGCACCGTCCACGTGTCCTTCGTCCCCGACGAGGAGATCGGCGGCCTCGACGGCGCCGCTAAGTTCGCCGCCTCGAAGCAATTTCAGGATTTGAACGTGGGGTTTATGTTGGACGAAGGCCAGGCCAATCCCGGCGACGAGTTTAGGGTTTTCTACGCCGATCGGACGCCGTGGAATTTGATCGTAAAGGCGAAGGGGACGCCTGGACACGGCTCGAGATTGTACGATAACGGAGCGATGGAGAATTTGATGAAGAGCGTGGAGGTTATGGCTCGGTTCAGGGAGGCCCAATTCGACGAGGTTAAGGCCGGGAATGCGGCGCTTTCGGAGGTTATTTCGGTCAATCCTGTTTATTTGAAGTCTGGGATTGCTTCTGGCGATGTGAGTTTGAAGTAGTGAAATGCTGGTTGTGCGTTAATTATGTGTAACTAATGGGTGGTTTGGTGTTTTGATGATCACAACTCACAAGGTGTTTGTTGTGTAGGGGTTTGTGATGAATATGCAGCCTTCGGAGGCGGAGGCCGGGTTTGATATACGAATCCCGCCTACTGTAGACCCGGAGCTTGTTAGGAAGAGGATTGCTGAGGAATGGGTGCCGGCGGCGAGGAATTTGACTTACCAAGTGAGCCTTTGCGTCCCCTGATTTTGTGCATGGATTTTTTCAGTGTCTTGATTAATGGTTAGGCTATTTAGGCTCTCTGCAGATGAGCTTGTTTTTAATGCCATTGTTGATTACACCCTGCACATGATTAACACATTCAGATAAACCCTGCGTATGTTTACTGAAAGTGCATATCTTTTGTGTTCTGCAAATTAGCCAAGCATGAATCTGATTGGAAGATAAACGCTGCGTGCAGCTATTAGTTTGTAACGGTAATAGATTGCTGTGCATCCCCATTACATTTTCAACTCCTAAACTGATTAGCATAACCAGGTATAAAATGCCACACATTTTCATCGCATAGGATGAAAAGAAGTTATAGAACATATTAGATTCTTAATCGTTTACAATGGCCAATTTTAAACCATCCTCGATATGAAGTTCAAGCAATTCATCCCTGGTGGTCATCTTTAGTGATAGTGAGCAATCATGTCTCAGACTTTTTCACTTCGGAATTGGGATTTAAGTTAGACGTCAAATTACAAAAAGTGCTGAACTTTGGTTTGGGATTTACGTTAGCCTGATCTATCATGGTATGGATGGTGATACTAAGGAAGCACTTGTCTTCCTTGGATCTCCAAAGAGTGCTCTCTCTGTATAATGGTCTCTGTTAACATTTGATTCAGTCTGGCCGAAACATTCTGGGAATGTGATTTGTCATCTTATTTGATCATATCTCATGAAATTCATACATATAAGCTTGTTAGAACTTAGAACCCAAAATATTTGATGCTAGATTTCAAATTCATTGTTGAAGATCACTGTGATGTCATTTTGTTTCCTTTATTTGTATATTGTCTTTGTTCCCTCTACCTTCTTTGCAACTGATGGGAGTTAAGTGAGAATTGGCTCATTTCTTCCTTTTTGTGGCATGGCAGCTTATTGAGAAAGGACCGACTAGAGATTTTAAGGGTCGCCCTTTAGCGACAGCAACCGATGATTCAAATCCTTGGTGGTCAGTTTTCAAACAAGCTATCGAGTCAGCTGGAGGGAATCTTGCAAAACCTGAAATCTTGTCATCAACTACCGATGCACGATTCATGAGGCAGCAGGGCATTCCTGCACTTGGTTTCTCCCCAATGACGAATACTCCTATCTTACTTCATGACCATAACGAGGTTCGATGTTTTCACCAATCTCTTTAGCATGAACTTATCATGAATATCTTTTTCCTGACTCCATCGTCTCTTTTTTGCAGCACGTAAAGGATACCATATTCTTGAAGGGCATAAAAGTATATGAATCTCTAATCAGTGCTTTGAGTTCCTTTGAGCAAACATCGCAATAGCCACTCTCAGTATTAAGTGGGGAAGACAATGATCATATGCTAAACTTGAGATGGTGGCAGTTCTGCACCAGTCCTGGACCTTTTCACTTGGGGGACTCGAGGGTGGACTTAGAGTTGGGCCCGTCTGAAAGGTTAAGTGTTGGTTTAATATGCTTTAACAGATTTACAAATATTCCAGTCATACTTTGTGAAAAAAATTATATAGAAATTGCCACACTGAATAAAAGTCCCGTATCTGCCACTCTAGTTGCACTGGACTTTCTTGTTGTAACTGTGAATCCGTGACTGGGTCGTAGTAGTACTGTGTATTGACGTAATTGTACATTCCTTGAACTGATGTATATGATTGAATTAGAGAGATCACAAATTAGCCATAAAATTAAGGGTAAACTGCCATTTGACGCTTGAACTATCACTCTAGTTGAAATTGACCTCCTGAACTATTTTTTTGGTAAATTAACCCCTTAAAACTTTTCTAAATTAGTAGATTTACCCCCTACCGCTAGATTCCATCCAATTTGCTGTTAATTCGTTAGAATGTCAACTAGAGCTACCAATTAAAATACGACACGTGCTAGTATTTGACAGCAAAGTGGATGAAATTTCGTTGAATCTGACGGTGAGGGGTTAATTGGCTGATTTCAAATAGTTCTCAAATAGTTCAGGGGGTTAATTTACCAAAAAAATAGTTCAGGGGGTCAATTTCAACTGGAGTAATAGTTCAGGGGGTCAAACGGCAGTTCACCCTAAAATTAAACACACATGCTTAGTTCTACGAACAAATCTAGACATTGATTGATTGATTGATTGATTTGTATTGTATCATCCGCGGATTGTTGATCCGTATAAATGTGTGATCATTATTGTAAAATTTGTTAATAGACTGTGTAATCTGTTAATGACAGTGTTCTCTACTTACCTAGATTGTATGTTAGAGTCATTTTGATACATAACTTCCTATACGTATACTAACAATATGGCGTAAAAAACGATCTGGGTTATACAATACAATCCGTAATCTAATACATGAAGGATCAGGAATTAGATAACGGGAGATAGTTGATCTCATACCCGTTGCTTCTTTTACATATTCTGACTTGTACGATTCATGACTCGTTAACATTCCATTATTGCCGATGTTACAGTGGTGTATTACATTGGGTTGGAAATTAATATACTGTTTATTTTTTTCAGTCCACATCTAATCTTAGGATATGATTTTGACGTTTATTGGTACGCATACCGCTATCAAGTCTGCATGTGTAATATAATTAGGACTTGGATTATATTTGCGAATGGATAGCAGATGACGTTCGTTAACATAATTAGCCTTAATTAAGCTATGTGCATGTCATGCCTCATGTCATAAAACAGTGAATTGAATTGTTCAAGATCGCTATTAATCGTTAATTATAGGCACTTGTTTTAAGTTGAACCGAAATGTCTCTAATTTAAGGGAAATTAAGCGTTAGACTTTTGACTGGATCATCACTATCACTCTTGAGATTTTACAATGATTAGAAGAAAATGATAAACAAAATTAAAATCTGGGGAGCAAAGTCGTTTTTGTCAAGCCTGCGTGCCTGGCAATGCACTTGGTTTCTTGGTGTTGAGTCTTTAACCAGTTTTTTTACTAGTGTTTCCGTAATTCAGTTTTTATTTTTTTTATTTTATACAAACGATTCTGAGAGAGCTGAGAAGAATTGAATATAAGATCGCTTCGGGTGCATGAATAAATGCGCTTCACCACTTGAGCTATATATTAGACCTCGATGTCACAAAGTAGAGGTTTAGGCAAGTTCACGTTATGTACTAGGGTAGTGAGCTTTGCAAGCCTCAGTTGCATGTGGGTAAATGATGTTATAAAAAATTGTTGACGAGCACAGTGGTGGAGTCAGGATTTCACATCACGATAGATTTTTTATAGAATATAAAGCTTTATTTATTAATTCTAATATACACCAAAGCATTGATGGAGAGAAATTATACACCATAGATTAATCTATAGTCTTAGATAAAGAGAGTGACAGAGAGATTACAGACAGTAATCACTACTCGTTTCGCCCGACTCGGATTTGAGATTAGAAATTAAGGGAATTTTAAGAATAAGAGACCCAGGACTACACTGATCCCTTCAGTGGCTTGGCTTCGCAACTGAATGAGCGTAGGATATACATGTAATTTAAAGAACGCGCATAGCCTTAGTTGCCCTGAACGCACGACGCTATATGAACCGTTGATGAGCGTGGGACCCAAATGCGAATGACGCGTTATAATCCATAGGGGTGGAAACAGGAATCAAAATGTCTCGTCTGTCGACATCTATAGAAATATAGATAGATGGATAGATATTGTAGTATATGACATGCAAAAAGTCACTAGTTGAAGCTGTGGACGCATTACGCATATATACCTCATCAAAGTTATATAGTTGCTAGCTGTAATAGGATTATAAGTCAACATGTTTTGTCACTGCGGGACTAATTAATTTTAGTGCCCACAAAACACAGCCACCAAACATTTATTACATTTACGTAATCCAAATATTTGTATTTATAACTATATATTATAGAGTGGATAATATATATGCTTCTTGATTGAACCTTGATGCCATGCCATGGACCTTTTCCTCGAACTTTCTTGTAGATGCCAAAACAGGGGATTTGATTCTTCATATATTTAGACCTTACGTACCCACATGGACCTTGCCTCTTCATTATCCAACACACTCCCACCTTTGAAAACCTTCACTGCACTTTCGTATCTGCCCCATGCCCATCCCTCCTTGCCCAATCTCTTCCCCTTTTTCTACGTTATTGTACTTTGTGTAAGTATTGTTATTTTCTCGGACTTATGTTGCCAGACAAATGTTTAATTTATCGTCAAACTATGAGTTTGAATGACGCTCAGAAACAATCAACGTATAGTCAGTCGTCTAGTTAGCCGACTCTCGTTCTTTGGACCAACCTAGCTATGATAGAAAATAAGGGTTTGTCAATCTTTTCACATAAACCTGAAGAAAAGGTTACGACTCCAAGCTCCTCCACGGCCGGAGAGCCTCCAAGACAAGGGGATGACAATTGATCAGCCACTCTCTAGATTCATATTGATCAATCGACGTCTTACAATAAAAGTATCTTATGCTGTCAAAGAGTATGTCGGTAAAAACATTGTTTGGTTTATATATTAAACCAACAATTGGGGATCTCTAACTATTTTGGTCATACGACACTTTGGCCTCAACCAAATTGGTCCCTACCTCCTCAGGGCTCGACCTACAACCTTTTAATGCGGACTTCATTATTAGATGTCCCTTTCACTGATATGCAAGGTACGGAAAGAGACCCAATTGGTACGGTGTATGCCAGTTAAGAGATGGTGAGGATTTCAGTTCTTCAGATACTACTACTTATAATGATTAAAAATATGTATAGTTTATAGAGAGAGATAAGAGAAGAAGGAGCAATGAATCTTCATTGATATATTGTGGTTGGTAGTTGAATCATTTGCATAACAAAAAGAAACTACGTACGTGTTTCCTTACTTGAAAGGATCCATGTATCTTTATTTGTAATCAGTGTTTTGACACGTGCGGATAAACTTTTTTTTTTATGTTTTAATTGAATTATTGTTTGTGGTAGTAAAATTTCGCCATTTTTGGATTAACAAAATTGTACTTACAAAACAAGAGACACATTTGGTTGAAACATTTGGTTAAAAACCAAATCACAGGCCTGGGGGGAGGGGTTGGTCAATGAACCTCTGATGCTTAAGTCAGTAAACTCTGAAGAGAGTGGGTGTTTTAATGTTGAATAGCGTAGAATTAACTTACTTGAAAACTAACTGTAGAAGGAGTATTTATAGGGAGCTAGGGCTAGCCACATAGTGGGGAAGCTTACACCACGTGTCGGCGTTCAATTGGCCAAGTTGTTTCATCTGATGGATAGAATTGTACTTGCACAATGGCAATACAAGATATTAATAAGATGCTAGAATATCTTAAAAATACTGAAGATAATCCTTGAAGATATTATTAAAGTTAAATTATTAATATCTTAAAAATTATCTTGGAGAATCCTTGATTGATTGTGATTGTACTTCCTTGATTAAAGAAATATGTCTTCAATTAGAAAAGCTTAAAAGTATGAATTAGTAATTAATTATATCTTTAATTTCCTTGTCATGCCTCCTTGCCATGTGCAACTGAGCTTGGAATAATTGTAGTGAGCAACTCAAGGCTTCCAATTGAGTTGAACTGTCGGATAATAAATGCTAGCCTTCTGCTCTCAAATCGCATTAAAGTCTCCCACTAGCCTTTAATGCTCATTGGGCTAAGGTTTCAATTAATATGGGCCTTACCAATTAGTGAGGGCATTCTCGTTAATAGTGTATGAAAATCCATGTGTCAAGTGACTCAGGTCCATAATAGTCAGGATTATTTTTTACTCAACATTACTATATAAGTGTCCATGTGATTTCAAGACAAGTATGCATGACTTCTTACATGTAAAAAATCAAATATTGTGAACCAAATGAGCTAGCTACCTGAGTCTAAGAAATCGATAGATGTAGTTATTCCTCTATACATTGTTCTATGTGCTCTAGTTTATATACCATATTGATAGAAAGGGATCCTTGTTTTTCGGGTTTTTTCTGCAATGATACATATTATATAGTGATACAATCAATGAACAGCTTAGATCATTGCATGATACAATATTTTTTAAACTTAAAATGATCTAAGCCGCTTATTGGTCATATCACTACATGATACGTATCAATGTAGAAATTTCGTTGTTCTTCGGCTATCAAAGTTGCAAGTTTCAAAAATAGAAAGTCATCTTTTGCTTCTTTCATTTTCAAGTACAATGATGATATTATTCTACAGTAAGAGGTGAAAATTTTAGACTAAACCACACAATAAATCAGTCATAATAATTTGGTATATATTGAACTTGTCATCATTGAAAGTCAAACCTAAATACTTTCTACTTACAGGCAAAGAAGAATCTCTTTAGACCATTGTATTAGTGTCTCCCAAAATGCAAAACAAATTAAACAATTGAAGTATGAACTATGAAGTCATGTATTTCATTATCTGCATGCTTATTTTGAAGTCATCACATCGTCCCATGAATCATGATGATGTTGAATACAACTCACATCCAGACCAACACAAATTGATATTAGTCCTGCTTTCCCATCTATATAGGCAGCTTCTTAGTAAGAGACCGTTTTAGCTATCTCGTTACTTGTTCGGTTGTTCCAAAAGTAAAACACCCCTAAAAAAAATACTCTTTATTTTCAAGTAACCAATATGCTAGGTTTTAGGGTTTGAAACTCTCTTATGTAATAAAAATAAAAATAATAACCCAGAAACTCGTTTCCAGTATTATGTTCGCCAGCTCGAAGCACTCATAAAGAATGTCAAATAAAATTACCTTTGACATTTACTTAAGTATTAGGTAAACAATGTGGAATATAATTCATCCAAATTAACCTATTATAATAATAACGAAATTGCCTTCTAATTTCCAAGAAAGAACAAGTCTTGTTTCGTTTTTCCAGGATTTCTATATGTGGGATTGGCATGTGAGAGTGGTCATTAAAAAATGTCACATTATTGGAGAATCATAGTGTCAGTCACACCTGATAGTATATGATCGAAATATATAATTATCAATAGAATGCTGCTCCGTTTTAAGAAAGGAGATGCCTTTAATGCTAACATGATTATGTTAAGTGTGTGAAGGGCTCAAAAGCGGAAGGAAGGAAGGAAGGAAGAGAGGAGGGAGATGACTCTCGTACGGATTGACGACACTATTCTTTTCACACACATGTATTGTCATTGGAGTTGGAGAAACCAATTCTCTGCTCAACATTCAATAAAACCCTAGCTCTCTCTGATCTCTCTGTGTGTTCATAGTTTATTATTCATATGAAAATTTTCGTATTTAAATATAGTGCCATATGTATATGAAAAATAGCGTGAAAATTAATGTATCGACATAGCTGAAAAATGTTGATTTTTTAAAAACAAACAACAGGGAATCCGGATTAAAATAGTTTCAGAAGAATAAATTGGCAATCAATAACTTTCTCCTTTCTGCAAATGAGAAGATGAGATGTAAATATAAGTTGTCCAAGCAGATCACATGGGCAGGGTGGTTATCATTTGAAAAGTTCAAAAACCTTGTTCACAATAGTCTCGTAACCAAACTGTACATAATGTTAAGGGTTACATGGCCAGTTGATAGCACGCTCATCAAATTATACTAGTTGAGGCCTGATATTGACTGCAGATTTTTCCATTACAATACTATGTTTTGACCTTCATCATTTTGTACATGGCGAAAATGTTCTAGAATATGTGTCGACCATTCTTCTTTCAATGTGTGATCGCAGTTAAACATATATTATGTGTCAGGTGGTGTTACAAGTCCAGATAAACTATAATACGTGTACTAAAAGATTTACTATTTAGATTTAGGATTCCGACAATGCCATGTGCACATGCATCACATGATATTACAAATTCATACAAACTATAACACGTGTACTGAAAGCTATACCATTCAACTATAGGGTTTCAGCATGCTATGTGATGTTACAAGCCCAACCAAACCAACACGTGCATGTGTACTGAAGATTTACCATTTAAATTTAGAGTTTCAACCATACCACATTGATATGCACATGATGTTACAAGTCCATACAAAACACGTCACGTGTACAAAGGTTTACCATTCAATATGTAAGTTTCCATGACATTGCGTCGGCATGTCACATACCTTTTTTTGTAATGCTCAAAATTTCTCGAAAGTCTAACAACGTAACATAATCATACCTCAACAAACAACAATACCTTGGTAAGGTATCTCATTCTTACTCTGTATGGCATATAGTAGAGTAGCTAAACTTGAAAATAATTTTTGGGTAAGCTTACAATTCTTACAAATTAGAAGGCATTGGTGGTCATTACCTTACAATGGCGGCAACTTTGCTGGAAAGTTAAATAAAATAGTCACTGCATGCAGCATGTACCGACTTGGCAAAGGGGCAAATACCCCTTTCCTTCTTGGTCTTGGCCCTTTC
Organism: Gillenia trifoliata; assembly: GCA_018257905.1. Lineage (NCBI taxonomy): Eukaryota > Viridiplantae > Streptophyta > Magnoliopsida > Rosales > Rosaceae > Gillenia > Gillenia trifoliata. Next base: position 14,329,947 of record CM031087.1, read on the forward strand.
AAAACATGCAGCTTTTCAAAGTTCAACGTGAAAACTGAGGTCATCCAATCCAACTCCAACTGTGTCTTCAAAATAGCGTGTGTTGGTTGCCACATCCCCCACTACTCCATGCATGTGTTTGCATGCTGGCATCTTTTAATTCCCCCAAAGTTAAAATGTATCAGTAGATTATATATATGTTTTGGTCCGTGGCCGTACCCCTAGAGAATCCATCTCTCCCCTCCCACATCAATCGAATAAACTCAAAATTTTAGGGCATCGAACAAAACAGAGCAAAGTCAAGACGTGCAGGCGTAAGCAACCAAATTTGCCATCAAACAGTTGAGTTGAGTCCTTAATTTAATAAAAATTTCCACTTTGTACTTTTTCAAAGTGAGAGTGAGAGAGAGAGAGAGTAGAATTTCACATTTTTGCATGAGAAGGAAAGGACCATGAGACGCGGTTTTAGCTAGGGCTCTGCGAGACAGCAATATACAGCTGTGTGTATTACCTATGCAAATGCAATGGCTTACTGCAGACTGCGCGTACGTTTTTGAGTGTTGTGTTAACTTATATTTTAAACAATATATGTGGAAAAATTTTCGGGGTACATAATATTTAATGATTCGAGATTAATTTGCATTGAGTTCCAAATGAATCTTAAATCATTCAACATATGTATTATTAAAATTTGACTCATATATATATATATATATTTCTTATTCTTTCCTTTTTCTTTGGTTCGAACATTAAAAAATATACATACATTTTTGTTTTGTGTTTCACAGCCCAAATTATATATGAACTGCAGATCCTGGAAGTTGCCTCGATAGAGAGAGAATCCTATGTTTCTCTCTCTCTGATCTCTACTCATACATTATTGCATCACCTACATTATATTCACTCTCTATTAAAGATATGATTCTCCCCTAATTATATAGATAATAGATGGTTAAGACATTAGAATTAACATGAATGTACAATTACCCATTTGCCCTTCGTTTTCATTTTCTGAGTAATTTTTTTTAGTTAATTAAGAATTATTTGTTGGGTGTTAACTAGGGAACGGGTGACTTGTTGTGTAAGTCAAAAACTCTCTAGAAACAGTCATTCTACTTTAATAATTAATAAAACTTTCCATGCTGGTTTCTGATTTGAGCATATGGATCCCAAGTTTGCAATATTCGTTGACACTGAAAACTTTTACACTTTTAAGTAGATTTGCTCTTGCTTCTACTTTTATGCAACTTTTATATTTTTACATTGACTGATCTCAAGGAAAATGAGTTCCGCACACATTTTTTTTTCTTTCTGGTTTTGCAAATCCTTATTTATTTATGTTTGTTAATTTATTATATTTTAATTAATATCAGAAATAAGTGTACATGAAAAGAAAAATAAAGTGTAAAAGTGATTAATTTCCTAATGTAAAAACCCTTACAAACTTGCAAACAATCTTCATGAAAAGTTGGAAAACTAGTACTTTTTTATTAAATTTGTGAATTTTGCGCCATGTGAAGCTCTAACCCTACTTTGACTGTAATAGGGCAGGAGAGTAACTTCAAGGATACAATATTTTTTCTATTTTAATGACAGAAACTTAAAAATATCTGTCACCCATTTTCAATAATATTAATTAACTTTAGAGCCATACTGTTTTCCTTTTTTTACTAGAGAGAGAGATCCTCTTGCTCAACATCTATATAAATAGCAGCAACCTTTTCTCCATCACATTGAGTTGAATCAATCACATTCATTCATTCACTTTGCACAAGAAACTAAGGAGGAAGCTAGCAACCTTTGAGAGAGAAGAGAAACACAGAGGCAACCAATCACCTTCAACTTCATCTTCCATCAACAAATCAAGCATTGTGTTCCATCGTAACAATGGTGAAGACAGAGCAGAGGATTATTCAGCCTTCAGAGATGACATCATCGAAAACGATGTCGACATCTTCATCTTCTTCTTCTTCCTCCTCAGCATGCAAGAAGAAGAAGTTTAAGGGAGTGAGGATGAGGAGCTGGGGCTCTTGGGTTTCAGAGATTAGGGCTCCAAACCAAAAAACAAGAATATGGTTGGGTTCATATTCCACAGCTGAGGCTGCAGCAAGAGCCTATGATGCTGCCCTACTGTGCCTCAAGGGTTCCTCAGCCAACCTCAACTTCCCCACCACTGCCTCCTCACATTTTATCCCACAGGAAATGACCGTCATGTCCCCCAAGTCCATTCAAAGAGTGGCGGCAGCTGCTGCTAATAGTTTTGTTCTTGATAATAATGCCACCACTACCACCACCGCAAACATTGCCTCACCGCCATCACCCCCTCCTCAATCTTCTTCTTCCTCATCTTTGGTCTCGTCTCCCTCAATGTCGTCTTCACCATCCAATAATCTCATCGACGATGACATGTCATCGTTGATGGGGTCATTTGGGGGGTCCTACACCCCCACTTACTATGATCAAGCAAATGATCAATTACCCATGTCTAGCATGGATTCATGGAACAACTTTGACCAGATGTTCGATGGCGCCTTGTTGGATCCACATCCACCTATGATGTATGACTTTTATGAGGAAAGTGACATTCGCTTGTGGAGCTTCTGCTGATCGACGACGATGAAAATGATTATATTCTTTTTTAATTCCAATTATTCATATATTCATTCACGATCTTCAAAGCCATTGCTGGAAGATTTTACTGACAGTGACACAAATTATTTACGTTCTATATGAGCGAGATAGGTGAATTAGAAATTCCAAATGGAGAGATGTGAGACATTTTTTGGACTCTATCTCACATGGGTTTCTAATATATTATATTGTATTTATGTATTTGTTAAGGAAAATTAAGTGTGTAATACTATTATTATTATTATTAATGCAATTCTTGTCCATAGTCTTACATATACATTTTAATAGAATAAGGAGTGGGAAATTTTAATTTTAATTTTTTCCAATTTCATCTATATATGTCACATGTTATGCATTTTGTCTCATGTGGGAGACTTACTTATTGTGTTATGGAGATGTCAGAGATGCCTGTATCTCAGTTGGAACAAATTAAAGAACACGAGCAGGAGAGGGTTGTGGAAACTTGAAACCATCTGAATTTGTTTTCATCTGAAGGAACAATTTTGTACTTCTTTTTTTTGTTAATAAATTTTCTGCCTTGATAGCATCTAGTCATATGATGAACAATGTTTTTGTGAACTTCAAGCTACATTGATTCAAATTAATAGTCAAAGTACATGTAAAATGTGGTAACCAATATCTGAGTGATAGCTAATGCCCAAGTTTTAGAGATTGAAGAATACCCTAATTATCATTGAAAATGTACTAATTGCAGTTTTCTTATTAGACAATCTACATGCTAATATTATCAAACTACTATTGATCTAGTGAATTTTTGTTAGAAATTATAGTTGGATTCACACTATAACACTTGAGTGTGGAATAGTCCGGCTAAAAGATAACACATGTTTAAAACATAAAACAGTCATCAGATTTAAACATATGTTATCTTTTAACTGAACTGTTTTACATCATAACGTGACAGAAATAATTGCATAGGTCAATTTTTCTTAAAAAAAGAGATGATATGCCTTTATGAGGATGTGTCAAACCAAACTCCTTACAGATTGAATCGACAAATTTGATACTCTGTGATCAAATTTTGAATACTCTGTGATCAAATTTTGAATCTGGTCAAGTGTTTTGAAGTAGTAGTGGTTTGAGCCAAGATTGCACATGATCTGTCCTCAAAGGGCAGTGGGTGAGAGCATGCATGGGGTCCCATTCTCACTTGCTCCCTTTACACTGTATTTGGTCTCTTCACAATTTCTCTATGGGCCATACAAATTTGACAAATTTGGAAATATGTGAGGACCCCCTTTGCCTTTGGATATTGGCATTTTTGGGCCCTCAGAATTAAGTGAGTACATATTACTGCATTGTATTTGAACCCATTTATACAAGTATTTGAGTCACATGATAGCCCCAAATGACAAGTTTCTAAAACTACATTCCACGACACAACATGTGATTTCTCCTTCAAAAGCTTCAAATATTAATCCTAAATTTCCATGTTCCTACTATATTATTGTTGCTATAATTTTTTTTATATTACGAGGTTCATTGTTTGCCATAATGCAGCAAATTTTTTGTTGTATTTTCTGCAGGATTCTACTCTTTGGAAGTATATATGCTATATTGGTTCATTATATAACAATTAAAAGATGTACTTTGAATTAATAATTCAGTGTTGGAATTACATTATATTAATCCAAAGAAAAGTTGTCTTCTTTCTTTTATAACAAATAAAAATTGGTACTATCATTGAGTATAAAGATGAAGAAAGAGAATAGGTGTTAAAGAATTGAAGTTGGCATATGATTCTATGAACATTGTATGAGAGATTGTTGTGTTTGTTTATATTTGGTTCAACTTATTAATCCCATTTTTATTTGTTTGAGATGTTTTTGGTCCATCGTTAATCGGCTCTGAAAATTTTCGTATAATCATATGAAGTTTTCAGCAGCTATATGTTGTCACTCAGCACGGTTTAACGGCAAGTTAGGTCCTACCAAAGTTTTTCTGGATTAAGAGAACAAAATGCCCTTTGTTTTTCTTAATTAATTACTAAAATGCTTATGCAATTTGTTTTTCATAATTAAAATGATTATACAAACTTTTTTCTTAATTAAAATGATTATGATGCTCAATCTGTGGTCTCATGGGGATCAGATCCAACATGGGCATGACTTCATTGATTTAGGCTTGGCCTCATTCGGACAAAATCAAGAAAGACTGATAATTGATTAATTCCAGGGTTTGTCTATATCTTTATTTTTTATTTTATGCGTCGATTATTTAGATTTTGAGAATCAATCCCAGAGGTTTTGTTTAAGTCTTGATTTGATTACCATTTGAATCGTGTTCTAACTTAAGTTTGGCCACTGATCTCCTATGCTTACCATTTGAATCGTGTTGCACACTGTTAGGATATACGACACAAAATTATTAGAGATATGTGTTAAAATATTGAGAGGTATTATTAGCACTCTAACAAATTTATAATGTGAGTTCGTAAATATTAAAGTTGAGTAAGTAGCTTTTCGAGCTTATCGTAATGGCGAATTCATGAATTTTTCTTCATATAATACAACCAACTACCTACTTTAGCTGCCTTGAGACATTTTATACATCGAACACTTTAATCATGCCTTAAAAAAAATCAAAATATAAACTGAGTTTTAAGCGAGAAAGTGCACAGTAGACCGAAAGAGGATGTTGTCCGATGCAGAAGATGATGCTTTGAGGGTTTTTGACAATTGAAGCCATATACACAGCCCCAAAGAAGACACCTACTGCGCCATTTGGTTGTCCTAAGTTTATAGGAAATCATTACTTAAAATTTGAGGATAGCAGTCACTCGAGTTTGTTGATGTAGCGTTGGTGAAGAAGAAAGCCTACCAGAGGTGGAGTAGATGATTTAAGCTGGAACTTACTCCACCTTTAGCGGTGAGACTTTCTTCCTCTCCAATTTTATCACACCAAACAGACTCGGAGCACTTCCCGAATTTGTATAAATAGATAAGCAAATGGTGCGGAGGTGTCTTTTTTGTCGTTGTATAGACATCGATTCCGATTGCTAAGCCAGCATTCGTCTCCTGCATAGGACACTTCCTTCTTTCTACCAGTGAACTCTCCCGCTAAAAGTAAAATCGCCGCAATCACAAAAGAGATCAATGTACATGTTACTACAAACTTCGAAGGACTATAAGGAAAGAATTCTTAAACCACAATTGTACCATGAGTTTCCTGTGGACATAGCGCAATTTAGATGAACCACATACATTTTGACATCTTTGATTGATTAACAGCTTTGAGTCATATAGTATTACAAAATACATGAACTTCAAAATATAAATTTGACCAACATAGTGTTCCATCCAATGACAATATAATAAAGGTTACATGGTTTTGTTAGGGAAGTGATTTTCACACCCCTAACGCTCCTAGTTATATTTGGTAGACCTGAAAAATTAAATTCATTGGAGTTTTAATGGGTATCTAATGTGTTCAATGTGATGGTGGTAAACGGCGGTGGTATTGGTAGTGATAGTAAGGCCTCGTTTGGTACGCCGTATAACGCACCGGATATTACTAATAATCCGGTCTCGGGTGTTTGGTGTGCTTCGTACTAAAATAATAGCCCGACTATTTAAATCGGGCCCACCATTTAGTATCCCTCACACCCGACTAATTATACCCTCAAAAACCTCCGTATAATTAGTCAGGTCCGTCCCTCTCTCTCTCTCTTGGTCTCGCTTGAAGGAAAATATTTGAATTACAAGCACATTTGAGCAACACTTAGGCATGCTATTAACAAATTAAAGGCTCTTAGCTAGCATATTAGTACTCAAAAATAAAACTTTGCTCATGACTTTTGAAGCCTAGATGTTGTGAATCAAGACACAACTCAAAATCACATTAGTAAGTTATACCATCCTATACCTTTGTAGAATCTTCTTTGCATGAGCAAAGGCTAAATACCCAAGAGGGCCTTCAATCTCATCTTGGATGAACACCTTTGCTTGGAGGAGTTGTGATTGCACCTTCAATCAAATTGAAGGTTACCTACGTACTTCGTCTCCTACGAAGATCAAACATTTCGTAGTTCTTGCATTTGATGAGGATTTGAGTGAATTTGTATGAAGAACAAATTGTGTTCTTCACACACACCCTAGGGTCGGCCAACACAGTATAAATAGTCGATATTAGTCCGATACTCCACCAAACGCCCAATTAATTTAGTCAGTACTGTCCGATGACATATTATCCTATTCAACTGAAATAGTCAGTCCAGTCCGAGCTGCCAAACGATGTCTAATTGTGTAATTCATCTTATTATGGTGGTATTGAAATAAATGGGTACTCACTAAATTCATTGGATACCTGTTTGCTAGGTTTAATGTTTGTCTTTTGAATTGAATAAATCAAAGAAGAACAAATAAATATAAATAAACAGAACTGTATAGAAGAATAAGCGAGTATGCGAAATCATTTCTCTATTGTTAATATTCACTCCCAACACCAATGGGCCCGAGTTTGGCTCTCAGCCTACACACCTTGTGGTGGGCTTTGTTTTCCTTGGGAATCCTTTAATTTTTCTTTTGTAGAGAGCAAAGCCCATCACTCATTTATGAGGCCTAAAATCCGATCCAACCCTAGAACCCATTTGATCAATAAATCTCGACAACCCGACTCCGAGTAGAAGAGCACCAAAATACTTTCTCAGGTTCCGAAAGAGAGAAGAAAGCCTCCATATTCAAGCTCACAATCCGGTTCTGGGTCTCGTGGCCGTCTTCTATCTGTCTCTGCAAAACCTGTACTGAAGCACTCATGGGTCTCTCCAAAGAACAGTTGCTTGCCCGTTTAAAGGTCTCTCTCTCTCTCTCTCTCTCTCTCTCTCTCTCTCTCTCTCTCTCTCTCTCTGTATGTATATTGGACTGTGCCATTAAATTTGATCTGGGTAATCTTTGTTTTGCTTCAGAATTCAAAATTCTAGTGAAATTTCGATTCTTTGTATTTTATGTGATCTGGGTATTGGTTGTTTGTCTATATATAATATTTGTTGCTTGAAGGCCTTTTGTAATTCTTAGGGCAGCAAGTATTTTGGGGCTTATATATTGATTTAGCTTGTGAACTAAAAGCTATTTCACCGCGTCTTTCGCATATAAACCCTCGATAACATTCCACTTTAGCCAAAAACAGCACTTCAAACCCAGACTTTACAATGGGAGAAGGGCACCAAAGGAATTTCGAAATAAGAATCAATTAGAACAGGACAAGTGGATAAAGGAGGGGATTTTTTTTCCCCTTCCCCAATTGAGCTTTCATGTGTTTTTTGTATGAAATTTATACTTACGGTGTTATTTCTAATTTATTAAAAGAATTTCCGAGCCTAGAATGTACTTGCATTGTTGAGTATGGCCGTGGTTTTAGAATTTTACTGCCGCGTCTCTTTAATTTCCTCAAACTGACCTATTCTGTTGCTTTTCTTAGGAGCTACAAGTCGATTTTTCCCAGTATGAACATCCTGTTGTTCTGACAGTTGAAGCTCAGGTAAAAGAAGATAAAAGAATTTAGGAATGAATTATCTTCAATCTTCTTGCGTCGATTAAATGCATGCTCTGAAGCAAGATTATGATTTGTTTTTCATCAGGCTAAATATGTTGGAAATCTGGGAGGTGGACTAAGTAAAAATTTATTCTTGAAGGTATTGTTTCCGAATTTGGAAAACAGCATTCACATTGTGTAATACTAAATTCTGCAGGTTGTTTTTTCTTCTAATTTTTCACAATGTGGCTGAGCATCTACAGTTTCTTTTTGTTTTATAAATGCAGGACAAGAAAAGTAGGTTTTATATTGTTTCCGCTTTGGCAGATACTAAAGTGGATCTGAAAGGTATGCATGCATTTGCAATTCTGATCATTCTGCTATGCATTAGCATTTTGAGATGTCAAAAACTTGTGGTTTTTGAGCTTACTGTCACGTAAATGGTTCTTGTGGTATGTATTTTTTGGAATTTTGGAGTTTGCCTGAATACTTATGAGCTTTATCTACAAATTGAAAGCTGAGCAGTTCTATCTGTAAGGCTTGGTTTGGGAAAAGGCGGCTTGAGAATGGCTCCTGAAGAAGCACTTGGAGAAATACTTCAGGTTCGCATATGTTAATATTCTGTAAACTTTCAGTTCAATCTACTTAGAAACAATGTTAATTATTTGGTTTCCGAGAATCTTTTGGCATTTCACCTGATACTTTGGAATTTATGTGGACTATATTTCATATATTTATAAAAATCACAAAAAGAGATTATGCTATTTCAAAAAATGTCATATATGTAATTTCCTGTCTGAATTTTTATTGTTGCCAGGTTCCTCTGGGTTGTGTTACACCTTTTTCCCTGGTGAATGAATCTGCATGGTATATATTACTCTTTCATTTAATAAGATATCCAGATAAATAATTGGTTCTTTTTTTAATTTTCTATTCAGGTATTATCATTTGTTATTCTTGCTCTCGAACTTTAGTAGTTTACTTATCTTTTGAAATGATTTATATCAGTTACTCCTTACGTTACTCCTTACCATGTGATTGATGTTACTGAGCCTATGTCTTTTACATTTGATCAACGACTGTCTGAATAAAAGTCATAATCCTGACCATTTTTATTTTGTGGAACAATAAACCATGACCATCCTTATCGTTTTAGGCGGTGGAAACGTTTATCTTTTCACTGGAGTTCATAGTATTTGGCATGTGCACGTCGTACTGTAGTCCTTTTTCTTTCATATGTTTTTTTCTTGAGTGAATTCTCTTATGCTTTTTCTGCCTTCTTTTCTTTTCGTGAAGCCATGTCTCTCTGTTGTTGGATCTAAAATTTAAAAGCCAGGAACGGTGCTTCTTCCACCCTTTGTCAAATGACATGTCAATCTGTAAGTGAGAAGGTTTTCAATGAGTAGAAATGATTTATTTGTCTTTTCTTTTTTGAAAATTATATGTTTTTACTTAAAATTCTCCGGAAGTTTATGTCGTTTAATAGTTTAGTTGTGGATTCTTCATTTTCATAAACCTCATACGTGACTGTTATATGTATAGTCTTACGTAGAATGTCTGTTCTTGTGGGTATAGATAGTGTGAGCATAGTGTTACAAGTTATTTGCTAGAAATTAGCTTAAGGAATTGTTATTTGGGATAGGTTTGGAATAGTCTAGGAAAAGAACACCGCTTTCAATTGTAAAGTTTCTGCTGATCTTATCATAATATTTTACTTGGTTGAATTCATGCATTGGAGTAATATTTTACTTGGTTGAATTTTTGGTGGCTTATACAATAATGTCTTAAGAAGCATGGGTGTGGCAATAATTCTAGAGCTATGAAATTTTGGTAACAATGTATATGTAGAACCAGAGTTACTCAATAAGTTTAATGATGTATTGTCAACGAATACTATACAGGTGTGCATCTGTGCATGCACACTTGTGTTTCTTTGCGTTAGTGTGTGTAATCAGGCATCAATTGTTGAGAGTTCCTAAATAATAAGAGCAGACATCTTGTTACTAAGTGGTCGAACATTGTTAATAAGAAAGCACGGCGAATAATAAGGCCCTTGAGTTGGACATACATTGATATTTAGTTTAAGGAATCAGAAAATGTTGGGAATGACTTAAAAGAATCAAGATAGAAGAATATTTGGCCTTGCATTCTCGTGTATAGAATTTTCAATTTTCTAGAACTCTTAAAATATAGACTAACATTTATATTTCTATAATATTATATTTGAGAACAACGCTAAATAATTGGATGTTGTCTTAAAGCGCTATGCGTGTGTGACATGAGCCTTTAGATTCTCTGTAATGGATTTTATTGTGTTTCTTTTATCTTGACTATTCTGCAACTGAACAAATTGATACGATTTATGGTTTTCATCCGGGAAAAGGTTTCCATTGCTATCATTATATGTAGTGTCAAGTTTATAATCATGTCCCCGCATCTTAGTTAAAAATTGTGTCATTGGTGTGACACTCCAATCACTATAAGTATTTCTGTATGTTATCGTTCTCAATGAGTTTACCCCTGATCCGTGGCTAAATTTTCTGTTTCCAGTACTTAGTACCCATGATCTTGACAAGTTTCTAAAATCAATTGGGAGAGACCCCTCATATGTTGACTTGGAGGTAATGAGAATTATGTTTGTCACCAAAGTTTATGGAACACTGGATCATTTTATCAAACATTATTTGTCTCATGCAGGCTAACCCATCGGTTGGGAAGGATCAACCACCTGATCTTGCCTGCTTTGTTCCGTCTGGTTCCACAGTGTTGCCAGATCCTCCACAACCAGCAACTTCCTCAAAAGGTCGTGTAGAAATTCAAGTTTCTGTGGTTAACAAATCAACAGCAAGTACAGGTATTATCATGTGAAAGTACAACTCATTACAGATATATACAAATAAAATGAGAGATGATCTCACCTTAACCGGTAAATCTTTCTCTTATGATGCAGTGAACGCTTCTAAGCCATTCACTAGTGGTAAAAATACTAAGGACAAACAGGTCAATGGTGTGAATGTGTCGAAGCCCGTAACAGATGTTCAAACAGTGGTTGAAGATTTACTCGATAAAACATCTTCCCTATTGCTTTCAGAGGTTAGTACAATACTACGCTTCTCTCCAGTTTCAACTTTAACAGTAGTTTAGTCGGCTCATGAAATCAAGTCGTACAGATCACTGACGAGACTATTAAGAAACATGAAGGACAATTGGGAACTAAGGTATCAGATAGTATCAGAAGCCGACTTCAAGAAGATTTCGAGAGGACCCTTGTAAGTATTTTGCATTTACCGTTGAATGTTTTACCATGAAGCATTTATTATCTAGTTATTAAAGAGCTATTAGTGCGTATGTTCTTTACTGTCATTACTCATTAGTGTACATCCAGCTCTCAGAAGATTTTGAAACAATTGTTCGAATCCGTGATCACGAGATCATTCTTATTGCAGATGATCTTTAAATCCACCGCATATACTGAAGGATTTTCTGCTGGCAAGCACCATCATCCACACCGTACATATTGACAATTGTTTGAGTTCTTTCTCCCCTTCTCTGTCGCGAGAGAGTGCAGAATCAAATTGTTCCAAGTTTGAGTCAATTTTATGCTCTGCTATATTTTGAATACACTTTTCTACATTTGATATAATAGGTACGTGACCATTTAAAACTTATGAGATGCTTCCTTTCTAAAATTAATGTTTTCGTTTATGCTTCTTTTCGCGTTTACAATTTATGAATGCTGGCAACAAAATCTGGCTAGTGCATTTGACTTTTTACTTCATCTGATCAGTATGCTGTCTTCCGATTACAAAACGGCTTATTTTTAGGATTATACCATGTATTTATGCACAAGTAATCATATTGTTTATGTACATTTAATCATTTGCATAAACATAATTAAGACATTTGCACAACTGTATCCGACAAATAGTGTCGGATCATTAGAAACAGTATTTTGGTGGAAGGTTTAAGGTTTCTGCTGCAGCGTTGGGTGCCGATTGTGATCTGATGGACCAGATTACTCCTGCAGAATGTGTCATTCTTTCTGTCTTATAATTTTCTGCTTACCTTAGAGATAGAAATGAGCCTATGATAATAGGGATGCAGAGGAATAATAGCCAATGTAATTAACAGCCACTATTAAGGGCTAAAGAATAGTGCAAGAACTCCACCACGGATGAGCTGCATCCAAATACAACAGATTCTCTTTAATTACAACATTTCAGTTCCATTGAAAAAACACAAATAAATGAAAGAAAAATGGAAAATAATAGAGCTATCCTCTTTCGTACTGCAGAAATAGCTCTCGATGGTTTTTTTTTTTTTTTTTGAAAAATAAAAACAACTGTCGCTCGAGATGAATGTCACTAAACCAAATAGTTATTAACTCGAAGAATTTGAAGTTCCAATAGTTTTATTAATTTTTGTGGGTGGAAGAGGTACACTGCTTTAAACTAAAAATATATGGAATACAAATCAATCACTCATTGTTATCACAATTATGTATAAAATTCATAACTTAGTAAATTTTTTTCATTAGAAAATAAGAGAGATAATAATTTAACACTAACCAACTCTAGAAGTAGAAGTAGCATTATCACCCTGTGGTTCAATTCGACGATACCTTGCTCGAAATGGCCACAAAGACCCCAACCTACTCCACCTCATGCGCTGCCTTCGCGGCCTCTCTCTGCCACTATTTGAGGCCTCCGACTCCTCCGATCCACCACCACACCCTGGAATCTCAACACGGCAAACCGGGCAAGAGTTGTGGAGCCTCAGCCACGGAACAATACAATCGCTGTGGTATATGTGATTGCATGGCAACTCCCTCGCCTCTCCACCAACCTTAAACTCCTCCATGCAAACTGGGCAACAAGAGTCGTTGCTCAAATGGGCCTCGCTGATTTTCACAGTTGGTATTGTGTTGATTGCAGTTTCGGGTACTGGAGGCGGGCCGGGCCTGTCGTTTTGGGTTAGTTCTTCGATCAGTCCTTGAAGGCCCGACCCGAAAAAGTAGTTTCCTGGATCGACTCCACGTGGAACGGGTAGTACTGGATTTTCTCCTGGTAGGGAAGTGGGTCCCACCGGATTAGAAGGATCTTCGACGGGTCGGACTATAATCCAAGTCCTGGGACGGCTTCGAGTACGGGGTTCGGGTTCTAGGTCCCAGTTTTCTCTACCATCAAAGCTAGAGTTGCGCCGCCGCCGACGTCGCCTATTTGTCCATAAATCTCGAGCTTCAGGTTCTGCTCCATAGCAATGTATCAAATATTGAGAAAAGCAATGAAAATTCATATGAACTGTTTGATTTCTTAAATGTAATGAGTCATTTGTACATAATTACTAATGATAAATATTTTATTCAAACTACAAAAAGAAAAATTTATGAAGCATGCATCAAAATTTAATTTGTCAGTAACGAGGAATGACTATCCTTGAGCCAAATATTATTCTTATTTAACTGTTATTTTTTTTTTTATTGATGGACCTAGATTTCCATAGTTGGTGTGCATTACCATTGAATTTGTTCGTGTTGGCTGTATTTGGTCGATATTAATAACATCCATAGAAATATATTTGATCAAATATCAATAATGTGCGAACGGTAAATTAGCACTCGACACTACCAGTAAATTACTGCAACTATCAAAATTGAAGACCACGTACCTATGCCCTCATGGCCAAGGTGGCGTCGCCAATACCATGGACGTCCTCTGGAATCGGCCTCCGGGTCATATAATTCACGGTTGAAAGGCCTAATGGGCGGGTCGAACATGAGGGAAAGTGCTTCGAGCAGACGAGCTTCCGGGGATGGATCGAAACTGGTGTAGTCTACGAGCAGTCTAGGCCTAATCGACATGTCAAACTCGGAGAGAAACTGCCCAAAACAACGAGGGCAGGCTATCTCCGATGGATTGTTGGAGGCAATCCGCACCGTCCGATTGCAATGGTAGCACCAGTAGACCTGGTATGGTGGTGTGGTGCCATTGTCAATGTTAATGTCTCTCGTACGAGGTGGACTCAGAGACATGTTTGGTTTCGGGAGAGGTTGAAAAATATTGATGATTCTGATCGAAGTTTAGGGTTTTATTTGGAAAGAAAATGAAGGAGAAATGATGGAAGTGAGAACAAAGAATGGCTTTAGGGGTACATAAAGCAATCGTCTTTCCTTCCATTTCTGTATTCTGATTTGTATTGCTTTGTGGGTTTGTAGGGTTATATGGGGTTCACACCATTTCGTTTTCCCAAAGAAAGGGATGAGTGGGCGGTTGGGCATCATGCATGCATGCAATGATGCATATGAGGTTTCGTAGTCCGAGAGTATATTCTTGATGGAGAAACATTGCATCCACCCTATGGCTGCGCTACCCTGTCCATTCGTTTGCTACTAACGTTTTTTTTTTGTTTATTATGAATGAGTGAACGATTTTCGATTTGATTGTTTTTTGTATAAATGATTCTTAAAAAATAATGATTAAAAAAATAAACAGTTCCGATTATGAAATTTGTATGCTGAAAATACATCATCATATGGATGAATAAAAGATGGTGCATCCATGGAATTGATGCAAGAATTTTCCATTCCTAAATTATGAAAAATAAATAAATAAATTTGAAGGGAACATGGTTTTTTTTTTTTTTAATTTATTTATTGTTTGGGCTTATTGTTTTTATGTTTTTATGTTTGTTTTATTATATGGGCCATATCTTGTTCTGTAGCATAGGCCCTTGACTGGAGGACTTAACTTAAAAATGAGACTTAGGCCATTATGAAATGATAACTCAGGCCCATCGACCAAATTTTGTTTAATGATCACATTATTGAGTGGAAAAGAATTTACAATTACAAGTCATGGTGACTATAATTATGAAACCAAGGAAGATTTCAATTGAACAAAACAATGTTATAATTAGTGATTTGAGCTCAGATTATAAAGTTGCACCGTCATGATTGACTCTTCAAACCTTAAGTTTCTTTTAAATAACTAATTAACTCATGATCTTGTGCATGTATCATTGCCCTTAGTTCAAAATTTTTTTTATACAACAGTATATTTACATAAATGATAAAAAATTAAAGCTAATGAGTCACATAATACACCAGCTATAATAATTTGATATCGAATTTGTCATTCACTAAAGTCGAACTTTAAACTTTTTGCTTATAAAATAGAGATAAAATACCAATTTACTCTACTAAGATTTCTCTCCTCCACTTGTTTAGTTGTTTTAATGAAAATGCTGAGGAATGGTCGACAATAATTTAGATGTACCTATTTTCCTACTCATTGAAAAAGAAAAGAACTTATATTCATCATACATGTTTGTGCATGGCCATTTAATATATGCAACTGGCTCTGTATCTTGTTTCCCAAGGAAATTTCAAAGGAAACATATTCAAAAAATGCATTTGAATAATGCACACCTACTCTTTGACAAACGTTCATGGTCATCAAGCATTTTTAATTCAAAATCTCATAAATTTGTCTGTATAGATATATATATTTTGAAAATAATAACTTTCTGTATATTTTAAATTTAAGCGCGGAATTTTCCACCATCATTTTATTAAAGTGTGACGGCAGGGACCATCATCAAGAAGTAACTAACAGGGCACCCTTTCAGTCAATCATGTAGCTGAAGAAATTAATTTGAACATGAACTTTGATGCTGCAAAATTCAAAGATTGAATAAAAACATGTTGATATTATATGCTGACATATACTAAGTGATGTAATGACGTGCGTTAGAGTATCTTCAATCATGCTCTCTATTTTATAGCAAAGTATTAGCTGAAACTATCAAAAAGTTAATTTATGAGCTCTCTAAAACAATTGTACTCAAATCATACTCCCTACTTTAGAGAGTCATAATAATGACTATGAGTCAATAATTAGCCAATAAGAATGAATTATTTATTTAAAATAATACTAAAACAATTAACATTAATTATAGAGAGCCACTAGGAGCTCATTTCTCCCTATCTATATTTAGGAACTCCTAGATGAATCTCTATCTTAGGAGGTGGATAGGAAGCATGATTGGAGTTGTTTTTTTTTAAATTCTCCCTAAATTCTAGTTAGGAGCTCATTTAAGGAACTCATTTAGGGAGCTCATTGGAGATGCTTTTAAGTTTTACAAACTCCCTAGTACGGTAGTACCCATGTATGATAATTTCAATATGTAATTAACTAAAGGTATGTATTATATAAGATGGTGATTGAGAACCATATTATTTTTTTATTATAAATTATAATCGGAGATTTCAAGCGTTGTACTAACTTAACATGACACTGCTCTCTCTTATGATCTCGCTCCTCAAAGTAATCTTCTGATCCGAAATGTTCATCTTTTTTAGTTTATCATACATAGGTCATCCTATTTCGGAAAATTGTTTAGCCTTTTAATTATTCGTGCACATTTATCGACAACACTATGGCCTTGTTTGGCACGGCATATTACACACCGAATAGTACTATTTTAATACGAATCTGGTGTTTGACACCATATATATAAATTTAGTACTCGGATTAATTTATCTAGCCCCACCATTTTGGTATGGTTGACGCTTGTTTAATTATACCCCCCCCCCCCCCCCCCCCAAAACCAATGTATAATTTTAGTCCGGGGGAAACAACGCTAAATAAAAACACACGGCCATCCCTCTTGCAGCCATCGTTTGGGCTACTATTAAACCATTGTTGACGCTCTCCAACCATCAACGGAGCCTCGACAGTAGTAACGGTTTCAGAAGTATCCATTTGAATAAAAAAAAAACCTATGGTACGTGTCTGCAATATTAATTAGAGATGAATCCAATTAGTTAGTATTATCCGATGCACAAATTAGTTAGTCTGACTGAAATAGTCGGTACAGTATGATGTACCAAACGAGGCCTATGTTTTTTTATATATCAAGTCACATTTAGATATCTAAACGACTTCTAATTTCAGTGAATTTTTTTGCATACATGATTTTTCAATGACAAAAATAATCGGTTAAGATTATGAAAAATATTTAGAGTGAGCCTAGACATGTGGTTTGTGATATCCCACATTGACCAACGGAGTGGGGGTGATGTACCTTATATGTACATGCCTACCTCCAATTAGCACGAGGCATTTTGGGAGCTCACTGGCTTCGGATTCCATTGGAACTCCGAAGTTAAGTGAGTTTGGGCTAGAACAATCCCATGATGGGTGACTCACTGGGAAGTTGCTCGTGAGTTCCCAAAAACAAAACCGTGAGGGCGTGGCCCAAAACGGACAATATCGTACTATGGCGAAGCCGGTCCAGGATGTGACAGATTGGTATCAGAGCCACTCTGCCGTTCAGTACGAATGTGCCGGCGAGGACGCCGGGTTCCCCTTAAGTGGGGTGGATTGTGATATTCCACACCGACCAATGGAGAGGGGGTAATGTGCCTTATATGTACATGCCCACCTCCAATTAGCACGAGGCCTTTTGGGAGCTCACTGGCTTCGGATTCCATTAAGGCTCCGAAGTTAAGCGAGTTTGGGCTAGAGCAATCCTATGATGGGTGACCCACTGGGAAGTTGCTCGTGAGTTCTTAAAAACAAAACCGTGAGGGCGTGGCCCAAAGCGAACAATATCGTGCTACGGTGGAGTCGGTTCGGGATGTGTCAGATTGGTATCAAAAAGCAAAGTTTGATAAAACCTTGACCCACTCACCTTTTTATATTTTGCGCCCCTCTAGGACTTGGTAGCGGATTTGATTACCTATGAGACGAGGCCTTGTTTCGGCTGTGGTTGGTGGTTCTGACACTTCCTCCGGATTATGTAGGATTCACTCCTACTTATAGTTAATTTCTACTTATCATAATCTATGCACTATTTACTTTGCTCTGATTGTTATGCACCTGTAATAATGGGTTTTACCTTTCATTGCACTTCCGCTTCCAACTCTAAATCTATTCACTTTTTCATTTATACATGCTAAATTGACTTTCGTCACCTAACTCATGTCGGCCAGCAGTTTCCGACACCTGGCGTGTCAGGATCAGGATGTGTCATGGTTAGCGTCATATTAAATTATTAACTAGATCGGTTCAAATTATTATTCTACTCAATAATACTTAATTTATAAACTTTATCCCGTATCAAAAACAAGAGTAGACTGTCATTTGTCTTCTTAAACTATTACCCCAATTGAAAATGACTCTTTGAACTATTATTTTGGTAAATTAAGGACTTAAACTTTTTAAAATTAGTCAATTGACTCTTTATCGTTGGATGCCATCCAATTTTCCGTTTCATGTCAGTATGTCAAAAATATGTACCAATAAAAATGCGCTATGTAGAAATTAAATTTAAAAAATCTTTGTAAAATAAAATATAAATCTATAAATATAATGTTAATAAAATAAAATAAAAAAAACACCACCATCACCTCAAAACCCAGATGACCCACCGTCAACCCCACCTTTCATTCCCCATCGTCACCCAAATCATCCCTCCCCTTCTCCATCGTCACCCTCTCACTCAGCTCCCCACCAGCAGCCTAACACCCTAATTCCTTCCCCGACAACCAACATCCCCAACACCGCCATCCCGGATAAGCCATCCCAAATTCTGGCCCAACACTCCTTCCCCTCCATCGCACACAGCCATAAACACCCACAGGGCCACACCAGACCCAATTTTTGGATTGTTCAGAACCTCCCTCACCCACAGCCACAACCCCATTCTTGAATGTGAGAGATAAGAGGCGGTGGTTTTTGCGAGGATAGCCCGATGTGGTTTTGGGTGGAGTTTTATCTTTTTTAGTTTTTCATTTTAATTTTCCTTTAGGTTTTGAAAATAAAAATTTCTCTGTCTATGAGGCAAAGACTAGTTTGACCTTCGATTTAACAGAAAAATAGATGAAATCTAACAGCAAATGATTAATTGACTAATTTTAAAAGTTTAAATTCTTAATTTACTAAAAAAATAGTTAAAAAGGCCAATTTTAAGTGAAGTAATAGTTCATAGGTCAAGTAACAGTTTACCTAACAACAAATATAAACTTTGTTATCATCCCAAATTTCTTAGCAACATTTCACCGTATTTTATAAAACTAATTATCGCATTCTATTTCTATATATCAATTTTTCTGTGTCGTATCTTACTAACGTGGTACGTTTAAAATCTACTCAAAGTTGTGATATTTTTGATGTGGACATTTTGCGTTCGACAATGACCAAAGTCAAAAGGGACTTAAAAACTTGGATCCAAATAAAGAAAAACAACAACATAGGCACTAAGTCAATAAAGAAGACAACGATTAGGTGACTAAAACCTCTCACAACTAATTCCCTAATTGCCAAGGAACAAGTACAGTTTATAACGTCACATTTGGCAACTTCCTATTTTTTTTATTAATTCATAAGTGAGATTTTAAAGTCAAATTTTCTTCAGCTGTTTGCATGGGACCGCTAGCAAGTTTTTAAAATCAACGGTCAGGAGTTTCTAGGATATTTGGTGTTCGAAATTTGAAGGCAACTCTTATAGGAATAAATCTTGAGTGGTTTTGGTTATTGAATGATCCCAGATTAATTTGTGGTGAGTTCTGAATGAATTTCGAATCATTGAATAGTCAGACCATTGAATAATACATACCATACAAGTATGATCCCTCTTATAGATCGGAACTAGGTCTTTTTCTTCTTCTTTCTTTTTTTGTTGTTTTTTTTTGTTTTTGGTCCGATGATCACGAACTAGGTCATGGTTTGATAAGTTCATCCCATCTTTCTTTGACTTTTTCGATATTCTTTTTAATTTCTTTCCTCTATTTTGGTGCGTAGGGACAAGTGTACTTTTGCTTGATTAACAGGAAAGTTCTTGCCAAAAACTGAGAACACCTGCATAATAGTGTTATTGGTTAGAGCTAGAAATTAAATGCAACCCAATATTTAGTCAAGGGAGAGAAAGAAAAATACACAAAAATTGTATTATATTCCAATGTATTCTAGCTACACATTTAGCTTTGAAATTGTTATATTATTGAATTCTCAACTAAGGATCTAACGACCAAACATTTCGGTGTATAAGATATTCGAAGCATATTAGAAGTCCAATATAAAAGATTAAAAAATAGTGAGCACCACTAGTTTAAAGAAAAGGTCATAGTAGAAGCTTTTGTAAAAAGCAACAATGATACCTTTTGATTACATATGGCAACAGAGTTACAAAACAAGCCAAAGGCCAACTAGGGTTTCCAATGTATGAAATTTGGGTTTTCCTTATCGGAGTAGCATATTTCTTTATGCGCCACATGATCCCAAGTTCCCAATGCTTTAAGATCATAAGCTGCCATTCAAGATTTGGAAATGGAAAAAGAAATTTAACAACAGAAAAAAGGACTTTTTCTCAGCGGTATTTAAAATCAAAGTGCTTAATTAAAATGGACAAATAAAGCTCATCACGAAACAGATTCGTAAGGTGATCACTTCCATCTTTTGTGCAAAGCCAAAATTTAATTCCTTGTAAACATTATATACTTTTGTAGTCAAGAAAGCAGTTGCATTCCTTTCGTGGAAATTTTCTCCATTATAATTGAGAGTTGAGACTGAGAGCAACTTAAGCCAATTGTGGAACCAAAAAGTACTTAGCTGGCAACTCCATTATAGAAATGTCCTTTTACAAAAAGAAGATCCAAACTTACATCGTGGTTTGATGGATTTGGAGTCAAACAACAATGGAGAATCTGATATATGTATATATATATATATATATGTGTGTGTGTGTGTGTGTGTCTGTATATGTATATGTACATGGCTTATGCATCGTTTTGGAAAATGCTGTTGAGGACATAAGAGCTAGGGTTTTGAACGTGGCACTATGAGGTTCCCAAGATATGTTGCTATATCCATGCTTATCATATAATTAAGAAAAGTGCTCGCTGTACAATTTATTGCACAAATCTTGTTTATATTTTATATCACAAATATTAGTTATAAGATTCACATGATACATACAACGGTCATGGTCCATATGACGGGTACGTGGGCATTTCCATAACCGGCCACAAGTGGTCAGCTCATGAAAAAAGCTCGGAAGCTCGAAAGTAGGGTAATTTAAAACCCTAACTGTACATCGTTTGATGACTTTGCATTTTGTTTTGGTCAAGATGACTTTGCATTTCAACTAGTTTTATAATTTACTTTCACGTCCACTTTATCAAGAGTTCGACTCTCACTCTTCCATAAAAACAAATTGTGTGTTTCTAAAGACCAAAAAGAAAAAGAGGAAAACAAGGTTAACATAATTGTAATAATGTAGGGTTTACTGTAACAAGTTGATGATACTTATATAAAACTCACTTGCTAGCTATAAGATGATTGATTGATCCAATCAAAGATGATCGATACAATTTCCCAAAGAAAGGTAATATTTATCATAAAAATTGATAAATAAAGAAATCATAGCATTGAGGGGGACATGGACATTGAGGAATGCTCAGTGTGATAATGGATAATCAATGCATGAACCAGACATGCCTCTCATATCCTGTCCATTTTTAAAATACAAAATCTGCTGGAAAATCACAGAATGCTTCAAATTTTATATACACATATTTGTAAAGGTAGTATTTCCATGAACATTATTACTACTCCATGCTCAGAGGGTCCCTCCTTTCTAATTTCTTATACTTTTCTTCAATTCGTTTCCAATTAATCTGGCATTTCAAAGCCAATTATTATAGAAAACATATCAAATATGATCAGATTTGAGCATAAATAACCCTTTTGTTAGAACACAATTTAAGATTCTTGACCTATGTCTTATTAGATTAAAAAAGTAAATATTTTTATAATATAATAGTGATTAACAGTTAATTTACATTATATAATAGAGATTAACTATGGATCCACATGCTTCTTTAATATTTAAACTTTCAAGATCAACAAGTGAGCTAGAGAAAATAGTACAGAAAAAAAAAGGTCGATAGATTTAATACTAATTTGGATATCTTCACTATTACTCATTTTTTTGACAAAGTAATATTCTAATCTATTCTAAATAACATAAAGTGATATTCAAACTTGAATGTAGTTAAGTGTTTAACTTTAGCCAACTTTGTTACGTTCAAATCGTTGAAGTAGCATTCCAAATTTTGAAAATTTTCACTTGATTTTCTGTGATTTGATTGGTTTGAAGCCCTCCACTACACAGGCAGTACTACTACAGTCGAGAACAAAAACAATTTTTATTGGGATTCATCCAAAGAAAATTTGACTGGAAACTAGAAGTCTAGATTTTAGTGGTTCAAATGAAGGAAGAACAAAAACCTAAAAAAAAAAATGAAGGAAGAACAAAAACCTAGAGATACATGCATATAATATTTCAATCTCATCCAACAGTGGGTCAGAAATTGAGCCCCCTCAAGGAAACCAAGAGAAGAAAATTAGTTAATTTAATATCCATATGTGGACCAAATTTAATATTCTGATGGTAGGGACATAACATACTCCAAAGACATATATAAACAACAAATTAATAATAATTAATTAAGCATAATCTTATTATAGCTAGCTCTCCCTCTATCATCTCTTCCCCACCATTAATGAAACCAGACTAGCAGCATACTAGTTAGGTCAGGGCTGATGTAGTCCCTATCCGCTGGGATTTTCACTTTCTAACCAATACAACCTAAAAAGATTGGTCAAAGATTGTAAAAAAATAAAAACCCTAAAAAAATGTTACCAAAACAGTGCCTTTTTTGCTTGCTAGACAATCTTTTGTGATGTATGTGGGAGTTGTTAGAAAATTAACCTAGAAAATTATTTGAATTTAGGGTGGGATGTTATTATTATTAAGGGAACTAATAATCACACACACTTTCTTTTATCTACACTTGTATTTAATCATATCTGTTACTTCATCAAATAATCTAAACAATCATATTAACCAAGGTAAAGAAAAAAGAATCTCACGTACTTTAATTTTAAAAGTGCGAAAAGAGATAAATAAAAAAAAAAAGAAGAGAGAGTTCTTCTTCTGGTATTTTGGGTTCATTTTATATAGGATGCAACAGAGATTGTGGATCCAGCAAGCATGAAAAGTTGAAAGATTTTTGCGCCAAGACAAGAACCCCACCCAACACCCCCACATGGTTTCCTAATTTTGTATAAATTAAAAATAAATAAATAAATAAATATATATATATATATATATATGTGTGTATATATATTGTAATCCTCCTAAACATTATCCTACTGGATGAGGACTGCACATGGCTGCTTCGCACTATATTAATAAAATGTGTGTTGGACCTATCGGAATTCTACTGTCTACTGAATTATGTCTTTGCTCTAAGAGATGGTCAGGCCAATTCAAATACGACCTCACTTATTTGTCACATATTGTTTTAGAGCGTCTGTTCGCGGGCCTTTTGCAGGGGGCAGGTAAGGAGCACACGGGTCGGCCCGTCTGCTGGTCCGAGCTTTTCTATTGGAGTTCTGCTCCAACATGCTTCACTCCTATCTCTTCGGAGGGATGCTCGTGAGACCTTCTGTTGTATGGTTGTTGTCAGGCGTGCCACTATTGGCTTCTGCCAATAGAAAGATATAATATGTATTAAGTACTTGCGCCACAAGTAATATAACTTCCGTTCATCGGATTGGGCGACTTAATTAGATAAGTGCAGTTAGGTTCTTTTTATTGCCTTGCTTGTTATTCTCTCTCGATATTTATACCAGAGATTGCTTGAGATAGGATTTTGTTATAAACTGGTTATAACCAAAATGCCCCACGCTCGCGCGTACATAAAGGTAAAGACGATAATTAAAGACGGAATGTAAAGACTGTAATTGAAGTGCTTGAAAGTAAAAACTTGTAAGTAAAGAGCAGTAAGTAAGAGCTGATAACGAAAGACTTTAAGTAAAAAGGTCAATGTTATTACATTTTAAGTTCTTCACAGATTGAACAAACGTCCATCGGATTAGGTTTTGTTCCATCGGGATGGTTTCCTGTTCTATCGGGATGGTTTTAAGGCTAGTTCCTTAAGGGAAATGATCAAAGACTCTTTGGCCTAAGATTCTCAATCGATACTATCGCCAGTTTGGCTGGATAGCAAAGCTAAATTCACTACTCCTTTGGGGAGTTAGGATATATGATCCTAGGTTGCTGGTCTTTGGTTTCTCGAAGTCGCTGGCTACACAAGTAGTGCGAATGAGAAAGCAACAGATAGAGACGAAGTCTGTATCTGGAAAAGGTTTTGAGGGATTTCTTCAGAGGTTTCTTTCTGAACGTGTGAGTTCTGTTTTTGATTTGGTTGAGTGTCTTTGTCTTTGAATCCTCTCCTCGTTTATATAGACCAGCAGGAGCCCATGTCATCGCCGTCACTTCTCTTTGCTTTTGAAGACTTAGTGAGGAAAGGCTTAATCTGGAAGGCACAGGTAACGCCTCTGATCAGCCTACTCCCACTGAGAAAAGGTTCTTTATTCGTAGTCTGGTTCCCTCCAATTTGCCCAGTGCTTTGCATTAAATGTAGTTAGTGGAGGACTATTTAGACTTACTCCTTTTTCGTCTATTGGCCTGGGTTGGGCCTTCCCCTTTTTAGGCCCAACACTCAAATAGACCCATGGGTGTGCCACGTGATCGTTGTCACTTCGCCTTTCCAGCCGTCACTTGGAGATTTTAGCTACTCTCTGAAGATTTGATTTACTTTCCCCAAATTGCAGAGAACTTTGCATTTAATGCTCTAGTGGGGGTAGACGCAGCCTTTATCCCCCATCATTTACTGGACTGGGTTGGGCCTTGCCTCTCATGCTTAGCCCATTTGCCCATAACTCCATTCTAGCCCAGTAGATATTTTTCGGTGTAAACAATGTCGACATAATTTCAGAGCGTCTATTTTTTTTTTCTTTCTCCAAAATGATATTGCTTCGCTTCTTACTCGTTATTAAGTCATAGTCTTATAAGATCAATTCATTAAAACTTTAAAAACAAAGTTTATGCTCTTGTATCACACTGTGATCTACAAATAAGGAGAAATTACTCTTTTTAAGTAAAGTAAAATTTAAAAAGCTTTAGGTTAGGGTTCATATATATATATGGGCGTTTTAAGTAATAGCTTTTACACAAGTAATATTATTTGGCTTTTGATAAGTAACAGAGTGATTTCTCGTCATTCTAATAACATAAAAAATTGAGTTCAACTTGGCTCTTATATAACGATAATTTCTACAGAAAATCAATAAAATATGATATCGTTTAGTCATCGAACTATGTAAAAATAGATGATCAGAATAAGTTAAAGTATTACAAATCTATTTACTATTATTGATAATATGAATAGTTCTTATTATAAGCACGAAATCCTGTGAATCGGCCATAAAATGCTTTGAGGAGGAATTCCTCCACACCTTTAAAGAAGGAGCCAAGTACTCCTCTAAAAAGTTTATGTAACGTGCAAAACAAAGTTTTACAGGTGTGAGGAAATGACTCTTTTCAAATAACCAACCAAGTAATTACATTTTAACGGTAACAATTCTAATGCTCAATTAGGAGGCTCCTTGCACAAAAACAAGCATAAAAAAAGCAGACAAAACACAAAGATGAGCGACTTTCATATGGCTGTGTTGAGTAATAGTCACTTTTGGGCACATGTGTTGTGGAATACAATACTATAGAGTGTTATCAGTCAGTTATGGTGCCCTTCGTCTTTCCCATCTTCTCACGTTACTACTCATCTTTGACAGTTTCTGTCATATGGGCATGGCCATGAATTGGTCGGAAGGTCCTTGTACGGAAAAGGTTGAGCAAGGACAAACTCATCTGTAATTTTGAAAAACAATGGAATATATGCATATGGGGAAGTTTCTCATCAAATCATCTCGCGCAATCAGACTGTCAATTTAGACGTTGAACAAGTAAATTGCTCTATGAATTACTTGCTTCGATACGAGACTATCAGTTGGGCGAGACTGTCAATCTAGACTGTTGAACTAGTAGAATGCTTTGTGAATCAGTTGTTTCAATATTAGACTGTCAATCTAAAACGTTAAAAGTTACGATATAATATGCCAAACAATTTGGCGCAATAATTGGTATCTTGAGCTAGGTTTTGAAAAAGTTGGATTAGAAGTGAGCTACTTTTGGGGGGTCCAATAATGAACCTTAGCTTCCACATTCACCTGCTAATTTATGTTTTCTTTTATTAACTGAGGAGAAGTATCGCTAAATTCAGAGCTAGTTGTATCTGCTGATTTATGTTTACTCGATAAAAAATCGGGGGATGAATCTGTTCTCGAGCCCCGAAATACATTGTCGAGGAACAGAGCTAAGTACGCTTTAACATACCCATTCTTGTAAAGTACCCGAAAATTGAAGATAGGATTTTGTGTTACCAATTGGTACACTTTTAAAAGGCCCTGACATTAACGATAAGTTGATGAGCATGATGATGCTATAGAATAAGAGACAAACTGGGATCGAACATTTGATCGAATTATTGCGGAGTCTACAACCACAATAATGTAACTTGATGCAGAAGAATAACCCCCACAATAATGTAACATAAAGGGAAAAAAATGCAAAATTTTTTCAGAAATTTCATCTTCCATTTGATATACACGATGTATGTACAAGTTACAGTGTGATGATCCAAGCCTCGAAAACATGCTCTCACTCTCACTCTCACTCTCTCACTCAACCGCCGATGAGCTTTTGCTCGCCGGGTTGACACTTTTGAAAGCACTTAAAATTAGTAAAAATTTACACTACCAAAAGAAAAGATAATGTCTTTTAGACATTCGTATCACAAAATTTTCCGTCCATTCTGTTTTGAACGGCTTTGACAGCGGCAACTCTGGCAGCAGTGGCGGCTCTGTTTGCGGCCATGACTGCCTTGTTCACTTGTTCGTCCACTCGCCGAAGGTTAACAGCATTCTCTGCTGCTTTCTCAGCAGCCTGTAATTTTCAGTACCATCAAAGGAATGAGCGACGAATGAATTGAGTACAAGCTAATCATGGAATTGTAATATGTTTTAAGTACTAGTTTGAATGAGGCTACAAAATACCTGAACTGCTCGAACAACTGCATCGGTTAGCGGCAGAAGAGGGTGCTTAAGGGTGCCACCATCCCATATACCACATCTAACTTCGCCATTTCGAAATGTGTAAACGCCATAGCCTAGCTTCCGGCCTTCGTGCCATGACCCCTCATAACAATGACCGTTCGCAAAGTGGTAGATGCCGAATCCATGCATTTTGTCTCCGAAATATTCTCCGGCATATCTATCTCCATTTCTGCAAACAGAACCGAATTCATCAATTGAATTGCATCGCAGCAAGAAAATTCAGATAGCTCAATTGAGTTCAAAGAATTTACTCATAAATGGACAATTAAGGAAACAAATCTCAAAAAGTTGGTCAAATTCTTGACCATAAAATGTAAGAACAAAACAGAGACTTGTTCAGATGCATTAAAAGATACCCACAGACAACCAACCACACAACAAGAAGCAGATTTCACTGTTTCATTCACCATGAACAGTTCAAAATATAGTAAAACCTAAAATCTATCAAATTCAAATTTCAACCATCAAAATAAAATAAAATTCGAAAGTTAAACAAAAAGATTGAATCTTTACTGCACTAGCAGTAAAAAGGAAAACAACCCAAAATTGGTAACCCAAAACCCAACTCAAATCAAAATCAATGGCGAAAACCCGAAAATTTTCGAAATAAAAAACCGAATAACTGACCTGAAATGGTAGCAACCGAGGCCGTGCTTGGCGCCATACTTGAATTCACCAACATAGCAGCTGCCATCCGAGCAAGTCTGCACTCCGACACCGTGGCTCTGCCCATTGCACCACTCCCCTGCATACGAATCCCCCGCCGAGAATCTGTAAACCCCAAAACCATGCCTCAGTCCCTGCCTGTATTGCCCCTTGTATCTGCTCCCTCTCGCCCATCCCTCAATCCCGTAGCCGTCATATCGGCCGTCGATCCAATCTCCCTCGTATCTGCCGTTGACGAAGTAATTGTAGACCCCACTGCCATTGCACTCCCCCTTGTGAAATTCCCCCTCGTAGAAATCCCCATTGCTGTAGAATTCGACCCCTTCCCTTATGATCTTCTTCTCCTTCCGGGTCTTGTTCGGGTTCGGGTCCGACCCGATGAACCACTGGACCGGCTTCGCTCGGCCGCTGGTCTTGTAGAACCGGTGGAAGCGGCACCGCTTCGCATTCTCGTCCCAGGAGTGCTTGAGGACGGAGACGCTGTGGTTGATCAGACCCTTGTTCTTGTTCGCCAAGAAAAGCGTGACGGCGACGAAGACCAGCGCTAGGAGGAGGTTTTCGGAGGTGGGTATTTCTTCGCGGCGGAGGTAGAAGAAGAAAAAGAAGCCGGAGAAGCTGAAGAGGGTGAAGAGAGTGACGGCGGCCATCGCCAGGTGCTGGTGGTTGATCCGGGTCGACCCGGACTTCTGGTGGGTCGGCCCGGGATTGTAATTCTTGGGCTTCTGTTCTTCTTCGTCGTGGTGGTGGTTTTCGTTGGCGGCCATGACGTCCTCCTCCGTGACTGAGTTGAGGCTGTGAATGGAGGATCGAATCGTCGGCGACGACCGCAGCAGCGACGACTGGGTCCTCGTGAGCTTCGCCTGGCTTTTCTGACCGTCCATTTAGAAAACCGTGATCGATTGATTCAACCCCAACCGTCTGATGATCGAATCTTTTTTCTTTGTTTTTCTGGGTACTAAACCGACTTCCTGTATCGCGAGATTCTTATGACCAACGTCGCTGGTATTATCGAGCACACCGGCGACATCTCAAGCGCAAAACACCCACGGCGCACGTTAACTTACCGCTGGACACACCGCCGGCGCAATTTAGCACCAACTGAAAAACAACCAACTCTTCTGAAGATTCAAAACTAAGGAGAGAGAGAGAGTGTGAGTCTGGAGTTTTTGTCTGGAGAACTGGACCGGCTTCGAGCCTTTTGATTTTATTGATGCAGCATTGGGGAGAGAGGGAGTGAGTTTTAATCGAGACCGTCAGATTCTCATCAGACGGTGTGGCTTGTTGATAAGTTCTGGGCCGTTGGATTATATTGGGTTGGGATAGCCCCGGTCTTGACGGGAAAGATGTGGTCGTCGGATCTTAGATTCGGCTTCGGCTCCTTTTCGCTTTAATGTGCAGGCCGGCACGTGCTACCTCCACGTCACCGTCCTTCCGAGCTGTGTTCACCTGTTACGCAGTTCCACAATGTCAACTAGGCTGAAGAGAATTTTTCTTTCAAATTATATTTGTTGATAAATTCATATATTTACATTAAATGCTGAAGAATTTGAGCTGAATCGAACAATGAATCAATAATAATAAATTGATATTGACTCGTCATCAATGGAAATTAAATCTAAATTTTCTTATTGATAAGTAGATAAGAATAACACTAAACGTGTATAGAGCGACCTTTTAAATTATTTAGTTAACTTAATTGATTGATATTAATTCTTGGTGATGCAATTAAAAAATATTACTGGTTCAAGTGTACCAAGTGAAAGTTACTTGTGGTATTCACATTGCATAGAAAAGAAAGTAAATAAATGGTGAGATCTGTCACAACTCAAACCCATAAGATCCGGCCATGGGAAAAATAGCAAAATATTTATATTTAACCATGCAAATATGCAATGCAAGTGGAGACCACCCTCCTATATTGTTTTGGAAAAACTCCCTAAATCATGTCTAATAATTTGTCAATTTCTCTTCTCATGCATATGCTTCGTATTGCATACTTAAAAAGCTTCTACACGTGAGAATTGAGCACAATTTTGCATCTACCATATGCCAAAAAAATAACACCAATAATACAATATGTAATTGGTTAACTAATGTGAAATTTGCTAGCTTCTTTCGAAACTTTCAATATTTTCTTCGTCTCCACTTTCTTTTTTTAGATGATAGTATCGACAAATATATGTTAATGAACAACAAAAACACATACAAGTAGTGAGGTCGTGAATTTAAACATTTGTAATTCGAATTTTTAAGCATGCAAGCACTTGAATTTACCTGACATGGATGATTCAGGAGTAATTGTATGTGTTTAACGATCATTTTAAGACGTATACCCACTGAAGGCGTGGTGCGCGAAGCCTTTCTTTCTTAGAAAAATATAAAAAACTTTTCTTTGATTTCGTCCATTTCTCTTAGTATTCTTTATATAGAGAGAAATAATAATGGGGTACTTAAGACCTACAACCTGTAAAACAACCAAGACATGACAAATCAAAGTTAATTAAAGATTTAACAGAGATGTTTACGTTTCAAATCCGTGGCTAAGCCGAGGAGTGTCCCTTATCCCAAAACCCAAGTTTGAGCCGATAATTTCCCCCAAAACCCAAGTTTGAGCAGATAAGTGCCTCATATCAGCCAGCAAATCAACCATAAATGACAATAAGGCATAAGGATATGAGCCAATCCAATAAGGAAATAAAAAAAAATAAAAATAAAGTCCAAATAAGCCAATTGGAAAAAGTGATAGAACATTGTCCGCGAAAATCGTCATGTTTACTCTAATATGTACTATGTTGTATTCTCGCATTACATTAAACTTATTGTACAATGAATTTCGATCATATGCGTAACCGACATAACGAACTAGACAAACACAAAAATGAGTTGTAACATATTGCATGGATAGAAAAACAAATAGAACATGACGTTAAAATTTGACCTAAATCTTTCCTTGAGAAAACTTTCCCATATCTTGTCACATTTTCGGAGTAGGCTACGGTGCTCACAAGCATTGGATGCTCACACCGATCTCACCGTTAAAAGGAGGGAGGAGGGAGGAGGGAGGAGAGAGGGGGGGGAAGGAGGGTGAGATCGGTGTGAGCATCTAATGCTTGCGACCACTGTAGCCAGTCCCCACATTTTCAAGCACAATTTCAAATTTTATACAGCTGAACCTTTTCTTGTTCTTTTTTCTACGAAGTGACAAAGTAATAAATTGTTGCTTTGTTGACTAAATGCCATAGAAAATCGTATTTTACGAAACCAAACATCCTTTGATAAATTTACTTATCCTTATTCCATTGTATAATCATGTAAGCAGATCCTTCTTTTTCAAACTTTGTAGGCTACCTGCACCACAAACAACACACAAAAGGTAACACCGAGAAATCTCATCTAATACAAAAAATGTTACTATAACTGGCGTCATGCTAATTACATGTACGGTTACGATGTAATCTCACATAAGTTATAAAATTATGTGACACATATTGTCAAATTAATTTTAGTAAGGTGTAGCAATAGTGGAAGAACAAGTGGATACTTAATATGCCATATGTACCTATTACTTGTATATATTTAAAGATAATTATTTAATTTAATAAATACTTTGTAACTTAAAAACGACGATAATATTGTTCTTGTTCTATCTGCACTAATTATACACACATAACATTTTTTTTATGGATCTTTCACACACCATATATGTTAGTACATACGTTTTCAGTAGCATGAGTAGGTAGCTTTTATCAAAATGGGACATGAAATTTTAATTTTCTCATTTTACATTATAAGGTATTAAAATTGTATTAATTTATGTCTTTGGTAAGATTGATTGTTTGATCATTTATACAATTGATCTGTTGAGCGTGAGATTTTTATGTGGGCTAACATGTCATGTGAGTCATATTTGCACCACATTGACAAAAAAAACTCAACAAGACAAAAAGTGTAAAGTACTACAATTTTGAAACTTCATGGTGTAATTTGAGTCTTGGCCTATTTTGAAAATCACATCAAACCTGAAATGTATAAAATGTAGTTAACCTAGAATCTATCAATCCTAACATTCTATTTTTAAGTTTTCATCAAGAGATTCTATTTTTTTGGTTGACCATGACATCTATGGATGGATTATCTATGTTTGCAAAAAAAAAAAATTACACGAATTGAAAATCATTTATCTATTTGATTAAGGATTCAATTCATAAAAGTACATGATAGGCGCTTCTCAAAAAATCACTTGCAAAATCATTATTTTATGGAAATGCAATTTCCTCTCTATAGATTTTTTTTCAAAGTAATTTTATGGAGAAACACTTCTCATGTGTTTTTTTCGAAAAGTGATTCTGAACGTGCCCAGTAAAGGTCATTGTAGGGCTATGAATTTTCCTGAGCCGAAGTAAGGCAAATCGAAATACGAATACCACAAAAGTCCGATTATAGACTCAACAGCTCCGCCTGGCGAGATAAGCTGCTCAAACGAACCAGCAATGCCACCACATCTGCTGTATTCTAGAAAGGTAGGCAAAGTCCGCAGGCTTCGCTGTCTAGGATTCTCCCGGTTTAATACAGATTCATTATCCTAAAAAGTCTCTCTTGACTACTATATAAACCCTCATCTGAGGCAAATCTCTAGTAACGCAACATTATGCAATTTACATATACTTTGTACTTTGCATATTCTCTTGCCCACGGGAGAGCCTTTGGCCGGTATCTTAGACTATTCATGGTTCGTCTCTTTTCTTATAAGTGACTAGATTTGTTGACGACCCCCGACCGCGGAGGTGCGCAAAATTGATTCCAACAATCATTTTAGTGTTTAATGGAAACATCTTGTTTTATATGTTTTGTCACAATTAAATGTCTATTAGTTAATAGACTCTAATTTTCCTAATTTGAAACAAGAATGATCTTTGAATAATAAATCGAAAAATAAAGATTTTGGATTATTGAAGTATAAGGTTGTAATGAGTTAGGATCTAACACTAAACCTTATTATATAAAAAAAAGATTAGTGATTGTGATTGTGATTACTGATTAATGAGTTTGGGTTGGCCTGGGCTCATCTATATCACCATCTCAAAAAGGAGTTGTGACGACTTGTCTCTAATTTTATTATATTTTATTCTCTGTAAGTGTGAATTGACCAGAAAGCCCTTGAACGGGCTTAGTGGAAATCCTATGTGGACGTTTGAGCTCATTTTATATTTTAACTTCTTTCTTGCCATATTCTTGTAGTACTCATTGCTACGAAAGCGTGAGCAAATGGGACGTAAATCGGACGTGTTTTATCACGGAAAGATTTTTCTTCATTTCCTATTTGAA
The DNA here is from genome assembly GCA_018257905.1 of Gillenia trifoliata. Taxonomy (NCBI): domain Eukaryota; kingdom Viridiplantae; phylum Streptophyta; class Magnoliopsida; order Rosales; family Rosaceae; genus Gillenia; species Gillenia trifoliata. Next base: position 14,363,123 of record CM031087.1, read on the forward strand.
TGCGTTAGTTTGCATGCCACTAGGAAAACTGATGTCCCCTTGCTAATTTTAGAAACCTCTCAACCTCTTTTAGCTCATTTCCCTTTCTTTCTCACTCATTTCTCTCCTTCCCACTTCTCCTCGAGAACACACACACAAACTCACAGTGGCAATACCACCATTTTCTTCAAACCGAGCCAAACCACCACCACCTCCTTCATAATCTCAATGCCCTGAACACAACTGTACAATTGGATCACCCAAACTCAATACCAATCGGTGGAATCGGTCCACGTAAGGGCATAGCTTTCCTTGCGAGTTTCTCACCATTCCTGACAAAGGTGAGGCTTCTAGCCACCACCATTCGATTTGTCTTGTTGAGTAGATCGATTTTGGTATATTATTTGTGTTGTTTGGGTGAAAATTGAAGAAGATCTACAAAGAGAAGACGATCCCCGGACACCAAGGGCCGGGGAGGATTCTCTGGCCAAACAGCCAAAAACTGACCCTCGAGACCACCACTATTGTGTTCGTATCGATCCCACAACCCAAATATCTGACCCTCGACACGTTCGCAAGTGTCCATTGTCGTGAAGAGGTGGGGAGGCTCGGTTGATGACATGTGGTCTTTCCTTAGACTAGACGCATGGGCTGCCAACGTGTGCTCGTTGGTAACCCCTCGAGTCACCCATGCCTTCTTGCCCCTCGAAGGCTTAGTGCTATTTCCGTTGGTTGTTAGTTTGCTTAGGTCGTGACAGAGGACCGAGTCTTTCGAAGATTCTCGAGTCATTGACCTTCAAGCTTATGTGGATGGGTTCTTCTCGGCATCCCTTTAAGAAGTCTCGGGAATCGCGGTAAATGGCTATTGATCCCTCGGGACCTTCTGCAAGGAGATGTCTCTTTCCGCTTCTTTAACTTCGGGTTGGAGCGTCCGGGTTGACGGAAGCATCACGTTGGTCAATGTCTTGGAGAGGGAGTTGTTTATTTTGACCACCAATGTTGAGGCTGAGAGACCCTTCAGGTCGGTGGGCACTCAGTTGTCAATCAACAGTTTGAGGGACTTCATGGTGCCCAGTCGTAGGCTCACAAGGCCGAGCCTGTCTAGCCTCATGGAGCATCCCAAAGATTTTCTCATATTGTTCTTGGAGGATCTCATTCTTGGTCGCTATCTTGTTATTCTGTGCCTCAAGCTCTTCGACCCTAGCCTGAAGGTTAATAGGTCTTTTATCTTTCTGTTGCTTGGCACTACATGTGAGAGGTGTATTATGCTGTGTACTTTGGCCTTCCTCACTCCCCATGTTGGAGAGAGACGCTTGGTCGAAGGAGAGGGTGCAAAAGATGAGGCTTACCTGGGTCAAGTTGGTAAGAGAGTAGGGATCAGTGTCGATTCCCACAGTCGGCACCAAATGTTGATGCACGAAATCGGGTTGACTTTGAGCCAACGTAAAGTGTGATGCGAGGACCTTCACTTGAGTGCTTCGGTCAATGGTAGATGGATGAACTAATTTGCAAGGAGGGTAGAATAAGTATCAAAGAGCACCGGTGTGGTGCCAGCTTAAGAGCCTCCGATGCTTAAGTCAGCAAAGTATGTTTAAGATGCCACGTGGGCGAGTTAAAATATAGTGTTTAAGTAGTAATGATGATTAACCTTTTGAACGGAGTAGAGGTTACCCTTTCGTAGAGGAAGTACGAGAGAGATTCCTTAACTTGGCCAATGTGGAATTGATTATATTTAATGTGATGTTACCACTTGTCGTCTTGTGATTGGCCTCCGAGTTTGAGGGAAACTCTCCCATTAGTCATAGGAATAGCCACGTGTCGTGGTTGATTTGTGTGCTTCGGCCAAGGTGTGCCGAAGCGGGGGTCCTTCGGAGGGTTACCGAGGCTTCCTAGTTGACCGGTACTCGGTGCTTTCGGGGTCAATATAATATGGTACAAACATCACTCAATTAATCAGTTTGAAAAGAATTAGAGTTGGGTAATTTTCGGATCAGGTGTGTTGATCAAATTTCTTGATCAAGGGTTTGGTTCAAACGGGCTAATTCTTGTTGGCTGTTGAGTTATATTTGAATTAGAAGTGATATACGTTATTTTTGAATTTTGAGAAAGTGTTTTGGAGTTGTGTTTTGTTTCATAAAGAAGCTGTCATTATATTGCAAAATTTGATTTCTTCAGAAAGTTTCTATTTTAAGTAGCCTACTTTGGCTCTTGATTTCCAAGTCTTTATGGCTTCCTTTGGAGCTAAGTTTTAGTGTATTGAAACTCAATATGTCCAGAATTGTAACCCAGCTATTTTCACTCAATTCCTTTGAGTTTTGGTTGATCAAAACTTCACTCAAACTTGAGTCACGCGAGCTGCCAAACAGCAGCAGAAAACTGGGTTTCCAGTTTTGAGACTCAATTTTCTTTCTGGCATAACTTTCAATTTAGAGCTCCGTTTTCTATAAATTTTATATGCTTTTAAAGTACACAACATGAGCCTCAAAACCCACATAAGTTTGCACCATTTAGTTCAGTTTTGATTGTTCACAAATAAGCCTAAACTTGATTCATCAGAGTTGATTTTCTGCAGCTTTTGTAGGGATACAGAGTACTGTTTTTACAGTATGCAATTTCTTTTCTAGTTTTCTTTCTAAATTTGTTTACTACTATTTGAATGAAATTATTTGAGTTATGATATCTCTAAATTAGTGTATTTGCTTTATATAATATTAATTTGAGATTAAACACTTAGTTTGGTTACTAATGTGTGTTACTTGTGCTTATATCATTTGTTTGTATTTTTTGTTTCGGATTAGGTTGATTGGAGGACAAAACTAATCGAATACAAGGTGGGGGGTTCTGGGAAACCTTATATATATTGTTCTAATTATTGCTTACTTAAATAAGTATACATGCAAGTTTGATAGTATGTTGAATGTGATTAATGTTTCTGAATGATATTTGAGTATAATTGTTCTAAATGTGATTTGGTTTAAGGATTGGTTTTTTATTATCTTTGTTGTGTAGAAAAAGAAATGGAATTTGATAATCATTCATGTTTTGAGAGTGAAGTTGGAATTGTTGGAAAGAAATTTGGGAATCTAAGGTAGTGACTATTAGCTTTTGTGTAGTTGAGCCAAACTCTTAGTAGGTACCAAGTCTCAGGCGAGCCCACAGTGCACAATTTTATTAGGGTAATTCGGGACTGGCAACAAAGAGTTTAGGTAAGATGACTAACAAAAGGGGAGTTCTGGGATGTTTGGGATGGGGGTTAGTTTATATAATTAAGCGCTCGAGATCAAGTGGTATAAGTACGGAATGGGACGTACGAGGTTTGGGTGTTTAGTTATATGGATTAATGGGTATTCTTAAGGTGTTTGCATTGCATCATTCCCCACCATTTGAATTGTGATTTTATTTCTGCCATGTTAAGCGAAATCTTTTATTTAATTGTAAAGGTATATGTCCCTATTGAGCTTTTTAAGCTCCCCTAACTAAATTTTGCAAGTATGGAATCGGAAACCTAGAAGTTTACTTGAATTATTGTCTATTACGTGACTATGTACTTAGAAAATAAAAAGATGAGTTTGTTGGCTTTTGCTCTCTTGTTTGAATAAAGAGCTACTCATGTGTGAACTTTGAGTAGTTTCTAAGTTGTAATTTTGGTTGTAATATATAACAAATGATTATGTTGTTCCGTTGAATTTATTTCAAGTGAATTATACATGTTCTTATTTTCTATTTTATTTCACTTTTTAATTATATTAGCTAAGTTTTATAATTAAGGTGTGAATCACGTTCTAAATCAAAGTTTACGATGTCAAATATCATGCTACATCTTAACCTAGCTAGACATTATACACAGCAACAAAACTCAGAAACCTCAGAGAGTCGGAAGAAACGAGGACTATACTGTACAGTTAGTCAAATTGATCAGCTGCATGTAGTTCAGGAGCTATACTTTGGTTGATCTGGCATTGTTTGTTAAGATAGTACTGTTAGATATCCTACATATTTTGACCGAATAAATAGGAAAAATCTTGAGTGGTACGTACTATTCAATGGTACGACTATTGAATGGTTCAGATTAATTTGCAGTGGGCCCCAAATGAATCTTAATCATTTAACAGTACGTACCATTCAATGGTACGTACCACTGAAGTTGGACCCGAATAAATAGACTCTTTTTTTTCCTTCTGTATGGTACCAGAATAAATGGACGCATGATACATATTAGTCAGTTAAGATTCAAATAAAATCAATATACATGGAGAGAAGGTGTTCCAGTCACACTGAAAATTTAGGACAAAGGCGAATTCATAGAATACATACTATCAAAGATTATCACTTCCTCATATATATTATACGGTTAGAATATTGTTTGATAAACAATTGTAACAATTGATCACAACTATACGAGAGATTGTAATTGTACTGTGTATAATCTCATCTCATGTAATTTTAGAGCAATTTCTCTCCAAATTTTGGCTTCTTTTAATCTGCTCTCAAAAGCAATAATATTGTTAGACAAACAAACAAGCATCACAGTCCTGCTTGTCTTCAACCGCACTTCATTATAAAATCAATTCATTAGATGACAATAGAGATGAAGTTATGAGATAATTATTTAGAGATGAGATCATTGTAAACTTCTATATACCAAATATACATCCTGCTTCTGTTTATACGTTCATCAATAATGAAAATTATCTCTTCCCAAATTTCCTTTTCTACATAATTTAATTGATGAAATTGCTTTGATCTTTTCTACATAATTTAATTGATGAAATTGCTTTGGTTTCATCAGTCAATGCAAAAGAACATTAAAAAATAAATATTCACTAATTTGGTTCTTGAAGATAGAAACTAAAAATTTCAAGACATTCACCATTGACATGATAAAAAAGACTCTGATCATTCATTAGTTCTAACTTCGAGATACACTACTCCAAATCAAGGTTTGAAAAAACACGTGACATTGCTCAATATCGCTCAATATCTCGCGTAATGGAAGGAGTTTTGCGACATAACACAAAAATTTCACGGAATCCTAAAAAAACGTAAGCTATTTACACGATAATATATGCGATGCATTATATCGTATGCTATTTACGTGAAATTAACCTATCGCGGCGCTCTTTGTAACTATTTTTTTAAAAAAAAATTGAGCCGAAAACTACTTCGTTTTGAGAAATCCCTAGGTTTTCTCTACCCAAAACGATACCCAGTTCTCACTTTTCACTTAGTCTCTCATCTCGTTCACCTCCTTTCTCCATGAGACCTCATTGGCGGAGCCAAGATTTCTTGTGAGGAAGGGCCTCTCACAATGTAAAAGAAAAAAACGGGTAGTATTTCTAAAATTACTAACCAAAATATCATAATATGTATCCAAAATAACCATATTTATCCTCGATGACACATCCCGATCCCGGACGAGCCAGGTGTCGGAAGTGCTGGCCGACACGCGTTAGCGTGACGAAAGCCAAATAGAAAAATTTAAGAATAAAAGATAGAATATTGAATAGTAAGAACAGAGTGCGGAAGAAATGTTAGAATACAAAACGAGAAGAGCGAGGGATACAAAAATACTACAAACGTAGAAAAATCCCTACATTGTCATACCACCGCGCCAACGACGTCGCAAGCTCTCAGCCAACTAACCTGGAGGGGCGCAAAACATAAAACGGTGAGTGGGTCAAAAAGCAAAGTTTGATAAAACCGTTGTTTTCAAAAGTTTAGTAACCCCTCGTTTGAAAACAAGTATAATTGAAAAAAATACGTCAGGCCCGTAGGCATGAACCTCAAAATACTGTCGTGAAAACATGCCGGTACTCCCCGCTAATACTTTACTGACATTTGCTCACCCATATGTAAACACACATGCCCAAGGGGCTAAATCCCACAAGGAACAAGCTAGGTATACAAATAATACGCTGAGTACTACAATGACGCGAGTCTAGCGCTAAGCGCTGGTGCACAAAGTGCAGTCACACAAGCTCGAGTTGCCTAATGCAACCTAGAACAGGCTAGTACCTACAATGGATCCAAAGCTGCGTAGCGGTACTGATAGTGACTACTCCAAACGTCAAGGCTAGTCCTGGCCACAAGACTGAGTACTAATACCTGGGGTGTATACATCTACTGATGAGCAACAGTATGAAAACATGCATGGCAATATAATACGAATGTTCTACCTCCAACAAACGTATATGATATGAACTACGCTAACAGTTAAAGAAAGCGTTGAAAAACCATATGTATATATATACATTTATCAAACAAAGACCCACTCACTCACCTGTAGGTAGCCGGGTCGAAGTACCCCGTCCTGGGTAGCCCCGGTAGTCCTCTGGATAGGCCCCACCTATATGAGAAATCACCGGTACAATGATTAACTCAAAAAGGTTACGAATTAACGAATTAATTACACCTATCCCTTGCTTTTGTAATTTGGAGGTCCAAAACACCTCAAAAATTAACATGCATACTACCCCGAGGTAGTACACGTCGTCACGAGTCGACCCGTGAAAACAGATTCGAAAAAGGACCCTCCATGCGCCCTCACGCGCGGCTTGAAGGTCGGGAGCTCGGCTCCACGCGCGGCTCCACGCGCGGCTCACGCGCGAGCCGGTCAACTGAGCCGGTGAGCCGGTCAACTCGGCTCGGCTCAAGCCGGTCAACACGGCTCGGCTCAAGCCGTCAACGCGGCTCGGCTCAAGCCAGTCCAAGCTGATGACGTCAGCAAATCCGGTCTGAACCGGTCTGCTGACGTCAGCATGGCCGGTCCAACCAGTTCCGATGACGTCAGCATGGCCGGTCATCCCTGCCAGGATTCCGGTCGCCGGCCGCCGTCGCCGTCGCCGTCGCCGGAATCTGGAAAATTTTGCCGGTTTCTGGGTAAAACTTCAAAGCTTCATAACTTCTTCGTTTTAAGTCCAAATTGGACGATTCAAGTACCAAAATGAAGCTAGAGATGAGGGGAACAAGATTGTACCATTTTGGGGACCAAAAACTGGCCAGAAGTGGCCTGAAATCGAGGAGGAAATTCCGGCCAAAATGGTGCTCCTCTGATCTCGATGCTACTTCGAGTTCCAGACCTTGGGTTGGGTTCCCAAGGCCTCCAGAGGTGAAAAGGTGATGCAATTGAGCTCCCTCGAGCTCCAAAATGTCCAGTTTGAAGGGGAAGAGTGCCACGGGGTGGCTTGAGTGATTTTCCTGGTTCTGGGTTCCTGGGTTTGTCCAGGTTTATGGACACCCACGAGCTGCAAGGTTCGATGAACAAGGTTGTTTGCTGAGTTTTGGTGGAAGGTGCAAGCCAAAATGGTAGGGGGAAGGCCACGGTTTGGCCTTGGAGTTTGCAGGAAGAAGAGGAAGAAAGGGGGGGAAAAATGGCTCGGCCACAAAGGGCCAAAACCAACCAGACCAAATCCCAGGAAATCTGGGATAGGCCACTGTCTGCAGACAAATGGGCCCCAGCCCAAACCAGACAAAACAGACCCAAATGAAATACGGAAAATGCCGAAAATCGACGTCCGTAAAATATTCGTTCGGAGTCCGAACGACGTACGGCTCGCGTCTACGAATTCGTATCGACGAGCACGTCAAGAAAATACAAGTGGATGTGTCGTACGAGTTACGACACAAAAGTCAACCGAAAAGTCAACCCAGGGGCAAAAACGTCATTTCCCACTTTCGGGAATAAAATAAGTTAAATTTTGAACGGGATGTTACACTCGACGAGTTTTCATATTTTGAAACTATTGCAAGATAACCTCGTCATTTATACTATTGAAAGAATTATTAGACTCAATAGGGTGAATCAATAAAAAATTTACAAACCCTAAAACTCAAGTAAGAGGTAGAATAGAGTAGAAATGAATAAAAATTATAGACAATAATAGAGATTTACAAACCTTGTTGTTGCTTATTGAATGGATTTGGAATTTAGAATGACAAAAAATGAAATTTTGAGAATGAGATAAAGAATAGGGAATAGCTCTCGAATCTCTGGGTTGCACCGTGAAAGATATCAGATTAGGGTGTGGAGCAAGATTTTTTATTTTTATAAATAAAAGTGAATGATGGGTTAATTTTATGGCAATTAGCTAAAATGATCACTTTTTGACATTTGGTTGCAGAAATGATCAATTTTTAGCATGTCATCATTATATCATCGTTATGTCGTCGTTATGTCGTCGTTGTGTCGTCGATATCTGATCAATATGTTGTCGTTACTAAAAACTGATCATTTATGCAAACAAAATGTCAAAAAAGAGATCGTTTAAGCTAATTGCCCCTAATTAGGTTTAATTTGTGATAAAAGACCATACCAAGAGATAATAATTGAATTTATTTTAAGTGTTTGATCAATAGGAGGGTTTTAGAGCAAGAGAAAAAGGTATAATAATACACACACACACACACATATATATATATATTTTCAAGGTCAGGGTAGGCCCAGGACCACCATGGTCTCTTGGTGCCTCTGCCAATGCTCCCTCCATGACATACCTTCCTCCACGACCGGCCTTCCTCCACGACCGATGCCTCTCTCTTCTGTGCCTTAGTCAGCCAGAGGTAAAAACCAGTTTTTACGTTTGCAAGTATTTGTTATTAAGATTTAAATTTGAATCACTAATCATCTTCACCTTCACAGTTTGTTGCTTTGGTTGTTCACTCATATTTGTGTATATATATTTTAAGTTTTAACAAATTAACTGGAATGCAACTAGTTGAAAATTATTCGATTGTTTCAAGTTTTAACTTTTAAGTTCTGCGTTTGTTTTGTCCCCTTCCATGTATATGTTTAGCTTATAATGTGATATGTTGTGATGTGATATATGATTGCTCAATTTTTCCTTTTTTTTTTTTTTTTGCAGTGAAATATTTTGTTGTCTTCTATTGTGTTGTTTGTGTGTTGTGCTACTGCTGGGTTGTTTATCTTGTGAGGAAATATGTCAAATTTTGCACACAAATGGGCTAAGAAAGTTGAAGGACACAAGACTATTTTACGCTATATAAGTCTAAAATAACTTACGCAAAACTGCTACATAGCGAGAGATTGCATAGCCAAACTTCCCACGTGACGCCTTACGCGACGCAATTTCAAACCTTGCTCCAAATAAGCAATCAAATTATTGAGAACTAAAAAAAGGAAACTATCTAGAGCAAAACTAAGAAAATAAACCCAAAAACTGAACTCAAATTCTTATACACACAAATTCCTTAAAAACCTAAACTCAGCTGGTCTGCGCTTCACCTCTATCTTCGTTCTCTCTTGACATCTTCTCCAGTGATTTTCCCTTAGACTTCTGCACCAAAAATGTAAAGAACCCAATAACATTGATTGCTGCAAGCACAAAGAGAGCATTCTTCATTCCAATTCCAGCTGGGTACCCTGGATCAACCTTAGCCGGGTCTTGATTCTAGGCTGCATACAAAAACCCGAAAGCCCCGATAATCGCTCCCAACTTGCCCTAAGCGGCTGAAATCCCATGACAAGTGGACCGAAACCTAGTTGGAAAAATCTCCGCCGGCACAACAAACATTGTAGCATTGGGTCCAAAATTGGCAAAGAAAAATGTTAGGCCATATATGACAATAAATCCAATATTGTATTGAGGTCTAGTCCAGTGCTGGTATGGAATTGCCAAGACAAGCATGAAAACAGTCATGAAAAAGAACCCGATTAGCTGAATTGCCAACTGGCCAATGTAATCGATGAGGCAGACCGTGGCCCAGTACCCTGGAACTGTGCTGCATAGGGCTATTAGGGTTTGTGCCCTAGCGATTTTGAAAAGCTCATCTAAGGCACTCATAGAGCTTGCTGACAACAGCCATCCGACGGCACTGAAGATGTCCTTCTGGAAAAGGTTTTCGCTATAGTAAGCAATGTCTAGCAAGAACCAACACGTGGCCGTTCCCAATAAATGTTTGCCGTGCCGCCGAAGAAACTCTTGGGAAAATAGACCAAAACTTGAGGACTTGTTAATATGGGCATGCTCGTCTTGTTGCTCCTCTTTGATTTCAAAGTTCAAAACTTTAGCCATGTCCTGGCACGCCTTGCTTTGATCTTGGCTACTAGGCAGTGGAACGATGGGTCTTCATTCGGGAGTAGAAAGTCAACAAGGCCAGGACTACTCCAAACATGAGAATAATTCTCTACACATAGTCCGCCTAGAGTAGGGCATGGTACAGGGAATGGAAGATTGTAGAAATAACAATAGCCACCATGCCACCAGCCAAGATCCCAAACCTTTGCATAGCAAAAACAGCAGCTATAAACCACCCACGCCTCTTGTTAGAGTACTTCGCCATTATGAAGCACTGATACGCTAAAAAAATTTCTATGCTGTATCCGTGCTGTATCGGATACGGATACAGCTTGGATACGGCATGGATACGCACCCGATACGCAAAAACGTATCTGTTGACTTTTTTTGGTAGTTGACTATTTAGATACGGGTATGATACGTAAGTCAATATATTAGATACAGCCTTGGGGTATTTTAGACATTTCTTATCTCATTAGACCTAAATGTTGGTTTGCTTCTCAATTCGCGTTTCAGAAAAGAAGCCGCTCTTGGCTTCTGCGTGTTTTTCTTTGTTCTCTCCCAAATAGCTACTGTGTTCTCTCAAATATAAAGAAGCCATCGATCTGCTAGTTGGCAGCTGTGTGTTGTTCTTACCCACTCACTAATCTCCATCTACTAGCTGCTGCATGTGGTCCTCTCCCAAAAAGAAAATCTCCACTACTCCAGGTTTCAATTTTAACTTATTATATTCCAAATCTTTTTTAATCTCCTTTTGTTTCATGCTTTTTTGCCATGGATATTGGATTGTAGTTTAATAAGCCATAAATTGCAGTTTAATATATTAGTAGTTGAGTAGTTGTAGAAATAGGCAAACAGCCAATAATTTGAACGATCAGTAGGTGTTTTTTCTACCATTGTATGTGTGTTTTTCTTTTTGGACGATCAGTGGGTGTGTTATGTGTGTTAATTATAGTTGTTCATTTTTAATTGTTCAGGAAAATGAGTGATGTAACCAATAATTCTACTAGTGAGACAGAAACTCCAGAGGTTAATAACAAGAGTTCTCCTCTGTGGACATTTGTTACAATCCTTGTGGCTGCTAAGAAAGGTACGGGAGGAAATTGTACATTCAAGTGTAATTTTTGCAATAAAACTTACAATGGATCACTCTATAGAGTGAGATGTCATTTATTGAGAATTAATGGAAAATGGGTTAAGGTATGTCCAAATGTTTCTGATGAGAAGCACAAGGAAATTGAAAGCTTACTAGAGGCTCATGAATTGGCCAAAAAATATTCTGCACCTAGACAAGTTCCTTTACCCACATCTTCAAGTAGGGATGGTTCTTCAAGTGGTAGTACATTTGGTTTTGATTTAGATGAAGTAGTTATTGAGCCAAAAAAGAGGAAAGGAGTAAGTGGACCTCTTGAAAAAGCATTCAACAATAGTGCTAGGGAACAATTAGATGGTGAAATAGCAAGAATGTTTTATACCGGTGGTTTGTCATTCAATCTTGCAAAAAACCCTCACTATGTCCGTTCTTTTAATCGTGCATGTGCTTATCCAATTTCGGGTTATCGTCCACCTGGTTATAATGCTTTAAGAACCACACTTTTACAAAAAGAAAGGTTGAACATTGGGCGGATGTTAGAACCAATTAAGCTATCATGGCAGCAAAAAGGTGTTAGTGTGTGTAGCAATGGGTGGTCAGATTCACAAAGAAGACCACTTATCAATGTTATGACAGTTTGTGAAAGTGGACCTATGTTTATGAAAGCTGTGAATTGTGAAGGTGAGTCGAAAGATAAGCATTTTATTTCTGATTTGCTCATTGATTGTATAAGGGAGATTGGTCCACAAAATGTTGTTCAAGTCATCACTGATAATGCTAGTGCTTGCAAAGCTGCTGGAGCTCTTGTTAATGCAATATTCCCACATATTTTTTGGACACCATGTGTTGTTCATACACTTAATCTTGCCTTAAAAAATATTTGCAAACCAAGTAGAATTGTTGCTGATGATGTGTGGTTCATTAAAAATTTTATTATGAACCATGGTATGAGGTTGGTTATGTTTAATGAGCATTCCAATTTGAAGATGTTATCTATTGCCGATACACGGTTTGCTTCAATTTATGTGATGCTTAAGAGATTTAGGAAGATAAAGCAAGGCCTAGAGAGGATGGTGATAAGTGATCAATGGGATGCTTATAGAGGTGATGATGTGACAAAAGCAAGGGCTGTAAAAGACATGATATTAGATGATGATGCTTGGTCCAAGATTGATTACATACTTGCTTTTTTGTCTCCTATATATGACATGCTTAGGCGTAGTGACACGGATGAGCCATGTCTTCACATGATTTATGAGTGGTGGGATACTATGATTGAGAAAGTAAAGGTAGATATTTATAGACAAGAGGGCAAGGAGCATGACGAACACTCACATTTTTATGAGGTCGTGCACAATATTTTAGTGAGTCGATGGACCAAGAGTACTTCACCTCTCCATTGCATGGCATATTCATTGAACCCAAGGTAACTTCAAAATATTTAGTTGAATCATTATTTTTAAATTTTAGTTGTCTCTCTAAATTGTTAATATTTTTAATATATGGAATATTTTTTAGGTACTATAGCATGGAATATCTTCATGGAGCTCCTAATCGTATTCCTCCTCACCAAGATAGTGAGATCTCTAAGGAAATAAAAGAATGGCTCAAGAAATACTTTGCTAATGAAGATGAGAGAAGAAGTGTCAACGAAGAATTTGCCTCTTTTTCGGCATGTTTGGAAGAATTTTCAAGTAGTGATTCCATCAATGATAGAGGTAAAATGAAACCAATGAAATGGTGGGTTGTTCACGGGTCTAGTACACCAAATCTCCAAAAATTAGCTTTAAAGCTACTTGGACAACCTTGTTCCTCCTCATGTTGTGAAAGAAATTGGAGCACTTATAAATTTATACATTCTTTGAGGAGGAATAAGATTGCACCACAAAGAGCCGAAGATTTGGTGTATGTGCATAATAATCTTCGTCTTCTATATGGAGAGATGTGGGATATTGGAGGGGATGATTTTGATTCAATGGATTTGGTAAATGGGGGAATGCTTGAAGTTGCTAACCTTTCTTTGGATGAACCGGAGTTAGAGGCCATAATATTCGATGAAAATGACGATGATGATGTGGGAATGGATTGAAGTAGTGGAAATTTTTGTAGTCTTTAATTGTTTTTTGAATTGAGCATTGTGTTATGTAATTTGCTACTATGTATTTTTATGGATGTTTCAAGTTATTTATTAGAACAATATATATTTATATATTTAATATTATTTTAATTACCGTATCCAACACATATCGTATCCATTTTTTTTTTAAATTTTCCGTATCCATGTATCGTATCGTATCGTATCCTGCACCCCGTATCCGTATCAGTGCATCATAGCTTCGCCATGATCGTGGCCGAAAGTGGGTAGTCACCGCCAATACCAAATCCTAGCCAAAATCGGAAAAAGCATAGAGTGGCCATGACAGAACTTGGAGAGCTACCCAAAGAAATGCCGGAACCAATAGAACAACCCACCATGAGCAGTAAGGTTATGCCGTAGACGCGCTTGCGGCAGAGCTTGTCGCCCAGCCACCCGAAGAAGAGTTGACCGATTAGGGTTCCGCATAGGGCAACTCCATTGACAGCGCACGCTACATTTGGGGGTAGGCTGCCGGGCTTTGACGACCCCGGAACATGGTAATAAATGCGGCCAAGGAGCTTGGTGACAAGTGAGACCCAGAATAGGTCGAGCCCATACCTGAAATCACCACCACTGTTACATGGTAAAGTTGTGTTTTTGCTGAGTCCAACTGACTCAGGACTTCAAGCTGCTGGCCTTTTGCCTTCGCCATGACGAAGGCCTGTGAATTTCTCTCAGTCTCTCTCTCAGATTAATTTGTTTGTTGCTAAACTCAACTTGTTGATTAGAGTGTGGGTTTTGAGTGTTATAAAATATTGGTTAACAGTGAACTAAGGAATATAGGGCATTCAGTCACTAGATAAATATCCCAATAAAAAAAAAACTAAATACATAAGTATACAAAAATTAAAAAAATATTAATCGAACTCCGATTTGGAATCAAATAGTAATTTGGGCAAATCCTAGTTACAAATCTATTCTCTTTCTCTCTTAATTACATTTTTTTTTCCTGTTTACGTTTAACCATAACATGAAAACCAACAAGAAAGAAACCATGAAGAAAGAGACCATGAGTATGAGTCTAAGGTCTCGTTTGGCAGCTCGGACTGGACTGACTATTTCAGTCGGATAGAATAATCTGTCATCGGACAGTACTGACTAAATTAGTCGGGCGTTTGGTGCAGTATCAGACTAATATTAACTATTTATACTGTGTTGGCCGGCCCTAGGGTGTGTGTGAAGAAGACAATTTGTTCTTCATACAGATTCACTCAAATCCTCATCAAATGCAAGAACTACGAAAGGTTTGATCTTCGTAGGAGACGGAGTACGTAGGTAACCTTCAATTTGATTCAAGCTGCAACCACAACTCCTTCAAGCAAAGGTATTCATCCAAGATGGGATTGAAGGCCCTCTTGGGTATTTAGCCTTTGCTCATGCAAGAAGATTCTACAAAGGTACAGGATGCTACAACTTACTAATGTGATTTTGAGTTGTGTCTTGGTTCACAACATATAGGCTTCAAAAGTCATGAGCAAAGTTTTGTTTTTGAGTATTAACATGCTAGCTAAGAGCTTTTAATTTGTTAATAGCAAGCCTAACTGTTGCTCAAATGAATTTGTAATTTAAATATTTTCCTTCAAGCGAGACCAAGAGAGCGAGAATGATGGACCCAACTAATTGTATGGAGGTTTTTGGGGGTATAATTAGTCGAGTATGAGGGGTACTAAATGATGGGCCCGGTTTAAATAGTCGAGCGACTATTTTAGTACGAAGCGCCTCAAACACCCGAGACCGGATTATTAGTACTATCCGATGCGCTATACGGCGTACCAAACGAGGCCTAAGTGCATAAAAAAAAAATTGGTCTTGTTGTGGCCTCGTGGGACTCAGAACAACTAGCACCTCTTTGTCGATCCGATTCCTTATTTTTGAGTATTTGATTACATATTTTAAGGAAAAACTTACACTTTTTCAATTCCACACATGTAAGTGAATGCATGAGAGAATTAAAGAGTGAAATGATTCTCTTACCCATATTTTAGTAAATGCAAGGAACTCAAAAATCAAAATCATCCTTGTAAGTAAACATACCCAAAAAAGAAATATATCTATTGTATGAAGTTAAGAATTAAAATGTAAGTTTATCAATATGTATTTGACAAAAACAAAAAAAGTTATCAATATGAAATTTAAAGTGATCCTCCTTTTCACGGCTTTTATTTTTATTTTTTTATGAACAGATAATTTTATTTGAATCAACCTTCAAATACATCAGCAGCTAGGAGGGGAGAAAGCCATAACGGCTCCTCCTCTACCCAAGACATAAAGCTGTCAGTTTGCAAAGAAAAGTGGGCAAGATTATGAGCATATAAGAGCATGTCCATTGGTTACCCAATTGCAAGGGCTACCAAGCCCTTTTGCTTCCTCCAGCGGGCCTTTTTTCAAAAGGCAATTGGTGGGCCACAGCATGCCCAACCAGCAGCTCGAGCAAAAATTGCCCTACCAGTTGCCTCTCGGTTGCTGACGTCAGCGGCTTTTTTTTTATAAATACCCCTAATCATCTTTTTCATTCCTCACATTACAACTCAATATTTTTTTTCCAACATCAACTATATTTGTTTTTCACCTTCCAAATCCTTGTTGGACGATTTGGAATGATAGGAATGGAGCGTTGTTTCAAGGCAGGAATTTTGCTACTGAATTTTTGTTCAATTCTGCTATGAGCTCATTGAGAGAATTTCTTGAGGTATGTAACAAGAAGCAGACGCCGCTCAAAAATTGTGCGATGGTTCGGTGGCAGCCTCCCCCTGAAGGACGGTACAAAATTAATGTTGATGGAGCAGTCGAAAAGGATTTGGCACCAAGAGGGCGCGTGGTAAACCAAATCACACATCCGTAGCTCAGAATTAAACTCCGGGGTTGAAGAGATTTTAAGCCCCCTAGAACTTGGAACCCAATTGTCATGTAAACCGGGATAGACTCTCCATTCCTAACCCTCCATCATAGCCCCATCTTCAGTGGCTTGTTACCCCAAACAAGTGATCGCCAAATGAAAGAAGGCCTAGAACAACCTTAGCTTCCAGGAAAGCCCCTTGTGGGAAGTAGCGAGCTTTATACATTCTCGACACCAACGAGTCTTCATTAATAAACACCCTCCAGCATTGCTTTGCCAATAAGACTTAGTTAAAAGCTTTGAGATCACGAAAATCAAGCCCTCCATTCCACTTACTACAACACAGTCTATCCCATTTTGCCCAATGGATTCCTTTTTCATTAACAGCTATCGACCACCAAAATTTCGCCATCATGGCATGTATTTCTTTGCAAACACCTTTGGGCATCCGGAAACAGCTCATCGAATATGTGGGCATCGCCTGCAACATGGCTTTAACTAATACTTCCTTTCCAGCTCTAGACGAGCTTTTCTTTCCATCCACATTTTTTTTCGAAACTTGCTCTTTGACAGCTCTGAAAGCTTGTTTCCTTCCACTACTCATCATTGTTGGCAAACCCAAATATTTCTCATGACAATCGACAATTGGAATCCCCAATATGCTTTCTGCACAAACTCGCATTTCATTAGTAGCATTCAGACTAAGCGACAAAGCTGACTTATTGAGATTCATCTTTTGTCACGACACTTCCTCATAAGTTTGGAAAATATCCCTCAAAGCCTCACACGCCCCCTGTGTACCGTCTGGGAATAGAAGACTATCATCAGCAAAGAACAAATGTGCAACTAAGGGAGCTCCAGGTGCTAGTGGCCTGTCACGCAAGCCAATCTTCTCAGATGGAGAGATGATCTCGTTAAAACCTCCCATAACCACCCAAGGTCCATTGACTCTGTGTGATAACATTCGCAAGAGCTCCCATGAAAACCACCTCTTATGTGTCTCCAGATTACCATAAAACCCATTCAACACAAAAGAATAACCTTCTGGATTTCGAACCCGCACATGAATGTGCCCCGTTGAGTAAGATAATAGACTGACATCCCATCCCGCCACCCACGTGAGCATCAAACAACCCCCCCTACCCAACCATAGATTATACAATAAGGAACTCAATGATAAAAAATGGTCATGAATTGAATCGAAAATGGACCCAATTAGTTGCTTTACAGTGTTTCAAGGCTAAGAATTCAGATAGTGTTTCAAGGAGCTTGAGATTCTGCTCAAGTGAGTTCCTCATTGGCCTATTCTTGGCTCGTTTAGCCTTTAGTTCTTCATTGTGGACAGTGAAGATGGTGGTGGCCCGCATTCCATGGCAGTCCATATTATGTCAGCAAGTTAGCAACCCCCATGATCTTTTTCTCGGCGTTGGCGACATTGGGTGGTTGTGTGTTGGGTTTGGAGATGATGGGGGTGGTCAGGATCGTTGGTGGGTAGAGGAGGGCATGCTACCTCAATGGTGAGAGGGTTCAGTGGGTTTTTATTTTTGGAGACGAAGTAAGTCGAAACGTGGGTCCATCACTTTCTATGTTTAATGAAAAAGTTAACTAGGACTTAAAAGGTTTGACATTTCTAATAGGTTGGGTATTTATTTGAAATATTTGAAAAATGTTGAAACGAACATGGAATGACCTTAAAAGGTTGGGGGGGTCTTATGTACTTAATCTAGAAAGAGACATGCCAATTGCATGAAGTTATGAACATGTCTTAAAAGAATTAAAATAAAATTATCAACATGTAATTTAACGTGATACTCCTTTTCATTGTTTTTTTTGCGTTATGAAACTTTTTTTTATGAATAGTAGCTTAAACAATTATAGTAAGACACTTTTTATGAACTATTTACGAGCTACTTAAAACAATTAATATGATTGAGTAAGATTACTATTACAGTACAGTGCGTTTATTATTTGGTATTACTATACTATAATAATAATCTTACTCAATATGCACTCGAATATACCAAATAATTACAACCACATATGGTGAAGCAATAGTTTATTAGATGCACTCGAATTGAGAGTGTAGCTGCATAAAAGAGACCGGAAAAGACATTTCCCGCCAAACATGAAAGGGTTGCTCAGAGCAAATATTGTCACAAGCTAGTAAAATTCCACACAGCTAAAAAATCTTATTTATCCGAGGTCTAGAAAACATGGCTTCAAACTGCAGGCACAGGTATAAGATGCCATGCATTCAGATGCTTGTTACAAGTTTGAGTTTCACTTATTCTAACCGCCCATTCGAATTATCTTCTCAACTTCTCCTTCATCCTGTCAACGGCAGCCCGAAGAGTTCCTTCGTCTTTGCAGAAGGTAAATCTCACTAGATTCTTTCCATCTTCCGGGTTTAAGTAAAATACACTGGTGGGGATTGCCACCACTCCAACTTCCTTGATCAGATACTCACAAAAGGCAACATCATTTTCCAGTCCAAAAGGAGTGTGATCAACAACCACAAAGTATGTACCGCTTGATGGATACACTTTGAAACCGACAGATTTCAATCCCTCGACCAAAATTGCCTTCTTTGCCTGGTAATCTCTTTTCAGCTCCACATAGTAGGAGTCTGGAGCTCTGAGAGCGGTTGCAGCTGCCCATTGCATTGGAGTGGAGGTAGCAAATGTGAGAAAAGAGTGTGCCTGCCGAACTCCCCATGACAGGTGTGGCGGAGCTATAGCCCAACCGATCTTCCACCCAGTCAAGGAGAATGTTTTCCCCAAGGAATTCATGGTTACTGTACGGTCGTACATTCCAGGCAGAGAAGCCGGTGAAATGTGATCCATTTCAAAAGCCAACTTATCATAAACTTCATCACTGAATACCAACACATCATTTTCGATGCAGAGTGATGCAATCACATTGAGTTCCTCTCGAGTGAACATTTTTCCAGTAGGGTTATGTGGAGTATTTAGAAGAATTGCACGAGTATTCTTTGAGATTGTGGACTTGAGCTCATCAATGGGAACAGCAAAATCCGGAGGGCGTAATGTGATACCTTTTACTTTAGCACCAGCCATGGATAGAGTAGCTTCATATGAATCATAGAAAGGAGCAAAGAGGATAACCTCGTCACCAGGATTTATCAAGCCCAGCATAGTTGCCGCAATTGCCTCTGTGCACCCAGAGGTGACAGTTATTTCTTTCTCAGGATCCACAACAAGTCCGGTATCCTTCTTGAATCGCTCAGCAATGGCATTGTTAAGGTCGGGAACCCCATATCCGCGAGCATATTGATTCTTCCCATCTATAACAGCCTGAATTGCTGCTTCCTTTACAAACTCTGGACCATCAAAGTTGGGGAAGCCTTGCCCAAGGTTTATTGCTCCATGTTTAAATGCGAGATTACTCATTTGTGTGAAGATTGTTGTCTTGAACTTTTCTAAGCGCTTTGCCACCTGACAAAAAAATGCGCATACATAAAGACTTCAACTCTGCATATGCAGAGCAATTCAGGGAAGCAGCATTTACAAATGTAGCTCAATCATAGACAAATATTTTATGCACAAGCCGCATCAAAATTTACATGGTATATAAGTCATGACCATCGCCTTTGTTTCATCTTGATTGGATATCACTATCCCATGACATTGTCACCTACGACCCCCAGTCAAATAATTTAGCACTGCAAGCATGCACTGATATAGAGATAGAAAAGGCACAATTGAATGAGCTGTAACATGGAAGGCTTAAGTCTGTATACATAAAACCGAAGTATATAAAGCGTGAATAAGGAGCGAAAAAAAAGAGGACAGCCTACAAAAAGAAACAAAAGATAAAAGCTCACAAAGTTGCAAACCAACAAAGTAGGAGGCAAACAACTCCAGCCTCCAATATCAAAGCATCCGTATTAAAACATAACTGGAAAACCCAGAATTGACTGCCCGATAACTCTGATTAGGGATCACTAGTAGTCATAATGTAATTTTCATCATAACTTACTGTTTTATTTTACCATTCCACCACTGTTTTCACTTGGGTTTTTTACTCAACACATTTGACCTTACAGTTGGCAGAACAGGCAACTCCTTCACTTGATGTTAAAATATGAATCTTTGGACTTTGTGGCACTAAACTTATACATCTAATAATCCCATTATCCAATGATAAACCTATATTTAATAATACAAATGCATCATGTAATTACATTGTTAATTATGTTATGATCTTGCTTCAGCAGGATTAAGTTGCATAACATGATGGATTTTGCAGCCAATTTTGTACAATTTGCAGTACAGCAGCTAAAGCTTCACAATCATTCCACAAGTTAAAAGTAAACTGTAAACAAAGATCCTCACTTTACCTGAATAATTAATCCTACTGCAGATCATAAGAAAATCAAAGAGCCCCAAAACCCAAATAACAAAAATGAAGGTTTTTAACTTTTTACCATGTGTAAGTTACCAAGTAACAAAAATCCCCAAAAGCCCAATTCGATTCAAGCCATAAACTTCAACAAATCGCCATGAAATTGGACGAATGGCAACTGGGCATACCTGTAGAGGCTGCTGGGTCTTCTGGGTCGTCTCGGTTTGACCCGAAACGACATCGTTTTGGGTGGGAACGGTGGACATGGCGGCGGAGAAAGATGGGCAAGGAGTGGAGGATGTGCTTCTGGTCCTGATAAATTTAAAATCTGCGCACAAATGCTTGGAAAAGTTCAGGAATGTGGAAGGGCTGAGGCGCATCTGATGGGATGGCCAGGTGCATTGAATCTGCATGACAAAATGCCTCAATGGCAACCAAGGGAAAGTGAAGAGTCGGGGTTGGACTTGGGATCTGCTCGGTTTAGCAGCCTCAGCTGGACGACTATTTTTGTGATAGAGAAATTTTTAAGTTTTGTGGGAATTGTATCAATGGTTTTCAAGTGTGGCCCAAACCAAAAACTATAAGTTAGTGGGCCATTGTCAATTTTATTAGGCAGTCATGGATCGTGTTGCTATAAAGTAATAACCAAATATCGAGGTTTGCTACGAATCCGGAGGCGTGGGGCATGCTTTCTGCCGCTGTCACAATACATCATCGCTAGCGTGAGAGTTTCAATTTCAATAAAATAATAATTTGTGTAAGCTTTTCAACATGTGTTATTATACTATTGAATCGGGGCTTTATGTTGCGACGAACTTGTATTATGTAAGTTGTTTTCTATCTTATGAGTGAGTGGTTCCAGCCGAGTACGCCACTTGAACAAGGCAACATGTCCACCTTCTTACATCTCAAATTCGAATTCCTCCCCCTTCCTCTTCTAGATTAATATAATTTAATATACGAATACACTCATAACAAAACTACACTAGTAATACAACACATCGAATTGAGATTTTTCATTAATTCACAAAAATATAAAGTTTATTATAACGATTTATTAAGCTCTAACAATGCTTAAGATAATTAAGTCATGGTTTAATCATATGACTAAACTATAAAAACGAGAGTCTCATCTTTTATCTTTCAAGAGACTTGATCTCTTTTAATCCTTGAACCACACATAATATAATTATTAAAACTATTTGTGGAGGTTTAACTAAGAGACCGTTTGATAACTATTTCGTTTTTAGTTTTTGTTTTCACTTTTTTAAAAACTGAAAACTAAAATCTTGTTTGATAACTACTTCTTTAAGTTCTCAAAATTTGGCATTGAGTTTTTATTTTTTGGTTTTTAGTTTTCATTTTTTTGAAAACTGAAAACTGAAAATTGAAAAACTGAAAATGAAATGATTATCAAACAACCTCTAATGCATTAAATTGTGATCCAACTACATTAAGATGAAGATCAAATAATTACATGAATGGAAAATGTAACTTTAGCTTCTTTTTTCTTTACCTTTCCTCTCCCAAAAATTTCACTATAGGACAACAATATGGTAGTTGAGCAGCCCTCTTTGAACAAATGTCGATTCATAAAGAAATATTTTTGCTCAACATCGCAATTGTCAAATGATTTTAAATTTCAGAGAACTGTATGGTAACTAAATTTTTATTTTAAGCAGTGTAGAGAAGCATTATGCGAGATTAGCTCCACTGCCACCAAGAGTATCTGTAACAGCTTTGGAGAGGTTTTTTAAAAAAATATCAGCACCGCCATCCCCAGCTATTGAGAAAAATATTGATAACTCAAGACAAGATAGTGTAGACATCATCTTATCAAATCTTCCATCTGTTGGAAATGTAATCTAAAAGTCAATCATGCGATCATATTTTACGGACATTTCATATATTGAACTAATTTAGTTTAATTAAAGGGCAAAGATTATTGTTTACAGCTCTCTCATTAATAATTATACGCTTAAACAATAAAGTCTAAGGAATATAGAGAGACTATAATCTAAAGAGGTTAGATTCATGAGACATTTTTTTCTCATACACATATCCTAAATGTTCATGATCATAGGATTAATAATTAGGCATTGGCAATCTGCTAAGATAAGTACATACAATGTCTTCTCCCTTGAGGGAATGACTAGTCTCAAGTCATTGGTGTAAAAGACACCAAGCCAAGTATGTAGGTGCTCAATAGAGATTGAGTTCACTGAATGCGATCAAACGAGAGTTCTTGTATGGAAGTATTTATTGACATAACAAATAAGTGATAGGAACATATTTATGCAATTTTGGTAGCCTATTTCCTTGCATTTACTTGGTTAGTTTCTATTTATTAGAGTGTTTTAATCTATTTTTGTGTGTTTGTAGGTCCAAATGGCAAAATTGGCAAGAAAGGGCATTGCAGAGCAGTTTTGGGCTTGGAATGGATAGCACATGCATGGAGCGAGGTGGATGGACGTTTTTGAAGTTCAAAAGAGGCTAGGAATATGTTGAAGAGATGGAGAAATTAATTCAAGACATAAAAGATAAGGAATCAGCTAAAAGGAAGGAACATCATCCAAAACCTTATCTTATCTTATCCTAACCTTATCCTAATCCTATTCTACCTAAATTCCAGCTGCAAGGGAGAGTTATTTTCATATTAGGACATTTAAAAACCTGATTTCGAGAAGGCCTTACTTGCTCCTAAAAGGGTGCCGCATACCTTATCCCTTGTTTTTCTAGAAACCTGCCACAACAGCCCTTTTCTAGAAGCCTAGAAATCTGTTGCACCCTAGATCCTTGTCCCTGTTGGTTTGTATTGTGCAATCCTTTTCCAACACAACTTTTGGAGTGCCTGATTCTTCTTAAAAAACTACCTTGTGCCGCATCTGGGGAGGAGAAGAAAAAGTTGGAAGCCGTGTTTGCCATTCAAGACTTTTGGATTATTGGAGCGTTTCTAGGTGTATTTTATCATTTGTTTTCAATGTTTAATTTTAGTTGTCTTTGTTTAATTGCAAACATGAGGAACTAATTTTGTTTTAGCTAGAGGTGAATTCAAAGCCATGAACATATATGTGATATGAATTGATTACATCCAGTTAATATTTGATAAATTGTGAATGGAATTTACTTAACTGTTTGATTGATAACTTATTCTTGTGTGTTGATTAAGGGGGGCCCACTTAGTTTGCATGCATGAATTCGATGCTAAAATATAAGAGAGTTTCACCTAATAGTTATGAATTTATATTTACAAGTAGTGGAGGTTGCTAGTCACGATTGCGTTAAGTAAATTCCTGGCAGGAGTATCATGCAGTTCATAGTTACAAATGTCATGTCAATGCTTATGATTTTCACAGAACTTAATGATCTTTGACATGTATCTCTATTATGCAGTTCATATAGGAAAATTGATAAGAATAATTTGGTTACGTTGCTGAGTCCAATTCAATGAGTTTAGGAAAATCTG
Organism: Gillenia trifoliata; assembly: GCA_018257905.1. Lineage (NCBI taxonomy): Eukaryota > Viridiplantae > Streptophyta > Magnoliopsida > Rosales > Rosaceae > Gillenia > Gillenia trifoliata. Next base: position 14,387,033 of record CM031087.1, read on the forward strand.
AGGGTTAATTTGTACAGTTCATGGTTAACTTGGGGCATTGTCATTTGTGGTTTATAGGAAGAATAACTGGAAATCGATTTGTATGCATATGTGTCATGTGTGGAGAAGGACCCTCTAGCTAGCCTTTCACTCATTTAATTTTCCCAATTTCATACCCTTCAGTTTGTTTTTGCAAGTTTGTTTGTTTAAGTCATAAATTCATCAAAACAACCCCCCTTTAGTTCTTGTTTTGAGTCAATTTAGCTTAGTTTTATGTTTTTGAGTCTAATTAGTGTGGATTAGCATCTCTCCTAATCCCCGGCCTAGAACGATCCCTACTTTCGCATTCTACAATTGTCTAAAAGAGGGTTTAATTTGTGTGTTACTTTTTACCACATCAATAAGAAACTCTAAAGTTGCAATAATGCAATTAGTCCTTAGACCTGCGACATTACAGTTGTTTTATAGAGACGTCTTTGATCATTTGATGATGCATCATAACCCTTGGGTTTGTTCCGCGCATTGTTGGGATCTTAGACTTATTCCTAGAGGCATGTGAGTGTACAACAAATAATCTCTACCTTCGGTAAAGAATGAGAATTCTCTAAGATATGATTCGGGAATCTCTGTGCAAAGTATTGAATATAATTAAGAGTGTCATAAATTATATTCATATGAATCATATAAACTTAGGAATCTATATTAGGGGCTTGACATAAACTCCATGCCATAATAATATGATTGAGAGTATTGATTTAGAGAAGTATCGTATTGCATTGTAATTCCAGCTGAATAGGTGCACTGCCTTTTATGCTTAGCTTGGGTAGCTATGACATACTACCAAGTATCACGCATTGCTTGTGGAAGCTTTGAGGATTAATAATAACTAGCCTCTCCGCACACGGTTGATAGGAGCATATTTATGCGACTTTATTAGCTTATTTCCTTGCATTTATTCAGTTAGTTTCTGTTTATTAGAGTTTTTAAAGCTATTTTCGTGTATTTGTAGGTCCAAGTGACAAAGTTGGCAAGAACAGGCCTTTTGGAGCATTTTTGAGCAGTTTTGGGCTTGGAATGGATAGCACATGTTTGAAGCATGATGGATGGACGTTTTTGAAGTTCATATGAGGCTAGGAATGTGCTAAAGAGTAAAGTTAGAAGTTTGGAAGACAAGTAGATTGCAAGAAAGTGGAATCCGAGTGCAAAGTGGACAGTGCTATGCATAACTGACAACTTCTACAGAGCACCCAGAATTTCTCAGGATGAATTACGTGTCAATCCATATATGGTTGGAAAGATCTGGATGTCTAGTTTCCACAGGATTTTACAGATCACGATTCTGATGCTTCTAGAAATAGTTATCATTGTTTTAGTGACGGAAGGTTGAAACAGGAAATAGAGTCCTAGTCGGATTGGGTTTCAAGGAAGATAACGGGACAGCTGTTTGTGCGTGTTTCTACACTTAATTCAGATGAATTAAGGAGTTATAAGGAAGTCTAAACTATCTAAAAAACCGTGGCTTAGAATCCTTTGAGGATGCAATCACTTGAAGACGCATAAAACACAATAGAAAACCAATTTGACAAAGAAAAGGGGGGAGCACACAACAGCCTAAAGTCAGAAATCCAGATTGTGCCGCAGCCTTGGAGGGTTTAGGTGTATTCTTTCTATGTTTAGTTTTGGTAGTTTTTGTTTCATTGTAATCATGAGTAACTAATTTCTTTTTAGCTAGAGGCGAATTCAAAGCCATGAACATATATGTGACATGAGTTGATTACATCCAATTATAATTTCATAAATCGTGAATGCAATTTGCTTATCTGATTTACAGAAAACTTATCCTTGTGTGTTGATTAAGGTGGCCAACTTAGTTTGCATGCTAGGGTTTGAAGCTAGAATATAAGGGAGTTTCACCTAATAGTTACGAACTTATATTTATAAGTAGTAAAAATCAAAGGGACATCGATTGTGTTAAGTAAATTCCTAGCAGGAGTATCATGCAGTTCATAGTTATGAATGCCTTGTCAATGCTTATGATTTTCATGGAGCGTAATGATCTTTGATTGTATTTCTATTATGCTGTTCATATAGGGAACTATTGAAGAATAATTTGGTTGCCGATGCGTATTCCATCCAATTCAATGAACTGAGGAAAATCTGAGGGTTAATTAGTGTTGTTCACGGTTAATCTGGGGCGTTGAGATTTTTGGTTTATAGGAAGAATAACTGGAAATCAATTTATGTTGTATATGTGTCATGTGTGGAGAAGGACCTTCTAGCTAGTTTTTCACCTTTGTTAATCACCCTTTCATTCGTTTTAGTTAATTTATTTGTTTAAGTTAAATTCTTTCAAACCAATCCTCGTTTAATATTTTGAGTTTTTTTAAATTAATTTTCGTCCAAAATTTCCCTTAGTATTAGTTTGAGTCTTAGGAACTTAGTTTGTGTGTTTTGAGTCATATTAGTTTGTTTTGAGTTGTCTAGAGTCTAGTTTTCTGTTTTTGAGTCTAGTTTAGCGTTTTTAAGTTTAAATTGTGTTGATTAGCATCCCTAATTAATCCCCAGCCTAGAACAATCCCTACTTGCATATATACTACAATTGTCAACAATAAGGTTTAATTTGTGTGTCAAGTTAAATTTCACATCAAATTTTTGGCGCCATTGCCGGAGATTAGCAAATTTGCTAATCTCTTTGTTTATGTTCGTGTCTTTTACTTTTGATATTTGATTTAGTCTTTCTGACACACCCCACCCTTGATACCCACGTGGATATCGAATGCGGGCATGCTGGCCGACACTCGTAAGTGACGAAGCCATTAAATGCATGACAACACTTAGTGGAAACAAAATTAAAATACTATTAAGTTTGAGGAAATCAATGTCAATATGCATATGGTTCAGAGCGTACTAATTTTGAAACAGCGGAAACCAAATAATAAAATAAGTTCCTAGAATCTCTATCCATAACAGGGATGGATATTATTATAGAAACTGAAAAGAAAAGATAAATCCCTACATGGTCGGGATAGATGATTAGAGCTGCCACACAAATGCCTCGACTTCGCCCGATGCTCTATCACTAGGTCTTGAAGGGGGCACAAAAACAAATGTGTGAGTGGACGAAAAAAAAAAAGTTTTCAAAATACCTTTCTCTTTTCAACATAGTAACGCTCTGTTTGAAATCCAGTATATTTGCAAAATCATACTACCGTAGTATGTATCAAAATCATACTATAATATAAGTATATAGCTGAAAGTAAATCTCAACACGAAATCCGTAAATAATACCATAATAGATGTCAACCCATACTTTATAAGTATAACTGGAAATATATATATATATATATATATCAACATAATTCCGTAAATAACAATTCATATTCCCATAAATCGTTTCCCCATATATATATCAATAGTATAGATAAGAAATCCAACACAGGGTATATGAGCAATCACCCATGTACTTGTTGGGGAACAGCCTCTCATTCCCCGTACAAGCATTTTACGTTATCAATCAATTTGTACTCCTAGTACCACACACATGTAAGCACTTGCGCATTAGCGCGTCACACCCGAGTCCTTACGTAATGGGGCCTTTTCCCCAAAAATAAACATAAATGTAAGACAAGCTTGCACTAAGGTATTTACCGAACAATACCCCTGGAGTACAGTGCATGTGACCCAAACATGTGAGACTTGTCCTACGGCCGTGAGACGGTACTACAACGTAGTGAAAGCATACCAAGTGTGTTTGAAAAAACATACATATATACATCATGTGTAAAAGTGAAGAATATCATATATCTCATAATTTCCCAAATATTTAATCCTTGTGTAATCGAACTTATTCATGCGTAGAAGCCAATAATTAAATACCAGTATAACAATATAAATATCATCAACCCTTAAAATCATTTCATAAAATATAACCATAGATATACTCATATCTCAAACCATTTCATAATAAAATATTCATACTTTTGTACGTAATCGAAATCACACTTTAAAACCATTTAATAATATATAACCATATATATTCATGCCTCAAAAATCATTTAAAACCATAAGTATATAAAAGCCATAATTAAATCAAAGCATGAAAATCATTTAATAAAACAAAAGTCCACTCACAGGTGATCGGGAGTGAAATCTCCCTCGGTGTTGCCCTCCTCGAAGTGTGGCGCTGAAGAATTACCTATTTAATATTAGGGGAAAAATTAGAACCTCCCTAATATAAATTAATATAGGCCCTATAGAAAAATATTCCAAAAACCCTACAGCCGCCGTCCACCGTCCACCGCCGTCCACCGCCGCCGGGCTCGAAAACGGGCTCGAAAAACGATTTCCGGAGCCCGAAAACCCTACAGCCGCCTTCCACCGCCGACGGCGCCACCGTGCGCCACCGCACGCGCTGGCACATGTCGCCACGCGCTGGTGCGTGTTCCCACGTGCTGGCACGTGTCGCCACGCGCTGGCACGTGTCTCCCACGCGCGGCACGCGCCTGCTGACGTCATCCCACGCGCGGCTGACGTCAGCGCCGTTAGTTTTAACGGAATATACCTTCTGGACGGAATATTCTGACGCCGTCCTCCGCCGTCTGGTTCGCCGTAATTTCTGGAAAATTTCCGAATTAATTCCAAAACTTCAAAACTTCATAACTTCTTCGTTCTTTGGCCAAATTTAACGTGCCATATATCAAAATGAAGGTATTGACGAGTAGAATATTTTCATACCAATTTGAGGCCGGAAAAATGGCCGGAGAAGGCCTGAAATTGGCCGGGAAGCTTCGGGAACCCTAATTTCGTTCTCCTTCAAAACTGCACCAAATTCGACGTTCTTTATATCGATTTGCACCTACTCAATCCAACAAAACCAATGGTAAAGGTCTCGAGGCTTACCTTGGTCTGGTTTGCACAGGAAATTGATGGACAGTTTGTCGAAACCGTTCCGACGTCGGTTTGATCGATCGGGTTCGAGTTTGGAAATTCTAAAATCACAGCCTCGTCCAGAATGACGAGACGATCGTGACGGTATGGATTTTGGGCAACGGTTCGACGGTTTTGTGATTCGTCCAAAGGTTAGGGTTTCGGTGAGTTTTGAAACTTTTTGGCTTAGAGAGAAAAGTGGGAGAGAAAGAGAATGAGAACGTGCAGACTGAATGAGGGGGTTGGCTGCACAGCAGCCAGCCAAAAACCCTAATTTACTTACGGGGTGGAAATTACTAAAATGCCCCTACACTTTGAAGCTTCGTAAAATGTTCGTTTTAACTCCGAAATGAGTTTTGCTTGCGTCCACGCGTTTGTATCGACGAGTACATCATGAATATGTAAAGAAAATAAATTTTCACAAGTCGTCACGAACAGTCAACAAAAGTCAACATTTACCACTAGGGGTATTTTGGTAATTTCACACAAAATTTTGGGACGGGTTGTAACACTTTCTTTCTTTTATTTTAGGTACTAGAGAAGCAAGACATGTTTATTGCTAACATTCAACCTCAATTGGCGAATCTTACTTCTCAGTTGTCGCAATATGCCGAAAGGACCACAAGGCAAAGTGTCCCTACCTTTTGTGCGTCTTATAGGCATGAATATCAAGCAAATCAATGACCACAAAGAGGATGGGAGAATGTCAATACCTGGGGTTATCAAGATCATAATCAATCAGGGAACAATTTGTTTTCCAAAATGTACAATTTGGATTGGAATGATCATTCAAACTCTATGTGGTGGGAACCTCAACTAGTTCAACAAGGAGAATATTGGCAGCCGTATGAGGAGAGCTATTCAAGACCTGCGCAGCCACCACAACCTCATATACAATATGCCCAACCAAATTCAGGTATGTCAATATATTATGATCGAATTCTTGATGAATTAATTTCTTTGGCGCAGGGCTCACAAAATCAAGCCAAGGAAGCTCAACAAGGAGAATATTGGCAGCCATATGAGGAGTTCTATACAACGCCTATGCAGCCACCACAGCCTACCCCGCAATAATTCCAATCCAATTCAGGTATGTCAATGTATTACGATAATACTCTTAAAATACTAACTACATTGACGCAGGGATTGGAAAACCAAGCCAAGGAGATGAGCGAAGTGAAGAAACAACTTGGGCAGATTTCAGAGTTCCTTAGGCAGTTTAGAGAACAAGGCAAGCTGCCTAGTTCCACCATTGAAAATTCAGTGGAAGAGTTTGAAATTGTTGAAGCTATCACCTTAGAAAGTGGCATGGCGGTTGGAGATGAACCCAAGACGTCCAAATCAAGCCAAAACATGAATGAACAACTGCTGCTTGAAGATTAGGAGGATAACAAGGCCACGGCAAGGGAAGAACCACCCTTGCCGCAGCCCCCTAAGGACCCTACACCCTTGCCGCAGCCTCCTAAAGCTCCACCACCATCCAATTCATGTAAGGTTGTTCCAATTTCGATTCCTTCTAACCTTATTCCACCAAAGGTCCCTATCCCTTGTAGGTTCTTGCAATCCAAGGAAGAGAGTGAGAAAGACATCTTGGAAGCCTTTCCAAGGGTGCTAGTTGATATCCCGAGTCTTGAATTAATCAAAGAGGATGTACTTGAGGATGCAATTCCTGAAACTTTCGAAGTGGTGTTTGTCATTGAGTTCTTGTCGGAGCACACAGGTAAGCCACCGCCTAGAGTTTCAATTTCATTTTATACTTACATGTTGTTAATGATTCAGGCACCCACTCTGGAATTTAAACCATTGTTGGATCATTTCAAATATCACCTTCCATTCAAAGATCCAATACCGAAATTTCGAGGAGCATGTCGTGGAGGAGATACCCCTCCATGCCGCAGCCTCTACTGAGCTTAAAAGGAGGTATAATATTCTACTCCCCTCAATACCAATTTGATATATGGCACGTTAAATTTGGCCAAAGAACTGTTAGCAGGATTTTTGAAGTTTTGGGACATAATCTGTATTAAATTTCCGTGATTCCGACAACTGTGACGGCTGGGAAGTGGGATGGCGTGCGGGCTCACACGGCCATGTGATATATGGCACGTTAAATTTGGCCAAAGAACGAAGAAGTTATGAAGTTTTGAAGTTTTGGAATTAATTCGGAAATTTTCCAGAAATTACGGCGAACCAGACGGCGGAGGACGGCGTCAGAATATTCCGTCCAGAAGGTATATTCCGTTAAAACTAACGGCGCTGACGTCAGCCGCGCGTGGGATGACGTCAGCAGGCGCGTGCCGCGCGTGGGAGACACGTGCCAGCGCGTGGCGACACGTGCCAGCACGTGGGAACACGCACCAGCGCGTGGCGACATGTGCCAGCGCGTGCGGTGGCGCACGGTGGCGCCGTCGGCGGTGGAAGGCGGCTGTAGGGTTTTCGGGCTCCGGAAATCGTTTTTCGAGCCCGTTTTCGAGCCCGGCGGCGGTGGACGGCGGTGGACGGTGGACGGCGGCTGTAGGGTTTTTGGAATATTTTTCTATAGGGCCTATATTAATTTATATTAGGGAGGTTCTAATTTTTCCCCTAATATTAAATAGGTAATTCTTCAGCGCCACACTTCGAGGAGGGCAACACCGAGGGAGATTTCACTCCCGATCACCTGTGAGTGGACTTTTGCTTTATTAAATGGATTTTATGTTTAAAATTAAATATGATTTTGATTTATATATGGTTTTAAATGGCTTTGAGGCATATTTATTTATATATATTTATTAATAAATATATATACTTGTTGATAATTATTTATGCAACCATATTTGTTCTATTTATGGTATATATATTGGGAAATGGATTTAATTGGTGATTGGGATTATTTATCAAGTATGATGATATGATTTGAAATGGGTTATACTTCGATATTACTTTTGCATAAATATTAAATGATATTTTATTATATGGTTTTGAGGGAAATATTTATTTATGCAATACTTGATATTTGGGAATTATGAATGGGATTTTGGCTCCTATATCTATACACATGAGTATGTATCTATGTTTTCAAACACACTTGGTATGCTTTCACTACGTTGTAGTACCGTTCTCACGGCCGTAGGACAGTTCTCACATGTTTGGGTCACACGCACTGTACTCCAGGGGTATTGTCCGGCAAATACCTTAGTGCAAGCTTGTCTTACGTTTATTGTTGTTTATGGGGAAAAGGCCCCACTATGTAAGGACTCGGGTGTGACGCGCTGCAGCGCCAGGACTTACATGTGTGTGGTACTAGGAGTACAAATTATTGGATAACGTATTGAGCTTGTACGGTGATTGAGAGGCTGTTCCTCAACCCGTACATGGGTGATCGCGCATATACCCTGTGTTTGTTTTCCCTTATATATTATTGGAATTATGAAATTGTGATATATGGATATTATACCTTTTGATATGTTTCAGTATACTAATAAAGTATCTTTTGAACTATACTACGATAGTATATTTCTACAGCTGTACTGAATTTTCAAACAGGGGGTTAGTATGTTGAAAAGAGAAAGGTTTGCGAAAACTTTTATTTTTGTCCACTCACACTTTTGTTTTTGCGCCCCCTTTAGGACATAGTGATAGTGCATCCGGCGAAGTCGAGGCATCTGTGTGGCAGCTCTGATCATCCATCCCGACCATGTAGGGATCTACCTTTTCTTTCAGTTTCTATAATAATATCCGTCCCTGTTATGGATAGAGATTCTAGGAACTCAGTTTATCATTTGTTTTTCCGCTGTTTCAAAATTAGTACGCTCTGAACCATATGCATATTGAAATCGGATTTTGCAACTTTATTACAATTTAATTTTGGTTACACTAAGTGTTGTCATGCATTTAATGGCTTCGTCACTTACGAGTGTCGGCCAGCACGCTCGCACTCGGTATCCACGTGGGTATCGAGGGTGGGGTGTGTCATGGAAGGTTTAGGTTGTGTTTTGTTTTCTTTGTTTTGCTCGGGAACTAGCAAAAGCTAAGTGTGGAATTTGATAGGAGCATATTTATGCGACTTTGTTAGCTTATTTCCTTGCATTTATTCAGTTAGTTTCTGTTTATTAGAGCATTTTAAGCTATTTTCGTGTATTTGTAGGTCCAAGTGACAAAGTTGGCAAGAACGGGCCTCTTGGAGCATTTTAGAGCAATTTTGGGCTTGGAATGGATATCACATGTTTGGAGCATGATGGATGGATGTTTTTGAAGTTCATATGAGGCTAGGAATGTGCTAAAGAGTGAAGTTAGAAGTTTGGAAGACAAGCAGATTGCAAGAAAGTGGAATCCGAGTGGAAAGTGGACAGTGCTATGCATAACTGCCAAATTCGACAGAGCACCCAGAATTTCTCAGGATGAATTACATGTCAATCCATATATGGTTGGAAAACTCTGGATGTCTAGTTTCCATAGGATTTTAAAGATCACGATTCTGATGCTTCTAGAAATAGTTATCATTGTTTTAGTGACGGAAGGTCGAAACAGGAAATAGAGTCCTAGTCGGATTGGGTTTCAAGAAGATAACGGGACAGCTGTTTGTGCGTGTTTCTACACTTAATTCAAATGAATTAAGGAGTTCTAAGGAAGTCTAAACTATCTAAAAAACCGTGCCTTAGAATCCTTTGAGGATGCGATCACTTGAAGACGCATAAAACACAATAGAAAACCAATTTGACAAAGAAAAGGGGGGAGCACACAAGATCCTAAAGTCAGAAATCCAGATTGTGCCCCAGCTTTGGAGGGTTTAGGTGTATTCTTTTTATGTTTAGTTTTGGTAGTTTTTGTTTCATTGTAATCATGAGTAACTAATTTCTTTTTAGCTAGAGGCGAATTCAAAGTCATGAACATATATGTGACATGAGTTGATTACATCCAGTTATAATTTCATAAATCGTGAGTGCAATTTGCTTATCTAATTTACAGAAAACTTATCCTTGTGTGTTGATTAAGGTGGCCAACTTAGTTTGCATGCTAGGGTTTGGAGCTAGAATATAAGGGAGTTTCACCTAATAATTAGGAACTTATATTTATAAGTAGTAAAAATCGAAGGGACATCGATTGTGTTAAGTAAATTCCTGGCAGGAGTATCATGCAGTTCATAATTACGAATGCCTTGTCAATGCTTATGATTTTCATGGAGCGTAATGATCTTTAATTGTATTTCTATTATGTTGTTCATATAGGGAACTATTGAAGAATAATTTGGTTGCCAATGCGTATTCCATCCAATTCAATGAACTTAGGAAAATCTGAGGGTTAATTAGTGTTGTTCACAGTTAATCTGGGGCGTTGAGATTTATGGTTTATAGGAAGAATAACTGGAAATCAATTTATGTTGCATATGTGTCATGTGTGGAGAAGGACCTTCTAGCTAGCTTTTCACCTTTGTTAATCACCCTTTCATTCGTTTTAGTTAATTTATTTGTTTAAGTTAAATTCGTTCAAACCAATCCCAATTTAATATTTTGAGTTTTTTTTAGTTAATTTTCGTCCAAAATTTCCCTTAGTACTAGTTTGAGTTTTAGGAACTTAGTTTGTGTGCTTTGAGTCATATTAGTTTGTTTTGAGTTGTCTAGAGTCTAGTTTTCTATTTTTGAGTCTAGTTTAGCGTTTTAAAGTTTAAATTGTGTTGATTAGCATCCCTAGTTAATCCCCGGCCTAGAACGATCCCTACTTGCATATATACTACAATTGTCAACAAGAGGGTTTAATTTGTGTGTCAAGTTAAATTTCACATCAACGTTCGAGCACGTGCGGGGGGCATTTTTTAATCACGGGAGCTACACGCCCCTAGAGGTGTCTTGCGTTGATATCTTTCCATTGTAATTTTAAAGAGACAATTTAATGCGAGAGACATTGTATTTACTATGCACGTGCCCCTAAAATTTTGTTTTATTTTTTATTTTTCGCATGTGGCAAAGTAATAATTTATATGTTATTTATGCTACCGTCAAAACAACAGACACTTTTGGCGGTTAGTTCCTTTTAAGAGTCTATGAACAATAGTATGTAAAAGTTTTTCAAAAAAGTAGAAAACTATTAAGCATTAGTAGCAAAAGACAAACAAATTAAATGTCAAAATATAAAGTGGACATAACAATTCTTTCATTATGCACAATACACATAAGCACCAAAATGTTGAATCATGCATGCTTGACCAAGTTTCTCTCTCAGGGCACATTATCTACGCATTTGTTTATGATTAATGCTTGAGATTTTCATTGCCAATCTACAAAACATAGTGAGACAATTAAAATCAATCAAAAATCTCTTTGATCATTTGGAAATGTATACTTAAGTTATTGTTAATAAAATTGTTGTTACCTATTAGGAATCACTGACATTGGAATGAAGCAGAACTTCTTTGGTATGTACTGTTGAATAGTTTAATATTCATTTGAGACTCACTGTAAATTAATTTGGGACCATTCAATAACCGGACCATTGAATAGTACGTACCACCAAAAAAAATTTTCATCACTTTTGCTTTGATCAAACTTCAAAATGTAAAGTCTGTAAAGACCATATAGGACCCTTGGAACCAATATCCCCAGCTGAAGATAAAGGACAAACTCGTAAAATAGGTCCTAGATATTTATTAGTTTGGACAGTTATTTCTTATCTGTCCTATAAATAATTTACTGGACCTATACGTCTATTTCGGTCCTATATACTTGGACCGGTTGCGTCCTCTATCAATGAATTTGTAGTAGTGAAATTGGCACTTATTTATATATATAAAATAAATTTACTTAAATTAGCGTGTTTTAGAACATTGTGCAAAACTCTCCTAAAAAAAATTGTTTCATTTTTCATCAACAAAATTTAACTCAATCGTCGGAGGGTTTTCAGCTAGCGTCGATCCGATGACCTAATTCACCCCTCTTCTTTTTTATTGCTGTTGCAAAGATTTCTTTTGGGGCTGAGAGCTATGTATTTTAAATTGTTGTCATCTACAGTTTACGAACTATTGACGTCAACAATACATATCTTGCTTAATTTAAAAACCCTAATTGCCATTAATCTATGAAAGATTGCGCGCTGCATTGTTTGAAGTTTCTCAGCAATTGTCTGGGAGCATAATTTCTGGTGACGTCCTACAACATGTCTGTATAAAATATGGTGGTGCTTTGGATGGGAACACAGAGCATCTCAAGCTATTTTGTCATGTACGTACTCGGGTGTGCTGAAAATCCAAACTTAGTGCTTGTTTAAATGCATATTCTAAGAATAATCTGGTTTGCCTACGTTATTGTCCCATAATTAGGGATGGGTAACACATGGAGGAGATGGATATATCCCAAGTTCCCAACTACCAACACCTATTAATTCTATTTTCGTCAGTCTGTAATGTAGGTTTAAATTAGTGGGTTGTCAGCAAATACAAAAGTCAGTAACCTATTAATTATATTTTTATCAGTCTATAATCTAGGTTTAAATTATTGGGTTGCATGTAGGCTCCACAATCACTTTTATTTTCAAATGTTTTCCGTTTGAACTCCTTTGTGTTATGAATGAAATGTTCACTTAAATAATTTTTTTTAGAGTTTATATCACGAATGGTCTTTGAGATTGACATAAGTCATCAAAATGGTCTTTAACATTCAAAATCGATCAATGTCGTCCCTGACATTTGGTGCCGCACATCAATGTGGTCCTTCTGTCAATTATCCGTCAGTTTGCTCGTTAAAAACACATATGAGACTTACATGTCTAATTTTTAAAGGGTTTTTTCGTTATTGTGGCCTCACACCTGCTTACCCCCTCCAATTCATCAATGGCTTCTCTCTCTTCCTCTTTTCCTTAATCTCCGAAGCTTCAGAAAGGTACGGCCTTGAAATTGTAGACTCATCAAAGCTCTCATCTCTGCTATCATCCTTCGTTCCCAATCTTTGCAGCCCATGAATGATTGAAACCAAGTTTGAATCTTTATCTGCCTCTGAGAAAACAAAACCAAGATCCATAAACCCTTTTAGCTCTTCAAACTGAAGGTCTGTCAAGCTCTTGCTCTCACTCTTTTTCTTTCTTCTCCTCCTTTTAACTTTCTTCTGTGTTTCTTCTTCTGCATAAAACTGTTTCTGATTTTCGATTTCCCCGGCTTCTTTTCCCGAAAGAATTGTGGAAAGCTTCGGTCTATGGAGGACCAAGTCCGGCGAGAGAGAGCGCTCAAGTTGAAGCTGATTTTGGAGCTCAACTCGTCGCTCATGGACCTGGTGTGCCTGGTTGGAATCCGTAAAAAACTCTAGCTTTGATGGTTTTTCTGGGTTTTCTTCGATTTCATGATCTGGATTTTCTTCATGGGATTGATGAAATCGGTGGGGGGGTGTTTGGAGGGGGTAAACAGGTGTGGGGCAAAATGACGAAATTTTTTTAAAAAGTGGACACGTGAGTGTCACATGCTTTTTTAATGAGCAAATTGACGGATTATTTATGGAAGGACCACATTGATGTGTGGCACCAAATGTCAGAGACGACATTGATCGATTTTGAATGTTAAGGACCATTTTTATGACTTATGTCAATCTCAGGGACCATTCGTGATATAAACCCTTTTTTTTATAAATTGCCATTTGAAGTTCTATATGCATTGATTATTACACTACCAAATTAAAGTTGACTATTACACAATGAGCGTCTTGTTATAATATAGACGTAAGTTATTATATGTGAATGTCATGAAATAATTCATTATCGTTAATCACTTTTAGACTCTCTATTTTCACATTTAATGGTATTGCAACATGATATTAACATTTAACGTCTCAATTACAAGAAATGTAAGATTATAATATAATCGTCAAAGTTTATAGTCCAAGATTACATAATAATAGGAAGGTAATTGTCACTACCACAAAATGACATTGTTATTAATGTAACAATATTAGTTTTACATTGTGAACGACATATTACAGTGTCAATATAAGATGTTATTTGTCAACGTAAACACATTACAAAAACATCGTTGAATTAAAGGGTACTAATAACTTTAGAGAGAAAGAGAACCAAAGACTGACCCATGTTTCATTAGTTCTTAAGCTGTTTTTGCTAAAGTAAAATTCTTTCTGTGAGCTATCTATAATGAATTTTTGTTTTAAAAAAACTAAAATTGACAAGAAAGAAATAGAATATTAACCCATGCATGATAGAATATGCATAGTGTTGAAGAGGAAAATAATTTGAGAGAGAATGATAGAATTTTATTAGAGAAATTCTTCGTATTACATAACTCGTCTGGGGACGTGCCTTCTGCGGGTCTGGTAAATACCCAGCAACGGCAAACCTAACAAGCAGTGCATCAGACTTCTGGGATGCGTAGGTATAGAACAGGCCCATATCCATAATACCCTTAAGGTATCAATTATGTCTCTGATGCCATTCCAGTGGCGGCGCGTTGGTGCAAAACTGTATCTCGTCAGGAGATTTTTAACAAATGAGATGCCTTGTATAGTACACTGGGCTAAGTATAACAAAGCTCCAATCGCAATAAGATAAGAGAATTCTAATCCCAAGATCTCTTCGTTATCTTTCTTAGGACGAAAATGCTCACCATGGAAGTACTAGATGACTTCGCTTCTAGAAAGTTAAATCGACGCAACACTTTTTGAGTGTAGTTCGATTGGTGAACTAAGATCTTGTTTTCACGATGCTCGATCTAGAGGCCGATACAATACTTAGTCTTACCTAGATCCTTCATCACAAATTCCTTCTTCTGGTGCGTAGCAGTCATTTGGATCTATTCTAGAGTTCCAATGAGGTTCATATCATCGACATATACTACAAATATCGCAAAACCGGAATTGATGATCTTAATGTACAAGCATGGGCATAATTCATTGTTCACATATCCCATTTTGATCAAATACTCGTTGAGGCATTTGGACCTCATCCTTCCGGATTGTTTCAAACCATATAACGAATGCTTCAACCTAATTGACAGTGTGTTCCGTGGTCGGGAACACATTGATTCAGGTATCACTAGTCCTGCTGGGAGTTTCATAAAAATCTCTGTATCTAGATCCACATAAAGATACGCAGTGACCACGTCCATAAGTTGCATACTCAGTTTTTTAGAAACTACTAAATTGATTAAGTAGCGGAACGTAATAACGTCCATTATGGGAGAATACGTCTCCTCGTAATCAATCCTATGACGTTGTGAGAAACCTTGCACCACGAGGTGGGCCATATACCTTACGACCTCATTATTCTCATTACGTTTCCTTACGGATACCCATTTGAAGCCTACGAGTTTTACGTTCGTGGGTGTTGGAACGACTAATTTGAACGCGTGACGTTTCGCTAAGGAATCAAGTTCGACTTAGATTGCCTCTCATTTTGGCCAGTCGGATCGACATTGCGCTTCAACAACAAATCGTGGTTCGATGTCATCGTTCTTTACTATTTAAGCAGCCACCGCATAAGCAAACCTATCATCGATGATTATCTCGTTTCGTTTTCACATGTCTTCTAGACAAGTATAGTTGACAAGTTCTCAGAATCGGGATTCTCATGTCTTGCATCCAGGATGCTCCTATGATCTAGAACAATGTCAAGTCGTGGAATGAACGAGGTAGCGACAGAAGGACTAAGACTCGGGATGACTGGCCCTGTCTCTTCATGTGCCGTTGCTAGGGGTGCAACTTGGATAGGAAATTCCGATCCCGACCAATTTCGAATTGAAAATTTCCAATTTTGGCGTAAAATTTGAAACCTAAAATTCCAAAATTCGAAAAAAATAGGATAGGAATTGGAATGTATTTGAAAATTCTAAATATTCTGAATTCCGAACTGAAACTTGTCGAACTCATTCCAATCTAAAAATTCTGAAATATGCCGAATTTATACCAATATACTTATTAATATATATATATATATGTGTGTGTGTGTGTGTGTCTACAAATGTTTGCATTATCTGCAATTCCCTTTTATGTAAATATATCCAAAGTCTCAATGTTACACTTACAAATACTTAACCTATAATAATGAGTGAGGATCTGCGTACACAAGCTTTTGACACACGTTTTTTTGGGACCCAGTTCATAATGTATTTCAACGATCCAACCGTCTATCTTTTATGTCTTACCTCACAGATCATGTATACCAAAAATCACCCAAATTCGAAACTATATGACCGTTAGATTAAATTAAGTGTTTCTTTGTAGAATCGTATTCATCCATTTCTTCACTACAAATGAATGTCTTAATGGCTTTGGATTTGTCTAATTTATCGTGTACCCAAATTAGTACGATTCTGAAATATCCAAAAATTTTGAAAATGCCGATAATTTCGAATTGGCGTGAGTTTATAAAATTCTGAAATTTTGATTCCGAATTTGGAACGTATATTCATTTTCGAAACTTTTTTGGATCAGAATTGGGAGTATGTGTATCCGATATGATCCGATTCGACTGAAGAACAGTCCTAGCCTTTGCTCTCTTTTTTCGAGGAAGCTTGTCCTTTGAACCAAACGGGTCTGCCCCGCTTTAGAGAAGGGACACTAGACTGGTTAGCCACCAATTTCGTTCTCCATTTGTACCACTGCGAGGACATTTGCAGCAAGAATGTGTGATCCTGTGACTTTCGCTAGATCAGTAAAGGCATATGGTAGATTTTGTACCACTGTGAGGACATTTGCAGCAAGTATGTGTGATCTCCATTTGTACACACTTCACTTTCACATTGTGCGGTTTGGGATCAAGATGAGTCAAAGTGGTGGCAAGCCATGTCAATTCTCGGCATTCGTCGGGAACACGAGTGTGACCTTCTCCCTCTAATGAAGGGAAGGTTGACTCATTAAAGTCACAATCCACCAACTGAGAGGTAAATAGATCTCCTGTCAAAGATTCCAAGTAACGGATAATGGAAAGGGACACGTAACCGACATAAATCCTTTTCCTTCGTTGATGGCCCACTTTGGAACGTTGTGGTGGCACAATTGCGAAACGTCTGGCCCGTACCTAGTCAGCAACTAAATTTGTTGCGTGCATTATTGCATAACCCCAAGGAGAAACCGGAAGCTTGGACCTCATTTCCAAGGTTCGGGCTATCATCTAGATACTTTGATAAACGCTCCGTTTTGAGTGTAAACATAAGCGATTGGATGTTCAACTTCAATACCCAAACTCATGCAATACTCGTCAAACGTTTTTTACGTAAAATTCGCAACATTATCCAGTTTTACAGATTTTATTGAATAATTCGGGTGATATGACCTCAACTTAATCATTTGGGCAAGGATTCTTGCAAATGTAGCATTCTTTGTGGATAATAGGACGACATGTGACCATTGAGTCGATGCATCAACCAAAACCATAAAGTAGCAGAAGGGCCTGCTTGGTGGTTGGATCGATCCATAAATATCTCCTTAGATCTTTTCCAAGAAAGTGGTGTGCTCTTTAAAGCTGTTTGCATAGGATGACTTCTGGCCTTCTTTACCTAGTGAGCAAGCTTCACATGGGGTGGTCGACTGGATCACGTATTTCATCTTTCCCAATGGATGACCATGTAATGCACAAAGTATGCAACACATCATATCCGTTCTAGGGTGTCCAAGACGATCGTGCGAGAGTTAGAAAGTGCTCTAGTCAATTGGCTTTGGGCGAATAACTAGGTTTGCCTCGATCGTTCATATAGTTATCTCATAGAGACCCGACTAGAATGCTGTCAACTTCTCCAAGATACGCTTTCGGCTGCATGAAGTGAAAGTGATGCAAAGATATCCAATGCCATTTTCTTCCATGGTTTCACAATGGAATTTGTTAGCTCAAATGTCCTTAAAACTTAACAACATTCGACCGGAACGAGGAGAAGATAAGGCCTCGTTAATGGTAAGCAAAGTATCATTAGGCAACAGGAGTTGGGCTTTGCCATGCCTCTTTATTAGTGGCATCCAGCCACCAATTGTTGTCACCGAGGATTCAGTAGGCGTGAAGTTGAGGAAATACATGCGGTTACATAAAACTGTGTGTGTGGCAGCACTGTTTGCCAAACAATCAACTTCATGGAACATGCCTATGAAAATTTAAGTTGAGTCACACAACAAGTTTTCCAAGGTACACTTTATTAGCTTAAATTATTCGAGAACAAAGATTCCAAAAGAAAACAAAACAATAACCATAATAGGCTTAAGAAATCAATAGTTTGCCCAAAATGGCCCAATAATTCGAAAATAAAATAGAAAATATCCAAAAAACATTAAGGAAAATTCTAAGCTGGCGACATGCCAATCACATCCATTAGTAGCCGCCTTACTCGACGAGGTCAACATCGGCAGGTGCGAGCTCGGTGATCAGTTCCACCACAGTGGAAGCAAATATTCGGCTTGTTCTTTGGTTCAGGACGACTGACCTTATCAATGTTGTTCCTAGATTTCTTGCTAGGTAGAGACCCCTGGTTCAAACCTTGCTTGCCTTTCCCCTTTTTGATCTTCGAACCTTGGGACGACTGGCCCTTCTCATTAACTCAGTTACTTTTCCTTTCGTTGAAAACATTCGCATTGACTTCTAGCAATGGAACAACATTGGAACTAGTAGGTCGAGAGTTATGGTTTTGCATTATTAAGTTGTTGTTGTTCTTAGTGAGAAGGAGAACTGCTGTGAGGTCCGAGAACCTTTGATAGATTCGCTCTCTGTACTGCTGTTGGAGTGCAATGTTCAAGGCGTTAAAGGTACAATAGGTTTTCTCCAACAGGTCAGAATTGGAAAGCTCTTGACCACAGAACTTTAGAATTGATCAGATTCAAAAGACTTCGAATACATACTCGTCGACAATCTTAAAGTCCTGGAAGCGGAGTTGTGCCAATCATTTCTTGCTTGAGGCAAGAATATTAGCTTCTGGTGTTCAAAATGGTCCACTAGGGCTTTTTATAAGGATTTGAGGTCTTCCTCAGCCAGAAATTTGATTTGCAGGGCTTCCGTCATGTGCTTCTGAATGAAAATGAGAGTCTTGGCTTTTTGGGACTCATTGGCAGCATCATCTAGGATGGCATCAGACAACTTTCTAGCTTGCCTTGAGGTGCATCTTGACATCTTAGGCCCACTTGAGGTAGTTGATGCCAGAGATATCAAGAGTTGTGAAGTCCAACTTGTTCAAGTTTGACATCTTTTCTGCAAAAAAAAAAAAGGTGGACTAGAACTTCAAGTTTAATCAAAATGGATATAAAAACCGGATTAAAGGTTTGTTTTGCAAGAAAAACTTCCGGTTTCTATTTGATCTTTTCGTTGAAATCCAAATTAGATTTTGAATAATGGGTGTGATAAGTAAGCCTCCAGAAGTGTGGCCAAATCGAAATCCGAGAGGGGTGGTAGCACTAAGTCTTTAAAAACTGACCCTTATAGGCATCAAGGAGGCCTCCTTAAAGATTCTTTCTTGACACCACATCAAAGCCACTTAATAAACCCAAGTTATCCAACACCTAACTGAGCGTCGAGTTTTATTGCTTCTTAACTTAGAAAGCTTCTAAAGTCAAGTGAGTTTGAAACTCAAAACACATTAATTCAATTCATGTCGCTTGAGTGAATTATTTTGGCTCTTATTCGCATATTCCATTGGAATATGGAATCAGGCTTCGACTGGAAGTGAATTAGGCTTTCGACTGGAAAGTAAAAAGTTTGTGCATTCGATTGGAATAAGGATACGGTTTCTCGACTGGATAGCAAATTTGAGCATTCGACTGGAATGCATAAGGATGCACTTGTGGGCATCGGGTTGGGCTTACTTCTGGAAGCCCACTAACGACAAAGTTGCTAGGATTTTGCGGCAATGGAGATTGAGGCATCATATTGAGCCTCCATATGACATACACATGTTTATCGCGAAAAATCACAAATAACCATTTTCAATTTAAATGAATAAAAATAATTAACGGGTTCATGCATCATGGTGATTTTTCTTATCGTGAGGGTTTCAAAAAATTGCCAAAAAAATAAAAAACGATACAAGATAAACATAAAAATCATATAAGCAAGAACAAAAAAAAAAGTAAGAAACAATATTATAATTTGGTTCACGCTTCATGGGATGTTTAAACAAATAAATATGGATTTGGCATGAATGTGAAATAATAAAAAGAAATACTTACTTCAAGTCGCAAAAATGATCCTACTTTCAAAACTTCAGAAAAAATGAAATTTTCTTGCCAAAAGGTGAGAAAAACCAATCTACAGGTTATTATGACAAAAAACAATTGGTCGCAAAAGATATTTAGCAGCGGCTGGACATAATTGCAGCACCAGAGGTTTTTGGCGGCGGCTAGTCTTCTACGGCAAAAAGGGGCTTTTCACGACAAATCGTTATGTTGCAATTAGTCTTTTGAGATGACTTGGTGAATTTTTCTGATTTTTTTTTTCTTACAGCTAGTGTGGTTGAAAAAAAAAATTTAGGGTTTTGGGGGAATATTTTCTGGTGATTTTGATCCCGTTAAGAGCAAAAATGTTGATACCATGTTGTAGATGAAAATAATTTGAGAGAGAATGAGAGAATTCTATGAGAGACATTCTTCATATTACAATGTGAGGCATTGCTACCTTTATATAGTGGTGTGGCTATCCTGACAAATTACACAAATACCCCTAATTCAATAGTGAGAATCAATTGCCTATCAATTAAGGAATGAATGACGTATTCATTTGTGGAATCAATGGCCTAACGGTTACAACGGTTACACCAATTAGTGGATGGATATAAATGTCCTGCAACAAAGAGGAAAGTTTTACTAGCTTATTAGCATGACCTGTGGTTCAAATAAAACCAATTAAAAGACAAGGTCCTTTACTTTCTTTTTTAGATGCTAACGCACTAGTTGGTTATGTGCGTGAATATTTGACGATAACATTTTTAATAGAGAAAGGCTTGCCTACTTGAGATTGAAGAGGAGTTCCTCCTCAATTTACTTAGTGGTCTGTTCATAGAACTTCGTGCTTATTATCAAAACCGTTCATATTATAATTCACTCTGTAAACATCATCTCTGCAAAAAATCAATAAAATGTGAGATCGTTTAGTCATCAAATTGCATAAAAACAGATGGATGAATTCGATCATGTAGAGATGATGTTTACATAGTGAATTATAATATGAACGGTTGACATCATAAGCATGAAGTTCCATAAATCAGTCATGTAGTGAATTGAGGAGGAACTTCTCCTCATCCATTGAGGAGCCAAGTTAATTTCTTTTTATTAACCAGAGCATCTTATACGATATGTAAATAATTTTCGCGTATTGTTTTATTCATCTAAACACTTCTTTTTATAGGTTTTGGATTCAATAATTAAATGAAAATCGATGAACAAAAGTAAAGAGAGGTGTACATAAGGAGAAAAAAAAAATATATGTGCGAAAATCACTGATAGAAGCATATTTATGCAACTTTGTTAGCCTATTTTCTTGCATTTATTCAGTTAGTTTGCATTTGTTAGAGTGTTTTAAGCTATTTTCGTGTGTTTGTAGGTCCAAATGACAAAGTTGGCAAGAAAGAGCATTTTGGAGCATTTTGGAGCATTTTAGAGCAATTCTGGGCTTGGAATGGATAGCATATGCTTGGAGCAAGGTGGATGGACGTTTTTGAAGTTTAAATGAGTCTAGGAATGTGCTAAAGAGATGGAGAAATTAATTCAAGACATTGAAGATAAGAAATCAGCTAGAAGGAAGGAACATCATCCAAACCTTATCTAATCTTATCCTAACCTTATCCTCATCCCTTTCTACCTGAATTCCAGTTGCAAAGGGGGATTCATTTTCATATGAGGACATTTGAGAACCTAATTTCTAGAGGACTTTATTTTCTCCTAAAGAGTGAAGATAGAAGCTTGGAAGACAAGGAAATTGCAAAATTGGAATCCGAGTGAGAATTGGACAGTGCTGTGCATAACTGCCAACTTCGACAGAGCACCCAGAATTCCTTAGAATGAATTACATGTCATGCCATATATGGTTGGAAAGCTCTGGATGTCTAGTTGGTACAGAATTTTACAGATCTCGATTATGATGCTTCTAGAATTAGTTATCACTGTTTTAGTAAGGAAATGTCGAAACATGAAGTAGAGTCCTAGTTGGATTGAGTTTCGAGGACAAAACGTGGCAGCTGTTTTGTGCGTGTTTCTACACTTCATTTAGATGAATTAAGGAGTCCTAAGGAGGTCTAAACTCTTTTAAAACTGTGCCCTTGGAGTCCTTGAATGATTCAATCACTTGGAGACGCATAAATCACAAAAGAAGACCAATTTGAAAAGAACCTAGCACACAAGAGCCAAAAGTCGGAAATATACAGATTGTGCAACAACTTTGGAAGGAAGGAGAATAAGAGTTTGGAGCCGTGCTAGCTATTCAAGACTTTTGGATAGTTGGAGGGTTTTAGGTGTATTCTATCTTTGTTTTCAATGTTTAGTTTTAGTTGTTGTTTAATTGTAAACATGAGGAACTAAATTCGTTTTAGCTAGAGGAGAATTCAAAGCCATGAACATATATGTGATATGAATTGATTACATCGAGTTATTATTCTATGAATTGTGAATGCAATTTACTTAACTGTTTGATTGATAACTTATTCTTGTGTGTTGATTAAGACGGCCTACTTAGTTTGCATGCATGAATTTGATGCTAAAATATAAGGGAGTTTCACCTAATAGTTATGAACTTATATTTACAAGTAGTGGAGGTTGCTAGTCACGATCGCGTTAAGTAAATTCCTGGCAGGAGTATCTTGCAGTTCATAGTTACGAATGCCATGTCAATGCTTATGATTTTCACAAAGCTTAATGATCTTTGATATATATCTCTATTATGCAGTTCATATAGGGAATTTGATAAGAATAATTTGGGTGCGTTGCTGAGTCCAATTCAATGAACTTTGGAAAATCTGAGGGTTAATTAGTGCAGTTCACGGTTAACTTGGGGCATTGTCATTCATGATTTATAGGAAGAATAACTGGAGATTGATTTGTATGCATATATGTCGTGTGTGGAGAAGGACCGTTTAGCTAGCTTTTTACCCCCTGAATTTACCTTATTTCATATCCTTAAGTTTGTTTGTTAAAGTTCAAATTCGTCAAAACCAATTCCCCTTTAATATTTTGAGTCTTTTTAGTTAATTTTCGTCCAAATTTCCCGTTAGTACCTGTTTTGAGTCAATTTAACTTAGTTTTATGTTTTTGAGTCCAATTAGTGTAGATTAGCATTCTTCCTAATCCCCGGCCTAGAACGATCCCTACTTACGCTTACTACAATTGTCAAAAAGAGTGTTTAATTTGTGTGTTAGTTTCTACCACATCAATCACTTCCCATATTATTAATATGCATGTATAACATCAACATGTGTGTATAAGGGACATTCCTTTGTATCTCCTTGATAAATTTGGGCATTGAAAAACTGCCATTTACATCTACTCACAAAATATTGTTTCCTTCCCCTTATTCTCACGAGAACCAAATCCTTTTTTCTTTAAACTTTAAAAGTCCCAAACACAACAAGGTAGACACACTTTAAAAAGCTCACTCAACTACATTGGCCTGAAATGAAATTCCAAAATTTTGTTTGATTACAATTTTGACCATCGTTTGGTTCAAAATTTTGCTGACAATTTAGCTCAATTGGAAAAAGATAATTAAGTGAGAAAATAGGGACTGAAAGGCAAATAAGAAACTTGAAAGAGCTAATTGACAAAATCAGATTCTGAGGGTGACGTCCAAATGGAGGCTGAGAGTAAACAACGAGACTTCCAACCTAAAACCATCCTATGATTGGCCACTTCCTCCACCCTATAACCATCATTAAAAAGACCCAACAAAAGTTTTGCTTGACAATGATTGGCAAAGCTTATTGGTATTGGCTGAAACCCTACCGCGCCCAACCACTCCCACCAAGAGCACCTCACTTCTTCGTGAGCGCGGTAGATACGAGCCAATGACCCGGCTATTCGAGGCCCCAAGAATACTCTTTCCACTAGAGCCCGAGCTCGGCTTTGCATTGGGAAGCCAGCCTCGAGTGAGTCATATACTGCCGAGTAATGGTACAATGAGTCCAAGAAGCGAGCTACGAAGCCTCCGTCCCCCGCGGGCCGCACTTCTTCCTCGACCAAAGTGACTAGTCTCGGGTTAAGGGTCTTGGCCGCGGATAAAAACGAAGCAATTGAATCCGGAGACCGGTAACTAAAATGTGGGAGGTTTAGCATACAATTGATCACCAAGGCCTCCCCTTTGACCAACTTCAAAGCGGACGGTCGAAATGTCTCATCAGAATCCAATCTACATTGGTGAAAAGAAAATGGCTGACCAATCGACGCGGCAAATGCGGTCAAACGACGGCCGGTCTCTTGAACGGTCCCGATCGACCGCCTCCCGCTGCCGCCCCTTGACAAAGCCGTGATCCTAAGATGCGGGGTGGGTGGACCCTCCTTCCGGGACACTAAGGCCTGCATCAAGGAAGCCCATTGGATCCCCTCCATGATGTCATAATCTACAACGTGGACCCGCCTGTCATGGACCACGGCCTCTAAAATCGCCTGATTGGCTGTGAAGTGCCCAAATTTAACGTAAGGCGACATGTCCTGGAGCAGTTGAAACGCAGCGATCACGTCCGTCGGATGGTGGCCATGGTCTCGGTGGGCCCCATTCCCAATCAAGTGCTTACCATGCAAACCCCCGGCGCCTTCTAGCAAACCCTGGAGGGCCTCGGTAAAATACGCCGCCAGCCTCTCCATGTTAGAACCGTCAGTTGGAGAGACCAACTCCTTGAGCCGAACCAATATCACCCGAACCAGATCTCGGCTCTTGTTTGCGCCGGTCAGCGCCTCCGCCGCTGCCATCAACAGATGGACTAGCCTCAACCCTTTCGAGTCCTCGCCGTTAGCACCGCCGTTTTCGTCCGTCAACGTCATCATTTCCCCGGACGACGTCGTGTCAGCAGACGCTTCTAATTCTAGAGGCTCGTCCTGGGGTGACAACGAGTTCAGTTCAGTGCTGCCGTCTTGGTCTTCCATCATCGACTCAATGAGCCCGTGAAAGTCGTCGCCGGCGAGCTGGTCGGTCGGCGCCAGCGCGTCCCAGTCGATCACCGGAGACCAGTCGTACCAGTGCTCGGTGGAAACGGTGTTGATGCTCGTGGTGGTGGTGCTGCAGCCGGATAAATCGAGATCGAGGTCATGCCCACCAAAGGTTTGATCAATGGCCATAGCCATAGCTGAGCTCAACAGCAACTGGGTCATGCCAGTTGGATTAATGGGTTTTCGTTTTGGTGGTGAAGTGTTGGTAGAGTTATAGAGGGATCGGAGGAGAAGGAGGTGGAACAAGAGACAGTTTGGAGTATGTTAAGCTAATACTTGAGATTAATTATCGACTAATTGATGGGCTCATCATGCCCAAGGTTGAGTTTGGTTTTATACACTGCGGGTCTTAATCAGACATGATTATATTTAATTAACTGTACACTGGTGCCCCTAAGTTTGAGCATATTTTCAAACCTCAAACCACCTGCCTTCCAAAAACAAAACCTCAAACCACCCAATTAATTAGTTTAATTAATTTAAATAATTGGGTTTGGGGGGGGGGGGGTATCTTTTTATGTTTGTGTTGTGGGTTATTTTATTTTTATTTGTTTTTGTGTTTAACTTCAAACATTAAAGCACCATTTTTTTTATAGGTCCGTCTACGGTATCTTAATAAAAAAATAAGGTATCGATACTATTTAATTTGAACGTTAATTGTAATGCAATAACGTCAAACTATAATATACTACCTTAACAATGTAATCCAACGTCCACACCATAAAGGGCAACCTTGGTATAGTAATACCAACGTCATTTGGTGTAATTAAATATAACGTTAAGAAACTTATGTAACCTTGGGGTATAAATTTGAAAGATTACAATGTAACTTACAACGTCTACACCGTAAAGGGCAACCTGTTGTAACACGATTACGATGTTGTGTAAGTTCATAATATTCCTTAGTAATAACATACGTCTATACTATAATAGTACGTCATTGATATAATAATAAACGTTAATTTTTTATTCAATCACATTGAAGTACAAAAACCTACCTTGACAATATAATAGAGTGTCCACAATGTAACCGACAACCTTGTTATAGTAATAATCACATCATTCATTGCCATTAACTTGAACCTTATCATAATTATGTAACCTTGGAGTGTAATTTTGAACCATCATAATGTATTAAAGGTAAAGGATGTGAAGGTAAAAGAGTTCCACATCGGTGAAAGGAGAAACAATGTAAGGGCTTATAAGAGGTTGGGATACTTTCCATATTGCCAATTGGTTTTATGGTGGAATCCCAACATTCTTCATGGTATCAGAGCAAGTTGCCCCACATGTGAAGTGTTACAGCCCATTCCAAAATTTATAGTATTTTATTTTCCGAAGCTGTGAATTGACCAAAATGCCCCTAGTTGAGCAATGGTTGACTTTTGTTAACTTTCGTGTCGTGACAAGTACGGCATTTTCTTAGTTTTTTCTTGATGTGCTTGTCGTTACGAACCCGTGGACCCGAACGGAATGGATTTCAGAGTTGGAACAAAGATTCTATAGAACGTTAAGTTCAAGGGCATTCTCGTAATTTTCACGAGACTCGTATTTTGTTGTTTGGGTTTTGGGTCCCGTGGGACCCACTTTATTCCCTTCACTCCCTCACTCTATGTGCAATTCTCTCACTTTCTCTCCCTCTCCCGTGTCTTCCTCCCCTGACCAAACAAACACAAACCCCATGGCAGCTGAGCGGCCATTCCCAGTGAACCGCACCACCCAACCACCATCATTAGAACCCTCTCCTTGCCATGAACCTATCCCCGACCCTTGTTTCCTAAAAATCGAACGGCAAATCGGCAAATCGGCAAATCAAGAAACTCCAACGAGGAGGAATTTCCCGACGAGTTTCTCGTCAATTCGGGACTCGATCGACCTTGTTCTCACAGCCAATCGACTCCTCGGGAGTCCTAGCCTAACATCCAAGTCTTGCATGCACGATTTTACCTCGGAAATTGAAGATTGAAAACGGCCATTTTTCAGGCCGAGACTTTCGAGCCATTTTCCGACCATCTCCGACCACCTTTTGACCTCGAGTTAGGTAAATTCAAACTCCCCTCATCCTAAGCTTCATTTCGACATATTATATGTGTAAAATGGTTGAGTTTTGAAGCTTTTATGACCTTCTGAAGTTTTTTGGCAAAAACCCATATTTGACCAAACTCAGGCCGGCGGACGGCAGACGACTGCGGCGATGCGGGAAGTGGCACTGGCGAGCCAGTCCACACTGGCGAGCCAGTCCACACTGGCCTGAACCTAATCCAGATCCGGTTCTGACATCAGCAAACCTGGTTCAGATCCGGTTGGACCGGGAATATTCCAAGGTATATTCCTTATTCAAACTAAAGGCGTTAACAGAATACTATCTAACGCATTTAGAATATTCCATTAAAGTTAACAGCGCGTGACCGCACATGGTGACCATCTGCCAACGCGTGATGGTGCGTGAGACCTCACATCGGCTCATGGCGGCGCGTCTGGCGGTGCATTTGGGTTTTCAAATACCGAAAACCTTAATTTGAGTTTCGTTTTTCGTTTTCTTCGTAGTGTTGGGTTAGTTTACTAAGTTTGGTTGTTCTACTTTAGGAGTGACAACCCAAGGACTACGGAGAGCGTACAAGCAAGGGATTTTAACTACAGTCACTGTGAGTGGGCTTTTCTTTCTAAATCTATATCTCAACGTATGATTGGGAAATGGGATTTATGTTAAACATTGTTATCTTACTTGGTTTTAGAAATTCAAATATTTTAGCGAACTATCGGTATTTCGACTTATGGTATTTGTGATTACCACTTTAGAATGTTTTATGTGTTGACATATTTGGGAACACCACTTTGAAACACTTTACTACTCGCCTTACTTTTGGAAAGGCAACGCTTTGTGCAATACCCCGTTTTGAGTTACGAGATTTGAGATATTACCCATGGCATGTTTTTATGTGTTTACACCCGCTCATTTAGGATTGCTTACATGGTGTCTAGTACTGTCTGGGGCCAAGACCAGCTTCACGTGTATGTTCACATGCACCGATATGTACACTTTAGATCCATTGTAGGTGCCAACCTGTTCTAGTTGTTTTTACTTCTAGAACTCATTGTGATGCGCTTAGCGCCAACTTCACGTGTAGCACTTGAGCGTAGATTAATACACCCAGCCTGTTCATGTCAGAATCTCTCTGCATGAGCTCGTGTGTCTGCATTATCCAATGAGCATACCTTATTTATTTATCTCTGATTATGTGATTTACCTACTTTCACTGATGCCATGGAACTTCGTGCTACTTTTGAGTTTCACTTGTTGATTTCCACTTATTGGTTTCTTCTGAAAGATTTTATTTTGAGGTATTATTGTTTATCTAACCGTTTTGGAAAATAATTGACTTTATACTTTTACGCTGATTTTCATACTTACTATGTAGTATGATTTTGAAATTATTACGGGTTTTTACAGCGAGGGGTTACTACTTTCAGAAAAGAAAAGGTTTGAGAAAACTATTGTTTTTGCCCACTCACACTTTTCTGTTTTGCACCCCTCCAAGATTTAGTAGGCTTTGGAGCTCTTGAAGTCGGGACGCAGTGGCATTGTTCCCTCTTCAGTGTAGGGACTATACTTAGTAATTGTAATTACCACCTTCAGCTGATTCACTTTAGTATACTTTTTGCTCTGTAAAGTTAGAAGCTCTGGTATTTTTATTAGTTCACACACACTTCTGCGCACTCAATCTTTATTTTATTCAAACTTCCTTTTTTTCCTTTAAATTACTTCTTCCTTCAAATGGCGTTCATCACCCTACAAAGTGGTCAGCCAGCACACCTCTATTTTTGGATGTCCACCTGGATATCCGGGTCGAGGTGTGTCATGAAGCCCGACGGTCACACGTGCTTCACATAACCCAAATCATGTTGTTCACGTGTTTGCCTTGAAAATTCATCACACGTAAGGGGGCGCGTGAGGATGTGAAGGTAAAAGAGTCTCACATCGATAAATGGAGAAACCATGCAAGGGCTTATAAGAGGTTGGGTTACTCCCCATATTGCCAATTGGTTTTATGGTGGAATCACAACTTTCCTCAATCTGCCCATGATATTTAAGGTTTAAATGGTTAAAAAAAATTATTCTCTACCTCATTTAAATACCATACTATTTCTTAGCTAAATTTGGGTGAGGGACTTCCAAGTTCCAAGGAATTGAAGCCAAATAGTAAGAAATCTACTATACAAGGAAATTGTTCAGTTCCAGAGCCAAAGATCGTAGTTCTCGAACGAGCAATCAAAAAGATTATGCGCATATGATCTCCAACTCCTAGGGTTTTACGTCTCAATCCCGTTGGTGCTGGTGCCGATCAACCATTACTGCATACCGCGACAATGATTCCATAAAAATGGACATATGCACTTCATGAGTATTACAAAAAGCATGTGAAAAGAATTTGCAATGACAATTTGAAATTAGTCATTTACAAATTTCTCAACTTTTGTAATAATTATGTAGCGCATTTCTAATCACCTTTGTAGTTTATTTCTTCATTACTTTAGTCTAAACCCCTTAAAAAATTTCTTATTCAAACATAACCTTAATAGCTCGACTGCTCTCAATGAATTTCCTATTTTTAATTACCGTCATATTTTGCATTAGCTATTCTTCCAAATAAAAGAAACGTCTATCAGTTTAATTTTTTCTTAAATAAAAATGTCAGTTTTATGCACAAAACAAGCATGGGGAATACTTGGGTACTCACTAGTGAGTACCCTATATACTCACTTTAATAATTTGGCCCAATGATATTTTAACACATATTTTATTGTTTTAAAAAATAAAATATATGCTATAATTTTTCTTGGGTTTTTAAAAATAAGAAACACATGTCATCTTTTGATTGGGCCAAATCAGAAAGTGAGTATATAGGGTACTCACTAGTGAGTACCCAAGTATTATCCTTTGTTTCCCACCCTCAAATGATAGTGATGTTCATTACCCTATTTATTACTATTGGATGAGTTTAAATTTCAAGAGTTATGTAGTAAATAAATACAATCTCAAAATTAAAATTCATCCAATAATAATAAGTAAGATGGTAAGTATTACCACCACTTGAGGTGAGCAAAAGTGCACCCCACAAACAAAACAGATCTTCTGAACCTTTTTTGCGAGATTGCATGCTCTTTAAGACTTTAACATGTGTTTCCAATACATTAACATAATGCAGAAATTAATTAAACAAAAAATACGTACGAGAACTCCACATGTTTTCCATGAGAAAAACCTAACGACCAATTTTTTTCTTCTATTCATCCTTTTCATTGAATAGCGAGTACAAAGGGTGTGGTAGGGTGAATTTCATATAATATATGTCTCTATATATATATATGTGAATAGTAAATTAGAAAGGAAAAAAACCCGCAAATAACTTTAAGTTTTATTAAAAATATGACATGAGCTCAATTAAAGAAAAACACTTTTTATATATCCACTGGTCATGGTCTAATTGATTTTTAGCTGTGAAGTTCTATGATGTTACAAAGTAAGTTTGAGATTTCTTTAAAATATTGAATTTAAAGTGTTTTTCTCTAATGTGTGATATTATCAAGAATTTATGTGTGAAAACCCAAAAGAATTATTTTTCATCATTTGGCTCTTAGTTTAGTTGTTTCTCTTTTCAATATTGAAAGTGAAAGAGTTTTTGTAAATTCAACCGATTGATAAAAGCAAAATATATTTGCATGCTACATGTATTAAGTAATTAAACTTGCTTGTTTTTGCATTGAGAGAATACAATAATTATTAACCATCCATCAATAGTTAGCAAATTTTTTTTAATATAATGATATATTTACACTAAAGAAAGAAAATAAATTGATATCGGACTCGCCATTCATAAGATTCAAACTTAAGACCTCACACTTACAAGTGAAGAAAAATATCACTAAACCATAGAACCAAGTGACTAAAGTTTGGGAAGTGTTAAAATTAAGAAAAGCATAGTGGCGTAGTGGAAATATGAGAAAAAACAAGTGCTCCACAGCATATTAAACAAGCAATCCCTGAAGTGTAACGCAGGAGAGCGACCACTTGTATAAGTTGTATTCGCGTAGAAATCATCAAACTGAAAGCTCCGTTGCGAAAAGGGCTTTTGGACAAAAGCTCCATAAAAACACAACCTTTGTTTGTGGCACTTACGATTCAGTTGTTGCAAAGGGTTCAAAAGCTTCCTCTGAATGTTTGACTGCCATGCAAAATCACCACATCAGCATCCTTGTCACGTCACTCTTGCCGGCTCGACCGGCTCAAGCTCAACTTACTTCAAACTTTTTTGATGAGAATGCGATGGGTTTGAATCGTATCAATCCAAAACGAGAGAGAGAGAGATGTGTTTTGCTAATTAGTTTGAATTGCTCAAATCTTGATTGTCTGACCCACTAAGTTCGTTTTCTTTCATTTTCAATCACTAATTTTACACAGAGAATGTCTTTGTGAGTGGGTTAGATAACACCAAGGGCTTCACCACCCCATGGGTTCTCCACTCCTTAATATAAATATACGGTGGTCCACACACTTCTTTTTATCTTTTACACACTTTTTTTAATTTTTAGCCAACGGATCGAATGATTTAAAAAATATCAAAGAACAGAAATTAATAGGAGGTATATGAGAGATAAAAAAAAAAAGGGTATGAATAGCATCACCATAAATATATCATTGTATAAAAAAACTTTTATGTAATACGTAATATAACAATTACTTAGTGATTGCAAATAGATAAGGTTATAGTGATCCTAGCTAGTATTGGATGTTAGTATGCGAATTTGA
Source organism: Gillenia trifoliata (assembly GCA_018257905.1). NCBI lineage: Eukaryota > Viridiplantae > Streptophyta > Magnoliopsida > Rosales > Rosaceae > Gillenia > Gillenia trifoliata. The sequence continues at coordinate 14,418,809 of CM031087.1, forward strand.
GCTTATGTAAATTGTTGTTTAAATGTTAATATCTCAGCCAATATCTACGCCAAATTAATAGTGTTTTGATTCATGCAATAGCACACAAATTTGGTCAAATTTTACATAAAACTGTGTTTCTTTCATTTGCGTCACATCATTATGAAGATGTTTTGTTACATACAATATTTGTTACTGAAAGTCAAAAATAAGACAGTTGCCCTAGAAAATTTTACGCCAAAGGTATGTCTCTCATCATGATTCAGAGGTTTTAATCATGAATTTACTGGCTTTTAATTAATGTTTTAGGGTCAAAGTTTCTTTTCGATGAAGTTATACCTCAAATTAGAGTCCATGATTTGTCTTTTAAGGCAGCCAACAACAGTAAGTAAGATGTAACAATGAAGTTAAAGTTGTTAGGGTAGATTGGCTCGGAGTGGACTAGGTTCAAGAACTAAGTTGAATTGGCTTGACTTGGATTAAACAGAATAAAAATTGTGAAGCATTTGGTGCAGGACTAAATTATGGCCTAAAATATTTTTATAAAACCACAATTTTTTTTTACCATTTTTTAATTCATTTTTCTCAAAAAACAAACAAAAAAAATCTTAAGCTTCCCCACCGTCTCCCCCCTCCCTCCCTACCTCCCTCAATCTTTTTCTCCTTCGCTCACTCAACCATGGCAGACCCACCTCGATTGCCAAATCCCAAGCCATGGCTTCATTTTTCTCTTGCTCTCTCTCGACTGCTGCCTTCTCAACTTCTCTTTCCACCCCTCAATCTCGTTTTTCACTTTCTCTCTTCCACCGTCTCTGCCCCTTGTTGAAGTCAGCTCTGCTTGTTCGCACTCTCCTTGAGCGACGACGTGGTCAATCTGGTCGACCAAGCACCGTTGATCGATCCCTCTGAAACCAAACTGCTAAATTCCCTGCATCGCCCCCACAAATAGACGAGATCAATTTGCTGGTATTCTCTCTCGTCGACGACGTCGTCTATCTGTTGTAGGATGAGATTGACGAGGATGCAGCTGTTGTTGATGTACAAAGGAGAATGTGAAGGCACGATTAGAGGGGGTCTTAGCAATCCCACGCTGAGGAACGGGACTGCTAGCACCGTGTTAGTGAAGGACCTAATCTGAATGAGTCTCGGCTAGTTTCATTTATTGTTAATTCTTGCCCAACCAAATATGGGAGACTAGTCCCACTTATAGATATGTAACAAACGGAGGGATTAATTTGTTGGTTTAAACGACACTTTGCAATTTTTATGTCCATATAAATTGCTTTCAAACAGTAAAACTGATCTTCATTATTGTATGCTAGATAAATTATATAATAAGCGCTTCAAATTCATCTGTTTCCTCTCTATATTAAGAACTCGTCCCAGTTATTATCATTTTATAATTTATATATTGTTTTGAGATATATAGTTTTCATTTCTTACAATACGCATGCAAAACTTGCATGTGTGGTGCATGGTATAAGTTTCTATTGGTAAGCATATGTAGGCAAACAAAAGTTTTGAGATTGAATAATTTGCCGTATCGGATGCCCGATGGCGAATCTATAGTAATATCAGTACTAAAAACTTTTAAGATTGAGGAGGTACCTATTAATCAAAGACTGACTTATGTCTCAAGTAATTAAGAATATTTATTCTAACATTTTAGTTTCAATTTCTCTTTCCAATATTGTTTGTATATAAAAAGAAAGGGATATAGCTACTCATTTTGTCCAAAATGAGTTAATACGTATGAATCGAGGAAAGCATCATGCAGCACACACTAAAACCCGCATTTTTCTTCTATCTTCTTCGCTATTTTAACTTTATCAGCTAAAATCTGTTCAAATATATATACCAACAAATTTTGTAAAATTATTGTCTACGGTACATGCATTTACTTAATACATTCATTATCTAACAGTTATATATGCAACAAAAAAAATGAGAATATCATATCTAACCATATCTAACCGCTAGATAATAAATATATTAAATAAATACATGTTTCGTAACCAAATCCGAGATGCATGTTAAAAATTATAAATTCACCGATATATTACTTAATATTTTACCTTTATTGTTTTGTTAAAGCCATATTCACCTCTTAACTAGACCCACCAAATATTCATTCTCTACAGACAAGTCCCAAATCTCAAATCCATCATGGCCAGCCAATGGAAGTGATAATAGCACAATAAACAAAGTGAACTTAATCAATCGCCAGGATTATTGTAGATGAAGTGGAACCAAAAGTCAACAATATACAATAGGGAAAGTCAGCTCAGCAATCCTTGATAAGGACTGTACGTGACATTCCAAAATAAGAAGAATGGATAGACGTCTAAGCTAGGAGTTGTATACTCAAAGAGGAAACAAGTATGTTAACTTTCATTGATAAAAGAAATATTAAGACAATAGGAGCATAAATAATTACGGGTTAAATGAATTATTTGAGGAGTGACATGTTAATTAGGCGCTTGATTGGATCATAATGCTAATATAATCTAAAGGCCGGCATGTTTCTCAGAGAGAAGCACGCGCATTTTTTGGGCACTCCATAGCTCAGTCACCTGCGGGACGGCAGAGATAGGTTAAAGAGACTGTTAACCCATTGATGACATCATATTTATACATGAATTATTCCCTTATTTCTTACATTTTATGCTATGTTTTCTTGTGAAATTGGTTTTTTGATGTGTCTAGTGAGCGTTTTATAGATAATCGACTCTAGAGAAGACTTTGGAGTTATTTGGTAATTTTGAGGCTAAAAGGGTCAAAGTTGGGAAGAAATGTCAAAGAAGTATTCTAACGAATCATTAGTGTCTAATTGGATGTTCAATGTACAAATTAAAGGCTACTGTTTGGCAATTGCAACTGGAGCTGGAACTTTCTGTGCAGAACTGTCATATTCGTTGGGCTGTCAGAAAATCATCAGGATGAACTGGGTGTTGGGTCACATATGTGTGGAAAGCTCTGGATGTCTAGTTTCCACAGGATTTTACAGATCATGATTCCGCTGCTTTTAGAAGAAATTATACCTGTTTTGCTGTGAGAAGGTCAGTTCAGGAATTCTACACGATTTTGAATAAGTGGCATACAAGTTAATGTCTCTGGTAGGTCAAGTCGTGGAAGGTTTTTGGGCAGTTAGGAGGCATCACACTCTTGTCTAATTCAATTAAAAGACACTTATAATTGCTCAAGACAATTGGAGTTTAGTATGAGTAAGGAAACCACAGTCTAACGACATTGGGATTTCTATTTGGGCTGGAATTCAATAAAGTAGCAGGGGCTGACCTAAACTCTATTTTTCTATGCTTATATAAAGGAGCCAGAGATGTTTTACCGGGGGGACGTTTTTTAGAAGAGACGCAGCAGCTTTGCAGAATACTCAAAGCTGGATTTCCATTGACGATTAACCTATGGAGGAAGCCAGACTCCAAGGGTTCTCTAAGGGTTTTTCAATATCTTTTTCAAACTTTATATCTATGATTTTCATAATTATGATGTTCTATAATTTAATGGCTATGAGTAACTAAATTCTTTACTAGGGATTCGATGTAGCCTTCATGATAATTCTCTGTCTTAGTTAACTTTATTCTTTTATCAATTTAAAGGTCTCTAGTTTCATTCATTGTGCTTAAATCATTCTTTGTTTTCGTGTTATTGATTAGCTACCTTTAATTTGAATGTTTAGATGTATGAGACAAGGTTATAGTCGACGCCATATGCTTAGCCTTGAGATAGCTCTCTTGAATAAATGAATTGTTGTTGATGCAGATGTCAAGCTAAGACACTTTTGGTTCTTTTTGTTCTTCTATAATTAATGGATTTTTTATTATTGACTTAGACTAGACGCCATGGTTAAGTTGATGGTTAAAAGTACTTGGTTACACCCGGACGCCTAACGGACAATCATAATAAAGATAAGAATGAACCCTAAAACCTAAATTGAATTTTTCTTCACTAAGTTAACTAATGACATAGAATTGGATTGATATGGTGAAATCGAATACCTAGTGTTTCAACCATTGTTTTCAGAAATTAATTACAAACTCTCTTTTAATTTACTGCGTTTTAGATTACTTGATCTCAAATCAACTTCTCTTTGGTTAATTATTTGAACTTTGTAGTTTAGGTTTTTTTGTTATTTGTATTCTTTTGGTCATTGCGTAATTGGACTTCATTAGGTAACTTTACAAATCTCTGTGGATACGACACTCATATTTGTTTGCTATACTATCATATTGATTCGTGCACTTGCGAGAAATAAAATTTGTCATCACCCATCAATTTTTCTTTCTTGAGGATTTTCTTTATTTATTTTTTATTTTGGAACAGTTCACATGAATAAGTAGCAGTCAATACTGTAAGGGACAAAATATTACAATGAGATGAAGAAAATGATCCTAAGAAGAGGATACTTACAAGCAATAATATTAAAAAAAAAAAAAAAAAAGAGAATAATATTCACAAAATGTTGCAAGAATCAGAAAGGAGGAGGAAATTCATAGAAACCAACGCATTCGAGGTTGAAAGATCATGTGATAAGATCAAAACTCTCTAATCACCTTATGATTCCAAAGCACTATTAACAGTCAATCCAACAAACTCAAACAATGCACATCCAGTATTATGAAACTATTCAATTACCTTAAATCAACCAAAACTCGAATATAGTTTAGAGCACCACACTCGCCTAGAGCATTTAGCAAGACTACAAAAACTCACCTAAAGCGAGACTGCAAAACACATTCAACTCACATTGAATTTATGTAATTATTACAAACACACACTAAAGCCGAAAGATCCACTAGTCTTCTCCACCTTTACATCGTAAAATTGACGGGTCTAGCCAACAGCACTAACAAATTCACCACTAATCAAGGTGAACCCACCACAAATTTTACCATGCAAGGAACTTCATCCATAAATCTAGTCAAGGAAGACATATCCAACATGAATCTAGCCCACGAGCAATTAGGACAAGAACATATGCAGAGCAGTTCTAGGAGAAATCCCCTAGAACCTCTATGGTTTCTCAAAGGTCCAAAACCTCTCTAGTTTCTAATGTCATGTTGTAACACAGAAAGTGAAGATTATAGTTATTGAAACAGAATGACGTCATTATTACTGTCATAAATTGTGTTTACATTACAGACATTCTTTTACATTGTCAAAGTAGACTGTTATGCATAAGCGTGATTACATTACAAAAATATGTTTAAAATTAAAGATAATTAGTACTTCTTTTCTTTAAAGGGTACCGTAGACTAACTGTACAACTACAAATAAAAACTCCCATAATAAATATATACGAAATTGATGAAAGCTCCTCGTTTCCATAGTATAAGAGAAACATCTTAATTACCATATCTAATCTATAGTTGCAGTACGGGAGGTGACAAGAGTAGTAGGGTAAAAGCCATTTATCATATTATTAATCCAAGTCAAACCACACTACTATTGGCCACAACTTATGGACGTATACGGAATATTATATAGGTTTTGATCTGAGTTATTGTCAACCCGGTCGCTATATAACTTAAAAATTCAACCAATAGAAATATGCAATCATTATATACCCTATAAATACTAGAGTGATGTAAGATTCTTCGTCGGTTCCAATAGCAATGAGATTCCCTTATTAATTTTTTTTTTTTGCCCATGGAGTTAAAATATGTATAATATGATGGAGTTGTGGTACATGCCAGCATATGTTCATTAACCCCTTCATTTTCTGGTTAGAGAATGATCCTAGGTCAACCTTGAGTACTTACAAATGTAAGTTTATTAGTTTTTCCCTTTCTTTTAGGCCATCCTTTGAGTTCATGGAAATATAAATTTGTTTTTGTAGCTTCATGCTCATACATCAAATTGTTATGATATGTGTGTTATGAGATAAATTTGGGTGGGGAGTGCCCCAATTCATGTGTGAAATTTAGTGACACCGTATCATATCCAGTTAAACATAATTATGTCATATAATAAAGAATTTGTTGTGGCCAATATTTCGAGGGGTGCCAAGCAAAGGGAAGAGAGAAAGTAGAGAAGGCTTCGAGGAATTATACCGTATTGTGGTGTGTATATTCCTCATGCCAGTGCCTTTATTTATAGGAAATAAGTACAATTACATTAGGAAACTAATCCCATACATAATGGAATATCCTAATCCATATCTACCTAGGAGGTGGATTTACACAATCACATTTAACACATGTTATATTTTATCTACAACACTCCCCCTTGAGTGTGCAAATACTCAAGTAGATATCGCATCAGATCTTCAGGATGATAGTTGATGAAGTCGTCTCGTAGGCACAGTAGAGAACACTCGAGTCTCATATAGGGAACTTGGATATAAAAAGAATAAAAACTCTCACAAAACCTGGCTATGGTAAAACCCAAGACGGGACAAAACCCATAGTCTAGGAGAAAAGTGAGTTAATGCAATGTCGATACTTAACATCTTCAAGACGTAAGTAGTAAGAAAACACACAAGGGTATGACCAGCCCAGAATGGGTGCCTCGTTAAAACCTAGTCAGGCAACAAAAACCCAATGGGAAAAATGATCCTGATCGTAGGGAAAAAGAGTACATTAAGGTCAAGCGAGTATACTTCAGGATACTCCCCCTGAGTTCGACGAAACTCCCCCTGAGAACCACAAGCGTAGCAAATGAGAAAATTTGCACATACCAAATCCTCGAACAAGCTTCTTCGGCAATGACTTCGTGAAGAGGTCGGCAAGGTTGTCTTCGGATCAGATATGCTTGACTTCAATCTTCTGATGCTCATGCTGATATGATGTAGACGCAATATGCTTGGTGTTGACTTCTTGGATGTATCAGGTTATGGTCTGGTCGATACATGCGGCATTGTCTTCATAGATCGTTGTTGGAACTCAACAAAGGATGAAGAATTACAAGTGCTTCGAATATGCTCCCATGTACACGGGTGGCTTCGTGTATGGCGATGAGCTCGAAGACGTCGCAACTAAGGTCTATTTGGTTGACCTCCAAGATATTGCGGTGTTTCTAACGGTAAAGACATAATCCGTTTTGGAAACGTGCCTTGTGTGGAACAGACGGATAGTCTGTGTCAGCGTATCCCACAAGGTAGGCATCATTCCGATAACCAAGGGGTTGTGGTTAATTCTGAGATGCGTAGGGATAGAATAAGCCCAAATCCGTAGTAACGGAAAAACGTCTTTAACACCTATTTGGTGGTAGCGTGTAGGCGCAGTGTTGTATCTTACCAAAAGATCAACAACGAATGAGATGTCATGCATAATGCAATGAGCTAAGTACAATAAAGCGCTAATTGAACTTAGATATAGAACTTCAAGTTCCACAACCTTTTCAAGGATCTCATTTGCATCTAGCGTATGAATGGTCATGGGTGTACTCAAAGGCAACACCTTCTGGGTGTAGTTCGATTGGTGTACCAGAATACCATCTGAACTTTGCTCGAAACTTCGGGTCGAGACATAAACGAGTTTTCCCAAGATCTTTCATCTCAAATTCCGACTTCAGGTGCGAGGCAGTTTTCTCAAGCTCTTCCAGAGTCTAAGTGAGATTTATGTCATCAACATTGACTGCAACTCTTGCAAATTCGGTTTTGTACACGCAGGGGCATAGTTTATTCACATATCCCTAACTGATCAAATATTCACTTAAACGGGTATACCACATCCGCTCGGATTGTTCCAATCCGTAAAGTGAAAGCCTCAATTCAATAGAGAGGGTGTTCTGTGGTCTAGAACTATTTGGATCAGTCTATAAGTTCTTCGGGAACTTTCACATATATTTCCGTATCAAGATCCCTATAGATACGTTACAACCACGTACATAAGCTGCATATTCAGTTTTTCGAAAACTACCAAACTGATAAGGTAGTGGAACGTTATAACGTCCATTACGGGGGAAATAAGTCACCTCGTAATCAATCTCAGGGCGTTTGAGAGAAACCTTGTGCCACAAGGCGTGCTTCGTATTGCACTATTTCATTCTTCTCATTTCGATTCCTTACGAAAACCCACTTGTAGTCAACGGGCTTCACATGTGGAAGTGTAGGAACTACAGGCCCAAAACACGTTTCGCAAGTGAATCAAGTTCGACCTAGATTGTTTGTTTCCAGTTTGACCAATCGGTTCTACGTCGACATTCATCAACGGAACGCAGTTCGATATCGTCGCTTTTCACTTATTTTGGGTAGCTACCATATACGTGAATATCATCGATGATAATCTCATTCCAATTCCATTAACTCATCCATGCATGCATAATGGACCAAGACTACAGGTCTCGGGATAATCCGGATTAATTTCATGAGGTGGAATGGTTGAGATAGCGAACGAGGAAGGGATTCATTTTATGCCATACTTCTCCACTTCTAGGGAGGTGAATCCTTCGAACTGAATGATCTGTCGCGCTTCAGGCCGAGAACAGATTGATTGGCTAGCCGTCGGCGTACCAGGCCGTCCAACAGGGGCGGCCAAATCGTCCTTCAGGGGCGGCACACCCTTCGAGGATGTTGACTCGACGTCCGTTAGGTACGTCTATCCTTGCAGGCATGTTTGCAGCTGGTATATGTGATCTCGTCACTTAATCTAGATCAGAGAAAGCGTCTGGAGCAATACTCTGAAATCTAGAATATGGGGATCGAGATGAGACATAGTGGGGACGTCCACGATAATTCGCGCCGTTCTTCAGGAACGTTGACGTTCTTATCTCCCTCTAACGGCGGGAGGACTGTCTCATCAAAGTGACAATCCGCAAAATGGCGGTAAAGAGATCGCGTGCAAGGGCTCTAAAGAGCTAATTCGAAGGAGAATCACAATCGACAAAGATTCACATCCTTCTTTGAGGACCCATATTGGTACATTGCGACGGCGCAATATGGCAGAAGGTGCATACCCAAAAATGCGTAAATACGAAACATCAGGTTCGTACCCAGTAACCAATTGTAACGCTATAAAGTATCGGGTAGCAATGGGCCTCAGGCGGACCAACATGGCTGCATACAAGATTGCATAGCCCTAGGCAGAAACCGAAAGCTTGGTGCGTTCACCAAGGTCCGGGCGATCAATTGATAATGCGCTTTATGATCGCTTCTGCGAGGCTATTTGGGGGTTGAACATGGGGAATTCAATGTTCAATTTCAAGCCCAAAAACATGCAATACTTATCGAATACTGTTCGATATAAACTCTCCGGCATTATCCAGTCTTCTAGACTTTATGGGATAATTAGGGTGGTGAGCCCTTAAGTAAGAATTGGCCAGGAGTTTAGCAGCAATGTGTATGTGGACAGACATGTGACCATTGTGTCGATATATCAACCAAAAACCATATTTACATGGTCCGCATTTTTGGTTGGAAGAGTCCACATTATTCCCTTTGATCCACTGTGAAAAGAGGGTTATGTAGTAACTTTGCTAGGGATGATGTAAAAAAATCCAATTTCCCCAACGAGCAGGCTTGGCAAAGTGTGCTTGTAGGCACAAAATCCTTACTTCAGGTAAGGTGATGCATTGTGTAACATATTGCATCGTGTTTTGACCTGAATGTTCCAAACGGTCGTGCCAAAGCAAGTAAACTGCTCGAATCACCCGGCTTCAAGCCAGCCTATATGTGGCATGTCCCAGTTGGGAGGTAGCCCATTGGCCCCAAAACATAGCTTCAGGCTTCATATTTTGGAAGGTGATGCAAAGATACGTCACTCTATTTTCTACAGTGGTTTTTATGATCATTGTTCGCTCGAATATCCTTATAACTCAATGACGTTCTTCCGGAACGGAGAATATAAGGCCCCTTAATAGTAATTCAGTACCATTAATACAACGAGGTGCAGTGCCATTGCCCTTAATCAGGTTAGGTAGACCTGAATTCGTTGCTAGAGGGGTGATTTAGGTATGAAGTTAGTGTGCATAGTCGCACGTTCATCCAGACAACTAACTTCCCCACATTTATACCTTATCACATGTTAATTGAATTCGGTCACATGTATAAGAAACATGATTCAATTAACTCATATTCGAGGACAATATCCATAATAATATCCAACAAATTTAAAGCAAATACCAAAACAATCATCCAAACAAAAAGGAAAAATTGTTCAAAACTTAAACCAAAAGATAGGGGGTTTCGGCCAACAGGGCCTTCCATGTCAAAATTTTGCTTTTCCATATGTGTTAGGTGAAGCAAAATTAGTCTCACAAATTGATTACAGGAATGGTACTCCTCAACAACATTGGTAGGGGCACAAATAAGTGCATAGCCAATGATCTATTCCATCAAAATGGAGGTAGATATTGCACAATTGAGGTTTGGGAATACGGTCCCTTATTCTTGAAGTTTTGGGTCTTAGTTGCCAAGGGATCACGTGTTTGGTCGTGATGCCACCCCCTTGGTTGACCCTGATTCTACCATTATTCAGTACTCTCCAGCCGAAGAAGGAAGAGTATATTCGGTAGGCCTCTGTTGAAGCAGAGCCTTAAGTTCGGTACACCTCTGCCGAAACAGAGCAAGACCTTCGGTACATCCCAGCCGAATCACTGGGGTGCCGCTTTCACTGTTGTGCTTTTCAGTGAGCAAAGTGGTAGTAATCAGATCCGAGAATTTAGTGAACCTCCACTCTCTAAGGTGCTTCTTCAGGAGCATTTTAGAGGTATGGAAGGACGAGAAAATCTTCTCCAGTCAAAGTTCAATCGGATTCTATAAACTTCAAAATTTGTACCTATTCACGGATGGAGTTCAATCATGCCTTGTGTTAGGCAAGATATGTCTTGCTTCGGGCAAGGTATGTCTTGCTTTCGACAAAGTGTGTCTTGCTTCGGGCAAGGTGTGTCTTGCTTCGGGCAAGATCATCTTTGCATGATTAGAACGATCCGTAGAGTGAGTCAAAGAGCCATGGAATCCTCGTCATTGAGGTACTTCCATTTACAATGCTTCAGGCATAAATCTTCGGATGAAGATCATGACGGATGCTTATTTAGCTCTATCCACGTCATTGTTGGCTTCAATGTTTCTCAACTTCTCAGTAGTCAAGTGGAGCTTCACAATTTTGTGCCCATATAAATTAGTTTCTTCCAGAAACTCCCATGTTAGTGAAGTCGAATTTGTTAATGTTCGAAAGTCCACTAGATGGAGGGAACAAAAATTGTGGTTAGTGCTTATGGTTATGGGAAATAAATTCTCCATAATCATAAAAGTTAGAACATTCGGGTTCTAAGACATGGTTTGGTTTAAATTTTCATGAAAACTACGGGTTTCATGGGTATTTAATTTTTAAGGAAACTTCAGGTTTCGTGGCACTTATTCGAAGCTTCGGGTTCGAATTTATGAACTTCAAGTTCATATATACCTGCAAGCAAACGCAATATATATAGAACAAAAATAAAATTTTAACATATATTGTGAATGGGTAGTGAAATATAGGTCTACGGGACCTTCGAGGTTTGCAAATATGACCCAAATACTTTTTGGTGGGTCGTGGTTGGAGCTGCAGGCCCAACTTTTATTTTCTGGGCTGCTGGCCAGCAAGAAAATAAAAAGATTAGAGCAGAAAATAAGCCCAACAGGGGCTGAGGTCCAATTAAGCCCAACAGGGGCTGTGTGAAGGGAAGGAAAGTAGCTGGGCTGCTTAGATAGCCCTGAAAAATCAGGGGGGTCCATCAAGGGCCACGGGCTGGGCTTCTGGCCAGGGGATAGTGCGCTGGGCTGCTGGGCCAGGCGAGGGAGTGGCGCGCCTTGGGCCTGCTGGGCGCCAATCTGGGCGCGGGCCGAGGCAGCCATGGGCCAGGGATGGTGAAGGCCCGCTGGGCTGCTGGCTCAGCTGGGTAGGCCGGCTCGGCTGGAGCGGCTTGGCTCGGCTTGAGTCAGCGGCTTGGCTGCAGGCCAGCGGCTCGGCTCAACGAATCCGGCTCGGGTTCGGCTCGGCTTCAGGCCGGCTCGGCTCCGAGTTAGGGTTTTTTTTTTTTTTTTTCTTTATTTTTCAAAAAAACGAAAATTTTTTTTCGGTAAAGAATTTCCAGTTTTTTTTTCAGAAAAACGAAATTTGATGTTTTTTGTAGAAAAGCGAAAAAAAATAAGAAAAAAAACCCTTGATTTTTCCTTCGTTCACACGATCATCAATTCACTTAATATATTTCAGATATATTAAATGTCGATGTTAACACAATATTTGCAGAAGATCAATAATTCTTTAAACGCAGAAAATTGGGTTATGCATCATGGTGAAGGTTCATGCAATCAGGTCTGACAAAATATCGACAATCGAGACCGTGTTTTAGAAGAACCTGGATTGATGATGATGATTGTTGAACAATTTGTTTGCAGGATTGCTTTCAACTCCGGATTTCCATCGTCAATGCGTTGAATCTTGTTCAAAATAACAGGGGAAAAATTGAATCAATAGCAATATATTAATTCAATAAAAATAAATAAATCAAAGTAAAAACTATTGAAATTAATACTCCCCATGATTGAAGATGGCCAAAACTCCGGTATAATTCTCTTGAGCACAGCGGAAAGAGCGTGCTGATAACGTGTTGTGGCCAATATTTCTGAGGGGGTGCGGCAAGCAAAGGGAAGAGAGAAAGTAGAGAAGGCTTGAGGAATTATACTGTATTGTGGTGTATATTCCTCATGCCAGGTGCCTTTATTTATAGTGAAATAAGTACAATTACATTAGGAAACTAATCCCATACATAATGGAATATCCTAATCCATATCTACCTAGGATTTACACAATCACATTTAACACATGTTATATTTTATCTACAACAGAATTTGAAATATAAATAAAATTATTACACGTCATATGTTTTAATTAGGCAATACTGATATATTGTGACAAAGAGAATGTAATCAAACAATAACCATAAAAAAACCAGTAGCTAAAATCCACCAAAAAGTACGAGAAAAATCTCAAATTTTATCAACTGAAAAAAATAAGATAGATAACAAACATAATGCCTAAATGGTCTACTTATAGGGACTGGCTACAGTGCTCGCAAGCATTGGATGCTCATACCGATCTCACCCTCCTTCCCCCCCTCTCTCCTCCCTCCTCCCTCCTCCCTCCTCCCTCCTCCCTCCTTTTAATGGTGAGATCGATGTGAGCATTCAATGCTTGCAAGCACTGTAGCCTACTCCCTACTTATAATGCCTCGTAGCCCTAGGAGTCCAAACATGAATAGAATTAAACAAATAATAAGACACTAAAAATGTTCTTAAAACTTAAAACCCTAATAAAACATTGCTAACCATAAAATTTGGCTGAAAAAGTCCATATGTCGCAACCAAACCGTGAGTTTAATGCACGTCACTGTTCTCTTTGAAGGCGCCTTGGTCTTTTTGGCTTCAGGGTCAGGTTTTTAAACCTTTTATTGGTCTTTCATGGTAGTGTTGTAAATAATATTGACACGTGATAAATGTAATTGTGTAAATCTTATGTAGATATGGATTGAAATATTCTCACCATCCTAAAATCCTTGTTCTATTATAATTATACTTCTTTCACTATAAATAAAGGCACTCTTCTCTCTCTGCTTTACAATAAATAAAGGCACTCTTCTCTCTTTCTCTTTACTTTTCTCTTTGCCGCACCTCTCAATAAAATAGGCCACAACACGTTATCCGCACGCACTTTTCGATGTGCTAAAGAGAATTATATTGGAATTTTGGTCATCTTCAATCATGGAGAGTATTATTTTCAATAATTCTTATTTTGATTTACTTTTTATTTTATTGAATTAATATACTTGCTATTTATTCAATTTCCTCCTTATAATTTTATATTGAACGAGATTCAAGGCATTGAAGATAGAAATTCGGAGTTGAAGGCAATTCTGCAAACAAATTGTTCTACCATCATCATCAGCAATTCAGGTACTTCTAAAACTCGTTCTCAATGTCGATATTTTTTTATGATTGTGTGAACAAAGGAAAAATTAGGGTTTTTTTCGTTTTTTCTGAAATTTTTATTTTGTATTTTTGAAAAAAAAAAAAAAAAAACCTGAAGCCGAGCCGGCTTGTAGCTGAGCCGAGCTGCACCAAGCTCCAGTTGAGCCACCCCGCCACTGTTAAGCTTGCACCAGGCCACATGAGGCCTTAGGCCTCCTCGTTTGTCACAGCCCATCCACTGCACCGACCCAAACTGGGCCTTTTTCCTTTTTTTTTTTTTTCTGCAGCCTGGCCTATGCAAACATAACCGGCCCTATGTGGGCCTGGTCTAAAAATCAGCCTTTTTCCTTTAATTATTTGTTGGGCTTTAATATTACAGTATTTTTCCAGCCTTTGTTGGGCTCGACCCTGCAGCCCGCACCCCTTAGCTGGCCTGCAGCCCAGCTATTTATTGTTTGGGCCTGCAGCTCCAAATCTGGTCTACCCAAATTATTTGAGCCTTGACTTTCACACCCTGTAGGCCCCGTAGACCTACATTCATCTATCTGTTTCTCCTATGTATATTGCTATTGTTCTATATATTGCGTTTGTTTGTAGGTACCAATAAACTTGAAGTTCATATTTTTAATTCGAACCTGTAGTTTCGAAAAAGTGCCATAGAAACATTTTTGTTAGGTTTCCTAAAACTCACCACTCATGTACAGACCCGAAGTTCTCCATGATTAATCCACTAAACCAAACTCATGTCTTAGAACCCGAATGTTCTAACTTTTATGATTATGGAGAATTTATTTCTCATAAGCACCAACCACAATCTTGTTCCCTCCATCCAGTGGATTTTCGAACCGTAACAAATTCTATTTCACTGACATGGAAGTTTTTGGTAGAAACTACTTTAGGTGGACACGAGTTGTGAAGCTCCACTTGACTACCGAGAAGCTAAGAAACATTGAAGCCAACAATGGCGTGGATAAAGCTAAATAAGCCTCCATCATGATCTTCATTTGAAGACTTATGCTTGAAGCATTGTAAATGGAAGTACCTCGATAACGAGGATTCCATGGCTTTTTGACTCACTCTACGAACCGTTCCAGTCATGAAAAGATGATCTTGCTCGAAGCAAGAAATATCTTGCTTGACGCAAGACATGATTGAACTTCATCTGTGAATAGGTACAATTATGAAGTTTATAGAATCCGATTGAATTTTGACTGAAAAAGATTTTCTCGTCCTTCCATGCTTCTAAAATGCTCCTGAAGAAGCACTGTAGAGAGCAGAAGTTCACTAACTTCTCAGATTTGATTACTACCACATTGCTCACTGAAAAGCACAACAGTGAAAGTGGCACCCCAATGATTAGGCTGGGAGGTACCGAACGATATAGACCCAGCTTTGGCTGGAGCATACCGAATGGTGTGACCCAGCTTCGACTGGAGTCTACCGAATGGCATGCCCTGCTTCGACAAGGATGTAACAAAGGTCACGCTCTACATCGACAGAGGTGTACCAAACACAAGGCTTTCCTTCGACAGACGCCTACCAAATCTACTTATCCTTCTTCGGCTAGAAAGTACCGAATAGTGGTAGAATCAGGGTCTACCAAGAGGGTGGCATCACGACCAAACATGTGATCCCTTGGCAACTAAGACCCAAAACTTCAATAATAATGGACAGTATTCCCGAACCTCAGCCGTGCAAAATCTACTTTCGTTTTGATTGAATAGATCATTGGTTATGCACTTAGTTGTGCCCCTACCAATATTGTTAAGAAGTACCATTCCCATAGTCAATCTGTGAAACTAATTTTGACACACCCCGCCCAAACAAATCCACGTGGACATCGAGTTTGGGGCGTGCTGGCCGACACTTGTAAGTGACGAAGTCATAATAATCATGACAACACTTGTTTAAAATAAACTCAATAGTAATTAAGTTCAACATGCACAAGGTTCAGAGCGTTTAAGAATAAGCAACAGAATAAAAGTTCAAATCAATCTCTTAAAATCTTATCCACAACACATATGGATATTATTAAGAAACTGAAGGAAAGATAAATCCCTACATTGTGGAGATGAGTTCAGAGCTGCCAGTAAAATGTCTCGACGTCACCTGATGCACTGCTACTAAGTCCTAAAGGGGGCGCAAAACAGAAAGTGTGAGTGGACGAAAAATAAAGTTTTCTCAACCCTTTTCTCTTTTCAACATATTAACCCCTTGTTTGAAAATCAGTATAGGTATAAAGTCATACTACCATAGTATATGTCAAATCATACTTTATATATAACTGAAAATTAGATCTCAATGTATAAACCTTAATGAACTAGTTGTATTTCCAAAAGTCATATTACAATATAGTTCAATAAGTATAATAAAGAAAACCAACACAGGGTATATGTGCAATCACCCATGTACGTGTGGAGGAACCTCATCCCAACCCCATGCAAGCACTTTACGTTATCAATCCATTTGTACTCCTAGTACCACACACATGTAAGCACTTGCGCTAGTAGCGCGTCACACCCGAGTCCTTACGTTGTGGCGCCTTCCCCCAATAATAAACATAAACGTAAGACAAACTTGCACTAAGGTATTTACCGGACAATACCCCTGGAGTACAGTGCGTGTGACCTAAACATGTGAGACTTGTCCTACGGCCGTGAGACGGTACTATAACGTAGTGAAAGCATACCAAGTGTGTATGAAAACATACATATATACATCATGTGTATAAATAAAGAATAACTTAAACTTCATAATTTCACAATTACTCAAACGTTGCATAAATAGGTATACTCATTAAAATCAAATATCAAATACCAATACCTTTATGCATAACCAAAACCATGTTCCAATACCATTTCATAATATATATATATTCATGCTTCAAAATCATTTAAAATCATGTATATAACAATACCATAAATATTTCAAAGCATAAAAACCATTTATTAAAACAAAAGTCCACTCACAAGTACTCGGGAGTATAATCCTCCTCAGTGTCGCGTTCCTCGAAGCGCCTAGACGTATGATGACCTATTTATTAGTAGGGAAAATATTAAAATCATTCCCAAAAGAATAATAACTACCCTTATTAAAAAGAATCTAAAAATCTTCCCGTCGGCGCCAGCACCGCCGTGATAAACTTGCCACTCGCCTCCACGCGCTGGCACGCGCCTCCATGTGCGACTACTGTCACGCTCCGTTAAAGTTAACGGCGTGCCGTTAACTTTAACGGAACCACTAACGCCGTTAACTTTAACTGCGTCCCGTTAAAGTTAACGGAAATCCTAACTGAGCCGTTACACTTAACGGCGTCAATTAAAGTTAACGGAATATTCCGTCGCCTTCAACCTTTTGTCGGTCGCCGGTCGCCTTTGTCGAAGCCGCCGTTTGGTTTGCCAGATTCTGGAAAAATTTGCCGAAATTGTTTCAAAAATTCATAACTTCTTCGTTTCTCAACCAATTTCGACGATCCACATATCAAATTGAAGGTATTGAAGAGTAGAATATTTTCCTATAAATTTGGGGCCGGAAAATGGCCGGAAATGGCCTGAAATTGGCCGGAAAGTCTTGGTCAAACCCTAAATCGGTTCTACTCCAAAACTGCACGAAAATTTAAGTTCTTTATATGAAATCGAACCTACTCAACGTGATAAGACCAATGAAAATGGTTTCGAGGCTTACCTAGGCCGGGATTGTAAGGAAACTCGATGGACAGTTTGTCGTTTTGGTTCGAGTTCGAGAATTCTAAAAGCACAGTCTTGCCGACAACGGTGAGACGATCGCAACGGCTATGGTCTTGGGTGGTGTTTCGACAGTTTTGTGATATTTCCAAATTCTAGGGTTTTGTGTGTGTTTTGTATGTTTTGGTCCAAGACAAGAGAGTGAGAAGGGGAGAGAGAGTGGGTGAGGAGAGAGAGACAGCTACAAAGCAGCTGGGTTAAAACCCACTAAACCCTAATTAACATACAGGCATAAAATTACTAAAATGCCCCTAAACTTTAAAGTTCTGTAAAATACTCATTTTAACTCCAAATTGAGTTCTGCTTGCGTCCACGTGTTCGTATCGACGAGTACTACTTGAATATGTAAAGGAAATAATTTTCACATGTCATTTCAAAAAATTCAACAAAAGTCAACATTTGTTCACTAGGGGTATTTTGGTAATTTTACATGAAATTTTGGGACAGGTTGTAACAAATTTTGCTTCACCTAACACATCTGGAAAAGCAGAATTTTGACATGGAAGGCCATGTTGGCCGAACCCCCTATCCAATTTGGTTTACTTTGTGAACAATTTCTTATGTTCTCGGATTCAAGTTTGGTGTTTGTTTTAGTTATGGATATTATTATGGATATTGTCCTCGAATATGAGTTAATTGAATCATGTTTCTTATACATGTGACTGAATTCAATTAACATGTGATAAGGTATAAATGTGGGGAAGTTAGTTGTTTGGATGAATGTGCTACTATGCACACTAACTTCATACTTAAATCACCCCTCTAACAACGAATTAAGGTCTATCTAACCTGATTAAGGGCATTGGCACCGTTCCTCGTTGTATTAATGGTACTGAATTGCTATTAAGAGGCCTTATATTTTCGGTTCATGAAGAACGTCATTGAGTTATAAGGATATTCGAGAGAACAATGATCATGAAAACCACTGTAGAAAATAGAGTGAAGTATCTTTGGATCACCTCCAAATATGAAGCCTGCAGCTATGTTTTGGGGCCAATGGACTGCCTCCTAACTGAGACATGCCACATATAGGTCGGCCTGGAGCCAGGTGATTCGAGCAATTTACTTGTTTTGGCAAGACCATTTGGACACTCAGGTCAAAATATGATGCAACGTGTTACACAACGCATCACCTTACTTGGAGTAAGGATTTTGTGCCCACAAGCACACTTTGCCAAGCCTGCTCGTTTGCGAAATTGGATTTTTATATATCATCCCTAGCAAAGCTACTACATAACCCTATTTTTACAGTGGATTCAAGGGAATAATGACGACTAATCCAACCAAAATGCGGATCATGTAAATATGGTTTTTGGTTGATTTATCGACACAATGGTCACATGTTTGTCCACACACATTGATGCTAAACTCCTAGCTGTTTCTTACTTAAGGGCTCACCACCCTAATTATCCCATAAAGTCTAGAAGACTGGATAATGCCGAAGATTTTATATTGAAGATTTTTCGATAAAGTATTGCATGTCTATTGGGTTTTGAAATTGAGCATTGAATTCCCCATGTTTAACCCCCAAACAACCTCGCAGAAGCGATCATAAAGCGCATTACCAATTGATTGCCCGGACCTTGATGAACGCACCAAGCTTTCGGTTTCTGCCTAGGTTACAGTTGGTACCCGATACTTTTTAGGGTCACAGTTGGTTACTAGGTAAGAACCTGATGTTTCGTATTTGCATGTTTTGGGTATGCACCTTATGCCATATTGCGCGGCCGCAATGTACCAATATGGGTCTTCAAAGAAGGATGTGAATCTATGTCGATTATGATTCTCTTTCGAATTAGCTCTTTAGAGCCCTTGCACACAATCTCTTTACCGCTAGTTTGCAGATTGTCACTTCGATGAGACAGTCTTCCCGCCATTAGGGGGAGATAAGAAGGTCAATGTTTCTGAAGAACGGCGCGAATTATCGTGGACGTCCCTACTATGTCTCATCTCGATCCCCGTATTCTAGATTCTAGAGTGTTGTTCCAGACGTTTTCTCTGATCTAGCTAAAGTGACGAGATCACACATACCAACTGCAAACATGTCTGTAAAGATTGACGTACGTAACGGACGTCGAGTTGACATCTCCGAAGGACAGTTGACCACCCCTGTCGGACGGCCCAGTACGCCGGCAGTGATGTGGTAGAAACTAACACACAAATTAAACCCTCTTTTTGACAATTGTAGTAAGTGTAAGTAGGGATCGTTCTAGGTCGGGAATTAGGAGGGATGCTAATCTACACTAATTAAACTCAAAAACATAAAACTAAGCTCAATTGACTCGAAATAGGTACTTAAGGGAAATTTGGATGAAAATTAAATTAAAAAGACTCAAAATACTAAATGGGGGGTTGTTTTGACGAATTTGAACTTAAACAAATAAACTAACAAAAATGAATGAAAGGGTACGAAATAGGGTAAATTCAGAGGGTGAGAGGGTAGGTAGAAGGTCCTTCTCCACACATGACACATATGCATACAAATCGATCTCCAATTATTATTCCTATAAACCACGAATGACAATGCCCCAAGTTAACCGTGAACTGCACTAATTAACCCTCAGATTTTCCTAAGTTCATTGAATTGGACTCAGCGACGCAACCAAATTATTCTTATCAAGTTCCCTATATGAACTGCATAATAGAGATACATGTCAAAGATCATTAAGTTTTGTGAAAATCATAAGCATTGACATGGCATTCATAACTATGAACTGCATGATACTCCTGCTAGGAATTTACTTAACACGACAGTGACTAGCAACCTTCACTACTTGTAAATATAAGTTCATAACTATTAGGTGAAACTCTCTTATATTTTAGCATCAAATTTATGCATGCAAACTAAGTAGGCCTCCTTAATCAACACACAAGAATAAGTTATCAATCAAACAGTTAAGTAAATTGCATGCATGATTTATGGAATAATAATTGGAAGTAATCAATTCATATCACATATATGTTCATGGCTTTGAATTGACCTCTAGCTATAAAAAGAAATTAGTTCCTCATGTTTGCAATTAAACAGAGGCAATTAAAATTAAACATTGAAAACAAAGATAGAATACACCTAGAAACACTCCAACAATCCAAAGGTCTTGAAGGGTAGGCATGTTCCCAAGCTTCTCCTTCCTCTACAAAGCTGCGGCACAAAATGTGTTTTTCTGATTTTAGCTCTTGTGTGCAGTGGTGGTGTCGAATGGTACTTCTTTTGTGATTTATGTGTCTCCAAGTGTTTGAATCATTGAAAGACTCTAAGGCCACGATTTTGAGAGAGTTTAGACATCCTTAGGAATCCTCATTTCATCTAAAGTAAGTGTAGAAACATGCACAAAACAGTTGCCACGTTTTTTCCTTGAAACCCAATCCAACTAGGACTCTACTGCCTGTTTCGACCTTTCATTACTAAAACAGTGATAAATAATTCTAAAAGCTTAAAACACGAAAATAGCTTAAAACACTCTAATAAATAGAAACTAACTGAGTAAATGCAAGGAAATAGGCTAACAAAGTCGCATAAATATGCTCCTATCAGGCAGCTAGCCAATCAGTCTATTCTCGGCCTGAAACGCGACATATCACTTGGTTCGAATGATTCACCTCCCTAGAAGTGGAGAAACATGGCATAAACGAATCTCTCCCTCGTTCGCTATCTCAATCATTTCATCTCATGAAATTAATCCGAATTATCCGAGACTTGAAGTTCTTGGTCCATTATACATGCATGGATGAGTTATGGAATTGGAATGATATTATCATCAATGATATTCACGTATATGGTAGCTACTTGAAATAGTGAAAAGCGACATTATTGAACTGCGTTCCGTTGATGAATGTCGATGTAGAACCGATTGGTCAAACTGGAAACAAGCAATCCAGGTCGAACTTTATTCACTTGCGAAACGCAAAGTGTTTGGGCTTGTAGTTCCCACACCTCCACATATGAAGCCCATTGGCTACAAGTGGGTTTTTGTAAGGAAGCGTAATGAGAAGAATGAAATAGTGCAATGCGAGGCACGCCTTGTGGCGCAAGGCTTCTCTCAAAGCCCTAGGATTGATTACGAGGAGACTTATTTCCCCCGTAATGGACGTCATAACATTTAGCTACCTTATCATTTTTGTAGTTATTGAAAAACTGAATATGCAGCTTATGAACGTGGTTGTAACGTATCTATAGGGATCATGATACGTAAATCTACAAGGAAGTTTCTAAATGACTTTTATAGACTGATTCAAATAGTTCTAGACCACAGAACACCCTCTCTACTGAATTGAGGCTTTCACTTTACGAATTGGAACAATCCGGGCGGATGTGGTATACCATCTAAGTGAGTATTTGATCAGTTAGAGATATGTGAATAAAATATGCCCTTGCGTGTACAAAACCGAATTTGCTAGAGTTGTAGTCTATGTCGATGACATAAATCTCACTTAGACTCTGGAAAGAGCTTGAGAAAACTGCCTCGCACCTAAAGTCGGAATTTGAGATGAAAGATCTTGGAAAAACTCGTTTTCGTCTTGACTTGAAGTTTCAAGCAAAGTTTAGATGGTATTTTAGTCCACCAGTTGAACTACATCCAAAAGGTGTTGCCTTTGAGTACACCCATGCCATTCATACGCTAGATACAAATGAGACTCTTGAAAAGGTTGCGGAACCTGAAGTTCCATATCTAAGTTCAATTAGCGCTTTATTGTACTTAGCTCATTGCATTAGGCATGACACCTCCTTCGTTATTGATCTTTTGGTAAGAAACAACACTGCGCCTACACGCTACCACCAAATAGGTGTTAAAGACATTTTTTCATTACTACGGATTTGGGCTTATTCTATCCCTACGCATCTCAGAATTAACCACAACCCCTTGGTTATCGGAATGATACCTATCTTGTGGGATACACTGACACAGACTATCTGTCTGACCTGCACAAGGCACGTTTCTAAACGGATTATGTCTTCACCGTTAGGAACACCGCAATATCTTGGAGGTCAACCAAATAAATCTTAGTTGCGACGTCTTCGAGCTCATCCCCATACACGAAGCCACACGTGTACATGTGAGCATATTCGAAGCACCTGTAATTCTTTATCCTTCGTTGAGTCCCAACGACGATCTATGAAGACAACGCTGCATGTATCGATCATACCATAACAGGATACATTCAAGATGTCAACACCAAGCATGTTGTGTCTATATCACATCAGCATGAGCATCAGAAGATTGAAGTCAAGCAGATCTGATCCAAAGACAACCTTACCAACATCTTCACAAAGTCACTGCCGAAGAAGCTTGTTCGAAGATTTGGTACGCGCAAATTTTCTCATTTGCAACGCTTGTAGTTCTTAGGGGGAGTTTTGTCGAACTCAAGGGGAGTATCCTGAAGTATACTTACTTGACCTTAATGTACTCTTTTTCCCTACGATGAGGATCATTTTTTCCCATTGGGTTTTTGTTGCATGACTAGGTTTTAACGAGACACCCATTATGGGATGGTCATACCCTTGTGTGTTTTCTTACTACTTATATCTTGAAGATGTTAAGTATCGACATTGCATTAATTCACTTTTTCTCCTTAGACTATGGGTTTTGTCCCACCTTGGGTTTTATCATAGCCAGGTTTTTGTGAGACTTACTCTTATGTGCAAAATCCCTATATGAGACTCGAGTGTTCTCTATCGTGCTTACAAAATGACTTCATCAACTATCTCTACATCATCTTGAAGATCTAATACGATATCTACTTGAGTATTTACACACTCAAGGGGGAGTGTTGTAAATAATATTGACATGTAATAAATGTGATTGTGTAAATCCTAAGTAGATATGGATTGGGATATTCTCATCATTCTAAAATATTTGTTCTATTATGATTATACTTCTTTCACTATAAATAAAGGCATTAGGCATGAGAAATATGTACTATAATTCCTCAAACTCTTATTTCTTTCTCTTTACTTTTCTCTTTGCCGCACCTCTCAATAAAATAGGCCACAACATGTATTCATTTTTAATAGTATATTGATTGATAATAAGGTACATGACAAATCTAACGCCTAAATGTCTTATCTATAAATAATGCTTCTTAGCTCTAGAAGCTCAATGAGTTCAAATAGGAATAAATTAAACAAATAACAAAAAATCAAAAGCATCCTTAAAATTTCAAACCCTAATAAAACATTGTAAACAATGTAAATCCGACATCGGAACCTTTGATTTTCAATCCACTCCGTCGTCTACATCAAATACTTAGATTGTGCCGTGAGCACTCTCCACCCAAAACTTTTTCGGGTGTTACAATTCTGCAGAATGCACAAACATGTTACTGACGTAATAATTTGGACCAACTGGTCATATACTGTGCAAGCCAGCTCAAAAGCAATTCTGAACACAAATTAATTATTTAATTAGCTATTAATTATATGATCAAAATGTTAAGGTGCACTGATTAACTTAATCACGGGTTCTGCTGATGATTTCATTGGATGGAATGAATGAGTCAACAGTCGGGTACTGTTTCTTAAACAACCAGCAGATCATGCGCAAAAATATCATAGGCGAAGGCCAATTGGTGAGATTAATTAATTAGAAGAAGACATTTAGGAACTTGAACTTCTTGTTTTTCTTTTTGTCTTTGTTTGATCTTCGTTGTTCATTTAAAAGATATTAAATTACTTGCAGTTGCACTTGCACTTGCTCATCTAATAAAAAAAAATGCACTGCATTATACATAATTAAATAATGAGTTAAACTGAAACATAATTTTGTCCTTTCTCTGCTTGATCTCTATTAATTTAATTTGTAATCATTTTTATTTCAATGACTTATAATCTGTAATTATGATGTGAGGGTTATGCATCTTGGACTTATACAAACAAATATGAACATAACTACAAGAATGAACTTGGCCTACTAATTGTGCTCTTCTTCCTCTTTCGGGCCTATTGAAACTCTATTTGAACAAATTTAAAGTTTTGCCTCCTATAATTTTCGATCTTCACCTACGTATGTCCTATATGCCATAGATTCTGCAAAGGGGAAAGATTACTCAATACATTTGATCACAAATTTACATACTCAACTTTTTAAATTGTATGACAAATTGTACAACTTTGTACACACTGCTGACTTATCCCTAACAATTTTAGTATTTTGAGCTTTATTGGTTATCTAATATGATATCAGATTATAGTATGGAATGTGTCTTATCCCTTCACTCCTCACTCCTTACTTATTTTGTTTGTTTACATATGGACTCTAAACTTATCATAATCCTAACTCAGCGATACACCATTTTCCATCATATGACTCGAACTAACCCCAAGGGCACCTACTTCTTTCTGCTCATATATATGGTGAAACTGAATCTAAACTTATACGGTTACTATTGTCTAAGCTTTTGCGTCTACTATTGTCTAGTTAACTGACAATGAGTTCTCATTGGCCTCATTGTTGAAGACAAAAACTTGGTGATATTTTTAGATAAACCCATCTCGAGGATAACTATAGAACATTGCCTACCCTAAGCAATCGGTTTCTCTTAATTAAGTAGTCTTTGCATTGTAGTCGTAACTCCTAAAACAAGTTGGTTTTTTAAAAAACCCTAAATCACTACGTTTGATTTGCTTTTAATTCAACAAAATAAGACTTAACAGCACTTTGTTCGATCTGCTTTTAATTCTCATAGGAATTTAAGCTTGTTAAACCATATTCCTACGTTTGACCAAAAAAGAACTATATTCCTACATTATGGAAAATGATAACAGATACACACACACACACACATATATATATATATATATGTATATATGTGACTTCTATTTTATTTTTGGAACTGATGATCAGATCGTTGCCAATTAATATATAGAAACGAAATGGATGTATGATTCAATCAAATGAGGGTACAGTTTGGCAAATCAGCGCAACATTCTCTGGAGGTTGGAGTTACTGGAAAATGACAATACGGAGCTCGGCAACTCTACACTGATTTGTTTTTCTCATTGTCTTTGCCTGACTTTATGATGAAATAAAGCAATTAATTGTATTAAAATGAGAAAGCTACCATTTTGTTTTTCTTTTGGTGTAAACTATTATTATTTCATGTTGATCGAAACACAAACCACACTAACGTGGAGTAGTCGTGACATGATGAATGGATGGATGAACAAACTAGAGGACTGGGTAACTTGAAGCACTTGTACGCACTGCGCAGAGACCTCAAGCCTTTATAAGCATCTTGTCTCAAACTAGGATTAAATGAAGAAAATGATTTAATTTTTCATTTGTTAATATGCATTCTATTTACATGTAAAAAGAGAACCAGTAGTTTTTTTTATGGTTTGTTAGTTTTCATATTTAAGTGACTGTTTCTAAGTAATGATTCAACGAAGAAAAACTACTTTCAAGTTTTTAGTTCAAAATATACATGAGTCAATCTATATACGACATAACAGGTTAGGTTAGAGTTGAATTTTTCAACACGATAAATTAAACTGATTGAGTTTAATTAACTTTTTTTTTTTACACAAACACAATAACAGGACACAGTATCAAGTTTTCGTAACGTAGGTTTGTCCATGTTTGTAGGGTTAGTGGTAGTTAACTAATACCAAATCCACTTTGTACTTAAGTGCCTTTGAAGTTTCAACAGTATGTGAAGATGAACAGGACATTTCACCAGCATCATGTGTTTGAGTTTGACAATCTTGTTACAATGTCTTAAACCAATCTTTAGCTGTGCATAACTGAGACCAACTATACAAATGTACAATTAAAAATATGACCTATGTACGCAACGAGGTTGGGAATGAACCAACCAAAATTTTCACAACTAGGAGGGTCTCTGGGTCTTCTCCACGTGGAGTGATAGTTTTTTTGTTAGGAGCGGTACTGCACGTCATGCCTATTTCTCTATTTACCCTTGGAAAGCAGATGGTGACTTTTATTAATTAAGAAGTTGCCAGTTGGCAGCAGTTTGGTTTACAGACCAAATGGGAAGGTTGTTGAGTGTTGACAATGTAGTCTTCATCTGGTGACGCATGGTTTATTTTCCAAAGCAAGTGGTGTTCTCTCACCCACCGCACTGCTGATTTCAATTCTTATTTGAATAGAAAATTTATGGTTAATTAAATTTTATACTTTACAAGTTTTTGGTGATTTTTAAAATGGATTACGAAGTTTTAATTGTTTTATATTACACCCTAATGTATTAAAATTGTATCAATTTGTATCTTCGGTCTGATTGATTGTATGATAATTCATTAAATTGATGTCGTTGTAAGTTTGAGACCATTATATGGGCCAACAACAAGTCATAATTGGACCATATTGACAAAAATACTCATCAATTTTAATGAATGATTTGAGGTTCAAAGAGACAAAAGGTATAAATCGATACAATCTCAAAACCTTATAGTGTAATACGAGAAAATTAGAACCTCATGGCCCATTTTGAAAATCACCTCAAACTTGAAGAGTGTAAAATATAGTTAGTTCGAAATTTAATACAATTTAATTCTCTTCTAATATTTTAGGAGTGGTTCGATAGCTATTTTATTATTATTATTATTATTATTTATTTTTGTGCTTGAAATATGGGGATAGCATATGGCGGGAAAAGAATAGGATGCAAGAGGGAAGTGAGAGGGAGGGGAAAAATGAATGAAAATAAAATTTTGAAATTGAAAACAACTTAAAATAGTTTTAGTGTTTAGTTTTCATTATGTGTACCTTTACTTGTACATTTCTTTTATATCTCTTCCACCATCCTTACTCCACTCTTCTTTATCCCTCATTTGTCATGTTGATGGCCAAAATTGGTTCAACAACAAGGTGACGTCTAAAAATTGAGGTCAGACAATTCTTCCAAACTAGCTCGATCGAGCAGGACGTCATCTAGAGCTCTACCAAAAAAGAAAGAACTATCAAGGAGACACTGAAGTGGTGCTGGTCAAAGGTCCTCTAATGCCTAAGTTAGTTGAGTATCGAGAGCAAAGTGTATAAAAGAGCTCTTGTGCTTAGAAGTGCATACTTTGGAGGAGGGGCAGTGAGGTCTTAATATAATGGTCTTAGATGACATAATTCATTTAGGAGTAGAATCCAGGAATGATCTCATTTGATCCTTAGATGATACTTAGGATTTGGTGAGGATCGGGGTCTGATACCAATTTATTTTTAAGAATTAAAACGAAAATATAAATGTATTAAGAATCTGTTGAATTGAAGAGGTTGGTAAATTGAGTAGAGTGTTTTGAACAAGACTCATAGGACTAAATTGAACTGCAATTGGGTTACGGGTTGCTATAGATTTTGGGTTTGAATTTGAAACAATATAAGGTAGAGGTATAAATCTGTTTAAAATTTCCAAGTGGACTTTGGGGACACTTTGTAGGATCCGGCTAAATACCATTTCATACTTACACAAATTTAACTATTAGTGATTAGATTTCTTTAATGATTAATGGTTATATTCGTGTAAGTATGGAATGCTTGTAAGCATTGTAGCCTATCCCACTTTGTAATATAGTTTGAGGACTTACATGGAACAAGTTCACTGCCACCGTGACATTCCGCTCCAATAAACAATGACGTGTAAGTTTTTCAACGCATCATTTTTTTAGTGGATTAGAACGCCGTTTGACGGTGAACTCGTTCCATGTAAGTTGCTCTCCTGCACACTTGAGATTCAAACATTTCAAAAACTTTACTAATGGATGGATGTTACTCTTTTTTCATAATAAGAACAAAACACTGAAGAACTAAAAGAAATGGATGTTGTATTTACAAAACCTGAAGTAGAAAGACAATCTTTGGGTGTCTATAGAATCTTCTACGGTCTACTATTGCGCTGCAACCGCAACAGAGCAGAAAAAACACCTCTACACTAAACAATTTCTCGCAGAAGAAACAACAATCTACAGATTTCTAAACAATATTCATCTCGGCTATGATGTCCCTGCTTCAGATCCGTCAACGCAGCTTGCAATCATGTAACTAAAAAAATAGCCAAAGCAATGAGACTGTCAATGCTATATTCTACAATAGAGCTTTTTGAGGCAACAGATGGTAAATACGAATGTAAGAACCAATAACTACTGAAATGAGAATATCAAGACAGATTCTTACGAACTTGTCGATTCACAAATAATATCATGCAAATAGGAATAAAACGAGAAATTTTTTATGCGAGTGAGTCGATGACCTCTGTGTTGGAATATGTCTTAAAATCGTAGAAACAAAAACTCTCAGTTTGACGAGTCATCTCAGGAAATAAGCATGAGAGAGATCTGTTCTATCCATAAAAGATGCATAGTTGATTGTTACATCTCCCTTTTGCATCAGACTGGTCAGCTTTCTTACTTATATTATATGAGTAAAAGTTCCTTTTGTTGTGAAAATGAAGAAAAAACCAAAGGTTTATTATTTTAATCACGCTTACAACTCTTGATATGGCATTTAGTTTCCCTAATCACAATTAGAGTTTGCATTTTGATACATTATCTTTTATACTATATTGAGAAAAGTAAAGCAAAATTCACGTTTTCCCCTCAATCAAACTAACTAACCTTGTTCTCGACAAGACAGATCATTTGGCATTTTGATTCCCAGTAAGTGGTCCTTCCTTTTTGTTCAGTGAGCCATGGACGACCCTTGCTGCAGATATGGCAGAATCTGCCCTCTCGACAACTCCCTCAAGCTCTCCGACCTTCTCAGACAATGACATGACATTTGAGTTTGTTGACTGAACTAGCTTGTTTGCAGTTTCCAGAGCACTGCATAACTGGAATAATTAAAAGATAAAAAGTTCAGAATCTATTCACCATATTACGAGTCACAACGATTGTTTACACTTTACACCATATTAAGAGTCACAGAACAGTTCCAAAATCTAAAACTCTATAAACCAATGAAAACAATATGTTGTGGTACAAAGAAAAAAAATTATATGTTGTCCAAACCATTTTTCCCGATTCCAATGTTCCAAATTTTTGTCCATGCAACTTTGAAGGCATTGTCAAATAGATTTTGGGACTTGTCTGTGACTCTTAACATGGTGTCGCAATACACCATAATAAGAGTCACAGTGATTGTCAAACGCATTAGAGGGATTTTATTCCTTAGATCTTTTTCCAGCCATGCAGATAGAAATCTTATAGAGAGTACTTACGTAGTTAAGTGAAAATATGATCTAGTTTTTATATATATTTTGTCATGTTTTGATATTAATGTGTCTTGTAAGTTGTGAGATTTTTCCCTATATACACCTAATTATGTGAATGATAATTGCAATGCAATTGATCTTACCAAAAGGAAAAATAAAATTGCCCGAGTATAATGATCTACAACCTACAAGACAAGACACTAATTTCCCAAAATAATAAACAAAGAATAATCTACAAGACAAATTAGTATTCATGGAAATGTAAAACAAAAGAGCTATGCAGGTGAAATCCAACTAGTGTTTACAAATGTCTTTGCTTAAGTGAACAACCATTCAGAAACAGATTAGGATGTAGGATAAACCAATGCGGCAATGCCTCAACGTGTACGCACAAAGATGCACATCCCATCATCTGCTTTATAAGTTACCTTGGAAGAAATCCAACTTTCAAACTTCTAAAATCATGTGAATGTACATCCCCCCACATCCGAACCCATAAAATAAATTGTTTACCATGCATGAAAAAGTTCTAAATGCTACAAAGCATACTAGGTGCCGCACAAATTATGGAGAGCAAGCAATGGCATGGTAAGAAGAAGTGGAATACTAATCATCCTAGCATAATCTATAGATATGTCATTCACACATTCTTATAAAGACCATTTATCACCTTCAAAGTAAGAGCTGCCCAGGAGTGGTCTGTACCGCCAAGCGCCTCGTTCAACAGCTCATAGTTCTCCTAAAGCAAAGACAAGTATGTGGAGTAAGGAACACACGTAACAATAAGATAAAGCAAAACTACATTTTAAGACGCAGAAGCCTCATCTCTTTCAGACAGCAGAAATTAGCAAAACCTTATAAAAATATCATATACACAATACATATTACAAAAATGTACCAAGTTAGCCCATGAGCTCAAAAGTCTGAGGCCCTGTTTAGGAATGTTTCTAAAACGCGTTTCCAAATAAGTTTGACACAAAAACTTAAAACTGCTTATGGGTCATAGAAGCACTTCAACATTTAATAAAAATTTCAACGTGTTTATAATAAAAGCACTTCTACCGAGCGCGTTTACGAGGATAAGTGTTTCTTACATAAGCAATCCAAACATTCTCTAAAAACCCACCTAATGTGTTTGCGATTTTCCAATCAAAAATTTGGAAAACCCACCTAGTTATTTTTGCAATTCACAAAAAGCGAATCAAGAAAGCAAATGAAATTGTGAAATAATGAAAACCTGGAATAACTTGGTGAGGTCCAAGCTCTGAGCGGAGCTGGAAACAGACGAAGACAACGGAGAGGGCTCAGGTTGTTGCGGTGCCGGCGAAGCATCTGATTCCCCAACGTCGCTCAGCAGATCGCCTATGCACAGAAGAGGCCCTCCGACACCTCTCATCATCCTCTCGCTCCTTCTTTGATCTCACTCCTCTTCCTCTTCCCCTGTAAGACTGTACAATACGTCCTTATATTTTTTGGGCCGAGTTTTGGGCTTTTTTGAATTTGAGAACTACCCGACCCGGCCCGTGAAGGAAGGACCCGAATCAGGTTCTGGGGAAAAAATCAAAAGTTTTAATCTTCGATGACTGTGATGAAATCTCCTTCGTCTTCTGGGCTCTGTGTCTGATCAGGTGAGTTCTATTTGCCTTGCACTTCAATGGGTTTTTCATGAATTTTCGAAATTCAATTGACTTTTTTGGTTTTTGGTTTGGGAATTTTACAGTTTGTTTAGGGTTTTGGTGATTAACCATTACCCAATTTGTATTAATTTGATATGATTAAATCAAAATCTCCCACAAAGCTTTATATTTTCATAATTGTTATCAAATTTAGTGAAATGGGGGAGAGGAAAGTTGAGTGTTTGAAGTGACAAAAGAGTGAAACAGGATTGAAGTGGATTGGTTGCAGCAGCAGCAGCAGCAGAAACCAGAGAGAAATGGGAAGCCAAGAGACTGTGAAGCAGCTTGAGGATTGCTCAGTTGCCAAGTCAGTTTAATCCTTCTTCCTTTCTGTGATTCTATATTTCTACATTTTTGTTTCTGCTCTGTGCTTGAATCTCTACTTTTTCGATGTTTGTGAATCACTACTGATGTTGCTCGAGTAATGTTATGGGATAAATTTCTTGTTCAATTGTCTTTGAAGTTTTAGTTTTAGAACAGCACTGACTGCAGATTGTTTTCGGATATTCGGATTAAGACTTTAGTAAATTTGGAATTCATTGGAAGCTTGTGGATTTCATTTTTCTGGTTCTTGTGTGGAATGAGTGAAATGGGCTAAGATTTCAAAGTATTAAAGATTTTAATTCTTCCATGTTTCAGCAGTAGTTAGTATATTGTTCCATGGAGCTATGGTCCAAAATATTATACCTGTTTGATCATATACTTTCTTGGTTTTTTGAAGCTTTGCTTTCGAACATTCAGCCATTTTGTCAGTTGCAGACGCAAAACGAAGACCATTTCTTCAGCTCTTGAGGGTGCCACTTGTTTTCTAGTGAGATTTGTTTCAAGTTCTAGATCGTAAAATCAATCACAATCAACATATTGAAAGCTTCTCGTTGACAAATTTTGTGAATATTCATCAACCCATGTTATTGTGTTTCAAGGTTCTGTGTGACAGAAAAAAAAACTTTTTCTTTGTTATTCAGATGCTCTTAGGCTGATATTAAAAGTTACGTTAACAATTCCCCGTGGAGCTTGGAGATCACCCAATTTCCTGCTGAACTGCATGATTTTGTTATAAACCAGGATATGTCTACATTAGGCACAGCTCATTTCTATTTCTCTTTGGCATCGTAGATACTGTCTTTCCCGCTTTAGCTTTACCTTGATTTATTTGCTACCTTAAAGGACAGTTGAGTAATACTGTGTACGTGATTATCTGCAGTGCAATGGGCACCTGGGTATTCTCTGTAGCAGGGGCTTTGTTAGCGATTCCAGTGGGGATAAAAAGGAAATCTTTAGCGCCGCTTGTCTTCTTCGGCACAACAGGTACCATGCTTGATATTATTATGGGAATCACGCAATGTGAAAGAGAACATGCAGAACGCCAAGCGAAGCTATTAGAAGCCCAAACTTCTGCAACTGATGCTTCTTTTGCCGAGACTGGGGTAGAGTCATAGTTTTAACTCTTAAGCGTATGGACAGTATCCTCGTCTTTGGCTGCTGTCAGTTTTCTCTTCAAATTTCTTGACTGTAAAAGCTCAAAATTCGAACCTTTTGAATGACCCTTTGTTTGAATTCTGCCTTCCCTTTTTCATGGGTTAATAATCACGCGAAAGTTGTTAATGATATAACGTCATGTTTAGTCTCTGTCACAGAGAATTCAAATTCCTCTGTTTTTTTTTGTATCTTGGAAATGCCTGAATGAAAATTACTTGGAAGTTGTTTAGCAGCAGCAAATGTTGTAATTTGTACGATATATGTATAATTACGAAAAGAAACTCTTAATTCTTCTTGAGAAACAATAAATAGTCTGAAGATTATTTGGTTTTGAAGCATGGCAACTGTACAGAAACCATTTCAAACCTCCCATTTTCCTTGTCTAAACCGGCATTTACATCGACTTCGAATTTCAAAGGGCTGTTCTTTCCTTGCTGCAGCATTGTTTTCAGAAGGATCAACCAGATCCTATAGAAGTCCATATTTTCCTGAAAACAATGTTTCCCCTTCGATTCCAAGCTCTTCCTGTCTACGCCTGATGAACAAGAAACCAGAACTCCTCCTTCAGTCGCTTTTGTGGTAGTATGTGTCGGAACATCTTTCAAACGAACTTCTCCAGCATGCGTTTTCCCCTTATAGCACGAATAGACTCTTTCAGCCTTGATGTTCCCGAACAAGAGCTCTGCGGCCTTGTTTCTGACCAGGAGCGGCGCATAATCCGATTCATCCCACACATATAACTGCAACAGCCGTGTTTAACATGTATATAACAAACAAGAACTCAGAAAGCAATCAGACTGGAACAAATCGTGGGGAATAGTTGCCATAAACTGAATTCGAACAACACGAAAGTTGATCAGTGGGAAAACAAATCCGTACCATGAAAGGCCTGTATATCGAGCTTATGACATGAAGGCGATTCGAGCCTTCTGAACAATAAAGCGCAACTGCATTCTGCTTAAACATGTTCTCGCTGCAACGAAAGGCACCAAAACATTCGCCATCGACACAAATTCCGTAATCATAACTCTATCTTGCAACGCAAACGAAGCATAATAAGATATAAGTCTGATCTCTGACTTCATACCTGTCCAGCTCCAAAGGAGAACCACAAAGCTGGCAGCCTGTGCAAATGAGATCTCTCGCCAAACCACCGTCACCTGCTTTATACAGTCTCCTACTAACAAACATGTCTTCCTTGTCGAACGACTCGCATTGTTCATGAGCCGTCGAGTTGAAGGGCAGAAAAATTTCAGCAACAGATGCATAAAATACCGCCTTGCAAGAATTGGTTAGACTCGATAACTGCATAAGCGAAAAGCAGCTCTCCGGTTGTTTCCTCTCCTCCGGAAGCTTCCAGTTTCTCGAGAGTTGCCTCTCCTGCAGCTGACGTCCATGGAGCTCACGGGTGTTGCTCTTCTTCACCCATTCTACTACCTTTCTAAGCTTCTCCTTTGTTGCAACACCAACTCCACACTCCTCTATCAAGTCACTCACCCCTAAATGCAAATGCACAATCCCTTAGAATCTAGTGTTGAAAATTTACATGCACGTTATATTTTTATTATCCAACAGTCTGGTATGTTATGTGGTCGAGCCATTCTTTGATTGAATACAAGATCCCGATTGACAGTGTGACATTTGTTTCGAAACGTCACCTTGCTACAAAATTACTATCATACCCTTGGTAAGGATGGACTCATAGGGGTGGAGTAGACATTTTAGGGATGAGTACTGGTGGGTTCTGGCCTCAACTACATCACCATATTTCGTTATCTTCACATCTGTTGAATCAAATTAACCAAAAAAAACCCCAAATTGATTAACAAAACTAAATACTAACAATAATAATTAGTAAGTGTTGGAGCTTCGCTCACTTTGTAACAAAACGACGTCGCCGGCTACGGCCATGGATCCCATCGGCTTCTGCCAAATGGATACGGAGAAGAAGGGCCTCGTCTCGTCGCCGACTTGGATGTCTGTTCGGATCACCTCTCCGCCTTTCGCTAGTTTGTACTTTTGTAAAACAAAATTTAAATTTTACAAAATAAATAATAAAAAAAAAAGAGAAAATAGCAGAGACAGCAGAGATACGACACCTGAAGAGGAGTCGTACGGTGGACGAAGACGACGAGCTGAACGTAATCGCCGACGTGAAGCGCCGCCTTGCACAAGTCGATGAGCGGTCCGTACCATCCGATTACTGACGCCATCTGATCTTCTTCTCTCTTTGTTAGATTTTGCCGCCAAAACTTTATTTTCCCTCTGTTCGGCCGCGCAATGGGCCAACTTGACCAAAAAACAGATATTCATTTTAATAATAGAGGTATTTATGGATTTCCCACCCTTCCACACTTGTATAAAACTCCCAATTTTCCTATTAACTTTAATTTTATCCGATTAATTCTTGAACTTTTATAATTAATCAATTTCTCTCCTAACTTTAGATTTTGAAATTTTTCGTTCAATTTTTCATTCATTGTGATCACATGA
This sequence comes from Gillenia trifoliata, assembly GCA_018257905.1. NCBI lineage: Eukaryota > Viridiplantae > Streptophyta > Magnoliopsida > Rosales > Rosaceae > Gillenia > Gillenia trifoliata. The sequence goes on from CM031087.1 coordinate 14,454,241, forward strand.
ACAACACGTGACAAATGTTTAAGGGCAATAAAGTAATTTTATCCCTAATGTGGACAACATTTTTTTTTTCTTTTTTCTGCTAGTTGACTCCGTAAGCTTTATGTTTGAATAAGCAATGGGAGTCTAATTAGTAGCTGCAAAGTATTGGCTTTGCGCCAAATTTACCAAAACGAAAATTCCTTTTTGCCCTCATAGAGATGTCATGTGTTGTTCATGTGACCAAGATGGATGCAAAATTAGATGAAAAAATTGAAAATCTAACGGCAGGGAGCAAATTGGCTATTTATAAAAGAGTAAAATTTTGAATTAGTTTCAGAATTCTCACCGAGTTTAGAACTCATTCTTGAAATATTTTTCGATTAATTTACGTCCCTGAATTTAACAAAATGTGCACCGTTCGTCCTTTGGGTGGATGCTGTCAGCCTTCCCATCCAAAAAAATCACGTGCCACGCACGTGAGCTGTGTTTTCAGTGGTATACGGGGTAACAAAGAGGGAAAATTAGATTTGGAGGTAAAATCAGACCACGACCCCCAGCCCTCCTAGCAGTCCTCTATCTTCAACCAAATGCCTCACCTCTCCAACCCCAAAGTCCTCGCCACCATACAACGCGCCATCTCCGACATCTCCCAGACCCGTTTCGTCCTCAAAACCCTCGGCGACTAACTCGACTAAAAGCTCATCGACATCACCAAGGTCAAGCTCGCTAAAATTGACTTCAATTGGCCCAGAAACTCGAGGAGCTTGTGCTCTCTCCCCGCCCTCCTGACTTCGACAGACTCCAATGGAGGCAAATCTAACTTTCTCTCTTGTTGCTCGATATACCCCTAAAAAACACCTTACGTGCATGGCACATGGTCTTTTTGGACGGGAAGGCTGACGACTTCCACCGAAAGAGCGAACGGTGCACATTTTGTTAAATTCAGGGAAGTAAATTAACGGAAAAATAGTTTAGGGATGAATTCTGAACTCGAGTGAAAGTTCAGGGACTAATTCTAAATTTTATTCTTTATAAAAAGTTAGGGGGGTAATCGGCTAAAATTAAAGTTCATAAGGAAAATTGGCAGCTCTATACAAGTTCAAAGGGCAAATCGACAAATAAGTCTTAATAATACTAAAAAAGGCACTTTATTTCGGGTATGGCTACATCTCACTACGGAATACGAATTTTGTGAAAAATTTAACCGATGCAAGATCCGTTGGATTCCTAGATGTAAACTGTTGATTTTTTGAACCAATTAGTGCGATACACAAAAATTTACTTGATTTTTTATCGCAAAAACTAATTCTATAATTTCTAAACAAGAATTGGTGGGCAAAACGGAAGATTCTAGGATCAAATCGCATTGTGAAAAGAAGAAAATGAACAAATTATTTTGCATACAAGGAAATTGAACTGGAGACTTAGATGTATATATTGATGCTCTCATGACTAATTTGAAATGATTTCTGCAGTGTTTATGTTAAAAGTGTTTTTATTATATAGAAGTTAAAACTTCTATGTAAATATTATAGCCAAATCCATAAATTCAAATACTTTCTAAAATAGCACTTAAAAGTACATAACAAAGAAGTATTGAACATGTGCTTATCTAGAGAGCGCTTGTATGACTCATTGTCATGTGCAAGTTTTCTGCCAAATGCAATCGTAAACACTTTCAATTATCAAAAAACGCTTATAGTCATTCCATAAACAGTCTCAAACATTGTCATGCCATCCAAAATAATACTAAAAAGTTAGTAATACCAAATCCATTGCATAAAAATAAAAAGCAAATCAAGTTTGCTATTGTAATTCACATAAGCGTTGCACTTTCATATGATTCAACTGGAGACTGCCAGTCACTCATTTATGCCACAAGAACAAACCAGATCATTACCACTAATCCTGGTCACCCAAAGCCAAAAACCTTATTGGGCAGCAGTCCAGGAATAACAAAAACAGAAACAAATTTGGCTTAAGAAACTCGGTGTCGAAACACCTGCGTTGCAGGCAGGGACACATTCACCGAGTTACACTGGATGAGACTGGCCAACAAAAACAGGGGCCTATTCCAGCAAGCAGCTCTATCAAAAACAGCTGCCATAAGCCAAAGACACAGACTAAGACACAACCCCACCCCCCCCCCCCCCCCCCCTCTACTATTATCAACACCCTCCCACAAAACGTTTCGGCATAAGACAAATCCATAGAGCATCAGAGGAGAACTAAACCGTAAATTATTATTTTCTTCTAAAACTCTATCCGGACTATACACTAACGTCCTATCTAAAACAGAACCTGCCCATTTCCAAGAAAAGCCCTGTTATCATTCATCCATTCTTCTCCGCGAGTTCCATTAATCAGCAACTAGGCTTACCCAGTTCAAAACCCAATCTAGCAGAGATATGAGCTCATGTACAGCTTTGCCCCAATATCAACGGGTCCATCATCCCCTCCAACTGCATGAAGCACTACAGGAATGGTTGAAAGAACACGCAGTGTAAGGGGGAAAACCACAGGAACGATTTCACTATGGGTGGCTGCGCCAACATCTTGGGCCATGGCACCCTCACTAGAACTATTTCCAGTTCCACCTAGTTCAGCTTTGAGGTCATAAGGTCTAACAACCAAGGCAACATCTTCAAGCGCCCTCCATTTACCAGGACTACCTCTCCTGAGCGAGCGTCTGTTAGAACATAAATTGAACACCAATGTGGATGTAGCATCAAGCCATTCTACCATCAAGCCTTCAACTTCATCATAATATATTCGACGTTCAACCTGAAGCCATGTAGTGTGTAACAGTCAATTGCAAATGGATCCCCATGCTATAGTGTAGACAACACTGAAGAAAGTTACTTACAGCGAGCTTGTGAATATAAATGGACATGAATCTAGGTCCCACCCCTAATACTCTTGCTTCTGATAGTACAATCTGCAACCAGTAAATAAAAACAGCCAGACATTAAGTACAGAAAACAAAGCTAAACCATCTAATGCGTAAATGCAAAATGAGCAGCACAAAACAACAATAGAACTACTTGTGTTCAAACCACCTAGCCCAGCTAGACAAGAATCAAGACAAGGATCACATAAAAAGAGGACGCAATGAGTCTGTTCAACACCAATATATGAAGTCAGAAAATGCTATGGTCACTACGAGACAGCACAGTTGGTCTATTGTAGGAGTCATTAGTTTGTTTTGGAACATAAAACTACAGATACATCATTCTATATCAGGTTATTGGTGATGAAAATGAGGGGCGAAAATTTTTGGCACACTGCCCTCCAGATAAATAATAACAATGAAGACATAGATTTAACAATTAAATACAACTCAGAAAGTATAAGTAGAAAACAACCGTACCTCCTTTTTCTTCAGCAGGGCCCACATGTAGAGCTTGTCACAAGCATCCTTGACATGTCTACTAGCCAGCTTTCTTTCATTGCAATAAGCAGCAACGTCAGCAAGCATTTCAGAGCAGGGAACTCTATGCTTTCTTGCTGCAGCCGATAGTGCTTCCTTGATTTCACGGGAATCAGCAACATCCTTATCAAAATAAATACCAGTGAAACATCTCATTTTAACTTCATCTGCCCTACTAAAATTATTCAACATTCTCCGACGTTTCAAAAATAACTCCTCCGCCTCTATAGCTGCAGCCAGCGTACGATGCACCACAATATCTGGATACCGACGCAGTGGTGACGTAAAATGAGTGTACAAAGGAACAGCAAGTCCATAGTGACCCCAATCATTTTCTTTGTCTTTTAATTCGCCGCTACAAAAATAAGAAGCCAACTGCATTGGTTTTGTAGCATAATTCATAAGAATATTGAATAGGACAGAATCATCCTTGAGCTCTTCCCTGATTCTCTGCAATGATTGCTGGAACTGCCCAGAAGAAGAAGTATCCAATTCCAAACCATGCTTAGAACAAAATGTTTCAAATTCCCTGAGTTTGCGCATATTAGGTTCTGGGTGCCTCCGCAGTAATGCACTCTCAGGAAAAGCTCTAGATACGACTTCAGCCACTGTTGTATTTGCTAAAAGCATAAACTCCTCGACAAGAAAATTTGAGTCCTTCCGTTCAGAATACATGCTATCATATGGAACTCCATATTCGTCAAACAGAATAACAACTTTTGAGCTCTCAAGCTGAAGAGCCCCATCACTAAACCTCCTCTCCTTCAAAACTCTGGAAATTTCAAGAAGATCTTTAACAGATCTAATTACATCAGACCATTCAAAATGGCCATGCAACTGAGGACGACCATTTCCTAAAATGTTAAAACTTTCCAAATTAAGTTTCCCATTGATAATCTCCTGAGCATGTTCATAAGAAAGTTTGCAACACGATCTTATCACAGTGCGGCCAATCCATCGGTCAACAACATCCCCAACATGGTTGATGTCCAAGAAAATTGAAAATGCAAGTCTCTCTACTCCTGGGTTAAGCGAACCAATATTCTCTGAAAGAAAAGGAGGCAACATTGGTAATTTCCACTGTGACATATACACACTTGTTGATCTAGATTGAGCTTCTTCGTCTAAGGGTGTGTCGGGCAAAACAAAATACGACACATCAGCAATGTGGATACCAACTCTGAAAATTCCATTGGATAATTTCTCAACCGAGAGAGCATCATCCAGATCAGTAGCAGTGGAAGGGTCGATGGTAAATATGCACAGGTTTCGAAGATCCTTTCTACTTTTGATTTCCTCCTGAGGCACCTCCCATGTGAGACGAGGAAGACAGGAAAGTGATTCATGAGAAAAATCAGACGAATTAATTGAATTTTGGAATAAAATTGCTTCAATTTGTGGCTGTACTTCACCTGCCCGCCCAAAAGCATTCGAGATGACAGCTTGGGGAGCGGAACTTTCTTCATCCCATTCATCTATTCGGGCAGCAAACAACTCCATTTCGATTGACTCATCACCATTCTCCAATCTCTTCTTGATTGAATCAGGCAGGGTTCTCACAAGGACCACCATTTTCGGAAATCTTGGGTCAGTTGGGGTCATATGAATGTACTCGTTAGAAAATGATGCATTGTTGTTCTTTCTCATGTCGTTTCTGCAAACTTCCCTGTAAGCAATCCACTTCTTAACATGAAGAAAACCAACAACAGCGTCTCGACGAGGAGACCTTTCAATGATAGCAACAACCCTGCCAGTTGGTCGTTTTGAAGGGAATGAACTGATCATGGCACACATCCTCTCTACTGCAATTGCCACTTCATTCTGCTCACCATGAGAACCTGCTTGTAAAGAATCTGAAGCCGAGGGGTACCTCCCAGCAACATGATCATAACTTGTTTGTCCAATTCGCTCTGATGTAATAGATTCACCAGGAGAAGTACTTTCCTCAGGACGTGAGCCCCTCTCAGGAAGCAGGCTTCTTCTATCATTAGCATACAAATTCACCTCGTCTACCTTAGCTTTACCTTTGCAGTTGAGACCAGAAATTTCATTAGCTTCTTGTGGTAAGTTAAAACCCTCCACCAGTGCAGAACTGGTACAAGTCCCAGCTGATCCTTTCATCCTGGTCCATAACGCTAAGGGATCAACCTTAATTGCCACAATGTCTCCTTCCACCTAAATATAAAAAAAGTCAATGCAAAGCAATTGTAAACTCATTGAACTGTATTCCCAACAAAAACAAATGTCACCATAAAACAATACATAGAAATCATGAAGGCTACGTTATACAGTAAAATTATGAAGCTGCCAACTCCTTAAAAGTATAGTGAACGAAAAAGCAAACAAGCCAAAAGGTTTCCAAGTGAAGATGCAGAATGTAAAAGAAAATAATTCCAGACTTACAGCTCTATTCTGCTCAGCAAGTCCACCAATGAGAACATCCGTTGGTACACCATCAATTTTGCAATAGGCCTACAAGCACAGAACACAGTATGCATACTACGTAAGAAAGTTATGACTGTGAGGCATTGAGAAATACTAATCCCACAGATCATATCCGAATGTAAACATAGAAAGAATAAGATCACAAACCTCAAGTCGGTTGTGTGCATTGACTCGAAACAAAGCTTTGAAAGTATCACCTTTCTGAAAAAATAACATAATAAATGAGTCACAGTGATCATTTTCTTCGGCAACCCTACAACTTCAAATAGGTTCAGGTATAATGAGTAAACATATGCTAAGACCAAATAAATATACCTCTAGGGCGTCATTAACAGCCTCCATGGGCCAGTGTGAAGTAAAACATTTTCTTCGAGCATAACTCTCAATGTGATGAGGAGGGAAATCCTTGAACATTCCAGGTGATCGTCCACAAGCCACGGGTTCAGGACAAGAATTTGTAATTAATCTTCCAGCAGGATCACATGGGAGAGAATGTTGATTTACCGGAATTTGCACATCCTCATGGTTGACTTGTTCATTGATGTGCATTGTTGGCAATGAATTGAAGGCAAAATTAGATGCTTTGATCATTCCGTGCTCATATGGAGGATGCATGTCTAACTGAAGTTGCTTCAAGGACGTGGTTACATGATTAGAAATTCTTCCATTTGCCAGGCACTCAGTTACTTCGTTTATCGGACTAGCAGCTGCAATTAAACAGACAAAAAAATAAAATTCAGAACCAACTAACACGACAAACAAATAGAGTAGAAATAGAACAAATCAAATCAAAACAGTGTTTTACACGAGCAGAAGAAACAAAATTCAGAAAGATATTCAATGCTAAGAATGCATATAACCCATAAGCTTTTCCTAAAATATATATATATACACATACATATATATGTATTAATTTGCACTTAGTATTCCAGAGAGCAGTAGATATCTCCATCAAAGTCCAAATGTATCCAATCAGGCAGTGATTACCTTAGCATTTGCAGGATAATCCCACTCCTTGACCAGGACTTAGATTACCCAGCAGCCAAACAGCACCAATAGGCTACTGACATAGGGATAAACAGAAAAAACACAAAAACAAGAAGAAAATACCAATACCCTCAAATCACCTTTCTGCTTAAACTAAACCCAAAAACCCAGATTGCACCATCAAAACCCAGTAATTAAAATAAAAATTGAATCTTTGCTGAGAAAAAGGGGGAAATTGATCAAAGTACCTGAAGTGGAATTATTTTGCTTGGGTCGGCGGGATCGGCGCCTCTTCTTCTTCTCCTTATCGCCGTCTTCAACCCTTTCAACCACCGCTTGAACAACCGCGCCTTTCATAATTTAAAGAACAAAAAAACCAATTTCCAAATAAACCCAGAAATTAAAACCCAAAACAGATAAGATCTTTTGGGGAAGATCTGATATAGAATCGATGCGTCTTCCGATTGGGAAAAAATATATACGGAAGAAACCGCAGAGAGAGAGTGAGAGAGAGGAATTAAAGAAGTTAAAACCAAAAATAAAAATAAAACGGAAAAAAGGAGAAGAAGAAGAAGAAAACGAGAGGGAAGAGAGGGAGTTAGGGTTTTATAAGAACAGAGAGTGTTAGAGAGAGAGGGATTTTGGTGGGAGGTGGGAGAAGGGAGGGGGGAGGGGAGGAGGTGGTGGGGAAGAGGAAAAGGACGTGATGATTGGTCGGCTAAGCAAACGGGACACGAGGCGCCGACTTTCGATTCCTTTGTCTTTCCCCCTTCCTTTCTTTTTCTCTCTCGCCTTTTGCTTTTCTTCTCTTTCTCGCTTCCTTTTCTTCGCTTTTGATTTTTTTGAAATTTTGGTTCTTAGTTTAACAACAATTATGGGGACTGGCTACAGTGCTCGCAAGCATTGAATGCTCACACCAATCTCACCCTCTTTTCCCCTCTCTCTCCTCTCTCCTCCTTCATTTTAATGGTGAGATTGGTGTAAGCATTCAATGCTTGTGAGCATTGTAGCCTACTCCACAATTATGACATTTGATACATGTTGTTTTGTAGTTGTGTGGTAGAAGAAATTTTTTTTTTTAATTTATATGTGGGGGTAAGAAGAAGGGTTTTGTAGTTGAATAAGAACTTTATTAGCACTCTAAACATATAGAAATATATAAGAAAATATATATATAAAAGTAGTATAGAATGACTTTTTTAAAATATTAATAATACCTTCTCAAAAAGAAATGTAGGATAAACAATGAGTAAACAAGTATACTCGAAAAATCTTCAATGGTCCGGACCATTAGATGGTCCAAATTTTTCGACGGCTATGATGAGAGTGTGAGTGAGTGAGAGATAAATCCGAAACATTAAAAAGCCGAACCATTAGATGGTCCGGACTACCAAAGCCAAACCCAGGTTTACTATTTCATAGTGTGACTTTTCTTTCTGATTTTGACCTAAAAAGATGAAAATTGAATATAAAACAATAAAAAGCTAGGGTACTGCTTTTGATAAAATTACATTAGAGAAAGGTAAATTTAACTTTAAACTTATATGTAATTGTGAATTAGGCCAGTTGTTAGGAAAGTGTATTGTTTCGGTTGCATTCGAATATCCTTTTCCATAAATTATAGTAATCTTATAAAAAAAAAATCAAAACCTCCATATGGGATAAAAATCTTAGTCACACAAATGTCATGATAGGGATAAACACACTTGAAGTTTATTTGGGGAGGGGGTGTGGAGTGATTTTCATACTCATTTTTTAGTTTCTCACACACTCCTTTTTATTTATGATCATTAGATTGAATAAGTCAAACAGAATTAATAGTTAGGATTAAACATGGTGTGTAAGAAGTTAAAAAAATATTTTTATTTTTTGCAATTAAAATAGTTTCAATTTGAGAGGGAGTAAAATTTAGAATTAGTCCCTAAACTCTCATCCGGGTTTAGAATTCGTCCCTGAACTATTTTTCTGTTAATTTACGTCCCTCAATTTAAGGAAATGTGCACCGTTTGTTTTTTCGTTGGATCTCATCAGCCTTCTCGTCCCAAAAGACCACGTGTCACGCACTTGGGGTGTTTATTAGGGGTATATCGGGCAACAAGAGCGAAAATCATATTTGCCTCCACTGGAGCATGTCGAAGTCAAGAAGGCAAGGGGAGAGCACAAAGCTTCTCGAGTTTCTTGGCGAAATCGGAGCCGATTTCAACGAGCTTGGCCCTAGAGGTGTCAACGAGCTCGTGGTCTGGTCGGTCGCAGAGGCTTTTGATGATGGAACAGGTTTGGGAGATGTTGGAGATGGCACATTGTAGGGCGGCGAGGATTTTGGGGTCGGAGAGGTAGGCCATCTGGCTGAGGATAAGGGATGCTCGGAGGGTTGGGCGTCGGGTCTGATTTTGCCACCAAATCTGATTTTTCCTCTTTGTTGCTCAATATACTCCTGAAAAACACCTCACGTGTGTGGCACATGGTCTTTTTGGTCGGGAAGGCTGACTGCATCCACTTAAGGGACGAACAATGCACATTTTGTTAAATTGATGCAAATTAACGAAAAAATAATTCATGGACGAATTCTTAACTTGGGTGAGAATTCAGAGATAAATTCTGAATTTTACTCATTTAAGAGGCCTTAAGGTAGCTTGGGCCAAGTATTTTGTCAGCCGAGCTTAAGGTGAGGATAGACATTGGCTTCCGACCACTTATTTTCCTTATGTATAAATGTAACTTATTGACCAAACAAAAATGAAACTTGTATGTTCAATATCAACACAATTTGTGTTCTTTCTTTTCATGGACGAGGAGATTTGAATTGAAGACCTCTTCCAACATTCAAGATTAAACTCGAATAATGTTGTCTTTCAATCGTTGACCAGCTTTAATTCTTTTTCTCTCACATAATTTAAGGTCAGTTAACTTAGTTTCTATCGATTTTATAATATAGTTCCATGTCTGAGATTGATTAGATCAGAAAGTGAAATGACTTATGATAGGGGTTTGAATGTATTGTCCTCCATTTATGCCTAGCTAGCTAATATATTGCTCTTTATCTTGAAAGAGTTGGTAGTGCCACTTCTTTTTGAGTCATGGCGCACATCAAGAGATATGTTGGAGCTAGTCATTTATTACCATAAGCTTCTTTTACCAACTTCATCAATTATGTACGCACATTGTTGTAAGACTACTTGCTAGGCCACAATAATGGGTTTGTTTCATTCTTTGACATGATAGCATAAATAACGTTTGTAGATATTAAATTTTGGAAGCTGATTTTCACACACTATTTTTATTTTTAGCTATTAGAATGAATAATAAAATAGAAACAACACATAATTAAACAGATGTGTATAGGAGGAGAAAAAATATGCGTATTGTATCTTGAGATATACTTTGCCTCCCTCTAATGTTCTTTCATGTTTTCTATTGGTTTTTGGAGTACCAATTTTTCTACTTCAGGGTTGAAGCCCTTATCACTCATGCTTTCCCTTTATGTGGTCAATATCTGGTTGATTACTTAAAAGAGGGAAAAAGAAAATGAGATAAGACAAGTACTTAAACCAAACTTTGATTTTATCTTAAGTACCAATATTGCCGGCAAGAGAAAAAAACCTAGTCGTCGACTCTTGCCTTTGACATTGGGTTGGCGGCAATCCTCGTTGATTTCTTCTCTTTTTTTTCCTCTTTGTTTTTAATTGTAGTCGCTCTCTTGCTCTGTCGAAGAGAGCTTTCGTGGTTGTGGTCATGGCAAGTGGATAGATGAGATTTTTCTTTCAGTTGAGCTCTTAAGAGCATATCCAATCATGCTCTCTATTTTATAGCAAAGTTTTAGCTAAAACTATTAAAAAGTTATTTTAGGAGCCCTCTAATGACTATGAGTCAAGAATTAGCTAATAGAAATTAATTATTTACTTAAAATTATATTAAAACAGTAAGCATTAATTATAGAAAGTCACTAGGAGCTCCTTTCTCTCTCCTTATATTTAGGAGCTTCTAGATGAATCCCTATCTTAGGAGGTAGATAGAGAGTATAATTGGAGTTGATTTTTTTTTAATACTCCCTAAATTCTAGTTAGGAGCTCATTTAGGGAGCCCATTGGAGATGCTCTAAGGTGTTTCTGTATAAAACTTATTGTTAAGGCAGGGTCATTTCAGACCCATTAAAATAATATATAGTTGTTATGGGCTTAAACAAATGGGCCTTGGGAGAGCCCACTAAAGAATGAGAAGATCAAGACATTGTGCCTGTTAACACAAGGTACTTTTTAGACCCTTAAAATAATATACAATTGCAACTAGATCCACTGGTATGGGCCTAGAAAGAGTCCAATAAGGAAAGAGGAGAGACAGCTCAGTGAGACCAGCTGCCTTTTGCTCGGGTTTGACTATAGACAAGAAGCACAAGCACTTATCGAAAAGTAAATCTGACCACCCAGGGCAGTTGGTGAACCTGACAATCTTAGGGCACGAAGCCCAAAGGTGAAATTTCCCAGGCACCAACTCCAAGCCGCTTGTTAACCATTAACAACTATAGAGGTCTATGAGAAGACGTAAATGTTGTCAGACCTGGTGCTCGATGGAAGACTTTTCAACCACTCGTAGGCCGAGCATGGTGGTCGGGCGATGTTAGACTAGAATTCTATGTCACTAGCCCTGAACGACTGCCACTCATCTATGTGTCACTTACCTAACTAAGGAGTACCCTGCATGCTATGCCTACGTGTTAAGTTCATTTAATGCAAGAAGAGCGAAGTATTCAAGGATGCATGTTTTTTTGGACTCACTCAAGGCCTCTATAAGAGGGACAAGGGTTTGGAAAAAAGGAAAGGATTTAGATTACATTGTATTCGAACACTTTTGTAAATCGACTCTTGTATATAAACATATCACTATAGTGGACGTAGCCCAATTTTAAGGGTGAACCACTTACACCTCGTTGTCATTTATTCACATATCTTAAACCGAGCCCTCACAGGGTTGACCTGACTGGTCTTTGTTGACCTCTCAATTTCAAACATTAACAGTTTGGCGCTGTCTGTGGGAAGACACTGACTATTTGGTCATGATTTTTATCCAGTTGAGCACTTCCGTGCAAATCGTCATATATACTTTCGAGTATCATGACAAGCAAAAAAGTGAGGGGAAAGACCCATGTTTAATGGTCTTGAGGGAGCTAGCAGACGGAGAAGAAGGGAAGCGAAAGCTAGGCTAATAAGCTTAGAAGATAAGATAAAGACTATCATCACTGGCATAGACGAGATGAATGAGGTGGAAAATCTCCTCCATGTCCAGCATATTATACTCCAAGAGAAGCATGCCGACCTTCTAGAGCAGATAACCCAGACCAAGAAGAGGATAAAGAGTATCCCACCTAAAAGCACAGACTACCCGAGTGATTCTGTGCCGGTGAGCTCTGACCACATCTTGTTGGACACCAATCATGGTGGGAGTGAAGACGCTCGAGAAATCATAACCAATGTTCAAAACCGAGCAGAGGAGACAGCTCGACCAGCAGAAAAAGGCCTAGATGAGAGCTTAGCCGAGCATCCTGATTTGAGGATCACTTTGAAGGAGATAATGGGCGAAAAGATGAAGAGCATGTGGGATTGGCTAGGAGATATCGAGAAGGCTTCCAAACCTAAGGGTTTCAACCATTCTGAGGAGGAAGTCCCACTCCCCTTCTCCAAGGCCCTATTGGCTGAGTCCACAAGCAGTGACACTAGGGTTTTGAAGATCCAAAGCTATGAAGGGCTCATTGACCCGTACGACCACCTTGACGGAGTCATTTACGCAGTTAATGGCCGAGGGAACAACGATGCAACTAAGTGTCATATATTTCTGACCACCCATAAAGGAACCGCGAGAGACTGGTTCAAAAAACTCCTGCTAGGATCAATCACCTCGTTATCCAAGCTTAGGCAAGCTTTCCTCGACATCTACATGATCATTGCCAAAAGGTAGTACACCCCAACTGATCTAGCATCAGTATAGCAGGGTCTGAACGAATCCTTGAAAGATTACATATCTCGCTTCAACAATCAGTATGTCAGGTGTAAAGGATGTGATAACTCCACTACTTATGACGCTCTCATAGGAGGATTTCATGGAGGTGACTTCTACTTTCACCTGACCAAGAACCCCCTAGAAACCTTTAAAGATCTACTTTGTAAGGCGACTAGCTACTCTAAGGCAGACAACACGAGCACCCCCTCCCACCAGGAAAAAGACAGAGGTTGTGTACGACCGCTTAGCAAGGAAAAGGAAGTATGACAACTACCCAGCTAGAGTTGAAAGTCGGCCCTAGAGGTTTGACAAGTTCAACTCTTATACTCCTCTCTAAGTATTCCCCGAAGAGAGATGTTCCCCCCTTATAGAGCGACAACTCCCCAACACTAGGAGATCCCAACTGGCTTTCAGAGAAAAAAAAGAAGAAAGCAAGTACTGTAGGTACCACATAGATCATGGACACTTCACTGACGATTGCCTAGATCTAAGGGATGAAATTGAAGCACTTATTCGGCGAGGGCAATTCAAGGAATTTGTAGTTGATCACACGGTGGCTCAGCCGAGCACTTCTCAGGCCCAGATCGCGCCCCTGAGCCGTGGTCTAGTTGAACGAAAGGTAATATACACCTTTTTAAGAGGTTCCACACTCAGAGGAGATTCAAACCGAGCACGAAAGATCTACGCTCGGCTCGCTCGCCAAACAGAGTCGCATTCCCTCTCAATGGGCCGACCACCGAAGATAGGAAGACTTACCGAGCCGCCCATCACGTTCGACGAGGAAGACGGATTTAGAGTCCTACAGCTACACGACGACCCCATGGTCATTACTGCCAAGATTGCAAACTGTAAGTCACCCGGGTCTTCGTGGACAATGGAAACTCAGTAAATGTGATATTCCTCCCCACCTTTGACCAGCTAGGTGTAATCCGCGACCTCCTATGTGGGAACGTGGCACCCCTCATCACATTTGGGGATAGCTTAATATACCCTATCGGACAAATGAGCCTCACCCTCTCAATCGGGAGTCATCCAAGGACAGCTAGTTTGACGACCAACTTCATGATAGTCAATTGCTCTTCTTCCTACAATGTGATCTTGGGACGACCATTCCTGACTGAGATGGACGTTACCATCAACCAATAAGTGCTCTTGATGAAGTTTCCTACACTTGAGGGAATGAGGACTGTCAAGGGCAACTAAACGTTGGCCCGGGTATGTTATGCATCCATGGTAAAAGTAAAGACCAAAATCACCACAGAGCGTTTCGTGGGATCGCTCATCACCTCAAAGGAATCGCCCACCCCTGACCCTAGAGATGATGAAAGACAAGAGCATCCTGAGCCTATGGAGGAAGTAGAAATTGTGGTGCTATCATAAGCATTTCTGACCAGAGTAGTGCACATCGGTACTAAATTAACAGCAGAAGTGCAAGTAGGGTTGATCTGCTTTCTAAGGGCTCATGCCAGTACTTTCACATGGTTGTACGCTTACATGCCCGACATTGATCTGAGCGTCATATCCGACAGCCTCAATCTTGACCCTTATTGCAAGCCAATTTGACAGAAGAGACGGTCATATGATGTCGAGCGCTATGAGGCCATGAAAGGAGAAGTAGACAAATTGCTTAGCATCTGATTCATCAAGAAAGTGGATTATCCGAAGCGAGTAGCGAATGTAGTAATGGTCAAAAATACCCCAGCGGCTGAGTGCCTGATCAAATGGCGCATGTGCACAGACTACACAGACCTCAATAGAGCATGCCCGAAAGACAACTTCCCCTACCTCGCATCATCTTTGATGCCACTGCTGGCCATGAGCTCCTTAGTTTTCTTGATGCGTATTTTGGGTACAACCAAATCCTCATGCACCTTGTCGATCAAGATGACACAATATTCATCACCGACCGAGGACTGTACTATTGGGATGTGATGGCTTTTGGGCTCAAGAATGCAGGGGCCACATATTAGCGACTGGTTAATCAGATGTTCGCCGACCACATAAGGAAGACGGTGGATGTCTATGTGGATGACATGCTAGTAAAGAGCAAAAAGGAGAACCAGTATGTGACCTAGCTCACTAAGGTGTTCGACATCCTTAACGCCTACCAAATGAAGTTAAACTCTGCAAAATGCGCTTTTGGGTCGACTTAAAGAAGTTCTTAAGCCAAAGAGGAATATAAGTCAATTCGAAGAAGATCCAGACGCTAATTAACATGACGCCCCACAAACAAAGAAGGAAATCCAGAGCCTCACTAGTAGAGTAGCAGCCCTAAATCGTTGTCTTAAGATCCACCAATCGCTGCCTGTCTTTCTTCAAAGCATTTAGGGGAACGCCCAGAAACATTGCATGGACACCCGAGTGTCAACGAGCATTCGATCACTTGAAGGTCCACATCGGCCGACCACCAATACTATCTAAACCAGAGCATGGTGAACTGTTTTACATATACCTCTCAATGTCACCATCGGCAATAAGTTCAGTGTTAATTAGGGAAGAAGAGTGGGTGAAAGACCAGTGTACTATGTCAGCCGAGGCTCGTTATCTAGAAATCTAGAAATGTTGGCCCAAAAGCTCACTAGATACCCCATCTGACAAGTGCTTAACATACTCGAGGTCTCAGGAAGGCTGATTAAATAGGCGGTTTAGTTGGGAGAGTGACATACAATTCCAAGCAATACACGCCCACAAAGGACATGTAATGATCTACTTTATAGTATAATTCACCCCAACAAGTGAGAGTAAGAGCATGTTGAATGACTCGACCGCGTCTACGAGTGGGATAGTCTCCCAAGAGGTACTACTCGGGCAGTGGAGCTTATTCGTGGACGGGTCATCAAACAAGAATGACAGAGGGCAAGTCTCCTACTTATCACCTTTGACCACTTAGAATTTGAATACACTATGCGATTCAAATTCCCAGCATCAAATAACAAGACAGAGTACAAGGCCTTATTAGCATGATTACATCTCGCTCTGGAACTGGGGATGAGCATATCATAGTTCATAACGACTCACAATTGGTAGTGAACCAGAAGAATGAAGAGTTCCAGTCCCGAGATGAGTGGCAACATATGTTGAAGTAACACGAGCATTGGTAAGGCAGTTCTTAGGATGCACCATAACTCCGTTCCCGAGAACGGCAAATGCCTGAGCAGACAGTTTGGCAAAGTTAGCATCCGCCTTTGAGAGGGGACATCAAGTGATCGATACCCATTAAGCACTTGGATAAACCAAGTATTCTACTACCAAAGTGCTTGGTCATGGAAATCGACGAATCGAATAATTGGACGACTTCAATATTCAACTACATAGTTCATGGATCTCTCCCAGAGGACAAACTAGAATCTCGAAGCCTACGATTCCTAGCAGCCATGTACACTATCATTAACAACAAACAATTCAATGACCCGGACGCTAAGAGAAAAGGTCGTTAGACTAGGCTACTTTTGGCTGACCATACAGACAAACACCATGATACTAGTACAGAGTTGTCAATCATGCCAATACTACGCAGAGTCCAAGAATAGACTGCTCGAGCGCCACATAAGACCCATTTTAGAGGCTGCGGAAAAGATCAAGCTTGCAATTGTAGCAGCCGATTACTTCACCAAATGGGCTGAAGCAAAGCCTGTTGCTTCAATCTTCGAGCTGAAGATCCGAGCATTGGTATGGTAGAATATAATATGTCGGTTTGGAGCACCCAAGGTAATCATAACGGATAATGATCTCTAGTTTGATAACCCAAGCTTCAGGGGCTATTACTCAGGGTATGAGATCGACCTTTGTTTCTCTTCACCATATCACCCAAAGGCCAACGGTCAAGTCAAGGCGATTAACAAAATTATCAAGAACATTTTGCTCCAAAGCCTTACTACTAGCCCGACCAAAGGTGATGGTCAGAGGTACTATGGTCATACATAACGACCAACAAAATTGCTACTGGTGAAATGCCTTATGCTTTGGCTTCCAGGTTGAAAACAGTGGTACTGGTTAAAGTGAATGAACTCACTCATCGGATCAAGTACTTTAACAACAAGGAAAATCACGAGCAACATACTCTCAACTTGGGTTTCCTTGAAGAGAAGCACATGCGGGCCAATGACACGCCCTAACCTCGATATCCACGTGGACACCTAGATTAGGTCGTGTTGGCCGACACCTGTAAGACGACACAAGCCAAAACATGCATAAAAGATATGAAACTGTAAATTCATAATAGGGCCTACAAAAATTTTGGCATAGTTTGCCTTAAAATGTGGTTAAAACCAACTTGCACAAAGGGTAGTTCACATCTAATTAACCACAGAACATGCCCGAATGGCCACACCTAATAGGTCTCAGACCCTCCACTACATGCATGTTCATAGTTCATAGCATAAATACTAATAGGCATACGGAAGCTAAAGTACTCAAGAAAGTCTAGATATCCCAATCCATACGAAGATGGATTTGTTACAAAGGTTTTACATAAAGGTAAGTTTCCTTACTCTTTTGGTAGTGTGTGTCATAGTTGCCCACTAGTCCTCGACGTTGCACCGATCACGGCTACTAGGTCCTGAAGGGGGCATAAAACAAGAAAACGTGAGTGGACAAAAAGAAAGTTTTGAAAAACTCTCTTTCTTTTTAAACATACTAACCCTCCTGTTTTGAAAACCATAAATATACAAGGAAACATACTACACATAAATATACATCTATACATACTTACAAAATTCGTAGAAAATCAATAAGTATCTCAAATCACATAAATCACGAATAGTTCCAAAACTATAAAACATCGTCATCATATAGCAACATCGCAAACATAATAGTTCGAAACATAAATAATCACTAAGGTAATGCATCACACATGCCTAAGCCGGGACTCTAACCCAGACATAGACAAGTTGTAGGTCATAAATAGATTTCAGTAATGATTACCTCATGCAACGTGTAAGCTGTGTGCCAAAAGAATGACATGCCATGCTGAATAAGTCAAGACACGAACAAGCTGGCACGGGGGCGCATAACATGCCTATGAGTTGGGACTTTAACTCAAAGCATAGACAAGCTGTGCACTAATAACATATACATAAACTAAGAATAGTCTAGTGCGGGCATGCGACATTCACATGCAAGCTGTGTCATACGGCCATAGACGGAGGGTACTAAGACCTAGGGGTGAATGCATACCAAGTGATATGAAAATCATGGTGTAATACAATATTCGTATCAATATGCTTGCGAAATACATAATCATGCCCATGAATAAATCTCTAGATTCATAAATCACAATTCGTCAAGAAATCACGTTTCTTTAAATAAAACCATGCATGGGCATAATTATAATTATTCAAGAACTCAATTATGTAAATATATTACGTCAACCAAAATCATTTTTAAAACAAAGTCCACTCACAGAAACTCCGGTCTATCCTCGTTCTGAGGAGGATGCTCTATGAAGTGTCTAGTCGATCCGGAAGAACTTGCACCTACATAAGCTATTTTTACTCAGAAATTAATCAAAACATAAAGCTATTTCAATGTGGACAGATTCTAATGAATCTGCCCAATTCCACACTAGACCAAAACTTCTTAAAATTATTTAATTTCTCAACAATACAACATAATTTCTCAACCTACTCAACCTAGTTCATAAACCCTAAAGAAAAAAATTTAGGGTTTTATTGAATTCTCACCAATTCACGTCCTAACTCGGAGCCGAGTTTTGATTCCACAACCAGTCAACCACTCGAGTCTAAATTTCGACAAACAACCAAAATTTCGAGTTAAAACCTTGAATTTCGAAAATTCTTCAAAATCCTAAAATTGAAATCTAAGGATCCCATACGTAGGGAAGAAGAAGAAGAAGAAGCTGGTAGCTTCTAAAAATTTCTCCCCAAAAATTATCAAATTGTCCTTTGTTGTAAAATGTTCATAACTATCTCATTCGAACTCCAAATTCCACTCCGTTTGAGCTCACGCGTTTGTAACAACAAATACTAATCAAATAAATTAAAATATTGACCACCACATGTCTCGTACTCAAGGGTCCAGCAAAAGACGGAATTTACCCTTCGAGGGGCATTTTGGTCATTTATAATAAAATGAACTATTTTTCAAGAAAAATTTGAGACGGGTTGTAACAGCCAAGCTCTGCCAAGCTTCCTATCAATAAAAGATCACTCGGCACTGCGATCGAAATGTACACCAAAGGGCTTTTCGCCATGGAGATCTAGTGTTGTGAGCATTTATGACCTCCACAAAGGAAAAGGTAGCAAGTACCTACGCTCCTCGGTGGGAAAAACCTTACAAGGTGGTCGAGCTTGTTTGACCGGGCACCTATCCATTGATCGACCGAGAGGGCCATTCGTTAGCTTACTCGTGGAATGTCGAGCACCTTAAGCAATATTTTTCTTAGAAAAAGAGCCGAGCGCTGCACGGGTGAATTCTTTCTTTTTTAGAATGACTAGCCTGCTAATGAAGTGTATCAACCCTACATTAGCAAAGCCTCGTGGAAAAGTGGTAGGAACAACATACCACATTTTGTAAAGAAAACTTGCTTAGTCTCCTTGTTATGAGGTACACATTATAATGATCTCCTGCACAGAGGCATCTTTTCCCTTTTGAAAAAAATAAGTTTGTTGAAAAATAGAGTTCCAGCCCGGTTCCCACCAATTGGCTAATTCTTAGACTTTACATAGTACTAGCATGGTTGACAGCTCTATACCAATCTTGTGGCATTTGCCTGCATGGTTGGCCAGAAGTAGCCTTGTTTAACAACTTTTGCTCCGAGCGTCCGGACTGTTGAGTGATCACCACAAACTCCTTCATGAATTTCTTTAAGAATCCTTTCTCCCTTCTCGAGTGTTATGCACCGTAGGTAGGGTAGTGAGAATCTTCTCTTGTAGAGTTTGTTGTTGATGATAGTGTACCTGGCCGCTTGGAATCGTAAGCTTTGAGACTCTAGCTTGTTCTCTGGGAGAGACTTATGAACTATGTAGTCAAATATTGGGGTTATCCAATTGTTCGACTTGTCAATCTCCATCACCAAGCACTTGGGTCGTGAAATACTCAATTTATCTAGGTCATCGATAAGTATCGGGCGCTTGGTGTCTCTCTCAGGTGTTAACGCCAATCTCGCTAGACTATGTGCTAGAGCATTTTTTGACCTCGGGATCTAAGTGATGGTGCATCCCAAGAATTGCTTGAATAACGTTATGGCTTATTCAACATGGGTCGCCATGCTGTAGTCTCGGGACTGGAACCCTTCATTTATCTGGTTCACCACCAATTGTGAGTTATTGCGAACTATAATGTGCTCAGCCTCCAGTTTTAGAGCAAGACGTAATCTTGCTAGTAAGGCCTCGTATCTTGCCTCGTTGTTTGATGTTGAGAATTTGAATCGCAGAGCATATTCAAACTCTAGGCGGTCGGGGATGATAGGTAGTAAGCCCGCTCTGTTGGTATTTTTGTTTGACGACCCGTCTACGAACAAGCTTCACTGGCCAAATAGTACATCCGGGGCGATCGCGCCTCTCATATAAGCGGTCGAATCATTCAACGTGCTCCTACTCTTGATTGACGAGGTGAATTCCGTTATGAAGTCTGTCATCGCCTGCCCCTTCTGGGCTTACCTAGCTTGGAAATTTATATCAAATTCTTCTAGCTCGATCACCCATTTGATCAAACGCCTGGGACCTCAAGTTTGTTCAGGACTTATCAGAGGGGATAACTGGTGAAAACCACAATTGAGTGCACCTGAAAATACGGTCGGAGCTTTCAGGCTGACATTATAAGGGCAAGCGCCAATTTCTCAACCTCTAGATAACGCAGCTTGGCCCCTCGTAGCCCTCGGCCCCTCGTAGCGCTCAGCCCCTCATAGCGCTCGGCTAACATAGTACACAGGTCATTGTACCCACTCTTTTGCCAACTTGCTGGAGTGGTCGGAAAGTACTTTCCGATTAAGCTCTTGTCTTCCTTGTTGATAATTAATCTAGACTGAGAGGTGGTAGTCGTCCTGTCTCATTGGGCTAGCTCGCAGGCCCAAGGGCTCTGATCTTCTCATCTTTCGTGGGCTCTTTTCTAGGCCCATTTTAATAGGTCCAATTACAACTATATATTATTTTAAGAGTCTAAAAGGACCCTACGTTAACACACAATCACCTAAATTGTAATTATAATCTCAAATGTGTTTTACTAACTTTGATGGAGTAGCACTTCAAAAGCAACTAGTCGAAAGATCAATCAATAACAGGCATAAGTTTAGCCAAGTTAGTTAGAGTAGTGTATTCCACTCTTTGCATTCAAGTTTGAATCATCCTCCCGATAGTTTAGATAAATTTAATAATTATTCTATAATTAAATAAATCAATCAATAAACTTTTTTTAGGTACATAAGAGCCTTAAGCCCAATTCTTTTGTATTAACATCTTGCAGCTATTGACTAGACTTGGCCCACAAAATTGCGCTCTTAGAACCAGACACATGATTATTCCAATCAAGTTGGAGGCCATAGAAAAGACAGTCCAAAGCTCAGGTCAGTGCCCGTAAATTGGCAGTGAGACTTGCCATCCAAATTTTGAATCCCTCAAACACTCATTGAGATAGGAGAGATCAAATTTGGAGAGATAGAAACTGAAGAAGTGAGTCGAAAGCTGAGAATTTGTAACATTTCGACTCACATGAATGTGATGATAACACACATTTGTAGTGAATTTGATACCTAATTGCAGGTGGCCCATTGTGGTGACTTAGCTTATCCCGTTATAATTTTGTAAATATTCTATGGCTTGTCCAAACACAAACGAACAATAAAGAGAGTAGCACTTATCCTTTCATATCCCATTCCTCTCATGTTGCTATTTTGCTATAATTTCTAAGCCATATATTGCTAATTTCCTACACATGATGTAATACACGAAAGACTATAGCATGAAGACTCGCATCACAATGTTGTAAACAAAGTCTCATTCAAATTATTTAATATCTTAATGATGGGTCAAACTTCAATAGTTTAATATTCATTTGGAGTCCACCACAAATTAATCTAAATTATTCAATAACCGTATTATTGAATGATACGTACCACCCAAGATTTTTCCCTTAATGATTCATTATTTCTTTTTGGTACATTATAATATGATCGTGACAGCTGCAAGTGTGCATCTTTAAACCGGGTTTAACTTCAGTGGTACGTACCATTCAATGGTACGTACTGTTGAATGGTTTAAGATTTATTTGGGACCCGCTGCAAATTAATCTGGACCATTCAATGGCCGTACCATTAAATGGTACGTACCACTGAAGAATTTTCCCTTTAAACCCACAAATAAGTTACATTTTGTCACATTAGGCTATGTGCGACAAATTTGATATTAACTTTAAATCCAGTGTTAATGTCAAGAGTAATAATATTATATTCAAAAGAAGTCCAAAAGAAATTTTTATACAGCAGGGGTCTGTCTAGTCGGTACTAATTTACATCATTGTGATTAATTAATTAATTTGGTTTAATTTGTAGTATTTTATCACATTTGATTGAAAACTAAAGCAACTATTCAACATGTTTATATAGTGGTTGCCTTGGCAAGCTAAATGAGAAAAACTTTCATACACTTGTTGTATGGAATGGGTGTTTTATATTTATTATTATTTGCTATTTTTATGACGTAATGAATTGAGACATTCGTTTTATGAACCAGGCGTAGAAAGTTTTTCTTCGTAAAATAATAAATGTGAGGCCTCGATTCATGAACCACGAATTTCATAACGTCAAGATACCACAAAATTCAAGGTATGCAGCTGCATTACCTTTGAATTTCCTGCACTAGTTCTACCCATCAGAAGGATTGGATTTCTCAATTGTATGGCCTGACAAATTATAGGTCAACCTTTGCATTTCTGCATTTTTATTTTGGGTTTTTATCCAAATAAAATAGTAAGAATGCGATCAGATTTGATTAATGTTTATCTTTTACCCCTAAAACCTTTCTGTTATAGGATTCTAAAATAAACATCGATGTGGAAAATGGAGATCAGTTACTTAATTTCCGTACACTTTCAGTTATTGTTTTACTCTCATATAGTTGTCATGTTTTTTTGTTCACGTGACCACTTAAGATGAATAAAAAATTTCAAAATCTAACAGCAAAGGGGGAATTGAATGTTTATAAAAATTCAAGGAAATAATCGGCTAAAAATAAAATTCATGAAGTAAATTGGCAGCACTATAAAAGTTTAGGGGGCAAATTGCTTTGGAAATATTGGCCGTGCTTTTGTGGTGGAGACAACAAATATGCCCCAAACAAAGGGGAAATGCATATGTAAAGTCAAATATCGACAATATCAATATCATTGATAGTATTTTAATAAAATATTTTGCCTTTTAGAAAAATGTGCAGCTAACTACACTGAAGACAAATTCCTGTAATAAGTTGTGAACTCTTAAAATTTATAAAAATTGGAAGGTGGTTTGTAGTTTGGGCTTTGTAACAAAGTAGGACATTAAAATGATAGGTTGTATGGAGGATAAGTTAAGTGAATAGCAAATCACAAACAATTCTCGGATGAATTGTTTAGATTATTAGGATAAGTTAACAAACCCTAATAATCGGATGAGAATTAAACTAATTAATTATGTTGATAATTGCATAGGTGCTGGCCAAGAAATGAATGGTTTTGACTTTGTTTGGTTGTCACCCGGATTTGAAGGAGATCGGAATCATTGAAGGACAATGAATCTCCCGGTCCCGGATATGCACTTACAGCTCTTCATATATAAATTAGATAAATATTCTCTCAGCAGCTTCTTATCGAAAAAGAAAGAAAAAAAAATTCAGTTGTTGTTAAATTGGACTTTGATTAATTCAATTCTGTGTGTGGGGACCTAGCGAATTAAGTAGCTTGGCAAGCCAAAGGCATACTTGCCAAGACTTGGCACATCAAATTAAAGAATCAAGGTTAACATCAGAACTGGTCATATATGTATGTACCAAAAAGAAAAGGCGTGTTTTAGGTCGATGATCATTTGATTTAGTGACATTTTGGGGATTTATTATATATGGAGTTTGATAGACTTTGTTTAAGGAGTCAATAAAAATTATCCGGTATTCAATAAAGATTTTTTATGACTTTTAAAATGCCTATGAAAATCTTGTGATATTCAATTATGATTTTTAATAGTAAGTTTTTTTGTTATAGCAAATCCAACCTCTACCTCTAAGATTTTGATGGATTTCATGTTTCTCAATTCTCTGATAATATACTCCACCACCCACCATAATGCAATGACTATTATTATCACCACTTCCATCTCCATGTCCCCACCACCACCTTACTATGACCATCTCCTCCACCCCTGATGCAGATCTGTTGGCAAGTGCATTTATAGAGCATTGGGATAAAATGAATTACTAAAGCCAATTAGTAACAATTAATAAAAGCCAGGGTGTCTTGGCTTATCAGATTACTAGTAGCAATAATTCTGTAATTTCAGTTTTTTCAGTCAGTCACTTTATTTATTTATTTATTTTTGTCTTTTAAATTTTTTGAATGTAAGTTATAAATGCTATAAATCCCACCTCTTGCTGGAGGTGAAGGGCTGGACGTTTTTTACTAATGAAATAGAGTGTTTTCTCTGAGTTTTGTGCCTTTCTCTTTGCGAGATTGTTCACTTTGTTTTCTAGTTGTCTACGTTGTAGGCTGGCACAATAATCAAAGTATTTGGGGTTTTCATAGCTCTCCACGCACTTGGAGATAGTGGACCATATCTATCACATCTTTCCTGCAATTTCTATTTTCATTTTCGTTTTAATTCATAGCTGAGCATTATCGCCCTGCATCAGTTGGTATCCAGAGCTTGGTTACATTCTTTAAGATGTTTCCAAAGCAAAATGTTCATTTCCAAGGAGATGAGATGACAGAAATCTAGCAATCGTTGGCTCGACATGACACTCAGTTTGCAGAGATGATGCTTATAATGAAGGAAATCAGACTTCGGCTCCCTGACAATCCACCACCAAATCGTCAGGAAAGACAAAACCCTTCACCACCACCAGAGGGTTATGAGGACGATTATGAAGAAGAACATGAAAATGTTAACCCATTTGCAGGTTTTGGGGCACGAATGAGACCATATATTCCCCACAAACCTGCTGCTCGAGTGATTCAAATCAATAGTAATCGCCGAGATTCAGGATTCAAAACTGAAATTCTTGAGTTTCATGGTGGGATGCAACCGGAGGAGCTCTTAGATTGGTTGACAACGGTAGAAGACATCTTTGATTTCAAGGAGGTACCAGAAGACAAAAAGGTGGGACTGGTGGCTACTCATTTATGAGGAAGAGCATCAGCTTGGTGGCAACAAGTTAAGGCCTTTCAGATTTGAAAGGGGAAGAGAAAGATTGAAACATGGGAAAAGATGAAAAAATACATGTGTGCTGAATTTTTACCTCACAATTATGCAAGATCTTTGTATATGCAGTTACAAAATCTTTGGCAAGGTAATAAGTCAGTGAATTCTTATACAGAGGAATTTTACAATCTGTTTGCACGAAATGACTTGGACAAGACCAAGGACCAATTGGTGGCACGCTACATTGGCGGATTGCGACAAAATATTCAGGAGGCTCTAAATCTATATGATCCTTATAGTGTCTCTGAAGTGCATCAAAAGACTCTCCAAATTGAGAAACAAAGTAGTCGTCGCAATGCACCTTCATAGGGGTCTACAATAGCAGCCTCTCTAGCAGCTTCCAAGAATATTGTTCCAGCACCTACTGTCCTAAAATTTACTTATAGTGGAAGTTCAAATGCCAAGAATGCTCCTACTTTTAGTGGGAAGTGCCATAAGTGTGGAGAACTTGGTCATAAGTCCAACGAATATCGAAAGTCTGATCGTCCAGGTAAAAACTTGTTTGTTGAAAATGAAGATACAAATGATGATGTTTATGATCTCTCTCAAGAAGCCATTTACGATGGTGATGAAAACGACAATCTGGAAGAGATATTACATGGGGACCAAGGCGAGACTCTTATTCTTACAATAGTTTGTTTCACTCTGCGTAATGAGGATGATCATTGGCTGCGTAACAACATATTTCATTCAACCTACACCATTGGAGGGAAGGTTTGCAAGTTTATTATTGATGGTGGGAGCTGTGAGAATGTGGTGGCAGAAGAGGCTATGAAAAAGCTTAAGCTTGAAACAAAGTCACATCCAAATCCTTATCAACTCTCTTGGCTTAAACATGGCAATGAGGTAAAGGTTTCCAAACGATGTCTGGTCCATTTCTCTATTGCTAACAAGTACAAAGACAAGGTTTGGTGTGCTATGATTAACATGGATGCTTGCCATCTTCTTTTGGGGAGACCATGACAGTATGATCGAAATGTTTCCCATGATAGGCGGAGAAATACCTACAGTTTTTCTTGGGATAATAAGCGTATTGTGCTTGCTTCTTCTAAGGATTTTGAGCCTAAACCATCTCATGGGGAGGGTTCTAATCTCCTTACTTATCATAAATTTGTGACTGAAATGAAGCAAAGTGACGTGGTTTATGTTCTGGTTGGTAAAGAGAAGGGGCAGATTGATAGTCCAATTCCAAAATTGGCTAAACCATTGTTAAAGGAATTTGCAGATGTGTTTGCAGAGGATATTCCAGATGGTTTGCCCCCACTGCGAACCATTCAGCACCAAATTGACTTGGTATCGAGATCGAGCCTTCCAAACAAACCGCACTACCGGATGAGCCCTCTTGAACATGAGGAATTGAAACGACAAGTTGAGGAGTTGCTTGCAAAATGTTTTATTCAGGAAAGCCTAAGCCCTTGTGCGGTTCCTGCCTTATTGGTTCCAAAGACTGATAAGACATGGAGGATGTGCATCGATAGTCGAGCGATGAACATAATAACAATTAAGTATCGATTTCCGATGCGAAGATTCGATGATCTTCTTGACCAATTGTGTAATGCCATAGTGTTCAGTAAGATTGATTTGAAAAGTGGGTATCATCAGATTCGCATTAGAGAGGGTGATGAATGAAAAACAGCTTTTAAGATTCGAGAAGGCTTATATGAATGATTGGTCATGCCATTTGGGCTCACTAATGCTCCGAGTACTTTCATGAGAGTTGTGAATTAGGTACTTCGGCCTTTTATTGGAACTTGTGTGGTGGTATACTTTGATGATATTCTTGTCTAGAGTGCAAGTCATGCCTTACATGTTCAGCACCTACAAGAAATATTGCTTGCGTTGCGAAAGGAGCAATTTTTTGCAAAATTTGAAGAAGTGTACATTCTTGATCGATTCTGTGCTGTTTATTTGGTATATTGTATCTAAATATGGAATTGATGTGGATAAGAAAAAGGTTGAAGCCTTGACCACATGGCCTACACCACAATCTATACATGATGTACAGAGTTTTCATGGATTTGCCTCATTTTAGAGGAGGTTTATTCAACACTTTAGCACCATCATGGCTCCGATCACAGATTGTATGAAAGGTGGAAAGTTCTCTCGGAATGAAGAAGAAGTAGTTGCCTTAGAGCAAATCAAGAAAAAGTTGAGCTCCGCTCCATTGCTTGTGCTACCTGACTTCTTAAAGGTTTTTGAGCTATCTTGTGATGCATCCAAGATTGGTATTGGGGTTGTTTTCAGTCAAGAAGGGAAGCATATTGCCTATTTCAGTGAAAGATTGAGCAATTGAAGATTGAATTACTCCACATACGATTTGGAGTTCTATGCCATTGTTCAAGCTTTCAAGTATTGGTGGCACTATCTAATCTACAAAGAGTTTGTTATGTACTTCGATCATGACTCTTTGAAGCATATAAACAGCCAGGAAAAACTGTCATCGCGGCATGCTAAATGGGCTGCATACTTACAAGAATTTACATTCGTCTTGAAGCACAAAGTTGGAGAGCAAAATCAAGTTGCAGATGCTTTGAGCCGGAGAAAATTTCTACTTGGCTCCATGAAAATTCAGGTATTGGGGTTTTACTCTTTGAAGGATTTATTGAACATTGATTTCTTTTTCTCTCCCATTGTTGAAGATGTTGCGCAAAGACCTAGACGAATTATGTGTTACATGATGGATTCCTTTTTAAAGGGAATCAACTTTGTATACCGAAGTCTAGTTTGAGACTGAAGATCATCCAAGAGTTACATAATGAAGGCCATGTGGGAAGAGACAAGACCTTTGAGCTTGTTTCTTTTTCTTATTTCTGGCCTACAATGCGCAAATAAGTGTATCGTTTTGTGGAACGATGTCGAATCTGTCAAGTTTCAAAGGGCAAGGTGACCAACGCTAGATTGTACATGCCTTTACCTATTCCATCTCAACCATGGGTGGATATAAGCATGGATTTTGTTTTGGGATTGCCTCGCACTCAGCGTGGTGTGGACTCAATTTTTGTGGTGGTTGATCGATTTTCAAAGATGGCTCACTTTATTGCTTGCAAGAAGACAACGGATGCTTCAAAAATTGCTGAGTTATTCTTTCGTGATGTGTATCGATTTCATGGGTTACCGAGTTCAATTGTTTCATATCGGGACACCAAGTTTATGAGTCATTTTTGGAGGAGTTCTGTGGAAGTTAGCTAACACTCAATTGAATTTCAGCAGCGCCTACCACCCTCAAACAAATAAGCAAACTGAAGTTGTGAATCGCTCATTGGGAGATCTCTTGCGTTGCTTAGTGGGTGATAATTTGAAGTCATGGGACCAGAAGTTATGTATTGCGGAGTTTGCTTATAACTGTTCTGTCAATCGTAGCATGGGAATGTGTCCTTTCTATATTGTCTATGGCTTAATTCCGCGAGCACCAGTTGATCTTGCTCCTGTTCCAAACATGAAAAGAATCAGTGGCAAGGCATAAATTTTCATTGACAACGTCAAGCAAGTCCATAGCATGACTCACAACCGTCTTGAAGAATCCAGTCAGAAATACAAAGCTCATGTGGATTCCAAACGGCGAATGGTTGAGTTTGACGTGGGAGATTTTGTTTGGGCTGTTTTGACCAAGGATTGTTTTTCTGTTGGCGATTACAACAAGTTGTCTGCGAGAAAGATTGGGCCATATGAGATTGTTGAAAAGATTAATCCCAATGCTTATCGCCTGAAGCTACCAAGCCATATTCGTACTTCGGATGTATTCAATGTGAAATACCTCATTCCTTTCAAAGAGGACATCGACAATACTGGAGATGCAAATTCAAGGATGAATTTTCTCCAGCCCAGAGAGGATGATGCAGATTTGTTGGCAAGTGCATTTATGGAGCGTTGTGATAAAATGAATTACTAAAGCCAATCAGTAGCAATTAATAAAAGCCAGGGTGTCTTGGCTTATCAGATTACTAGTAGCATTAATTCTGTAATTTAAGTTTTTTTAGTCAGTCACTTTATTTATTTATTTTTTTTGTCTTTTCAATTTTTTGAATGTAAGTTACAAATGCTACAAATCCCACCTCTTGCTGGAGGTGAAGGACTGGATGTTTTTTATTAACAAAATAGAGTGTTATCTATGAGTTTTGTGCCTTTCTCTTTGCGAGATTGTTCACTTTGTTTTCTAGTTGTCTACGTCGTAGGTTGGCACTAGAATCAAAGTAGTTGGGGTTTTCAGGTCTCTCCACACACTTGGAGATAGTGGACCCTATCTATCACATCTTTCCTGCAATTTCGATTTTCATTTTCGTTTTAATTCATAGCTGGGCATTATCGCCCTGCATCAACCCAACTCCCACCACTGTCATCATTGCTGCCACTATTGTCATTGTCATGAGCATCATCGTCGCCCCTACTATGACCACCACTGACATTGACACCACCATCACCATGACTGCCACCTCTACCACCATCATCACGACCCCATCACCACCGCTCCCATCCCTACTCCTCCACCACCCCCACACCACAATCACCAAAGACACCAACTTTACTACCACCATCTTGCCGACAATCACCACGTGACACTTCTACCATTATCGTTGCCAACACCACCTCATAAGACCACTTTGCTCTGGTTAATCACCATTACAATATGATAATCTACATAAATCTAAAAAATTCTAGCATTGAACTCTCTAGAATTCTACAAAAGTCTAGCATTTGACTCTTTTCTTTTCTACAAAAGTATATCATTAAAAGTGTATGAAATTTTATAGAGTTTACAATAGTCAGTAAAAATATACTAAATTCGTACATCACTTTAATAACTCAACTAAAGTTCATATAAATCTTAATACACTACACCTCTTAATCTCTATTTGCTAGACCAGATGTTTTGAACTCATATTTTATGAATGAGATTTTTTTTTGTTGTTGAATAATGAATAATAAAAAGCACAAATGATTTAGTGATGGATTCAGAAATAATTTTTCGCGGGGACATGATGAAGAAGCTATCAAATATTGATTAAGTTTTCAAATGTTTGTTTGTATAAGCTGATAAAAGTAGTAATTAAAATTCATAAAAGTAGTAATTAAAATTCAACGCACCAATGTCAATGCATTTTGTATTATTAATTTGGCCTTGCTTCAACCTCCTCTTTAAAGCATTTAATCGAGCAAGTTGCAGACTTGGAAGTCATGTTCAAAGGAAATGTCAATACAATTGGGCGTGCAATTTAATGAGAGAAGAAGATGGTATGAATGGCAAGCAGCCTGCATTGATCCATATATGCATCTGCCACTGGATGCAGATGCAAGTGAACAAATGCAATGTATGTTTGTTTTTTTTTAATATACCACACATTGATGGTAGATTAACCTCCTCCTCATGTAGCTCCGGTACTACATGAGGCGACATTGTACTTTTAGCCGCTAAATGAAATCCTACACCAAAGTAGAGTTGGTAGCCTCAAAAAATACATCCATGAGAATTCTAGCTCGGATTAGGAGTTCCAAATATTTGCTCGTTTTCCACGACCAACAATTGGGGGTTAAATGCAATGTATGTTAGAAGCGAACATAATTTGCAATTTGATTTTGCACATGGAAAAGACATACAAATATTAGACAATAAAATACCACGGTTTTTTTTTGTTCGAAAATATAATAATATGTGGGGTAACATGGTTAAGTGATGAAGTAGTGCCTAGGTTTGTCAGTTTCGAATTCAGAACCTTGATCGATGTTCATTCCATGTTTTACAATCATTGGAAGGAATATCAATTTCCTTGTATTTTTCCTATTCATTTTATCAAGATGCATGCCTTACTTTGTAATTATATTACCATTGCGACCGTCACATATGTATGAAATTGAGTAATTTTTTGTGGATCCAAAGTACAACAAGGAATGTTAAGTGTAATAAAAATTTAAAAATACTTGTGAATTGTAAAAACATTTTCTAAGAGAAACACCTGTTATGTACTTTTACAGGAAGGATAGAGAGGAGAGATAAAAACAGAGCTTTTATTTTTTTTCAACGCCAACAATCACCATATGTGAGCTTTTTTTTTTACATGTTTATTATAAAATACTTCTAACACAAGCACTACAAAACTAGTCTTTAAATTGGCCAATTGAAAGCACAAGAATTAATTGGCCAAATGAGTAAAACACGGGATTAGATTTTTTATGGTACTTCGAAGAAGTATCTTACACTAGGGGTTTAGGGATTTTATATGGTAATTTCCTTACAAAATTTTTACCAAAACCAAAAAAAAAAAAGAGGGAAAAGAAAAATCACATCATCTTCTAACTGTATTACCGAACTGATGAACACGACCTTGAATCCTGCTCATCGTCTTCTCCTCTCAACCAAACCATTCCAATTTTTGAAAACTAATCGCCCAAATCAACAATCCAACACAAACCCACCTTCATTTCCCTGTCATCCACTCCCCCACCTCACTCTTCGACCTCCAACTCGCTCCAACTCACTGTACCAACGAGTCAACTCCCTCCTCCCGCGTTCCCACAGCTCCTCTTCGGGCCCCTCACAACCCCAATTCGTTCTCGAAATTCTCGTCCTCTTCGCCTTCTCTCTGGCCCTTCTCTGCCTTCGTCTCTTCTCCGGCGTCCTATTGCCGGATTTTCCCCCTCGGTGGCAGGGCCTGGTGGCTTTTGCTCCCGAAGCTGAAGCAAGAACCAGTGCCTACCCTCCGCACGTGTGGCAAGCCATTGTTGCTTACGAGGACAGGAGGTTCTTTAGGCATTTTGGGATCGACCCAGTTGGGATTGCTCGTGCAGTGGTGTCGTTTTCGGCTTCGGGCGGCGGCAGCACGATTACCCAGCAGGTACATTTTTGTTGAACGTTTTACGCACACCATGTGTTCGACTTTTTTACTCAAAGAAGTATATTTTCCCTTTTTTTTTAATCTTTTTTAAAAAAGGGCAATTAACTACGATCAACATATTTTGACATTCCGCTGCAAAAATGATCGGTGTTTAATGCGTCGTCATTATATCATCATTGTGTTGTTATGTCATTGTCATGTCGTCGATATATCATTTCTGCAAACCAAATGTGAAAATATGTTTATTGTAGCTATGTTCCCTTTAAAAAATGGTTCCTTTTGTTTTTCTTTATTTATTTGTTATGTATGTGTAGACAGTATTTTATGAAGTATGATTGATGGTTGTGAATGCATGATCTGGAAACGGAATTTTTATATGAAGGATAATCAAGTTGGAATAAAAATAATGCACTGAAATCTTTATTACAGCTTATAATGGCATGCGCGATGTTGTTTTTATTTTAAAGTAAGAAGAGTATAAAATATAGAAATTTGGAATGATAATTGTGTGAAAATGGTAAGGATATAAAAATTGTGTTAATACACGACACGCCAATCTTCTTAGTTTAGATAAAGACTCGCTGAGGTTTGACCGGCACTGAGATTTTAATATATTGCAAACCCAGTTGATGTTGGCACCGAATAAACGATTTTTATCTACCTTGTCCACCGGTTAGGAACAAGTTGAGAGAGAGAGAGAGAGAGAGAGAGAGAGAGAGTCAACGGTAATGTAAAACCCAGAAACAGAATTGGAGAAAAGGCATGGAGATAACCAGAATAGACCATTTCCAGCCTCAACAAAACAAACCTTTGTCGAACCCTCTACTTGTTTTTGCTTTTCATTCCCTCCAACCCCTGCATGAGGTCCTTTGTATTCATCCCTACGGTTTTCTTACCTTTTCTTCTCTTTGTTCTCGTCTCTGGTGCTTCTTTCTCAGAGTTCATATACCCAAACTTCTCAGCTTCTCACTTCCACTTCATTGACAACGCCGGTGCCTTCTTGTCCTCTCAAAATGGAACATTTAAAGCTGCTATTGTCAACCCGGATGCTAACCAACCCAACTTCTATTTGTGCATCATCCATGCGGCATCCAACAGCATCATCTGGACTGCTAATCGTGATGCTTCCATCTCGGCTTCTGCTGAGATGAATCTTATGGCTACAGGTATTAGCATCTCAGATGATGATGGTAATGTTGTATGGTCAACTCCACAATTCAAGTCATCAGTTTCTGCATTATTGCTGAATGAAATGGGTAATCTTATCCTTCTTGACCAGTTCAATCGTTCTCTTTGGGAAAGTTTTCACAACCCAACGGATACGATTGTGATTGGACAACACTTACCAGTTGGGTCTTTTCTGTCCAGTACTCTATCGAATTTTTCAACTGGTGATTACAGGCTTTTACTAAGTGGTTCTGATGCGATACTGCAATGGCATGGACAGACATATTGGAAATTGTCAATGGATACACGTGCTTATACAAACTCAAACACTATAGTGGAATACATGGCCATTAACAGAACAGGTCTTCAACTGCTTGGTCGTAATGGAACAGTGGTCGTGATTCAGGTGCTCTTGTCACCTTCGGACTTTCGTATTGCCAAGTTGGATTCCTCTGGCAAATTCATTGTCGAAAGTTTATCTGGTACAGACTGGACACAAGAATTTGTTGGGCCAGCTGGTGATTGTCAAATTCCATTTGTTTGTGGCAGAATTGGTTTGTGTACTGCATCCACCACCCATAGTTGTTCATGCCCTGCAAACTTCCTTGTAGGTTCACAAGATATAGGTGGTTGCGTGCCAAGTGGTTCTTATTCACTGCCGATTCCTTGCAACTCAACCAGTAATAGTAGTCAGTTGAATTCACCAGCTGACTCATATTTCAGGCTTGACTACGGTATAGATTATTTTTCCAATGTTTTCTCTGATCCTGTAAGATATGGTGTCAATTTGTCAACCTGTCAAGATCTCTGCTCAAAAGACTGCTCTTGCTTGGGAATTTTCTATGAAAATTCATCTGGTTCGTGCTATACACTTAAAGATCATTTGGGTTCCATTTCTGTGAGTAATGATGCTCAAAATGACCTGTTGGGCTACATCAAAGCTCTTGTTGGATCTACTCCATCAAACTTCAGTGATAATAAGAATCATAGTAGAAAAAGC
Organism: Gillenia trifoliata; assembly: GCA_018257905.1. Classification (NCBI taxonomy): domain Eukaryota; kingdom Viridiplantae; phylum Streptophyta; class Magnoliopsida; order Rosales; family Rosaceae; genus Gillenia; species Gillenia trifoliata. The sequence goes on from CM031087.1 coordinate 14,488,464, forward strand.
TTTCCTGTAGCTGCTCTGGTTCTTTTGCCATTCAGTGGGTTCTTTCTGTTGGTGGCTCTAGGTTTCCTCTTGTGGGGAAGACGGAGACGGTCAAAGAAAAGAGAGATTAAATTGGGGCATTTTGGGTCACTTTCCTCAGGAGATATGGATGCTTTCTACATCCCCGGTTTACCTAGGAGGTTTGATCTTCAAGAACTTGAAGTGGCTACAGATGATTTCAAGACCCTGATTGGTTCAGGTGGGTTTGGTGCTGTGTATAAGGCTGTTCTACCTGATAAAACTGTTGTGGCTGTAAAGAAGCTAATGAATTTAGGTGTTCAAGGGAAAAAGGATTTCTGCACCGAGATTGCAATAATTGGTAATATTCACCATGCCAATTTGGTCAAATTGAAAGGGTTTTGCGCCCAAGGGAGACAACGCCTTCTGGTTTATGAGTATATGAATCGTGGCTCACTTGACCGGAGTCTTTTTGGCACTGGACCAGTCTTAGAATGGCAAGAGAGGCTTGACATAGCACTAGGGACAGCACGTGGGCTTGCATACCTGCACAGTGGATGCGAACAGAAGATAATCCACTGTGATGTCAAGCCAGAGAACATTCTCTTGCATGACCAATTTCAGGCAAAGATCTCAGATTTTGGTCTTTCAAAGCTTCTAACTCCTGAACAGTCTTGTCTATTTACAACTATGAGAGGCACACGGGGTTATCTTGCACCAGAATGGCTAACTAATTCTGCTATCTCAGAAAAAACTGATGTCTATAGTTTTGGAATGGTACTTCTTGAACTTGTAAGTGGAAGGAAAAATACATTACGACTGCAAAGCCATAGCCTGAATAACAGTAGCAGTGGTGGCGGTCAGTCATCATCATCATCCGTGTCAGCACTTGTTTATTTTCCTCTATTTGCACTGGAGATGCATGAGCAGGGGAGGTACTTGGAGCTTGTTGACTTGAGATTGGAGGGACGGGTGACAAGTGAAGAAGTGGAGAAATTTGTGCGCGTCGCATTGTGCTGTGTTCAGGAGGATCCCACACTCAGGCCAAATATGAATACGATTGCTGGCATGCTGGAAGGTGGGATCCCTTTAGGTCAGCCAAATTTGGAATCATTGAATTTCTTGCGCTTTATTGGGCGTGGATTTACTGAGGCTTCTATGATAGATGAGGGAACTCAGCAAAATGACCGAGTGTTGTATCCAGAAGCAAATGCTTCAACGGCAACAATGGACTCGCGTACTTTCTTCTCTTACGTCTCTTCACAGCAGGTTTCAGGCCCAAGATAGTGTTGAGTAGTTAAGCAGCTTGTGTATAGTTTAATTGTGAATGGGAATTAAATGTTTGTGATTTTGGATTTAATTTTGTTTCACTATGTATTAGAATCTACTGTATAATTCTTACATTCCACAAGGTCCAAAGTCTGTTGGATGACTGTTATTTGTGTGGTTCGTGTAAAGAGCTCTTTGAGTAAGTAATAAGAGTTAATTGTACGGAAATTAGATGTATCCTTTCTATTATGTTGCCATAAATGTTATTATGATACCATAAATGTTATTATGATACGCTAATTTTCCCCACCTGTCTGCCTGAGTTTTTTTCTCTCTTTGTTAGTTGACGGTTGGTCTTCTTTTTTAAAGTCATTAAATCATGAAGTCTTACTTTATTGCCACATCATTTGGTTTACAAATTTGGTTTCCCTAGCATTAAACAAACGGCATCTTTCCTCTGCTCACTAATTACCTGTTTGTGATTTACATTGTAAGAACTACAAGGTGGATTTGAATTTGTATGACGCACTGATACCGTAAAAGATTTCTTTCTATGTTTGTTATGATTAAACACCCTTTATAACTAAGAAGAATTCATTTGGTATTCAGTATTCAGTTTTATAAATATATTGAACTGTCGTTTACTGTCTCGACTGATGACTCTGTTTATTCTTCCTGTTCTAATCTCACATGGCAGCTGGTGAAAAATACCTTCCTTAAAAATGAACGCACATTCTCAAGAAAATTGGTTGAGATGGTGTTGTCACTAGCATTGGAGAGGACAATGTCAAAAGGGGAAATATTGAGCTGCTATATGAGTAAGGTCAAATATACTTCTCATTTATCGGATCACTGAACATATCTCTCTTACATGCCTATCTAATATTTGTGTTTGACATCTTTATCCATAAGTTTACAAGGTACAAGTTTATCTATCAGGGATGTCATTTCTCTTTAGTACTTTTGAACTCAGTGCAAGTCTTGATGGGTATTGGGTATCATTTTGGTCCTCGGATTAATGTAATATTGTTCTCCAGTTTTAGCTCGGTTGTTGTATGCTAGGTAGGAGGCTTGTAGTTCTGCAGATATCTAAGATACCCAGTTACGGAGATCTTTTATTCTCTCCTGAAAGAATGGAGACTAGAGGTAAGCGAAAAAGAAGGCTAGTTTACAACCCATCCCAAGTCTGGATGGTTATCAAGCCAAGTCTCAGCTGCTTGGTTCATTGGCTAACTCTGTTGTGAGCAATGCACCTCTCTTTTCCCAGCTTATATTATTTGTCTTAATTAAAAAATTGCCTGGTACCAAGTAAGCTCTATGTGTTAAAAATATAATGGTAACGAAGACAGTATAGAAAGACATTATTGAAGTTGGTGTTCTATGTTGCCCCTGCTGGCAATAAATCGAGTGTGAACTTAAACTCTTATGTTCCTCCTTAATATCTGATATAATGATTTCTTTACATCAGTTGTACCATTATTTGGTTTTCTTACAACTACTGAAACTCAAAAATTTACGGCACCCCTGTTGCTACTTTACTCATTAAACGCATCGTTCCATGTATTTATGGATTTTATTAAACTCAAGTTATGGAGCATGACAGAAATTCAAATTGGGCTGTGCCTCATGAGGTGTTGCATCTCAAGTTTGAATCCCACTGCAACTTTTTGGTACTCCTGATGATTACCTGGTGTGTGCAGGAAAGAGATCTGCATATGTTAAGGGATTACTAGTGACAAATGTGCAAGGCACTTCATGAGAAGTACATATGCATATAGAATACGTTACATGCAGATACATTGTATAAATATATATTGTGGTTGATGAGAATCTAAAAAGTGAAATGGCAATATCACTGCCGTTCTCCTTTTAATTGTTGCTGATTCCGGACTGCACAATATATCTAACAGAGCTAGGGTGTATGACAGATATACTGGGGGCATGGAATTTATGGCGTTGAATCAGCGTCAGCATTTTATTTCGGGAAGCATCCATCTTGTCTAAGTTTGGGGGAGTCTGCAATGCTCGCTGGATTAATACCTGCCCCAGAACTTCGATCGCCACTCAGAGATCCTTCCAGGTTTGTCATCTCTATTATTGTTTTGGTTCTTTTTTCATCTTTTTCTTGCTGCTTCCAGAATTGTGAAGTATTGTGATTCGTACTCCATTCAGTAGTTCCGAGTTTATTTCCAAATCTAACAAAATAATTGTGAAAGCAAACTTTTATCATTTAATAGAGGAAAAACCTTCCAAGCCAGAGTTTTGAAGAGGATGGTGGACGTAGGCTTTCTTGATATTGAAACAGCACTTTTGGTCGTGAAACAATATCTTCCTCTGCAAGTTAATGAGCCTGAAGCACCTGTTGTCTTTCCCCGGGGAGGTATGTACATGTTTCCTACAATTATCTGAGTGTTTCGTCTAGGGATAAACTGTATGGCAATCACTATGAATGACAGGATTACAAAAACTTTAGGCCAGCGCATTACATAATTCGTGAAGTATATTCATGCCTCGAAACATTTTTCCAACGGCCACATATAAGATGATCATTGATGATGATGGATCCTATGCTTTGACATGCTATATATGCAGCTGTTCTAAATTCATGAGCCAAAAATTATTTCCTTTTACTTTCAAATATTTTTTTCGTTTCGTTACTTTCAAATGGCCTTGTGGGTTTGGGAGCTTACTGTTGCAGTAAATCACATTTTATCTCAGGAGGTAGAAACTCCAAATTCAAGGACATATGGGACTGGGAAACAGAAAGCAAAATATTGGAAGCATGTGAGGATATGGACAGATGGGCTATCAAAGTCCTACAAACAACGACTTCACCAAATTCTTTTGGTGCATCCAACCACTGGTTGTGACCTGTGACTGTGAGAGGTCCTAGACTCCTAGGACAAAGTACAAATCCTAAATAAGGACACTGGGTCCTATGGGGATTCCTTTTGCTGAACAATCATTGTACTGTTGTATCCATAAGCAATATCGATTATGAGTGAACTATTTTAGAAAATTTCCATTATTAACTAGTTCATTACAGGAAAATACCCTTGATTGCGAAATATCAATTGATAATTGAACCCTTTTTATGAGAATTGCGTGAAAGTAGGATGATGGAGAATAAATTGGTATCGAACTCTCTATTTACGAGATTTGAGCCTAAGACTTTTCATTTACTTACAAGTGAAGAGAAATATCACTAAACCATAGTAAGTGGCAGAAATTCAAGGGAGTTTTATATAACATTCATGAATAAAATATCCCGCTGACTTGATTTGGTTCATGAGTCTAAGAAATAACGAGAATTCTTGATCTCTCTCAATTCTAAAATCCTCTATTTGATCAATTGATGTCATTTCATTAAGTCCGTTTAAATTGCATTGATCTATCCTAAAGATTTGATTTAAGTTGGAATTTGGTTATTCACCACGAAAGAGGATCCCGCTTAACATATTCATGATGAATCATCCATTTATTTGATACATTTAGATGACTAAATAATCTCCGATTCGAATAATTTTTTGTAGGGATGATCTTCAAATGAAGATTAAGAATATGAACAGTTCCGATTATGGAGTTTATACAGTGATAATTGTAAGCAAATACATATATACATATATATATATATTAGCCAAACAAGAGATCACATAAAACATCAAAAGTATTTGTATATCATTTGTCGGAGAGAGAGAGAGAGTAAACCTGAGAAAGCCATTGAAGCTAGGAAGAAGAGAAGTCTTCTACTCACGTTGGAACCTTATACGCAAGCTAGTAATACGGCTAGTAAGCTAGTAACTTGTATTTGAGCGTGTGTTTTCTAAGTGAGCAGGGACCTATCTTATATAGACACAAATCTCAACTACTTCCCTCCCTCCTATTAAGGGATGTAGCTAGTATCCTTAAGTCCATTTCAAAACGTGGTGGAATTTTCCACGACCCCAACCATGTCGTTCATTAGTTCTACAAAACAAGGGTAGTGGCCAACAAATATATTGACTTTAATTATCTCCAAATTAAATTAAAGACTTTATTCAATCCTTATCACAATGAGTTTTAGTCCAATAAGGATTCTAACAATAATATGTTATTTACAAAAAGTGGGATATATATATTCATTCTCCCATGAGGAGAAAGCGAGTAATATCCTCCTTTATGTTGTGGACTATTTTATGAAGGGTGCGGCAAAGAGAAGAATAGAGAGAGAATTTGGTGAAACTGTAGTGTATGTGGAATATGTAATTCATATATTCCACATACCAGGTGCCTTTATTTATAGTAATACAAGTACAATTACAATAGGATACTAATCCTTTACAGAACGGAATAGCCTAATCCATATCTACCTAGGATTTACACAATCACATTTAACACATGTTATAAATTATCTACAACACTTTATTTATTTAAAGTTTTTACCAATATTATTCCACCATCGTTGAATATCGAAATCCTTGCCGAATTACAACTATTTAATTTATAATTGGTCATGCTTAATGAAGAGTTTCTCAGAGCTGATGCAGAATCAAAGTTCTCTGTTAGAAGTTATCTTACTTGTTTGGAACTCTTTGTTTATCTTTTCAATGAAAATTCTTTGACATCAGTCGTATTGTTATGAGAAGAATGCAGAAATATTTTGTTATAGTTTATCTTATGACTTGTTTCCTTGCTTGCTTCTAAGCTTTATGAATCTTTCTTTTGAGCAAAACACAAATGATTTTGAAACTATGTGAAAAAAAATATTATATATGCAACTCATGTTGTTGATAGAACTAAATAACAAGAAGCATGCCCATGTTGTCAATTCTCACTATGACAACATTCACTCCGCGTTGTGAAAACTCATTTCCTTTTAACAACGTCAAGATCAACAACATGTTTCGCATGTTGTTATAGCTTTCCACAACAATTAAAGCATGTTGTTAAAAGGGTTTTTCCCTTTTATTGACTCTTTTTGGGATAGGCATGTATATTTTCATACTATATTGTTGAATTTAACAACTACAAAAAAATAATGATAATTAAAGTTTGAAACAGTACTCACATATGATTCATAGAACACTCAAGCAAATGATATAACAACAGAGATTGATGACAACGCAAATGAATCCAACTCACATACTTGATGACAACATATGATCACCATTGAAGGAATTATTCGAAGATCAGACAATACTTGTAGAACACAGAAAATGGAAATAAAATCACTCCTATTGTGGGAGCTTGTTGAATTTTCGGTGTCGGTATTCAGCGTACGTTTTGGTCGAGTATTTGGCAGGGTTTTGCTCGTCCAAGAGTTCCAGCAAAGGTCCGATCACAGCCTCATGTGGAGGAGCAACGAACACGGCCCACGACATGCGCGTACGTTCCTTATTCACCAAGCTTCTGTGAAGAACACTCTTGTACTTGCCATTGCTCAAGACCTCCATCTGATCACCAATGTGAACAAAAATCGCATTTGGCAGGTAGTCGACAGCAACCCAGTTGTCATCCTTCCACAACTGAAGGCCGGAAACGTCATTCGAGACGAGTAGGGTTAGGGCTGACATGTCAGTGTGAGGCTCAACTCCTAGGGCTAGTTGGGGTTGAGGGCATTGTGGGTACATGTTGATTTTCATTTCCAGTTCCACTTCTTCACCTCCTACATGGGATTTTAGAACCTGGCCTTCTAGCCCTAGACCTTTTGAAAGCACCTCCAATAAATTGTATGTTACTCTTAGCATTTCCTTGTTGTATTCGTCATTCACTTCCCTGCAGTGTCACAAACATTGTGAGGCATGGCACAATTGGTGTATAAAAGTCAGTTTTATTTTAATTAATTAAAAAAATGATATTCAACTTTAAGCTAATCTATAGTTCAGGGAGAGGGACTAAAACTCGAATGCATAGGCGGGAACAAATCCAATTTAGCTAGTACGTACGGCCACACTAGTACTCACGTTTGCATAAGTAACCCGTTTGACAATCATTTGTTTTTTTGTTTTTATTGTTGTGTTATGTCATGGAGAGGAGTACATAGAAGAAATGAGGATATAGGAAGAGTAGAGGAAGGATGGTGGTAGATATGTTGAAGAATTATCTTCCCTCCCCTCCCACCACTCTTCTCCATCCCTCCATAATCCATATACTTTCCCTACAACGTACTCAAACATAAAAAATAAAAACTAAATCGTAAATAATCTTCAAACAAATCCCGAAATTCAAAATTCACATAACATCTCATCATCCTAGCAAAAGAGCGAAAGAAAAAAATTTCTTTTAACCCCTAGTGGGGCCCGAAAAGGCTACCCCTGACCATAATCAAATGACGCACGTCCTCCCAAAGCTTTACAATTTGAGGTTAAAGAAAAAAAATCTATAACAAACAAATGTAACTGAACTAGGGAAAACTTCTAAGCTTTTAACAGTTAAGCACATAGAATAAGCTGAAACTAAGAAGGAATGGAAGCTTTCTAATTTTCTGGAGTTATGGCGGGCGATTGTGTTGTCTACCACAAGAGAGGAGTTAAGTTTTTTTTGCAATGCTATGTTGGAGTATATGGACTGACCACTGCGATTTTCTCTTTCAAAGGAGACGAATGGAGAGTGGGGTGGTAGTTAATCAAGCCAAGGATACTGAATGAGTTTCATACAACAAATGCAGCGGAGGGAGTGGTTACGAGTGTCATATCAATGGTGAGTAGATGGAATTATCCTCCGAAGGGAATGTTCATGGTGAATGTAGATGGGGCAGTCTCTATAGGGTATGCTGTGTAGAATTGGTGTGGTGATTCGGGACGACAATGGAAACTTTATGGCTAGTTGTTCGCGACAAGTTGCTGGAAATTTCGATGCTAAGACGATGAAGCTTCTAGCAGGGAGAGAAGGTTTGTGTTTTGCAAGAGACCTGGGGTTCCATAAAGTGGTACTGGAACTTGACACCAAAAGGGTAGTTCAACTGATTAATGATGTTGAAGTATGGCTTTCAGCAGTTCCAGTTGGTTCTTAACTTAGGTTGAGGAACCTGTCGTGGTTGTCGTCTACTGTTGCTGCAGATCTTGATAATGACGCTTAAGTTGTAATCTGATGATGAGATTGGTGGCCCTTTGTCTTGGGGTTTTCTCGTTCATCTGTTTGTATGATTGTATTCAGAATTGTTGCTGATGTTTGAATGGTTTGAATGGTTTGAATGATTTAATTTCCAACAACAATTAAGAATAATTTAACTCAACATCTTAGCATCAGGGAGACCAAACAAATGCAACTAGAGTCTAGATTTGATGTGCCCAAAGAGCCCCTGCCCAGCCTATGACTGTCTTCTCCATTTGACATTTGTCTTCTCAATTAACAGCAATTTAACACGGTTAAGACATTTCACCCACCACCAACCAGCGCCGACAGCTACCGGCGAGACTCCCTCCTCTTCCTCACCATAACCAACCCAACCTCTCTCTCTCTAAAAGATTTGCTATTTGTGGAATTGGAGCAAACACTTTCTCAAATTAACTCTTTCGGGAAAAATTTTGCTCCTCAAATATGCTCTTTCATCTTTCTTTATCCTCCTTTTTTTTTCCAAATCTGTTTGAATTTCCATCTTTATCACTTCCTTTTTATTTTTATTTTTTTTCCAAATCTCTGCAACTTAAAAAAAATTCCACGGTTGAGATTTTACCCAACAACCCAGAAAAAAAAAAACATAAAGAAAAAGGGAAAGAGAAAGTGTAGACGATGGCAGGAGTTTCAGATCTAGGAGAGTGGAGTAAAATTGTTGGAACCAAATTGGAGATAAAAGAGCACAGAAAAGAGAGAGAAGCAAGAAACGATGACGGTCAGGAGGGTGTATGCTGAGCGCCCCCGAGAAGATGAAACGTGCGATTGAAAAATCGAATGATTTTATTAAAAAAAACAGCCTTAAATAGAGTTAAATCATTGTTAACCGAGAAGACAGATGTCAAGCGGAGAAGGCAGCCACAAAGCTGGGCAGAGGCTCATTGGGAATAACAGATCTGGACTTATGCAATTGATGTTAATGTTTGATTTCTGGGTTAGTTTTATTTATGGATAAGATTGTGCCTTAGTGACAGTGCTTGCCCTTGTGCAGCTCCACCCGTTCGTGGAGGGCAAGGGCAAGGAGCAAGGAAAAATATTATTATTATTATTATTTTTTTTTTTTGTTGGCTTTATCGGGGCTTGTGATTATCCTATATATTTTGCACCGCATTTTCAGCCACTCTGCGTCCACGACACGTGTTATTATTTTTTAAAAAATAAAAATTTTTTGTAAAACAAGGATTTGGAAGGTGAAAAACAAATATAGTTGATGTAGGAAAAAATATTGAGTTGTAATGTGAAGAAATAGAAAAAGATGATTGGGGGTATTTATAAAAAAAAAAAAATTTAAAAATTAATTTTTAAAAAAAAAAAAAAGCCCCGGCGTCGGCGTACGGGCTCTGGTCGGGCGATTCTTGCTAGGGCTTCTGCTCAGGGCTTGGCTGGCCCCCCAATTGCCTTTGACAAAAGGCCACATTTGGAGAGGCTTTGTCCCTTTGGCTTGGTAGAACAATCAACCCTGCTTATAAAGAAAACATCACAGCAAATACATTTATACTTCAATAATTGACATAGGGCAAAAAATAAATAAATAAAAAAACCAATAAAGTAACTTCTAAGATTTTAACAATTAAGAATAATATAACGTAACATCCTAAGACTACAAATGTTACAAACTGCAAATGTTACCGATATTCCCAATATACCAAGGCTGCAAATGTTGTTCAGAAATCAGATTAATGAAACAAACTGATCAAAACTCAATAAAAAAAAAAAAAAGCTACAAATCTTTAGCTTTATGCATGCATGGATTATTGTTAATTAGGTGTATATACCTATAAGATGGAGGGTTCTTAGGCCAGATTTCATAGTTGACCTTCGATGGAGGCGCAGTAAGATGGAAGAAATAGTCGATCCATTCGACCTTTTCGTCATGGTTCTTTGTCATTTTAGTGCCATATCCATCAAATTTCCCACTAGCAGGGTCGTTTGCATAGGCCTCTTTTTCTTCCTGTGGGAGGAGGAAGAACTCCTGACCAACTTTTTGCAACCGTTGGATCAAAGAAGACGATATGCCATGGTCAGTGATGAGAAAAAAACCCCATTCGGTGGCTGCCTCCGCCACCTTCTTCACAACAGCATCATGAGGCTGAGCTAGAGAGATCACAGGCACTGAGACCCCTTCTAGGGCTTTGCTGTTCTCAGGTTGCTCATGTGCGGGGCGAACGAACCTGGGCGGAAGTTCGTTCAGCCCACCCAAGGCCAGTGCCTGCACTCTCTCCACCTCTGTCGTCCCCATTTTTTTTGTTGCCTTTTTGGATATTTGACAGTCTTATTATATGATTCAATTAAGCAACAAAAGGAATAGTACCTACTTAGATGTTTGTGATGCCAAAATGTTATGGATCATGCATGGATATATATAATGAGTGATATGATCTTTTGCGTATGCATTGGAATTGTGGTGCTAACGTTTAAAAGAGCAGGTTAATTACCCATAGAAAACGTTCAATTTCCACCTGACATTAATCCATGAAATAATTTATAGGTTTTTTTCTTCTCCCTTTTTGTTTATACGTTGGAATGGTGCATCACCTGAAATGTGAGAGTAAAGTAAGAGTAAATTTGATACTTGTTTAATTAAAATTTTAGAGTAAACTGCCTCCTTTGAATTTATATGTAATTTTCGATTTTTCTCCTTATTCTTTTAAAAAATTAAAGACTGAAACTAATTTTTTTTTAACCAACTTTCAACCACCCGTCTATTATTCTCTCATTCCATCTAAATTTCTGTCAAATATAATCATATGCATAACATGTGAGGCAATTTAGTCATTTACTCTTCTACTTAATTATTTTAAAAGAGTGTTGCTAAACTCATCTCTATGTCATATTTTCTCACCCACATTATAATAAAATTTTTAATGACAAACTTATCCTCTTTGAAAATGACCATTAAGAACCTACATATTGTCCAATCACATTTTGCCACATGAGCAAACAAAAATAACGAAAAAAAAAATGAAAAGAACAAAAACATAATCGGAAGCCAAATCAACAGCGTCAAGTTATTGATCATTCACGACAACTCCACGCACAAGTATCCCTCACAACGGCGCCAAATCGACAACGTCAACTCATCTCCCCATTTCTCTCCCTCTCTGTATCGCTTCTTCTCTCCCTTTCATGTCCTCCCTTTTCTCTTTTTCTCTCTCCTAATCTCTAATTTCCTAGTAATTGTGTGATTTGAATCCAGCGGTTTTGGGGTCTTGGTGAAGTGTAAGTGTTGCAGCGGCTGAGTTTTTAGAGGGTGGTTATGCGACTAGTGTATTTGGGGGTGGGGGGAAGGAGGAGGGAGTGATGTGGAGTGCGGCTCTGCGATTAGGATTCTGGGGGGTTGCTTTGGCCTGGAAGCCGTGTATGGTTCCAACCAAAAACAAAGCAAGTGATTATTAATCAGCTTTTACTTTATTTATTTAAATATAAACTTTTTATGTTAAAGAAAATATTAAATATGTATTTAGAATATGAGAAGGGTATTTTAGGAATAATTGTGGGTGGGTAAAGAGTGTTGTTCTTTTTTAACTTTTTATGGTGAGTGAGAATATCATGTGGGTGAGGAGATAAGACAATAAAAGTGAAATGACCAAGGGCCAGTTTGGAATTGCTTTCCTTTAAAAAAAAAACTGCTTATGTTGTGTTTTAAGAATAATCAGCTATAAAATAAATCAGTTGAGCGTTTGATAAACTGTACTTTATAAGGGTTGTGAGTATGACAAGCAGTGTAAAAGCATTTGGTAAATTTTAATGTAAAAGTGTTATAATTGTATATAATGACAAATATGGACATAGTAGCCAAGGGTGGTGGCAACAACAATGGTGGCGGGGGTAGTGGCGATAATGGCAACAACAATGGTGGTGGTGCCAATAATAGGGTGTGGTGGTTAGGGTGTAGAGGTAGTAGTGGTGGCAGCGGTAGTGGTGGTGATTGCATCGTTGTTGTCAGTGACAACGCTGGTGGTAGTGATAGCGACAGTGGTGTACGGCTGGTGGTTGCAGTCATAGGTGGTGGCGACAATGGTGGTGTTGAAAGTGGTGGCATTAGCAGTGAGGTCGGCGATGGTGATGGTGATGGTGATGGCAGTATCAATTGTAAGGGTATGGTGGTGGTGCCAATAGTGGGGTGTCGTGGTTGGGGTGCAAAGGTTACAATGGTGGTTGAGGCGGTGGTAGTGGCGACAGTGGTTGTGGTGGTGATGATGATTATGGCTATAGTGACTACAACGATAATGGTGGTAATGGCAGTTGTGGTGCTAGTGGTGGCGGTGGTGGTAGTGTTAGAAGTATGCTTTGAAAGTCAATCTTTTAAAGAAACCTTTTAGGACATGACTTAATGTTTTAGTTATGGCTAAAACGTCAAAAAGGGCAAAGTCACTGTTAAGACTTTATCCATTATATGATAGACGTCTAAATGGTGTATCCATGGACAATGGATTGATGGAAGAAGTAATCTAATGATGTTAGACTACTGAGACATTTTTCACCATAACCATAATGTCCAAAATGATCCTAGTCATAGGATTGTCGGAAGGATACTGATAATTCGGATAGACTAGTATGTACTGTGTCTGCTTCATTATGAAGGATGGTAAGTCTTAAACCATTCGTGTAATGACACTGAGACAAGTAAATAGGTGCTCATTAAAGGAATGAGTTCACTGATCACAATCTAATGAGAGTACTTGCATGAAGTTCAAATCACATGTTAAGCAAGTAACTCTATGAGTTGGAATAATGTAAGTAATCATTTGACCTGAGGCATCATAGTTGTCTTGAGGATACGCTGGTGATCATTTGATAATGAGACGTGACCACATCTCACAGTGGATGTGTTCTATGCATTATTGGGGTCATTGATTTATTCTCAGTGACATGTGAATGTTTAACAAGGAATCTCTGATTCTCATGAAGTGTGGAAGAATACTCAAAGATATGATTCCGAAATCTTCAGTCGAAGTATCGAGCGTTATATAGGAAGGCCTTCCTCAATGTCTCAAATTGAATCGTATAAATGAAGTAGATCACATTAGGGGTTTCACAAAGTATCCATACCCTAATGATGTGATCATGAGTGTTGATTTTGAGAAGGATTGAATTGCATTGTGATTCCAATTGAATAGGTTATCCGAACAAATTCTTTATTAGCTTGGGAGCCATGATATATTGTTAGATGTCACTCTTGATTTGTGAGCCCCGCTTGATGATTAAGTGTGCAATCATCAACACAGAGGGAGACTTAAAAGTAAGTTTAATTCACCAAATGACTATATGAATACTATACTTTGGTATTTGTATCAATCATCTCATTGTTTCGCTAATGGGAACCTAAAAGATTGTACACCGGTACACTTGTATTATGAGATATTCAAATGATGAAGGAAATAATTAATTGGATTAATCTAGTGATATTATTAATTAAAAGGTCTTGATTAATAATAGGAACGATGAAACTTTGTTTTTCGGTTTAAAATAAGTTTGAATTTTTTCCGAGCCCATTGGATCCAAACCCATTGAGGTTTTTCTTCAAGCATAGGATGACTTAAATGAGAAAAACCCAAGACAAGCCCAACATTATAGAGGGTCGGCCTTGAGAAGGTTTTGGTGAGGAACACTTACATTTTGATTGACTTTTCTTTCTCAATATATATTGAAATTTATAGGGATGTTTTTCATTAGGGCTTTTTTCTGTTTGTAAACAACAAAAGAGAAAAAGAAAAACCTTTCTTCTCACACAAAGTGGCTAGCCACCCTTTGAAGAATTTGGCTAACTCCTATTTCTTCATTTGGTTATTCCTCCATCCATCTCACAACACTTGTGGGTGTGGATCTTTTGGAGGCTTTCTTCTTTGGAAGCTTGTGAAGAATCATCATCATCCAAATCCAAAACAATCCAACAAGGTGGAGGGTCCTAGCAAGGAAGCAAGGAGGAGGGCTTTCCAAGAGGAGAAGTCTTGGAGGTGGTCCATCATTGGACTTAAATCTAGGTCCAAAGGTATGAGAAACAAAACCCCTCTCTTTGTTTTTCAATTAGTTTTTGATGGATCAAATATGAACCTATGCTATCTTGAAGAGGATTTGCATGACTAAAGGTTTGATAAATTGCTTCTGCTGTTATAAGCATGTTTAATTTGATTATACGTGCTTGTTAGTTACTTTGAAATTCCTAGAAATCTCTTGTTTTCCCTTCAGGTGGTGGTGGTGGCAACGATGGTGGTGACAGCGACGGTGGTGGTGGTGGCCAATGTGGCGGCGACGGTGGTGGCAACGATGGTGGTGGCGGCGACGGTGGTGGCGAATGTGGTGGCGGTGGTGGTGGCGGCAACGATGGTGGTGGTAATGGTGGTGGTGATGTATGGTTAGTGGTTGTAGTGGTAGGTGGTGGTGGTCACTTTGTTCTCCAAGGGAGAAAATATATGTAGAAGGATAAATAATGTCATTTTTTAAATTAATGAGGGTATTACAGGAACTAAAAATATTCAATAAAGGCTTAGCTCCGCTTTTTATAAAAGCATATTTTAAAAGTAACCTGTATGCTGCTTTTAAAAGCTGATGTTTAGAGGCTATTGCTTTAAAAATAAGCAAGATTTTTTTTTTTTACCAAACACGTTTTTATTGCTTAACTTCAAAATGAAGCAGTTTTTGGTGAAAAAAAACAATACCAAACGGGGCCTAAATCATTCTCACATAGTGTGCATATGCCTCTATTGAAAGGCAATTTGGACGATATGTGTGAAGAAAATAAACTATAGGAACAAAATTGACTAAAACAAATTTTGTTTTTCATAGAAAAATGTTTAGGGGAGAAATCATAAGCTAAGTACAAATTCAAAGGAGATTTTGGTAACTTAGAGCATTTCCAATGGGCTCTCTAAATGAGCCCCTAACTAGAATTTATGGAGGATTTCAAAAAAATCAACTCCAATCATGCTCTCTATCCACCTCCTAAGATACAGATTCATCTAAGAGCTCCTAAATATATATAGAAAAGGAGAAATGAGCTTCTGGTGACTCTTTATAATTAATGCTAACTGTTTTAATATTATTTTAAATAATAATTAATTTCTATTGGCTAATTATAGATTCATAGTCATTATGACTCTCCAAAATAGAGAGTATGGTTGAAGTACAACTTTTTTAGAGAGCTCCTAAAATAACTTTTTGATAGTTTTAGCTAAAACTTTGCTATAAAATAGAGTGCATGATTGGAGATGCTCTTACTCAAGTTGTAAAATTGTTTCACATGAGTGTTTAATATGTTGAATAGTATTATGGTTTATATTTTTATTTTATAAGTGGTGAATTTCCCTGGTGAATAAGTCTTCCTCTTTAATCCACTGAGTCCTCCCTCCCATTAGTTCTTTAATCCACTGAGTCCCCCCTCCCATTAGTGTAACTTTTTGAATATAAGCAATATTAACTACTACTTTAATTTACACTAGGGCAAATTCATAGCTTACAATGTAGCTTAGAGCAATAATACTATTGCTTGTAATTAATAAAAAAATATTTAAAAAAAGAATAGTATTATCGTTAAACATAACGGTTAAAATTAATTATCCTCAATATATGTTCAAACAAAGTATATGAAACAAGGGGCTTGTAACTCAAAGTGATTAAGAACATTTACCCTGTATCTTATTTTTGTATCAAGTTTCACCGCAACCCTAATATCACTCGTATAAAACGTGTGAAAAACAACAGAAATTGTAGAATGTATTTGCAAGCACTTTTGAATAGATCCAACAAGTTTTTGTGGGACCTAAAGCTTTTCTAGTTGATGACTTGTTATCCTATAAATAATCTCATTGTGGGAGGAGTAGGTGAAAAAGATTAATAAATGAATCATGAATGGTACCTAAAACCCGTTTGTTTTTTTTTAATTTTCTACTTGTATATCCTATTATTTTTATTCTTCTTTTATTTTTGCAAGCTGAGCTCAGAATTTTATTTATGTAGCTTAAAATCAGCCCTCATATCACAAATGATAAAACTGAGATGACATGAGCAATTACATTGTGAAAGTTGTAGTTTGTTAGAGATATGCCCTGAAAGTCAATCTTTGGAAGAAACCTTTTAGGATCATGTCTTAACATTTTGGTTATGGCTAAAATGACAAAATGGCAAAGTCATTATTAGGACTTTATCCTTCATACGATAAACGTCTAAATGGTGAATCCTTGGACAATGGATTGATGGAAGTAGGGGTGGGCACTTGAAACTGAAAACCGAAACCGAAACACGAATCGAATCGGACCACACCGGACGGTTTGGTTTTGCGGTTTTGAAACGGTTTCGGTTTCGAAACCGAACCGCGGCAAAGAAAACGGTTTGGTTTCAGTTTTGGGTTTTCAAAACCGCACCGAAACCGAAACCGCACCATATATTAAATATTATGTTTTAAACTTTTAATTAATTAGTTCAATACTTCAATAGTTCAACTAGACAGTAACCTATCATCCAATTTTGCACTTCGAGTCCTGCAGTTTTAGTGCAGTTTTTTGTGCTGTTTTGGTGCTGTTTTTTGGTGCAGTTTGGTGCAGTTTTTTGGTGCAGTTTTAGTGCAGTTTTTGTTGCAGTTTTGCTGTTGTTTTTCTGCTATTTGCTGCTGCATTTTGCTAGATTGTTGCTGGTTTTGCCGCATTTTCATTAATTAATTTATGAGAAAATTAAGATCGTCTTATGCATAAATAGGTGTATATTATAAATTTTATCTCAAAAACCAAACCGAAACCGTTTGAAACTGCACCGAACCGAACCAAACGGTTTGGTTTCATTTCGGTTTTGGCTTCAAAACCGCACCGAATAACACTGCAAAAAGTTTCGGTTTCGGTTGTAGTTTCACTAGAAACCGCACCGCGCCCACCCTTAGATGGAAGAAGTAATCTAAGGATGTTAGTCTACTGAGACCTTTTCACTATAACTATAATGTCCAAAAGTGTTCCTAGTCATAGGATTGTCAGAAAGATACTGACAATCTGGATAGACTAGTACATACTATGTCTGCCTTATCGTGAAGGATGGTAAGTCTTAAACCATTCGTGTAATGACACTGAGACAAGTATATAGGTGCTCATTAAGGGAATGAGTTCACTAAACACAATCTAACGAGAGTACTTGCATGGATTTCAACTCACATGTCAAGCAAGCAACTCTTTAAGTTGGAATAATGTAAATAGTCCTTTGACCTGAGGTATCATAATTGTCTTGGGGATATGTTGGTGATCATTAGATAATGAGACGTGACCACATCTCACCGTGGATGTTTTCTATGCATTGTTGGGATCATTGATTCAATATCAGGGACA
The DNA here is from genome assembly GCA_018257905.1 of Gillenia trifoliata. Lineage (NCBI taxonomy): Eukaryota > Viridiplantae > Streptophyta > Magnoliopsida > Rosales > Rosaceae > Gillenia > Gillenia trifoliata. The sequence goes on from CM031087.1 coordinate 14,506,127, forward strand.
TGTATTGCTCGCTTGATCCGGCTCTTATTCCAACCCAACTTATGATTATAATCGACATAGGCAGTTATGAAATTTTGTTATATCCATCTTGATAGACTCTTTCCATCCATGCTTTGTTTGAAGATTTGACAGACTCCAACTCCTTCTCATTGGCATGAAGAAGTACTTGATAGTCGTTTTCCACAAATTGCAAAGCCTCCGTGTGCTTTGTTTGCATGTCCTTCATGATTTCAAAATGGCTCCAGACTTGTTCCCTTAACGAAACAAGATCCACTTTGATATCAGTTTGTTCCTATTGAAGTTGGGCACATTGAAGTTCATAGTCCTTCAACTTAACCTCTGCAGTCGCTTTAGCCTCTCTCAGCAGATCAACATTTTTGTTTGCCGTCAACAGGTCATGCGCTAGGTTTTCAGTGGTTTGCTTAGCCTCGGATTTGAAAGACTCCAGCTTTGATACTTCTTCACGAAGTTTTTTAATTTCTTTTTTCAAGTGGGTAGCAGCATCTAGTTCTCTTTGGCAATTCCAAAGCCTGCACGTGAAAGCTCTGTCGATTAACCCAAGGTGGATCATGCCCACATTCTTGATCGGATCTGTGAAGGTGATGTTTTTGGCAGGGATATTCGGCACTCGAGGCCCTTTTATATCCCATTTCCAGTAGTCATCTACGATAAATAGATCCTCAGCCCAATCCTTGTCAGTACTAGGAAAGCTAGTAATGAGTCTCCCAGCAACCTCTATTTTCGGGTAGCCATGCACTATTTTTTTTTATTGAAACAAAACTTAACAACAAACAATGCCCAGAACTCTTGGAAACCAAGTTCTGCCTCATACATCTTGTTCAGGCAATCAAAGCAAGTCATAATTCGAAACAATGTAGGAGTCAAGTTGCAAGGACCTAACTTGTAGAAGAGTAAACATTCTTTAATGAACGGAGGGAGTGGAAAGGTCATTCCCAGGTCGATATACCAAGCATGGCATCGAAGGCATGGACGGCTAAAGTCAGAGGTAGTCGACATGGCGGCTTAGATGTCTATTACTTCTTCTCTTGTGACTGTGCACCCATTCAGGTAAGGATGATCCCCGACCAGGAAAGCCTCCAGTTCCTCTTCGTCTAAGACATGCACCATGAGAGGTGTGAAGGTTAAAGTAAGAAAGGCATGTGGCTGCAAACGGATATCAGAGGATGTCATTGATAATAAAGTGGAGTTTTATGGGAATCTTGAATTTTTGCAATTTTCTGGAAAGTTTGGAGATGAAGAGAAGGCACAGATTGATTTTACAGGTTTGAAAGGTGACGAAGAAATGAACAAACGAAGGTTTTTATAAAGACTCTGGGAGAAGTGACGTGGCAGAAGATTAAGAGGTGTTGTGCAAGAGGTTCAAAAGGCATCTAGTATTCATGGTTGAACTTAACAGAAAATGTAAAATGCATCTTTTGTAGCCCGTTCTTATCAGAAGAACGTGTTATTAATTTACGTCATTGCACGCTTTTCTAGGATAGCGGTCGGGAGTTTGAAACATTTTTCTTGGGATTATCACTAGTCGTTAGGATGGCAGAAGAGCCATTCTTATCTTACAAGAGATAAGATAGTTGATTTGATGGAATAAATCATGATTTGGAGTAACTTTCTTCTCTCCTATGTCGGATTTTTTTAGCAGAAAGTTAGGGGCAATTGTGAGGCCCTGATTTTCGGATCATTGGATCAAGGTCAATAAAATGTTAAGGATCGGATGTACAAGGTTCAGATGTGTGGATCATCTCGAATCATGACTCCAGAATTTTGTCTATGGTCGGATCTGTAAGGTCAGAATGACTTACAAGATCCGTCTCGGATCCTATGGTATCTTTAATTGGAGCAATACACTCACATATGTACTGGAACAATAGACAAGGTCCACCCTTGTCGTAGAATAACCTACTTGGCCCTCAAGTAACGTATCTTCTACAATCCTTTAGATTAGGAGAGAATCTTGGTAATTCCTAATATTTATGGGAATTAGCTTGTGCTCCAAGTAATCTTGCACTTAATAGGAAAGATAACTTACACCAGATTTCCAACTAAAATTCACCTGGCATTTAACGCGGATTATTATCCTCATAAGGACTCTCTCCAAATACTATAAATACACCCCCTAGGGTTCGAGGTATTTCTTTTATCATATTCTATACGCTCTAGGTCACGGCTTGATGCTTAAAATATTATTCTAACTTGATTGTCGGAGAGTCCTTGGTCGGGACCTCACTGGTGCCTAAGTTCTTTTATGATCTGATTCTTTGTTGTTTCATAGGTTTTCGGCAATTGTTCATATACCAACGATTGTGTGTGAATTTGGTTCCAACAAAAATGATTGCTGCAAATTAAAAACAAATAGGCAAAAGGTGGTGGCACTTAATGTCTCATGTAGACAGCATAGAATTTTCTTTAGAGTCATTTTGTTCCGATTGAGTGGTCATCCCAAAGTCTTTCTTTGGCAACACTAAAGTTGGTGAAGCCCAAAGACAATTCATGAATTCTCCAACAAAGAAAATGAACAAAGTCACAAGCTAACAAAAGTTGGGTAGCAGATTAGTGTTGTGCTCACCGTTTCAAAGAAAAGCTCAAAAGCAATCCCGCCAATATCATTGTCCTGTGATGGATCAAATATGCAAAAGATGATTAGCTAATGGAGAGGATGTTTCGTTTCTATTTCATCATGCAAAAGATGATTGAAAATGGATTCGAGGCGAAATCAATGTCAAAGCGAGAAACAATGATGCGAAAAGAAAAAGGAATAGTGGGGCGAGTTCATGGTGATCTTTACTTCAACTATAGCAAAAAAAAAAAAATGAAAACAAATGCTTGAGAAATGGTCATCTTCTTATTGATGTTTATCAAAATTCAAGCTGCAGATGCAAACAAAGGAAAGTCTTTTATGCAAACCCATTTTTTATGCGGTCAAATGAGAAAAGAAGAAAACTTGTGTTATTGTGACATTTGAACCATTAAGAGATCCAATCTGTAGTTCAAGAAATGAAGGCCAAATTCCAAAGTAGGATCCTCTTCCATGACACCAAAATTACAAAGTCAAGAAAAAAATAATATTAATGGGCCACTCCCATTAAGTTCTAAGTCCAAACACATAAACCCAAATTCAAATTTACGAACTATGTTCGGTTTGATTCTGCAATGGGTACGTAGGCAATCTAGTACGAAATTCTAGATGCAACCGCAAAGTCCAAATACTAAATCAAATCCCTGGTTTATACTAAGCCAAATTCACTTAAACATTTCATCCCATAATTATCAAGAACTACGAGTGGCTTGATTCCATCTTGGATACGTAGGCAATTTGGGATTTTTCTCGAGTGCAGCTGTAAAATCAAATTAACCCACCATCCATTTTCAGTTAGAATCAAAAGGTCTCTCTTTGAAGCAAATGAGTGTAGTTAAGAGACATACTTGTTTTGAATGGGTCGAACTCAAAATTAATAAAACCTCATTGATACAATGATGGTGGTGAAATTATGTTGAGTGACAATTTTTCGTCAACATGAACAAGATTTTGCAGCCGCCACAACTTCAGCCTTCTTGGCATCATGAATCGCAATTTTTTCGAGATGCGTAGACTAGATGGACAAGATCATATTCCTCTACATAACAACAAGGAGTCAACCCCTTCTCTTTTTTGGATGGTATTCAGGCAAGGCACCTACACCAACTGCCTTCCCAACACATTTAGCAAACTTGTCACAAGTAACTAAATCCACGAGCAAATCAGAATTGAGTAGCGTGTAGAATACGCTAAGATCCCTAAAGGCTGGGGCATTCGCCCCCTCACAGTTACCCACTAAGGCAGTCCCTTCTTTCTTTGCAGTCAGCTCAGAAATGGTAGTAGTGGAAGGATGCGCCTTCGATGCTACTTTAGCAATAGAATCCTCCTTCTTAGCCGGCAGGATATTTCCACTCATCATGGTATTAAGTTTCTCGGAAGCTGATCCAGCCATAACCACAGTTGGACGCTTCATCTTGTTTCTAAGCCCAGATGCATGGGGCATCACAGAACCCTTGCGAAACAATCTTCTCAACAAAAGAATTAACTTTTCTCAAAGCGACATACTTAGCATCTTCAGCATCATTCTTGCTCTTCACGGCCTCACCAACTTCCTTATTGTTCCTTGAAGGAGATAGATCAATTACAATTTTTTTGGAAGCAACAGAGCCTTTATAAGCAGCAGAAGAAACCCGCGACTTCTTCTCTACTGACACCTCCCTAGTAGGCAATGTATACCTCTTCTTTCCATTTTCACTGGCAGCAGTTTCATTTACATCAATAAGGCGCGCGAGCACCGCCTCTTTAATGAGCCCAACCACCTTTTAGGTGGCAGTCCATCATTCTTTCTGTGAATATGGCTAAGCAGCTAGTGCCACTCCCGATACTATGCTGGGATAACCATGGCGATATGCACTTTCTTCATGTTCGAACTACTCTTTGGGGTCAGGCTGAACTTTATTTCTACAAGGGAAAGAAAACGTTTCGCAACTGAAATCAAGGCAATTCATTTTCAAACTTTAGGCAGAGCAGAGTTGAAGCAGTTCACTTACCATCAATAAACTCCAGCGGGACACGCAGCTCAAGTGAAGTGTCAGATTCCCTCTCACCATTAATCTCCAGTGTATCTTTAGGCCAGTCATGGTCTCCTATGCTTAAAGCATCAAACAACTTGTGGTGCGCCCTCAGCAGCCCTATGCCACCCCTATGACCAATCTCGAAGAAGTACCATAACTCATCGGTGGTCAAATTCAAATCAAAGAATTTGCTCAGATTGATGAATCTCATCATGACTTGGAAAGCATTCGGAGAGCACTACGCAGATGCACACCTCATGGCGCAGATATCTTATTTACACAAACGTGGCATGGGAAGATAAATCCCACCATGAAGTAGAATGGATGAAACTTGATGGCTTTCCTCCCTACTTTGATAGGTTCAGTGCATGGTTCCTTAGTGCTGTTATCAGCCACGTGCTTCACATGAACCTCGAACAGAATTGCATGCTTGAACTCCTTGAGGAACTCCCATAATATCTTCTTAGAACCAATCTTTGGATAAGCAGCTCTGAAGTACGTCTCTTTGCCAAAAGACAGAGATCCACCTTCACGATACTTGGGCAGAGCATATTCTTCACCTTTATGCTCGGAGGAAGACATTCTGAAAAATCTGAAGGAAACAGCACATGAAAATTTTAAGAAACCGTTCAAGAAGAAAAAAAAAAGGAAAAGGCATGACATTAGGCCGACCTTCCTTGCATGCCAGGCCGCAGCCCAATTCAGCACCCCAGCGCACTAAGCCAAGCTTACAGGCCCAACATCTCCTTCCATGCGCTGACCTAGCCTGCGTTGGTCTATCCTTTCCATGGCTCTAGCTGCTCGCTCCAGTTTGCACCTCCCAATCGCGCTGCACCTTCACCACTGTCAGGCAACTTTACTGTTGTGTCATCGACGGGCCCCTACCTTCCAATCCTTTTCACGTGGGTCTCGACCCACTACTCCCTAAAGGCTGCCATAGCAACAGTAAGAAGAAAAGAAAAAAAAATTGAAATTTTTTCTTACCTTTGGTGTGGTGTGAATTTCAACCAAGTCAAACAAGACAGTGATTCACTCTCCAATTGAGCAAGCAAAGAAGGAAATTGGGGGAGGAGGTAAAATTTCCTCTGATTTTCTCTCTTTCTTGTGTGAAAAATAAATCTATTTATAGAGAAAAATAAATCCTAAAGGTTTTTGGATTCCATCTCCAAAAAGACTTATATTTCATGTCAAAGCTTAAAATTTAATACAGACAAGGAAACTATTTTTAGCTAGTACTTCAGGAATCCTACACTTGTTGCACTCCCTACAGCAGCAATGCATGTGTGGGGCATTTGTGGAGCCAAAAATAATTCTAAAAATTGTGGAGCTAACACGTGGACAATTATTCCGTATTGCCGAGATTACCCCTATTAAATAACGAAGCCCACTCTTCCCTCCACGTGCTGCTCAACCATCAAGACGTTCTAAGCTGCTGACTACAATTTCTCCAAGTTCTGTTACCCATGGCAAGGAGATAATTACGAGGAAATTAATGAGAAATTAATTACTAAATGATCTCCTTAATTAAGACAAATTCCTTTAATCAAGGAATATCAATCATAAATCAATTATGATTCTCGAAAATAGTTCTTTGATATTATTAATTTACTTAATAATATTTTGAGGATGATCTCCACATTCATCCAACGGATGACACACATTGGCCAATCGAAACTCGACACATGGCCCTAAACACTCAGCCCTAAACATTGGTCGGCCACATCCTATATAAATACCCACATTCTACCAATGTTCTAGTAAGCTTTTACTACGCAATGAAGCCCTAAACACTCATTATTTGCAAAGAATTAACTTAGGCACCAGAAGTCCATTGGCCAACCCCCCACTCCTTGGGCGCACGTGGTCTTTAACCTTGATCAAAGGTGTTTTTTTTTTTTTTTGTAGGTACAAGTTCGTCAATCTACAAATGGTGGATTTTTCCTACCATAGTAGTGGTTAAAGTGGTAAATTATATTAGTAATAAGAACTCAATACACAAGGTCCCTGCATGACAATGAAGATTTTTCGAGGTAGTTGCAACATGGAAGTTGTGGTCTCCTTTAATTTGTTTGGTAAAACATTTGCAAACTTGAACTCAATACACAATGGAATGGGAGTATGGGATTGTTGAACCCAACCCCAACCAAGCAAATTAAAATGTGAGACATGCATGTGGCTAAAATGGCATGGGATAATCACATACCAAGTGGGACTGTTGAAGGAAAACTTTGGAGGTGTAAATAATCAAAGTATTATAATATGAGTGAACGTTTGAGTAAATTTTTAGAGTGACGGTTACGACAGGGTGGGTGGATGTCTGAGTAAATTTACTTGTAAATGTGCGTGTACGACGAGTAATTTTTGAGTATGATGGTTACATTGTCATGTAGTGTTACAAATTCACTTACGGTATCCTTTTTAATTAATATTATACCCTAAGTTGATGACACATCACCCCCACAAGCTACAACTATGTCTCCACCCATGTTATAGCATGAAGATTAGTATGTTGCATGACAAGGTTGATAGTTGATGTACATGAGTATAACTGATCATGTGCACATGTACCAAACTAATAACTATAACATGAGTGAATTAATAACACTACGTGATGGTGTAAGGTCACACCTAAAGATTTCTCCATTAATCAAACAAAGAGAGGTTCTAAGAAGAAAATCTATGATTGGAATTTGTATGCAACACTCTGCTTGTTCTCTCATCATATGATAATTATATAGAACTTATTGCATTTAAGATTTTCTTGAGAAAGAGAGATCACTCTATACCAAATCATCTATTGTGGTAGTGAAAATCCGCCGCTTGATGATTTGACGAACTTGTACCTACAAAACAAATAAACACCTTTGATCAAGGTCAAGAGGACTATTTATAAGGGAGAGGGTCGGCTATGGGGTGTGGGATTACACGCCATGTGTCGGCCTTCTATTTGCCATGGAGAGTTATCCGTTCGATGGAATTGGAATTAATCCCAAAGATATGTTTAATTAAATAAATAATATCTTTGAATTATTTTTGGAGAATCCTAATTAAATAAGATGGCAATTCTTTTATTAAATATGAGTTTAGGTAGGAAACTAATTAAAGGGAATTTAGGGGGGTGTATTCAATTCAGATTTTAAAAGATTATGTCAGAGTTTTTATAATCCATGGATTCTCAGACTCCATAGATTGTTTTAATTCTATATAGACTTTGACAGATTTTAATGCATTTTATTTCAGTATTTGTATGAATTTTAATAAATCTATGGATTGTTGATTGTTCTAATATCAATAATAGGATTAAAAAAATACATCATTGAAAACCAAAAAAATACATCACTAGTAGCAAAATGTGAACAACCAAACATTTGCTTAACATTGCAATATCGATCATTGTGGCCCACTACGAGTAAGAATGTTGCTAGCATTTCTTCCACACAGATAAACCTTGTATCTTCTAAAGATGTTTGTTCTCTGATAATAGTACACAACTTTAGAAACACATCTGGAGGCATTCTATGCAACTCTCAAAAACTTTGTGGGTCTTCCTGCAACACTTGATGTATATAATTATATCATTTCCTAGTAACTGATCGTCGTTTGAGTGGACGTTCAATGCGTTGAGGTATCATAACTATAGTCTCTCTTAACACAATGATTATTGCCTGAATTGCCATCAATAAGTACTTGATTTTTTCATAAAATTCTTCTTCAATTTCTTCTTCATCTATTTCTTCTCCTCCTATTTCTTCTTCCTCTATGTCTTCCCCTTCCATTTCTCCTAATTGAAGTAATTTGCTGCATTATTAAAACCAAATTTATCATAAAGACATTATATTAAAAAAAAACTGCGTATGACTTACATGTATATATATATATATAGTCATCCAATAAGTCTCAACATAATCAAAATAACAAAAGTCGTCCAATAATAGTCTCAACATGCTCAAAATAACAAAAGTCATCCAATGAAAGTTTCAATAAACCAAATACATTGCAAACTCCCAAACAAAACAACATGACTTGGTTAATTATAGTCCTCGCATCTTGTGGAGTATCCAACTTGATCGTTCTTCAAGAGACATCTTCAAAAGCACATATTTTTTTGCTTTGGTATCAAGCAACTCAACCGCCTTGAAACGAGTATCTTCATCCAAGTTTGGGGTATCCTTGATAGCATCCCAAATTGTATATTCTCTCTCCCTTTCTCTTTTCTCTAGTAAGTTGTGGATTCCTTCAAAGCTGGTGGAAATTTTATCAAGCCTCTCTATAATGCCACTTTGAGAGGTGTTTCCTTCAAACTCGGTTCTATTTCTTTTGTTTTGGGCTGTTTTTTGCATGGGAACCTCAAAAGCTTCAAGGGATTGGAGTGGTGATGTGGAGTGAGATGATGGATCATTGTGAGTTGGTCTTACGAACGCATCACAATCTACATCATAATCAAAGTCTTCTATGCGTACACTACTACCTTCTCCAACACCTAATGTTCTTGTATCAGTAACACTACCCAACCCGATTGATTTTTTTTTCCAACAGCTACAACATTCCCAATAGCAATTTCCAATGCTTCATAATCTTGAAATGTTCCATAGCGTAAGTCGGTGTCCTTTGGGTGAGCCTAGAAAAAAAAATTTAAATTATTGCATTACATATTAAAGTATTTGTAAATTTTAAAACTAGTATTTAGGAAGCTCACCTTAATATATTCCTCCCATACTTCATCATGAGCAGTGAACCTCTTTGTAGTTGAATCAAACCCAAAACTGGAGTTAAAACGCATAAGGGTTGAAAAAGAATTCCATCAATTTTTAAACCATTTCAACCGGCTTTGGTAATCGTTGTATGTCTTTTGACATCCAAGTTTTGCATTAAGAACATGAAGTATTCTTTCTTCTATTGTTTGCTTGCTTAAGCTGCCATTATTGTCACGCCATCCCCGAGTGACGGCATCAACCATGATTTCTAACAAAACATCACTCTCTTCCTTGGACCACTGCTCATAATTCCCTCTTTTTTTGACATCTTGTTATTGATCAACCATGATGATATTACTATATTATACAAATTAAGCTTTTATTAGTATGTATATAGAATCTTTCGTTATACTAATATACACTAGGTTATCTGCACTAGGTTATACTAATATACAGGCCAACCACTTATATATGTATATATGCCCATGATGTGTATATTTCTTTTAGTTATCTGGCTTTATAATAGTCAATAGTGAACTCATTCTAATAGATTTGACTAGGGTCATGTGTTCTTTATGACTCAATGAATCAATTAACAACTAACACTAATAATATTTCAAGAGATAGTAAAAAACGAAACCTATATGCAACTATTAGAGTCCAAGAATGAATAAAATATGCAATAGACAAGTTAGCATGTGTTCCAAAGGAAACATATATATAAAAACCCATAAGCAAGTGCGCGGATACATGGTTTGCTTCTATCAAACAAATATATGGCCGAAGCCTTCACTTTAGCAGGGCTGGATAGAAACTCTAATATAGTCGTCTGCACAATACAATTGGATTGAAACCCTAATATTTATGAATAATATACATAATACCACAAACCATTGAGCATAACAACAATAACGCCAATAGATTAGAAAATACCAACCTTGAGTGAAGAGGTTTGTTCGTCTTCTACAAGGTCAAGAAAAAGTCTGTTCGTCTCCCTTCATCTTCTATTCTGAGCGAGCGTCAAAATCTCTTGGTAGGAGAAGAGATTTCTGAATGGATTTTCTATTTATACCAAGGACCCTAAAATCCTACACAATCCAACAATTAATGAAATCTTTGAAAGTCAATAAACTTTTCAATACCACTAGATTTCTACAGATATTTTAAAATCTTAATTGAATATAGCAAAATTTTAAATGACTTTTTAAAATCCTATTTGAATACCCACAGACTTTTAAAATACAAAAAAAATCCTATAGACTCCAAATTGAATACACCCCCCTTAGTATTTAATTCCTCATTAATTTTCTTGTATTTATCTCCTTGCCATAGGCAGTGGAGCGTGGAGAAACCGTAGTCAGCAGCTCAGGGAGTATTGTCAATAGAGTTGCGCATGGAGATAAGTTTGGATTTCGCCATTTAGTAGGGGTAGTCTAGGCAATAATAAATAATTATCCACGTGTCAGCTCCACAATTTTTAGGTTTATTTTTGGCTCTACAAATGCCTCCACACCTGCTGGACTACTCGTAGGAGGCACGACAGGTGTAGAAATCTTAGTGGAATTAAGTTGCCAAAAAAAAAAACCCTAGACTGCACTAAATTCTAAGCTTTTACTTGGAGTAAAGTTTGTGGGTGATGGAATCCAAAGGAAACTAGGATTTTATTTTTCTCTATAAATAAAGTGTTAAATAAACCTAGAGGTACTTTGTTTTCCACACAAGAAAGAGAAAATCAAAGGAAATTGTACCTCCTCCCCCATTTTTTCTTTTTTGCTTGCCTCATTGGAGAATCATCCTTTGTCTTCGTTGAAATTCATGTCGCACCAAAGGTAAGAATTTTTTTTTTCTCTCTCTTATTGCTACCGTGGAGTAGCCTAGGAGTAGGATGGTGGGTAGAGGCCCATGTGGAGATGATGGAGGGCACGGGCCCATGTGTCGGCACGGCACGGAGCCACGGAGTTGAGCCACCAGTGCGGTTAAAGCCACAAGGAAGAAGGGTAGGCGTGGGTTTGCATGTAAGGGAGCTGAGCCTTTGGGCCTAGTTACGCAAGAGAGAGAGAAAGGAAGGGTAGTGGGCTGCGGCTTGGCTTGGCGCGCTAGGGAGGTCGACCTAGTGCCATGCCTTCCTTCTTCTTCTTCTTCCTTTTTTTTGTCTGTTCTTCTAAAAATTTTCTTGTAACTTCTTATACAAATTTTCAGTATGTCTTCCTTAGAGCGTATGAATGAGGAAAGTGCTCTGCCCCTATATTGCGAAGGTGGATCCTTTCCATCATGCAAAGAAACATATTTCAAAGCTGCTGAACCGAAGATTGGTATCATAAAGCAATTTAATAACTTTTTCACATATTTCAAGCATGTTATTCCGTTCGAGGTCGATGTGAAGCGTGTAGCAGACAATAGTGTTGCAGAGTCATGTACCAAAATCATTGAAGCAAGTGAAGAGCCATTAAATTTCATCTATTCTACCTAGTGGTAAGATTTACTTTTCCTATGCCGCGTTTGTGCCAAAAAGCTATTTGTGCCATGAGATGTGCTCATGCGCAGCGCTCTCCGAATGCCTATCGAGCCATTATGGGATTCATCAACCTAAGCAAACTTTTTGACCCTGGACTTAACCATCGATGAGTTCTGGTACTTCTTCGAGATTAGTCATGCTAGAAATGTCCAGCAGCTAGAGTCACGCCATAGGTTGTTCAATGCAATGAGCATAAGAGACCATGACTAGCCTAGGGACACATTGAAGATTAGCAATGAGTGGGAATCATACACTTCACCTGAGCTAAGCGTCCCACTGAAATTCATTGATGGTGAGTGTATTGCTTTAGCCTCATCATGCTCGAAACTTAAACATGATTCGTCTTAGCTCTAACTTGCTAAACGTCTTATTTCCCTTGTAGAATCACAATTTGGGTCGACTATAAAGAGCAATCTTGACATGAAGAAAGTGACATTGCAACGAGTATTCCGCATGAATACCGAAAGTGGCATTAGTTGCTTAGCCTTTTGCGTAGGGAAAAGGGTGGATTGCCGCTTAAGAAGGAAGTTATAGCATAAAAAAAGAGGTGCTCTCTAGTCCTATCACTACCATGTCGACTGCTAATGAAAGTGGGAAGAAGAGGCTTGCATCACCGATTCACGATTCATTAGTGGAGAAGAAACCAAAGGTTCCTTTTTGTGGGACCATGAATTTTCCTGGGCCAGAGTAAGAAGGATCGAAATACAAATTCCACGGAAGTTCGGTCATGGACTCGACATTTACTGTACTATTGGGGTAAGCGGCTCAAACAGACCATCTATGCCACCACATTTACTGTACTTCAGAAAGATAGGCGAAGTCCGCAGACTTCGCTGAGAATGACCATTCTTGTTCCGCAAGATACGGAAGCCAGATCCGCTCGAGGATCTGATATGTTTCCTTATTCTTGGAGATTTCTATAATCTAGGGATTGACGTGCGCCGCAAGTAATCACACTCCTCGAAGAGAACAATATCTATTGCTAGATATTCTCTAGGATTCTCCCGGTTTAATACGGATCTAAGTATCCTAAAAGGTCTCTCTCTTGACTATTATATAAACCCACATCTAGGGCAAACCATGGGTAATGCATTCAACGCAATTGACGCATACTTTATGCTTTGATTATTCTCTTGCCCATTGCTTGAGTCTTAATATTGCTTACTAACCTGACCATTGGAGAGCCTTTGGTCGGTACCCCATCGGTACTTTAGACTATTCACGGTTCTTGTCTTTTCTTTCAAGTGGCTGAATTTGCAGACAACCCTCGACCGTGGAGGTGCGCAAAATTGGTTCCAACAATTGGTGCTTTCATTGAGAGAAGAATCATATTCCTCCGCCCAAATTACTCTGCAGCAGTATGTCAGCCAAGGATAGCTCTGTGAACGCTAACGCCGACGTCAACGGTGGAAGCAATCAACTCCCCAACACTTCGGTCGCTCCAACTGTCAACCTTACTTCGGATGACGAAGTTCCACCTATTGTGACCGAACTTTAAAAGATTGTGAATGTATCCCAAATTGAGAACAGGTCAAACTTTATTGACTTCGAGAGGCGTTTCAAAGCTCTGGAGAATACTTATAAGACTACACCACCATCTATTATCCTTGCCCTTACCCACTTTAACGGATGGAAATGCTCGAATATCACGTTAGTGCTTTACCGCCAGATGAGGTGCGACCCACAACGTTGTAGGCCACTATAACACCCAAGTCTGAACAAATAAATTCATGCCACGTATATATCACCTCAAAACTGACGTCGCTGTAGCCAATGAAAATTGAGATGACTTGTAAAGTACTAAAATTGGTGACGGCCAAAAATAAATGCGTTATATAAATTGCTGAATTTTCCAACCAAATATAAATTGCAAGATTCGTTCGAAGAAGAAGAGCTTCGAAGACTTTGAGTTTAGACTCTGATTTCCATGGCGTACGTCGAGCGAGGTTCTCTCTCTCTCTGCCTATATTTTCTTAATTTCGTGAATTTATTTTGCAAGTATTGGCTAATTGAATTGATTTCAGAAGCTAGGGTTTGTTGTCTAAATTTCAAATTGGGGTTTGATCATCAAATTATGTGTTTCTTTTGAATAGATTATATTGGATAATTGCTTTCTGGGTTCCAAGTATGTCAATCTTTGTTCTTTATCTTTAATTTTTTTGAAATTATCAGGACTAAATCTGTTTTATCTTTTAATTTATTTTGGTAATTTTTATGTACGATTAATCTCGATACAGATAACCATATTTGGAGGTTTTGGAACATGATTTTTTCGAATAATTTGGGATCCTATTTTCGAGATTTTTCAATGTTGTAATTAGGGGGTTCAATTTTGTTGTTTGTGTCTTCTTTTTAAGAGGATTTTAATTAATTATTATTTTATAATTTACGCAACTCGCCTTGTTAACGAGCTTTTCTTGCGTAGCTAACAATGAGAATTAGATGTGCTCCAACTTGATTGAAGGGCAAGCATACAGAACTAATGCCAAATTTTTCGTCGCTAAATACGTTGTGTGATTTTTATGGTGTCTTTATTTGTTTCTTTGGCTCTGCTTTTGTGGTTCTAATATGAATATTACCGATGCTAATTGAAGCTGAGCTAGGAAGTGACCTTTTTGATGTTAGTTCTGTTTATGTTGGATTGTGAGTACTGGGTATTGTTTTTGCTTTCTGTTCTGTCACGTTGGTTTTGGAACTTCTTGCCATATCTCTGATTTGGGTATTGTTTGGTTTCTGGAATGAACTTTGGAATGGAATGAAATGATATCAAGATTGGAATGATGAATTCAAAATAAGAATAAAACTTGAATAGAGTTAGCTGGTAAAGCACGGAAATTGAAAATTAATAAGGAATGAAATTGGTATTATGTGTCATTTTCGGGAGGGGACAATCCATAGATAGGAATAGACGTTCTATTCCAAGTTTCATAACAATGAAATGAAACCAACATTAATTTACACTGAGGTTTTTTGTTTTCTTTATTTGTTTAGTTGGAAGCACTAATGCTTACATGTGCCTTAATTAGGGCTAATTTGGAAGTGCTTTTGGTGAAAATGTTTTTGGAACCAATCCTTAATAAAAATACGAGTGAATCCTCATGAAGCACTTCAAGTGCTTTTGGAACCCAAAAACATTTTCTCTAAAAGCGCTTTCAGTCATTTTAAATGCACTTCCAAATGAGCCCTTGGTGCGACTTAGCTAGTTTACTGATCTATGTTTGCTTAGTTAGTTGTGAGCTCAGCTGCTTCTACTAATTTAGGGCTTAGCAGCACCTTCCTTTTTTGAACACCTATTGTTCTAAATCTAATCAGTCCAAGAGACTGCAATGTTTTTTTAGGCCAGACTGATGAAACTGAAATTATCAGCTGCTTCTACTAATTTAGGGTTACTAGTTTTTGTCAGATACTGCAATAAGGTGGCATTGGGAATTAGGTGTTTTGTGAGTTATCTTATATCTATGAGTTGTACTGTTAATTTAAGCAAATTAGACATGTGTTGCGCAGTTTTCATCTTTGATAATGCAAAATTGGGAGCTGTAATTGACACTCCCAAAAATTTGTTCTGCACTCCTCCCTAATATTTTTTCTCTCCTATATTTCTTCATGGGAGGAGTGCAGGTTGACTGTTTTGGAGTGCCAATAACAGCACCCATACAAAATATCCTACATGATGTTGGCAAATGTTGACGATTGATACTTCTTCCTCTTAAATATTATCATGAGTGGAGCTGACCAATTGGTAATTTGCATACGTATTGGTTTAGGTGTTGTGAAATCCAAGCGATCCATTTGGCGACTCAAGACCATCACTGACTTCTTCTGGGCCATTGTCAACTTGATAGGCGTATTTTTTGCTACAATGTTCTCGGTAATAATAAGAGTCATCTTGTTCTCTGCTTTGTAAAATATTAAGTTACTTTTGGAAGTATCAAAATATTTGTCTACTAGAAACTTATGTTCTCAATACTTTAATGGCATAGATGGAAAAGTCAGATGCTTACAGAAAAGGATCTGCTAATGGAAAGAAATGGGATGGTGGTGGCCCCGGAGGCCCTGGAGGACCATATGGTGGCCGTCCACGTGGGCCACCTCGTGGACTCGACAATGTTCGTGGAATTGACCATAGTAAGTTCATTCTCCTCTCTGTTACTCTTCATTGTTTGATTTCATTTTCTTTTTAATCGTCGGTAATATTGTTTCTGTTCAACTCTCAGGTTCTCTACCCGCCTGTGGTTCCTGCTGTGGTTAAATGGGGGAAGAGCATATCAGCATAACATCTCGTGCATCTTTTTCATTGTGCCTCGAAATGATTTAGGAATGATAATTTGTATGTTACTGTGAATAGATCACGAACAGGGAAGAGAAACACTATGATATGCAATAATCGACTGCATTTTACCGTCTTTTGATGCTTGTTCTTAAGTATTGATGTTGCTGTTGTATCTGTATAAAACGCTGTAACTGTGAGTCCTGATGACAGTTTCAAGCGCGTGAATCTTCACTTTCAGATTTTATTGATGTGGTTCCAACTTATGTGTTTCTATTGTGATGGTGGGTTCTCTGTCCGTGCATTGCTTTCAGCATCGTAGATCTTGCTTGAGTTGACCGCATATTTACGTTATTGAAAGCTGGTGTCGGGTAATTTTTCGTAGTGTTTATAGGACTTGTGTACCGCACTTCACATAACTCGGTAGATACTACTCATTTGCAGTGTTTTATACAGTGTGTTCCAACTGTCGCCATTGTTATCATCCTTTGCCCTATGCTGGTCCTGCCATGGGTGCCGTGATCAGACTTGACACTGCCATGGACCATAAGTGTCGTATGGGTAGGGTGAACATAAGACATGCAATGCTTGAGTAAAATTCTCTGGATCGCTTGAGCTACCAGTTCTTGTGTCATAGAGTTATGTTTTGAAATTACCGCTCTGGGGTTGGCATCCAGGATGTGTGGGTTTCTTGGAAATGTTTGAGTTGGGTCACAACTTCATTGAAAAACCATGCCCAAAGGCAGAAACAAAAAGAGGCCCAAAACGATCGAGCCTACAGAAACATTCAAACCTACGAGCATTCTGCAATGGTGAGTGGTGTTTTTTAGGGGTTTTTTGCCGGGGTAGAGTAAAAGGGAGGTTGCTGGCCGTGGGATTAAATCAAGAGACAAGATAACATAGGTTTTGTTGGTATGACGTCGATATTTGGTACCAATACGGTAATATAATGCTGTTAATATTTCGCTGATATTGGGTTGCAATATTATTGTTCAGCTTGTTCGAGTTGCTCCTTATTGTAGAGGGGTAACTTTCCACCTGCTCGCACTCTACGTTCACTTACAAACCCCACACAAAAGTCACTCATTGTACAAGCTCCTTAAAACCTAACCCCAACACGATGCCTGTCATTATTGTCCTTCCAAACGATTGGTATTTGTTGCATAAAACCTGTATTTGGAAAATTTTGAGTGATAATATTGAATATACATTTTCACGTGTGTGTCTCATTCATCACGTCAAGGGACGGAACCTCTCATTTCACATCGCCAATTAATGCCCATTTTCCTCTTGTAGTGACCGTAAACACTAAAAAGTGCAAACAATTAAAAAATTGATATATAAAGAACTTAATAGATGGATAGTGATGTTTTAGGTTTGGGGGGTGAGGAAGGTTTGGGGTAGTTAGGCATTTAGTTTGAGCAATGTTAATTGCCAAGAGGCTACCTTGTACAATATCGACCTAATTGATGTGGTAGAAACTAACACACCAATTAAACCCTCTTTTAGACAATTGTAGTATGCGTAAGTAGAGATCGTTCTAGGCGGGAGATTAGGTGGGATGCTAATCTACACTAATTAGACTCAAAAACATAAAACTAAGCTAAATTGACTCGAAACAGGAACTAAAGGGAAATTTGGACGAAAATTAAACTAAAAAGACTCAAAATACTCAATGGGGGGTTGTTTTGACGAATTTAAGACTTAAACAAATTGAAGGGTATGAAATTAGGTAAATTAAGGGAGTGAAAGGCTAACTAGAAGGTCTTTCTCCACACATGACACATATGCATAAAAATCGATTTCTAGTTATTCTTCTTATAAATCACGAATGACAATGCCCCAAGTTAACCGTGAACTGCACAAATTAACCCTCATATTTTCCTAAATTCATTGAATTGGACTCAGTGACGCAACCAAATTATTCTTATCAATTTCTTTATATGAACTGCATAATAGAGATGCATGTCAAAGATCATTAAGTTCTGTGAAAATCATAAGCATTGACATGGCATTCGAAACTATGAACTACATGATACTCCTGCCAGGAATTTACTTAACACGATCGTGACTAGCAACCTCCACTACTTGTAAATATAAGTTCATAACTATTAGGTGAAATTCCCTTATATTTTAGCATCAAAGTCATGCATGCAAACTAAGTGGGCCCCCTTAATTAACACACAAGAATAAGTTATCAATCAAACAGTTAAGTAAATTGCATTCACGATTTATGAAATAATAACTGGATGTAATCAATTCATATCACATATATGTTCATGACTTTGAATTCACCTCTAGCTAAAACGAAATTAGTTCCTCATGTTTGCAATTAAACAAAGACAACTAAAATTAAACATTGAAAACAAAATATAGAATACACCTAGAAACCCTCCAACAATCCAAAGGTCTCGAATGGTAAGCACGGTTCCAAGCTTCTTCTTCTTCTTCCTTGCAAAACTGCAGCACAAGTGTGTTTTTCTGATTTTAGGCTCTTCTGTGTCTGGTGTTCTCTCCAATTGGTGCTTCTTTTATGTATTTATGCATCTCCAAGAGCTTGAATCATTGAAGGACTCCAAGGGCACGATTTAGAGAGAGTTTAGACATATCCTTAGGACTCCTTATTTCATTTTAAGTAAGTGTAGAAACACGCACCAAACAACTGCCACGTTTTTTTTTTTCTTGAAACCCAATCCAACTAGGACTCTACTACCTGTTTCAACCTTTCATCACTAAAACAGTGATAAATAATTCTAAAAGCATCAGAATTGGGATATGTAAAATCCTGTTGAAACTAGACATCCAGAGCTTTCCATCCATATATGGCATGACATGTAACTCGTCATGAGGAATTCTGGGTGCTCTGTCGAAGTTGGCAGTTCTACACAGTACTGTCCAAATCTCACTCGGATTCCACTTTTTTGCAAATTTTCTTGTCTTCCAAGCTTCAATCTTCACCCTTTTAGGAGAAAGTAAGGCCTTCTAGAAATTAGGTTCTTAAATGTTCTAATATGAAAATAACTCCCCCTTGCAGATGTAATTTAGGTAGAATAGAATTAGGATAAGGTTAGGATAAGATAAGATAAAGTTTTGGATGATGTTCCTTCCTCTTTTAGCTTAGCTGATTCCTTATCTTTCTATGTCTTGAATTAATTTCTCCATCTCTTAAGCACATTCCTAGCCTCTTTTGAACTGCAAAAACGTCCATCCATCTCGCTCCATGCATGTGCTATCCATTCCAAGCCCAAAACTGCTCTTAAATGCTCCAAAATGCCCTTTCTTGCCAACTTTGCCATTTGGACCTACAAACACATGAAAATAACTTAAAACACTCTAATAAATACAAACTAACTGAGTAAATTCAAGGAAATAGGCTAACAAAGTTGCATAAATATGCTCCTATCACTAATAGACACAGATGAATCAAAGTAACATATTATATAACTCAACTTTTTTTTGTCTACCAAATTTAGGTTATTTTTCTGAACTTTCAAGGATGTATTATGTATGGAATATTTTTGTTCATCACCCTATTTATTACTGTTACATGAGTTTAAATTTTGAGATATGTATAGTGAATAGACACAAATCTCAAAATTTAAACTTATCCAATGATAATTAGCAGAGTGGTGAACATTACCACCACTTAAGAGTTTTGAGCAAAAATACACCTTATTATGTATACCTACCCCAAAATTTATTATCCCTCCATTCTTTGCACGTCAATCATCCAAATACTTTTCAATTTTTTTCGTTGGCCAAACACGCCATTAATGTATGTTAGTTTGAAATACTCCGAATGCCCTAGTAAGACACAGGGAGGGAAAGTAACACTTGATGGTGTACGTTGGTTTTCCAATTTCTGATTTCACGAAGAGATCTAGTCCTATGGAATTTGTGTACCTAAGTCTATTAATTCTCTCACAGTGATTCATGTGCATGAGTTAGAAAATATATAGAGCTACATTTTTTTAATATATAAAAATTTGTTGTCCGTCTTCATCATGGTAGTTGAAGAGTATAAATCTTAACTTAAAGTTTCATGTTCGATTGAGTTTTCCTTTCTTACATTATTGTATGATATATATTACATATTTACTTATAATAAATGAGAATCAAAGGTACGAGTATTTTTGTTTCTGACATATCTTTTTTTACTAGCACACACGGAATGAAAAGAAACAGTGAGTCTCATGTTTCAAGTGTGTTACACTTTTAATTTTAACAAGTATCATTTATTACCATATTACCAAGTGAAGGTTATGTTTATCTCATACCTGAACAATTTAAGTATCATTGCCTCATTTTCTCGTATCAATCCCGTTCTTGAAAACGTAGATAAACATGACCTAGTTGTACGTCCAAGGTCCAAGGATGATCTCATTTCAGGGATTGGAATGGTTAAACTAGTTTAATGTATAGAAATATATAGCAAAAACTATAAGATTAACAACACCAAAAAACCAAACTAGCGTACAAAAGCTGAGGTGGGAGGAGAAGGTCATAGCATATCCAGTTATTTAGTTTCGAAGTTTCATTATTTTTTAATATTAATTTTTGTTTTGAGAAATATTGGAAGATGTATTGGCAGGGAGGGATTAGCTGTCCTGAATTCGGTATAACATTATTCTGCTTTTTAAAAGAAAGATATAACAATAATTCGACGAGAACGATAGCACGTACAACACATGCATGAAAAAATATTACTAGGTAGAATTGTAGATCCTATTAAATTAGTAGAAGACATAACTCGTTTTAGATTAATTACTAGCTAGCTAGATCGAATTAAATTTTTTGCAGTTTTAACCCTCTTAATTAAGAAGCAATTTCAGCTTTTAAAAATAGTAATACATATATAAGTACTAATAACGTTGAGACATAATTAATTAAGAAGCCATATCAGTTTTTGAACCAGTATTAAGAAGTCGTTAAACATTTTTCAATCTTTTTAAATTGATTCCGGTGCATATCTTGGTCCCTCTGTCATTTCCATCAATTCATGCATGATTCATTCAAAGAAAAACTTGTGAATAGCCAGCAAAAGGCTTCTCAACTTTGCTGCTTAAATCTCGTGTCTTTCACCAGTCCTCTTTTGAAAAAAGGTACTAATTGCTACGATTCTATCATCTATTTTCGTTTTTTTTTTTTGGCAACGAAGACATTTTGTTTTTTACTATGGATTTCTTTTACGATTTTGATGGTTTTGACATGCCTTAGATTATTAACCATTTAGTTTGGTAAAGGCTTTTATTTCTAGTTGTCATCGGTCAAAGTTTGTAGCAGCGGCAGAGCTAGCTTCAAGCTTCAACCCCAACCCTAGCTAGTGATTACTTTTCCATTCCTACTAATTTATAATCCGCCTTATTATTTCCCAATGGAGATAAAATGTATTGTTGCCCACCATGACACAAAAATAGGGGACATAATTTACTTTTGTTTGAATATCAAGTTTACTTCTCTTATCCTATCATGTAAATAGAGGGAAATATTATCATTTAACCACTCAATTAAATGGATGTTCTTTTATTGTTATCAATAACATTAACATGATCAACTTTTTTTTTTTTGTTACAACTAAATACCTTAGTGGCGGTGTCATCTTTTTTTCAAGGACAATATTGGAATAAAAAATTAAAAAATAAATGATTCTGATTATTGAAATAAAATTTAGAACAAACGAGATTAAATATTCCTCAAATAAAGTTATCTATGTGACTTATTGCAAAACGGACATTAGAATTTCTCTCGTCAAAGACTCAAAGGGAATATCCACGGCCATTGAAAGTTCACCAAAAAAACATCTAGGGTTTAGAGTTTATGGTTATATTAGGAGAGAACACCTATAAAAATAGCATTCATTTTTCTTTTTATTTGACCGAGTGAAAGGGGGTAGTTAAACTATCTAATTAATATCGTGAAAATCAATGAGCCACGTCCCTCCCTATCAAGGCTATCATGCATTTACCACCTTTCTGAAATTCTGCTTGAAAGGTTTGTTGCCACACAAATATAAATACGTGCTTCATGGCAAGCTTATAATCCTGAGAAAAAAAAACGCAAAAAAAAAACCCTCACAACATTTTTCAAATATGTTTTGCTCAGGCAATCCATCGAAATATCCAGAAAATATATACGAAATGCATGCGCAGGTTGAGAGAGTGCAAGACATTGCTTCAATATCCAAGGACGAAATCCCGGCGGAGTTCATTAGGTCAGAGAATGAGCAACCGGGAATCACAACCGTTCATGGGAAAACCCTGGAGTGCCCTACCATTGATTTTAGCATCCAGGACGACGAAAAGATCCTCAACCAAATCGTTGAGGCGAGCCGTGACTGGGGCATGTACCAGATTGTGAATCATGACATTCCCAATGAGGCCATAAAAAAGTTGCAAGAGGTGGGGAGGACATTTTTTGAGCTTCCACAAGAGGAAAAAGAGGTTTATGCTAAGCCTCCAGATTCTAAGTCTGTGGAAGGGTATGGGACACACCTTCAGAAGGAATTGGAAGGCAAGAAAGGGTGGGTGGACCATTTGTTTCATAGGGTTTGGCCTCCTTCTGCCATTAATTACCAGTTCTGGCCTAAAAACCCCCCTTCTTACAGGTTAGTCGACTCACTTTATTTTGAGCAATAACACTGCATGCTAGGTTTTAAAAAAATAGAAAACGTACTGTAGAGATAATTAGTCAACCGCTCACATTCTATATTTTATTAATTAAACATTTTTTGGATTTTAGTTTTTTATTAAAGCACTCTAAATTTTGATTAAACTGCTTTATCTTTATCTATATTCTTTTCTTAATTTCCAACTCAATATTTTATATAAATATTAAAGAACAAAAGAGTTCTATTATTATTAAAACTGAGATCTAGTAGTGTCCCTAAATTCATGAAAATTGATTTCTAACTAAGACTTCAATTATTTTGAGAAAAGTGAACTAAATCCATTTCATCGAAAAAAATCTCCTTCTCGATTTTTTTCTTCTTAAAATAAATATGAGTCACTATTTCAATAATTACTTTATTAATAATTAATAGAATAAATTTTTTTGTATAAAGTTTTAATATGAATTTTTTTTAGGGTTACACATAACGTGCCGTTAGCTTTTTATATACCAAAATTATGATAATATAACGTACCAAGTTTCTGGTACAAATCTAAACAAAAATTACATAACGTATCAAAATACTAATTTGTACACAAATTTGTATTACATAACGTATCGATAATGTACTAAATTATTGATAAGTTATTTTTAAATATATATGTGCATGCATATATATGTGTGTGTATATATATATATATCATGTATGTAATATCGTTTGGAGTACATTGGTACGTTTAAAATATCACTGTCTTTTTTTTTTGGTTAAAAAGTACCATCGTTTTTTTCACCCACAATTCAACGTTTCTTTGTTTTTTTATTTTTATAGAAATTTTATTGGTTTTTTTCTTTTGAAATATATTGAACAATATCTTCTTTTGCAAGATTTTAGGAGTCTATTATCTTTTGGATTTAATTAGTAAATTAATTAAAATTGTACAATATTGTAGTTTCATCAAATCTCTAAAAGCCTTGGATGCTTGGTAAGAAACTAAAAAAGGAAGCATCTTGATCAAAATACCTCTATATTTAAGTAGGGCTTGGTTCAGTTGGCAAACCATGCCAAATTCATTGTGCCACCAGCCAGCCATATATACATAATTACCGAAAATCAGTTACCGCTAGCCAACCATCTCCTTGTGGTTGCCAAAAATCGGTTCAACCAAAATTATTGGCTGGTTCAGTTGGTAAATGGCACAACCGGTGTCTGCAATATCATTAATGTAAAAAACAAGCTAAAAAACACCAGCCCAAGACCACACACCGACTGTGAAGAAGATGATGCAATCTTTCATTTGATGGATATGATTACAAGAGAAAAGGCCCCTTGGACTTATATATACAACTATTTTAAAGCTTGAGAGAACCTTGATCTGGACAAAATTACATAGGACATCTCAATAGCCATCTAGAAAAGACAAAACAGAGACAAATCATCACTTAATAAGCCAACAACAATGTTAGCAAACATAATCCAAATAGTTAATAGTTCACAAACCCAAAAGTACTCTAACTCATATAATTGTTTAAATCCAATGCAGCAACCAATGCAAAAGCAAAAACAAAAAACTCAAATGCCTGATTATAATTTAAAAACAAATAACTTGCAATTTTGATAAGGCAACATCATTGAAGTAACAGCAACCAATGCATGTGAAATCTTCAAGGAATCAATTATTCGAAGCACTTGGAATTGATGTTCCCGCTTGATCACATGTAGAACCGTCAACTGTTACATAAAAAAAAAAGTATGATTAGAATAAGACATAATATTGAACAAAAAATTAAAAACATCAATATACATTGAAGTACTATAATTAGAATAAGAAAGAATTGTAATACTTACATTTTTCCAATTCTTCACATGTCTTGTACAATTCAAGCTCTTCCTTCTTTGGCTCTTTGTAGAAGTTTAATCCACCCGCCCTAAGCCAATCACTAGAGCATACAAATGTCTCTACTATTTTTGGAGTCAATGAAGCCCTAAAAAGATCGACAACCCTCCTGCCAAAGCTAAATGCACTCTCACTTGCCACGGTTGAAGATGGGATGGCAAATACCTTGGCCATCTTTAAAAGGATGGGATATTTAGATTGGCTACATTTCCACCAATCCAATATGTTGAACTCAGGGTTCTTGATACTTTCAAAAGGATCGGATAGGTATTGATCTACTTCATTGGTTATCTCTAAAAGATGTTGCTCTTACCTTTCTTGAACAAGATCCCTTAGAAACTGTTATTGAGCATCATCACCATCAATCTCAGCATCATCATCATCCATTCGATCAACATCGTTCAAAGAATGAATCCAACATTAGCTTCTCCCTTATATACCTCATACAATTCGTACAAGCAAGCTTTAATATCTTTACAAACTTGGTCTTGTTCATGAAGATCCCATCCAATCTTTTTAAAGCCAATTTTAATCCCTTTTTAATCCCTTGGAGCTTGAATCGAGGGTCTAGTGTAGTAGCCACATACATAAGCTTGTTCACTTGGTCATACATTCCCCAATACTTCTCAAATTTCTTGTTCATCGAATAAGCCACCTTTTGCAATGTAGGATCTCTAGAATCCTTCATTTATTTGTCAATCTCAACTTGAATTGAACTTATTTCCAGGAACAACAAATCAGAAGTTGTAGTCTTGGTGGCACTGAATTTCAATGTTGTGTCATAAAACTTCTGCAGAAAATGAGTGAATGAACGTGCGTCCTCCCAATCTTCATCACTTGGAGGCCTCACCCCCTTTGTCTTTTCGTCCCCCACCTTCTCTTCAAAATAGGCAACAAATGGAGCGCTTTCATCTGCCATCCTCTTAAACACATTCTGGTACTTAATTGTAAGCAAAATCAAGCATCTTATAGGTAGAATTCCACCTTGTAGCTACATCCATGGGAAGATAGCAAAGTCCCTAAACTTGTCCAACCTTGCTGCACTTGAGTGAATATATTTCACACAATTCCTTATCCCTTCCACTGAGCTGGCAAGATCTTTCACTTCATCATTAACAATCAAATTAAGGATGTCGCAGTGCAAGTATTTCCCTTCCAACAGTAGGGTGTTTACGGACCTTAGTCTTTTCTTCATGTGTTCAACAGCCAAATCATTAGATGTAGCATTGTCCACCACGATGTTACCTTCTCAATACCCCAATCATTCAAACACTCATCCAGATGCCTCCCAATGTCATCACCCTTATGACTTGTGATTTTTTTAAATGCTATGATCCTTTTATGTAGTTGCTATTCACTGTCCAAGAAATGGGCAGTGACAACCATGTAGTTTATGTTTTGGATCGATGTCCAAGCATCTGTTGTGATACTTATTCTTTGATCCTCCATCACACTCTTAATCTTAGCTTTCTCGGTTAAGAACAACTCCCACACCCCACCAGCAACCTTTTTCCTATTAGGCACCTTAAACCAACGTTGAAGCTCAAAGCTATACTTCAGAAATCCTTCCCCCTCAATGGCCCTAAATGGCATCTCATCTCTGATAACATACTCAAGCAGAGCATCTGCACACCTTTTCTGATTAAAAGAGTGGTAACCCAAAGTCCCACCAGCCATTGCCTCATTTGTCAATATGGATTGACCTTTCTCACCACCTTTCACATAATAAGGTGAATTCTTACATTGTTGTCTAAGGTGGTTCCTACAGGACGAGGTACCATTTTTCTCTGGATGTGCAGGAACATGGGATTTGCAAATGTTACAAATAGCAATGAACTTAACTTTCCCATCAACAACCTTTTTAGTTCTAACCATGTAATCCCAGACAAATGAACGACCAGGTTTTGGTCTCTTGTTATTCACATGTTCCACTTCTTCCTCGCTATCTTCCAGTTCCAAGGGCTCAACTTGATTTTCAGATTGGGGTGCTTCTACCGTTGCATTTTGTGGTTCATTTTGGGTTAATGCATGTTGTGCACTAGCGGTTGATCGATTGGCTAGAATCCATCGTCCTAAACACAAGCAATGCATATACATTCAAAATCAGATATATGTACGCATATATATAGTATTAGTAATCATCATGCCATCAATTTTGTTAACAATCTTACTATATTTATCATGACATGAATCATACATATATATATATATTCAAAAACCCTAATTTTTAAACAAGAACATTAACACTAAGTTCAATATTTATCAATATACATGGATATTATTTATGATTATACATGGAGAAAGAATATTTGAATGAGAATACGTCAACCCTCCAGTGATCCATAGAGATTCGAATTCGATAATATTCTTTGGTACTTCAACCCAAAATACATTAAAAATATTTACCTAAATTCGAAAGTTGATGTAGAAGAAGAAGATTTTTGCAATCTGTATGGCAGGGCCGGCAACTGGCGCGGTGGTAAGGGAGGTGTTGGTTTGTCGAAGAGAAGATGAAAACCGAGAGAGCAAGGCAGCGAGAAGTCGTGCAAGAATAAAAAAAGTTGCTGAGGAGTTGTGAGTGGGTTTTTATTTTCTAAACCCTAAAACTGAGGAGTCGTGCATGCAAAAAAATATCAAAAATATCTAGATAGATATATATATACCGCCGGTATACAAAACCCAATACCAAAGCCAAACCGTTAATAGTCAGTTCCGTATCATGCCAGTCGATTATGAAAATATACAAAAACTCTACCATACCAATAGGAACCGACTGGTACAGTTCGGCGGGTACGTTGGTTTATGGCAAAATTTCCCACCCGTACATTTAAGGATTAGGGATACATATACATGATCGCATTTTTTTTTTGTTGGAACATGATCGCATTTATAAATCACATAATTAATTGACTCAACAAAAAAATGAAAATTCTCACATTTGTGGACCTAAGATAAGGTCCCTCTAACATTACTAGTAAAATATGTGTAGGCAGCTAATCACTCTCCCTTTTGTAGGAAATTTTATTGTATATCATCAATTTTCTCATAATTTTAAGAAACTGTTATTGGCACTTTAAAAATTTTATTTTGCACTTTTCACAAGTGTATTTTTCTTTTTAAACATAGAAATTTTGGAGTGCAAAATAAAAATTTTAGAATGCCAATAACAATTCTCTAATTTTAATCTTTTTAATTAACATTTAGCCCATAAATTTATTAAGCATTATGCCACCATAACTTGTAGGGGTGGGCATTTGTGTGGGTCAACCGCCCAAACCGACCAACCCAACCGAAACGATTGAGTTTGGGTCAGTTGTAATTACAAAAAAAATAATCAGGGGTTTAAACCCCCCCACCCGCATAACAAAGTAGTTAACTTCGGTTTGAAAAATCTCAAACCCGGCGGAAACCTACCCGCCCAAGGAGTAAGTTGGTGAAGCCACATCATTACATGTGTATTATTTTGATTGGTGAAGCCACATCATTGCATCCACGCACCCATCGTCTCTTACTCTCTGTTGATCTTATTTTCTCTGCTGCCACATCATTCTATGCTCTCTATTCTGGAACTACTTTCTGAATTCTATATATGGGCTCTTGGGTTTCTTCTTAAGGAAAATTCCAATCATCTTTTATTTTTATTTTTTGAATTTTAATAATTTTTTCGTTGTGTTGAATTTGGATTTAGTCTAACTTGTTCTTCAGTGAATTTATATATGAACAACAAGTGTTATCATTAAGCACTAAAGAGAAAACGCAGGTTTTGAATGAAAAGTAGGCTCCACCCGTTAAAACCACTCAACCCGACCCGCTAAGCATGAGATGGGTGGATTGGTCTGTTTTGGTGTCTTGGGCGGAAATGGTTTTGAGAAAATGATAACTCGAGCCTATTAACTAGGCCAACGGTTTGAGATCAAAACCGAGCCGAACTATCCGATGCCCACCGCTAATAACTTGGATGGACAAATTTAAAAGAATGGATTTTGGTAACAATGGTAAAATTGATACAGAAGCTAAAAAAATATATTCAATTGAATATATTTCGAATATTTGGGTATAAAACTAGTTTTACAAAAGAGCACTAATGTGAATTAGAACAGGTTATTTAAATTAATTTTGATGAGTGCAGGGAGGCCAATGAGGAGTATGTGAATCATCTCCACAAGATGGTGGACAAGTTGTTCAAGATGCTATCTTTAGGGTTGGGGCTTGAAGGGCAAGAGTTAAAGAAGGCTGCTGGTGGGGATGACTTGGTTTACCTTCTAAAAATAAATTATTACCCACCATGTCCCCGCCCTGACCTTGCTCTTGGGGTGGTGGCTCATACCGACATGTCAGCACTCACCATCCTTGTGCCCAACGATGTTCAAGGTCTCCAAGCATGCAGAGATGGCCATTGGTACGATGTTAAGTACATCCCTAATGCCCTTGTCATCCACATTGGTGATCAGATCGAGGTATACATTTCTCTTGCCCATCTCTCCCTGATTAAAATTTATCAAAGAAATTTCATCTTGCTTGAGAGTTTTACGTCTTATGTTTCCGAACATTCTATAAATGATGATGCATGCATATATACTTTTGCAACCAATCTACTTATGCAATGTATTTGTTAATCCTACTTGTTTCCACATTCGTTAATTAGAAATTTCATGTTACTGAAGAGTCTTACATGTTATGTTGTCGAACATTTAATATCAATAAAAATAAAGGTTTTTATTACAAATGATTTTTGAGATTGATCAAACTCTTCATTTTGATTCTTCAATTTCAAAATCAATTAATTTCATCTCTGAAATTTACACATCAATTTAGTTATTCTGTTACAATTAATTCTGTTAAAAACTCTGTTAGTACGCAAGCGCGGCACAAAGGTTGGACCCATGTGAAAACACGTGGAATATACCCAAAAAAAAAGTGTTTTAAAATTATAAAACGATTAACTCTGTTAATTAAGACTTCCTTTTAATAAAAAATAAATAAATATAATCCTATTTTCACCTGCACGTTTCACTATGTTAAGACTCACCAAAATACATTTCACCCACCCATCAGCGCCTCAAGCTACCGGCGAGAACTCCATCCTCTCTTCCTCGCCATCAACCAACCCAGCCTCTCTCTCTCTCTCTCTGAATGATTATCTATCTGTGGACTTGGAGCTAATACTTTCTCTAATTCGCTCTCTCATCTTTCTCTATCTTCCTCTTTTTTCCAGATTTGTTATGTGGGTTCGAAATTTCATCTTTATCACTTTCCTTTTTATTTTCATTTATTTCCAGATCTCTGCAACTAAAAAAAAAATCCAACTCCTAATTGCTTCTCAACTAATATTTGTGATGGTTGAATGTTAGCATTTACAATCAAACAAAAAATTTCCTACCCCTCCGCTTCTCTCTCCCTCTCTGGCCAGCATTCGAACTTGAAACTCATGCTTCCGCAATTATCCACCAGGCTAGGAAGAAGGCCACAGTACCGCCGCCATCATCCCTCTCTGCCATATTCTCCTCTTTCTTATTTTTTATTTTTAGTTTATCTTATAATTTTTTAATTATTTTATAATTTTTAAACACTTAAAGTTCATTTTTTTAATATTCTACGCGTGATCACATTATTAGAGTAGAGGGTCCCACCTTTGTGACACGTGTGCCTACTAACAGAGTTTTTGACAGAATTCTAACATATGGATCAAATTGATGTGTTGGTGGTAAATTTCATAAATAAAATTGATTAATTTTGAAATTAAAGATTAAAATGAAGAGTTTAGTCAATTTAAAAGATCGTTTATGATAAAAACCTTAAAAACAATCCTATAAAAGATGATGCATACTTTTGCAACCCATCTGCTTATAACATGCAATGTATTCATTAAGCTTTTGAGCATTTCATGCACCATTTAATTTTTAGCAAAGCAGATTTTAGTTACCTTAATTAGGGATTTCATGATCAAAAAATAAAATAAATAAATAAAACTTTCACCAAAGTATTGAAGAAATTTTCTTAAATATATATATACGACATATAAAAGAGACTCAACAGAAAATTGGATTGTCATCATCTTTAAATAAGATGTTAATTTCTTTATTAAACCCTAATGCTAGATTAGATTTTGGTCGTACGCAAGTGCATGATCATTATCTAGAAGTACAAGTCAGCATATATGTAAGTAGGTGTATTCTTTTATTAATAAAGTCACTTATAAAGGGAGAAACAATTTGTGGTAGATAATGAGCAATGGAAGGTACAAGGGTGTGCTGCATAGAACGACGGTAAACAAAGAGAAAGCAAGACTCTCGTGGCCAATTTTCTTGGAGCCTCCACAGGAGCGCGTAGTAGGGCCTCTCCCACAGCTTGTGAACGACGAGAATCCACCCAAGTACAAGTCGAAGAAGTTTGGCGAGTATTGTTACTGCAAGCTCAACAAGATTCCACAGTAAATTTTTAAGGCAGCTCTCTGTGACTATGAGAGCGCGACAAACTTTACATAGACTTTTAATTATCATTTTAATTTGAGTACGTGTAAGTGTAGTTAACTCTTTCTAACTGTACTTCAAAGTTGAAATAGTTTAAATAATTAAGTACTCTACGAGTGGATTTTAAAACTCTAGCCTCCTCCGGAGAGAACCAAGAGCAAAAGTCACCATATATAGGGGGAGGAGGATGGAGAAGCACCTTTGCTTTCGTTCTCCCCTCCCCTCTACTACTCCTTCTTTTCCTTTTTTTTTTTTTTCCTAGTTTATTATGGTGAATTATAGCCCATATTGTAGTGACTTAGTCTTTGTCTAAGACATGCTTAAATTTCAACAAACAGAACAAGTACATGGAAAATGTTGTACCAATTAATGGAGTGACAGATTGATTGATTATTAGTAAGTAGATCGATCCAGATTAATTAGTTGGCTGTGTTAAAGTTAGAGTATCCTACCCAAAAACTATTTATAATATAGGACATTATTATGTTATGACTTAAGGCTTAGGGTTCTTTCTGTAAGATACTGTATATATATACTCTCATTATCCGTTGATGAATTGAATTGTACAGCAGAGCAATGAGCATGTGTAGTCGTATGAATGGCAAAACCAACCCAAAACCTATTAATTTGACCCATTCAACTCAAAATCTGAATTGGCCCAAAATATTATATTTATAATACATTGTCAACCAAACCATGAATTCATATTCCCAACAAATAAATGTTCATGAACTCAATATTCTTTCTGCCCTCATCAACAAGGTCTAACCATCTGTCATTAAAATCATTTATTCTCTTCATCATGCATGGTTGAAGATGATTTTATAGGAGGGTAACACTATAATCTTTTGCGAAATATATAAGAGAGAAATTGTACGTGAAGATTGACTATAATGACTATTTTGAAGTGTCAACAATATAGAGATATTTAAAAAAAAAAATACGTACATAATGTAAACAAACACTATGTAGCTACATATGTTTAAATGAGAGATTTTTAAAGTCTTAAAAACTTTAAATTCAATTGTTAAAAAGCAGTACAAGAAGACTATCAATGAAATAATCAAACATCTCAATACTATTGAATTATAAGTCTCCAACTGATTAGTAATTAGGAATAAATTTGTGTCCATTTGTGTATTCATTTGTGCTTAAAATGCCAAGTGTGAAGAATCTCTCTTATGTAAGGCTTTGGGTGCCAGGTGGTGTTTGATCCACATTGTTAGATAAATGGATGGCTGAGATCACTTCTTACATGTGTGATCCAGCTGTGCTATCTAACTAATTTTGTAAATGCACTACGCGCGCTTCTTTGCTCAGCAGATAAGAAAATATACAGCTGCATTTCTTTATGCAATTTTTGCAATGCAGCAGAGGAAGAACATTCAACCTGTTATTCTATTTCTCATTTTCTTCTATTCCTTATTATTCTTAGCAAATCCATCGAAACACTAACATGGCCTCAGAGCCAGGCTGGATCAATTAAAAAACTTGGGCGTAAATCTGTGGTTTCCTGAGCTGAATCGAATACGTTCGAAGCTCAGTGAAAGTTTGTTGCAAATCTTCATCGTCAAGAAGAAGAAGAAAACGAAGCTTACAGACTCAAGATGTCTGGAGCTGGAGGCTCAGAAATGAGAACCCCAATCTTCTCCAGTGAGAACTACGAGTTCTGGAGAATCAAGATGACGACGATTTTCAAATCGCATGGGTTGTGGAATTTGGTGGAAAAGGGGATTCCAAGCCCTGATTCGAAGAAGAAGACGAAGAAAACCGAAGGAGCATCAGAAGAGGATGGAGATGAAAAAATGGCTAGCGTGCTAATGCAAGATGCTAAGGCACTGGGCATTATTCAGAATGCATTTTCAGATTAAATCTTCCCCCGAATTGCCAATGCTGAATCAGCAAAGATGGCATGGGATCTGCTATATGGTGAGTACCATGGTGGTGGTCATGTACGGTCTGTAAAATTGCAGAATCTAAGACGTGAGTTCGAATATGCCAGGATGAGGGATGATGAAACTCTCTCTGGTTATCTCACTAAGCTGAATGAGTTGATTAACCAGATGAAAACATTTGGTGAAGTTCTGTCTAATGAAAGACTGGTGCAGAAAGTTCTGATAAGCCTTAGTAAACCATATGATCCTATATGTTTAGTCATTGAAAATACAAAATGTTTGGAGACAGTAGATTTACAGGAAGTTGTTGCCATCTTGAAGAGCCAAGAGCAACGTTTTAATTTGCACACGGTGGATGTAACTGAGAGGGCGTTCTCTACACTATCTGTGCAGTCAAAGGAGCAAAGCAAGAGTGGTGCACATTCTGGTTCATCTCGTTCTCAGAGAAACTAGAACTCAAAAGGGAAGAAATGGGAATCAAAACCCAAGTTTCAGCAGAAAACCTCTCTAAACAATTATCATCAATCTTATGGATCTCAATCAACAAGCCAAGAAGGAACAAAGCCACAGTGCAAAGTATGTTCTAAATTCCATTTTGGTGAATGCAGATACAAAGGGAAACCAAAATGCTTTAACTGTGAGAAGTTTGGACATTGGGCTAGAGAGTGTACTGCAGCAAAATCAGTACAAAAGGCAAACAATGCAAGTCAAGTGGAGATGATAGGAAATCTGTTCTATGCAAACTGCACAGTTACAGAACCAAGGGTGAGTGGAGACTAGTATATTGACAGTGGCTGTAGCAATCACATGACAGGAAATGTGAAATTGCTGGTTGATGTGAGAACCAATATTGCTGGCAAAGTTCAAATGCCAACTAGAGATCTCGTGAATATAGCTGGAATGGGATCGCTGGTGATAGATACAAACAAAGGCAGAAAATATGTGAGGGAGGTGATGTATTTGCCTGGTTTAAAGGAGAACTTATTGAGTGTAGGTCAAATGGATGAACATGGGTACTTCCTTGTGTTTGGTGGTGGAGGATGCAGTGTATATGATGGTCCATCACTAGAATGCTTAGTTATGAAAGTGAAGAAGAAAGTGAATAGGTGCTATCCACTGGCCTTATTACCTGAGAATCAAATGGTATTGAAGGCTAGTGTCACACACTCTACTGAGATTTGGCATAAGAGACTTGGGCACTTGCATCTTGGCGGTCTCAAACAGTTAAGAGACAAGGATATGGTGCACGGTTTGCCTCAGCTTGAAGACTACAGTGGAGTCTGTGAAGGTTGTCAACTTGGAAAACAGCACAGAGAAGAATTTCCAAGAAATCAAGCAATGAGGGCAACTAGACCACTTGAACTTATACATGTTGATCTGTGTGGACCCATGAAGAATGAGTTAATTGCTGGAAATAAATACTTTATGCTTTTGATAGATGATATGACCAAGATGATTTGGGTATATTTCCTGCGTTACAAGTCTGATGCATTCAACTGCTTCAAGAAATTCAAAGCTATGGTAGAACTACAAAGTGGTTTCAAGATCAAATGTCTGAGAAGTGACAGAGGTAGGGAGTTCAAATCAACCGAATTCGATTCATTCCTTGATCAAGCTCGAATTCAAAGACAGTTTACCCTTGCATACACTCCACAGCAAAATGGAGTGGTTGAATGAAAGAACAGGACAGTCATAGAGATGGCTAAATCTATGTTGCATGAAAAACGGTTGCCATACTCTCTTTGGGTAGAAGCAGTCCACACATCTGTGTATGTATTAAACAAATGCCCCACAAGAGCTTTGAACAACATTACACCTTTTGAAGCTTATTCTGGAAGAAAACTAGGAATAGCACACCTGAGGATATTTGGTTCACCTTGCTATGTTCATGTTCCAAGTGAGCATAGGCACCTGAGGATATTTGGTTCACCCCATCTCAAAGAAGCTGATATTGTCAAGGGACATTGTTTTTTATGAAGAAGCTGTTTCGAATTGGGAAGTGAATTCTGTGCAGCCTATCTCCTCTATTGGAAACCCAGTTTGTGATAAGTTACACACAGCAAGAAGTGAAGAAATGGAGCTGAATCCTGTCTCATCTATAGCCTACTCACCTAGAGAAGTTCTTAGCATTGAAGACTCTATTCAATCTAAGGAAACAACCTCAGATAAATTTGTAAACAACTCAAGTTTGAGTGAGAAAAACAGACAAGCATTTGATCATACACCCTTGAAGTGGAGAAATATAGATGAAGTGTTAGCTCAATGTAATCTTTGCATCATGGATCCAGAGAAGTATGAGGATGCCAAACAAGATGAATCTTGGTTAAAAGCCATAGAGGATGAGATGTTTATGATTGAGAAGAATGGCACCTGAATGCTTGTTGATAGACCAACTGAGAAACCGGTCATTGGGGTAAAATGGGTGTACAAAACAAAATTAAATCTTGATGGTTCAGTGTTAAAGAACAAGGCAAGGCTGGTTGCAAAAGGCTATGCACAAAAGCCCGGTTTGGACTACAATGAGACCTATGCACCAGTTGCTAGGTTGGATACTATTAGGACCTTGATTGCCTTAGCTGCACAGAAGAGCTGGAAACTGTATCAGTTAGATGTGAAATCAGCTTTCCTGAATGGAGTTTTACAAGAAGAGGTTTATGTTGAACAGCCCGAGGGTTTTGTTGTTTAAGGCAAGGAAGAAAAGGTGTACAAGCTTCACAAGGCCTTCTATGGCCTGAAACAAGCTCCAAGAGCCTGGTATGGAGAGATTGACAGCTACTTCACACAGTGTGGTTTTGAGAAGAGCTTGAGTGAACCAACACTGTACATAAAGACAAAGGGAGAAGCTGTCCTGATTGTTTCCGTTTATGTGGACGACATTGTCTACACTGGAAGTTGTAAGTCACTGTTAGAAGAAGTCAAGGAAGACATGAAGATGAAGTATGAAATGACAGATTTGGGACTCCTTCATCATTTTCTTGGAATGGGAGTGATCCAAACTGATTTTAGCATCTTCATTCACCAGAAAAAGTATGCAAGTGCTTTGCTAAGCAAGTTTGGATTGAGTGAAGCCAAGACCGTCTCAACTCCTCTTGTGACCACTAAGAAACTGTCTAAAGATGATGGAAGTGGTGTTGCGAATGAAGAATTGTATAGAAGTATTGTGGGAAGTCTCCTATACCTCACTGCTACAAGGCCAGACATAATGTATGCAGCAAGTCTACTGGCTAGATTCATGCATTGTCCTACCAATAAGCACTATGGGACTGCAAAGAGGGTCTTGAGATATGTCAAAGGAACCCTGAACTATGGCCTAGAGTATGTGAAAGACAGGAAAACTTGTTTAATTGGTTTATGTGACAGTGATTAGGGTGGTTCTCTAAAAGACAGCAAGAGTACATCTGGATACACATTCTCATTTGGCAGTGGTGTATTCTCTTGGGCCTCAGTCAAGCAAAATTGTGTCGCACTTTCGACCGCAGAGGCTGAATACATAAGTGCATCAGAGGCCACTGCTCAAGCTAAGTGGCTGAGATTCGTTCTGGAAGATTTTGGCGAATTGCAGACAGAAGCTACTCCTTTCCACTGTGACAACATGTCTGCAATTGCAATCACTAAGAACTCTATGTTCCATCAGAAGACCAAACACATTGATAGGAGGTATCATTTCATTAAGGATGCATTGCAGGAAGGCATCATTGATCTAATCTACTGTCCTACAGAAAAGCAGCTAGCAGATATCTTCACCAAGCCACTTTCAAAGGATCGTTTCACGTTTCTCAGAAACATGCTTGGAGTTAAATCAGCTTTAGACTTAAAGGGGAGTGTTGAATTATAAGTCTCCAGCTGATTAGTAATTAGGAATAAGTTTGTGTCCATTTGCGTATTCATTTGTGCTTAAAATGCCAAGTGTGAAGAATCTCTCTTATGTAAGGCCTTGAGTGCCAGGTGGTGTTTGATCCACATTGTTAGATAAATGGATGGCTGAGATCACTTCTTACATGTGTGATCCAGCTGTGCTATCTAACTAATTTTGTAAATGCACTACGCGTGCTTCTTTGCTCAGCAGATAAGAAAATATACAGCTGCATTTCTTTCTGCAATTTTTGCAGTGCGGCAAAGGAAGAACATTCAACCTGTTATTCTATTTCTCATTTTCTTCTATTCCTTATTATTCTTAGCAAATCCATCGAAACACTAACAAATACTACTACCGAAATACTAGAAATAACTTTAAAGGTAATGTTGAAGAGACTAAATTTTGTAAATCAAATGATGTGGCAGTTGACGGTTGGTTTTTTTTGTTAAGTCATTAAATCATGAAGTCTTACTTTATTGCCACATCATTTGGTTTCAAAAATTTGGTCTCCCTTGTATTACCCTAATTTTAATGTGTAACATCTAGTCATTTTCAAAGTACCACCATCTAAATTTTTAT
Organism: Gillenia trifoliata; assembly: GCA_018257905.1. Classification (NCBI taxonomy): domain Eukaryota; kingdom Viridiplantae; phylum Streptophyta; class Magnoliopsida; order Rosales; family Rosaceae; genus Gillenia; species Gillenia trifoliata. The sequence continues at coordinate 14,543,512 of CM031087.1, forward strand.
TGTACATTCCTAACTAATTTAACCTAAAATTCATAAAACTTCAAAGTCTCTCGTCGTCCAAACGCCCTGTTTAACTAAATACAAGAGGTAATTATAATAATTTAAAAGTTGGGTCAAATGCATTGTTTAACTACGTGTAATGTTGATATTCTTGCGAAGATGGGTCACAACTTGGAGAAGGAATTACATGGAACAGGTTCATTGCCACGTGGCGTCCCATATCCAATAATACATTGTCAAGTGCAAGTTTTTCTTCACATGACAAGGTATTATTGGATTGGGACGCCACTTGGTGGTGAACCTGTTTCATGTAAGTCGTTCTCCACAACTTGACTACTCATTGTTTTTGGAGCATTTTCCTTGTAGCCTTCGTCACAGTACGTTGGAGACTAGAGAGTTTTGTTGTCCTTATATATATACTATCTTCCTTTTTTTTTTGTTGCCCTATGTAGGGGTTATATTTTGAGTCACTCTCGTATCGGTCACCACTCAAATGTATGCATACTTATTCAAATCTTTTTTTTATGTTGTTTTTTTAGGTGATGTTATTTATATACATTAAATTGACACACTTGTTGACATACTTTCTGATATAATAGTCGGGTTCACCGGCATTAAAGATGACACATCTCGATCCTGACATGCCAAGTGTCGGGAAGTGCTGGCCGACACGTGTAAAGTGACGAAAGCCAATTATGCATGTATAAGTGAAAAAGTGAATAGTGCAAGGAATAAAAACATTCACATCCTCATAAGGATGGATAAGTAGAATTAACTAAAAGTAGGAACGAATCCTACATAATCCAAAGACAATGTCAAAACCGTCAACCACGGCCAAAGCAAGCCCACGTCTCACTGGAAATCGATTCCGCCACTAAGTCCTGGAGGGGCGCAAAACATAAAAAGGTGAGTGGGTCAAAAACCAAAGTTTGATAAAACCTTTGTTTTCAAGAGCATATTATCCCCTCGCTGGAAAACATGTATAGTTTTTTACAATACGTCATACTCCTCGGTATGACCCTAAAAATACTATAATAGTAATACGGTACTCCCCGATAATCAAATTGAATGCTCAAAACACGGGTACTCCCCGAAAATCAAACTGACTGCTCATCCATATGTAAACACACAAGCCCAAGTAGATAAGCTACGAGGAACATGCTAGGTATATGAGTAATATGCTGAGTACTACAATGACGCGAGTCTAACGCTAATCGTTGTGCACAAAGTGCGTCACACAAGCTCGAGTTGCCTAGTGCAACCTAGAACAAGCTAGTACCTACAATGGATCCAAAGTTGCGTATCGGTACTGAGAGTGACATCTCCAAACGTCAAGGCTAGTCCTGGCCACAAGATTGAGTACTGATACCCTGGGTGTTATACATCTACTGATTAGCAACAATATAAAAACATGTATAGAAAATATAATACGAATGTTCTACCTCCAACAATCGCATACGATATGAGTCATGCTAACAAAATAAGGAAAGCATTGAAAAACCATACGTAATAATACATTTATCAAAACAAAGACCCACTCACTCACCTGTAAGTAGCGGCGTCGTAGCCCTCCTGTCTTGGGTAGCCCCGGTAGTCCTCTAGATAAGTCTCACCTATATGAGATATCACTATAGTAATGATTAAACTCATAAAGGTTACTAATTAAACTAATTAATTAAACCTATCCCTTGTTTTCTCAACACGGAGGTCTGAAACACTCCAAAAAATACCATACGTACTGCCACTAGGTAGTACGTACCCCACGCGCCCTCACGCTTGGCTCAAGCGCGGCACAAGTGCGCCTCCACGCACGGCTCACGCGTTGGGTCAACGCGCGCGGTCAACTGACGGCGTCAGTTGACGACATTAGATCTAACGGAATATTCCAGCATCTACGTTAAATCTAACGGAATATTCCTAACGACGTTAAAGGAATATTCCCAAAAATATTCTCAGTTGCTGACATCATCGCAGACGTCACCGGCCAGTCTTGACCTGTTGCTGGCGTCACCAGCCTGTCGCCGCCGTCGCCGGAATTTTGGTTGGTTTCTGGAGAATTTTCAAATCTCCATAACTTCTTCATTTCTTGGCCAAATTTCACGTTCTTTATACCAAAATGAAGCTAAAGAGGAGTAGAATGACGGTGTACCTTTGGTTTAGCCGTACAAGCTTGGGAAATGGCCTGTAATTGCCTCGAAAGGCCGCGGCTACTGTTGCTTCGTCGATCTACGTCAAAACTCAACCAAATCGAGCAAACCACATATGAAAATTCATCTACTTAACAAGAGGAACCCAATGGTGGTAGTTAGAAACCTCACCTCAGTCTAGAATGGCTATTTTGACCTCAGTCTAGAACAGCGAGAAAATTGCCAGGAAGGTCTGGTTCTTTCGTGAGCTATTCCTGTCAAACGGTCGGGAGTTTGGACAAACAGTTTGCACGGTTGAGTCCAGAGCATCAAGACGAAGGTGGTGGTGATTTTAGCTCGCCTCAGTTTGATGGTTTTTCGTCGATGTGCACTGTGCACATACGGTGAGAAGAGAGAGAGCACATACGGTGAGAAGAGAGAGAGAAAAAAATAAGAAATGGAAATAATGAAAAAAAAGAGGAAAGTGATGGGGAAGAAAAGAAGGAATGAGATATTTTGGGTTTTGGGGGTATTTTGCACCCACCAAAACAGTAAAATTACACAGTCCCGTGTATAAAATAATCACGCACGTGTCCAAAATATCCCCCGGGAATTATTTTATAACAAACTTTTTACGGGATGTTACAAAAGAGTGTAAAAAAAGTCAATTTCGTGTGTCGAAATAGTTTTATTGTTTTTATTTTGTCAAAACAATTATAGCATTTTGCCCTTCTATAAAATCATCTTGAACAATAATATTATGTAAACTAAAAAACCTATTTAAAGAATAATTAATATCATGTAAACTGAATGATATTACATATAGTGTTTTTATTCCCTTCCATAAAATAATCTTAAAGAATAATATTATGTATAAAATCACAATAGCAGAACAATATTTAAGGGATTGATTCGTGTTACTTAATATTGACTATGGCATTTTACAAAACAATTATCGTTATTTTCCCATTTATTCAAATTTTAGCAAAATAGAAAAGTTGATATAAACCCTTTGATGAATATTTCATGCATCATCGTTATTTTCCCATTTATTCAAATTTAAGTAGAAGATTATAATTCTTTTAAAAACGTAAAATTAGGGTTCTGCATCATGGTAAATATTTCATGCAATTAAGGCTGAAAAAATATTGAAATTGAAACTGTGTTTTAGAAGTACTTGGATTGTTGATGAATATTGTGAACAAGTTTGTAGAAGAATTGCCTTCAACTCAGAATTTTCATCTTCAATGCGTTGAATCTCGTTCAACATAAAATAACAAAGAGAAAATTGAATCAATAGCAAGTATATTAATTCAATAAAATAAAAATTAAATCAAATAATAATTATTGAAAATAATACTCCGTCCTTTTATTTAACAATTTGTAACTGGCTGAATTTATAGATGTTGGGTTTGATTTCTACACGCCGCCGCTCTAGTCCTAGTGCAGCTCCATTACAGTCGGCCGCTCAGGATGTCTCCGAGTCGCCTGTCTCGTCCACTGCCTCGGTGACATTTCCTGTACTGAGTGCTCGTTGGGCTCACCGGCAACAACGTCCCGAGGACCAATGCCCTCAGGCACCCAGGAGTTCCATAGTCGACGGCGAGGGCTCGCAGACAAGTAATATACCCTTACCCCTAATCTTTTTCATTTTTGTTCGATTGTTTAATACCGTCTAGTTCATTTCTTGATTGCATGTTCAAACATTTGCTACGATTGTCAAATATGTTGGAAATTTTGTGTGGATGTGGATATGTTGGAATTGTCAATTTTAAGGATAGTTGGAATTGTTAAATGTGTTGGAAATGTTGTGTGGATGTGGATATGTTGGAATTGTCAAATTTAAGGATAGTTGGAATTGTCATATATGTTGGAATATGTTGAAATTTAAGAATATGTTGAAATTTAAGGATATGTTGGAATTGTGTGGATGTGGATATGTTAGATTTATTATTTGCAGGTTATGAGAAATGTTAGACTTTTAGGGGAGGTTCTGACGAATTTTCTGTAGAGTTTTAAGATGGCGTTTTAACCCTGGTGGATTTCTTCTTTGGTTTGGCAGGGAATAAAAAGACCTGGGGGCCTTGCAAAGGGTTGAACTTTGCGGGGATCACACGGGCGACTAATGAAAAGATCGTCATCACCTTTTTTGAAGATCACCAGGGTTCTGTCACATCTGACCAGCACAGCACCCTGGTCTCGGAGATAGGGGCGATACTGCGTGCCCATTGCCCTATGCGATGGGAGTCATGGAGATCAGTCTCAACTCAAACAAAGGCGGCGATGTGGGATGAGCTGTTGGTGAGTGTATTCCATACTTTCTACTACTTTTTTTAATTAAGTCCAATATTTTGTATATTTTAATAATATTGTTTTATATTTGCAGGTTAACTTTAATACTACGGACCTTGATGCCAAACGGACAGACTACATAGAGGGGCTCTTCAAAGATCGGTACAAAGAGTGGAAGGCCGACCTCCACAAAGTTTTCAAGTCGTATCCGAACACGCAGACTGTTTTAGCCCGAGGATGCCCTACGGAGTTGGTGGAGCGGCCTAATGATTGGGAGTGGTTATGTAACCACTTTCAATCTCCTACTTTTTTGGTAAGTTTACACATTTATTTTATCATTTTACTCAACAATTAATATACGCACTAACAAATTTTGGGTTCAACAGAGACGTTCTCAAGCCAATTTGATAAATAGGTCGAAAAAGATACTTCTCCACCACTCCGGCTAGTAGCGTTTTTCCTATAGACTGGCTGAACGACGAGAGGTAAAACTTTACATTTTTTAATTTTAATATATTTTAATATTTATGAATTTTAAATTTTAACCCTTTTTTTTCTTAGAAAGGTGCAAAGTTTCCGGAGATTGACATGTTCGAGGAAGTTTATGTTCGCCCCGATGATGAGACGGCTCATCAGCTCCATGTAAGTTTATTTAATTACCTGTTACTTTTCTTTCTTTTATAATTATTATAAATAATAATATATTTTTTCTTATTACAGGCCACTATGGTGGAGAAGAGCAATCCTCTTCTCAAAGAAGTGGCATCACAGCTTCCCCCCGAGACTCCTATCGAAGACGTCACTCCAACTGAGGATGCTGGTCTTCGTATACTCACGGAGACCCTAGACCAGACCCTTGGTCGTAGGCCTGGTAGGGTTTACCAGGGGATGGGGAAAGCGCGACTCCGAGAGAAGGGTGCCTCATCTTCTAACAACAATTCAGAAAAGGTCACCTCGTTGAAGGCACAAGTTCAAGACCTGGAGCAGAAGCTCGCGTCTCACGAAAGCCAGCTTGCGTCTCAAGAAAGCCGTTTCGCGTCTCAAGAAAGCCAGCTCGCAGCTCAGGACGCTCGGATGAGCCAAATCTTACGCGCCCTCCAATTGTCCGGCATTCCATTGAATATGCTATCATCCGATTCCCAGCCCTTTCACTAGTTACTTCGTTTTAGGATTTTCATTTCTTTTTATTATTAAATATTTTGTACATACATTTCTTTATATAATCTAATTTGTTTTTTTACATTGTTTATTATATTGTCTTTTAAATACCAATTAATTAAAAAAAATTTAAAATTTTAAAAATTTTAAAAAATTAAAAATTAAAAAATTAAATACTTTGGGCGACGAAACAACAACCGTTGCCTAAACCCTAGGGCGACGAAATTTTTTCGTCACTTAAAGTATGACAATAACTTCAGGCGACGAATTGTTTTCATCGCCTAAAAACTTAGGGTGACGAAATATTTTCGTCTCTTAAAGTGTAACAATAACTTAGGGCAACAAACACATTTCGTCGTCTTATATTTTGCCCGACAAAATATATTCGTCGCCTGAACTCTATTGCCACGCATATTTTCGTCGCCAGAAATCGTCGCTCGAATGTGAATTGGGTGACGAATGTATTTCCTTCGTCGCCCAAATGGTTGGTCGACGGACTTTGAGCGACGAAAAGTGGGCGACGAATTATTGGTCGCCCAAATGTTTAGGCGACGAAAAGCTACCTTGGGTGACGAAATTTTTTTTGTCACCCATGTACCATTTTGTACTAGCAAACTTGATCTCCAAGTAAGTACATACCTAATAGTATACAAACACTAGATTATGATATCATTCTAATCCATATCTACCTAAGATTTACACAATCACACTATGCCAATATTATTTATAACATAACAAACCAAAAAAGTAAAATAATTAATGGCATTCGATAATTAATTATAGGGGCAAATGGGAACAAAAATACCAATTAAAGTTTGAAATAATAGTAAAATATAATTTATAATAATATGATGACATGGAGGACTAACATCAATCTACTTTTGCATTAGGGTTTAATATTGAAACTTTAATTCCCTTCCCCCCCCCGGCCTCTTTTATGAAACTCTAGCTAGCTGTAATTAAAAATAGGTTCTAGCGATTTTGGATTTTTTGGACCAATAAAAAGGTTATCATTTTGGGCAATTTTGGACTGTTGGCGAGCTTGCTAATCGAAATACTTTTTTTAATTAAATTATAACAGTTTTAATAGAAGGATAGAAAAAAGTATAGGATTAAATTAGAAGGGTTCTTAAACTTAAAGGACTCGAAAGTAAAAAGAAGGGTTCTAATAGCCATTATGTTAACATATCTGTGAGCGTAACGAGCACGAGAAGTAGTAAGGAAACCGACTAATTGCGGTGGAAATGGAAACAACATCACTCCTTTTTTTTTGAGAGTGGGCAGTTGAACTATTTAGCGAAAAGGAATGGGCGACACCGACTAATTGCGGTGGAAATGGAAACGACATCACTCCTCTTTTTTTGAGAGTGGGCAGTTGAACTATCTAGCGAAAAGGAATGGGCCACGTCCTCTACATGGATACATCTACCTTCTTCTGAATCCTTGTCCTACAGAATTAATCCCGTTGCCACAAATATAAATATATACACAACACTTCATGTAAAGGGAGTGACCATAATATCAGAGACACAAAAGTCCGAAGCCCTTGAAATTTGTTTGTTTCTTCTTTTTTTGTTTTTCTCTTTAGGGTTTCAGAAAATGGGAGTGGAGTCTGTGGAGAGAGAACACGAAAGCAATGAGAGCACAATCCCAGCTGAGTTCATTAGGGCTGAGAACGAGCAACCGGGAATCACAACCGTTAATGGGAAAGTCCTGGAAGTCCCAACCATTGATTTCAGTGACCCTGATGAGGAAAAGCTCATCGTCCAAATTGCTGAGGCCAGCTCCAACTGGGGCATGTACCAGATAGTGAACCACGACATTCCCGGCGAGGTCATAAGCAAATTGCAGGCTGTTGGGAAGGAGTTTTTTGAGCTTCCACAGGAGGAAAAGGAGGCTTATGCTAAGCCTCCGGACTCCAGCTCGATGGAAGGCTATGGGACAAAGCTCTTCAAGGAAATTTCTGAAGGCAACATTACAAAGAAAGGTTGGGTGGACAATCTGTTCAATAAGATCTGGCCTCCTTCTGTCATTAATTATCAGTTCTGGCCTAAGAACCCACCTTCTTACAGGTTAGTCATACTTTGCTTTGAGTGTCGAAATAATACAATATTTAAACATACAAACTGACACACTTACTAGCATACTCTCTCTATATCTATATTGTTCCAATATTCATCGGATGTCTCCGAAGACGACACACTCTTTCAGTGTGGTCTACATATGGTTTATTCTTTTAGTATATGTTTTATATCATTTTTCTGTGATTAATTTCTTTCATTTCAAGGTCGTATTTTCAATGAAATACTAACTCATGAACAACATATGTTCTTTTTTCCAACTATGTATTTATATTATATTCATATACACATATATAATCAAGAATAATATTGTTGTCAGATATCTAATATGTTTTATGTGTAAATTACATTTTGCACTCTAAAATTTAGGTGTAATTGCAACCTCATATATCAAGTTTAAAATATTGCAATGTCATACAAAAACTTATGAATTCATCGCAATATCATACATGCGTTAGTCAATTCATTTATTTGTCTATTAAATGATGATTTGACAAAAATATAGTCCACATTTAAGCTGATGTGGAAAAAAAAGGGCCCACATGGCCAAAAAATCAAGTTAGTTTAAAAAAAATTAATTTTTTTATGCTAAAATATTTAAATAAATTCCAAATTTATGAAAAGTGGGCCCCATAACCCCTTATTCGTCCTAGCACGGAGGAATTTCTGGAATACTACATTGGAATTTTTTCGAGCTAATTGCACTAATATTACCCTTGAAGTTTTTTGAGTTTTCACAAAACATCATCAGGTTTGAAACATTACACTAACACCGGCCTTAAGGTTTTAATTCACTTTCACAAATACCCCTTTAGGTGAAAATTTGTCTATAAAACGACAAATTTACCTTTATAATTAATTACTTAACAAGAATAAAATAAAATTAAAAATCACATTAAACATTAAAGAAAAAAAATGAAAAATTGATAGATACCCTCCATCATCTCTTAATGCGTTTTCTTGACCTTCAACTGCACAAACAAATATTCGATCTATTTTCAATTATATGAACTCTTCTAAGAGAACAAATAAGATTGTCCAATAGTTTTAAATTGTATCGAGAGATTAAACAAACTAGAAGAAGACAAAAAAGAATCTTGCCTGTTAGTGGCAGTTGAGTTAGGTGTTTGGATTCCAATGAAAATCAAATTACGAGGAAGAAGAAGATCGAGGATTAGAAGATGTGGGATTTATCACTTTTTTTTGTTTTTTTAATATTTAATGTAATTTTTAATTTGATTTTAATTTTCTTATTTATTTATAAAAGTTAAGTAATTAATTATAAGGATAAATTTTTCCTTTTATAGACAGATTTTTAGTGTATTGTTTCAAACCTAAAAGGGTTTTGTGAATGCTCAAAAAATCTTCTTAGTGTAATTAACCTCGAATGTTTTCTGATGAGGATTTGATAAATTTTTTGTCGAAGGATTTGAGGTTGGAGAGAGATATGATGGCGGTGGAGGATTTAATTGATTCATATGAAATCCACTTTTTCTTTAAAAAAAAAAAATTTGAAAATTCAGCTTTTCCTTTACCTTCTACTTTCCCAGCTACCAAACAGAAATTCCAGATTTCCCTTTTTCCCATTTAGCATCATGAAATCAACAAAATCAAATTGTTCAACGAGAAAAAGAATACCCACAATAAACGTATTGAACCCACGTTTAAAACCGACAAATCAAACCCGAAATGCCACAATTTTCCAATGTAAAACATGAAAAAAAGACCCAGATCTACAATTCGCAAAAAATCAAGCGAGGGAAAGCAAATAGATAACTTATTGAGAACCCAACAGGGGTCGACAGATCTGGGGGGAAGGTTAGGCTAGGGAAGGGGGTGTCGAGGAGGCGTAGGATTGAATGGGCGGGCCCACTTTGTACTTATTTTCTTTTTAAACTAATTTGATTTTTTGCCATGTGGTGCATTCTTTTTTTATTCTCCGTTAGCATAAATGTGAGCTCTATTCTTGTCAAGTCATTATTTAATTATCAAATAAACAAATTGATTAACGAATGAATGACATTGTAATGAATTTATAAGTTTCTGTATAACATTGTAATATTTTAAACTTGATGTATGAGGTCGCAATTGCACTCAAACTTGAGAATGCAAAATATAATTTATCTATATTTTATTGCTAGACTTTGAATCTTGATTATATATTTATAAGAGGTCTGCTCAATATTTTAGATTAAAATTGTGGTTTGACTCTCTGTTAAGAAAATATTTTTAACACACATATATATATTTATTGTGTATATTCACAAACTATCAATTTGAGTTAAAAATTTGCAAGTAATAGTGATTTGTGTTAGTTGACAATCTGTAAATACAGTATATATCCCTATAATAACTGCAACAGGGATATATTATTTCGATTTCTTCCTAATACACTACGTATCATGTGATGTGTAAAAGATGAAGAAAAAGTTAAAGCCTCGTTGTAGGGAAATTGTAGGGAATTTTCACCCTATAAAATAAGAAAATTCCACTTAAGCAACAGTCATGGTTCACTACAAATATACTGTGGTCGCTGTTGAAATAATGAGTAAGTATAATAAGTCTTAAGTGTAATTCGACTCACCTAGTTCTTCATTATTCTCATTTACTTTTTTAAAAAAAAAGTATAACAACCTAAATGGAAATAAATAACAATGCAAAAGTTGAAAATTTAGAGGTGACCGCAACATTTTATCACTTTCAATTTTATGGTTACAAAACAGGGAGTAGGCTACAATGCTTGCAAGCATTGAATGCTTACACCGATCTCACCATTAAAATGAGGGAGGAGAGAGGAGAGAGGGAGGAAAGGAGGGTGAGATCGGTGTGAGCATTCAATGCTTGCGAGCACTGTAGCCAGTCCCACAAAACAGACCATTTTCAACGTAGCCAGGCATTGAAGAACGAATACGACAGGTACACGTGGCTTGCTTCCAAGCCTGGCTTTTTGAAAAAATTATTAGCAAAAATATGAAGATGTTATTTGCACTATTATTGCAAAAATATCATCTTGTATTCTTTATTATTGTCAAAAGTGAAGAGAAAAAAAGTTAAAACTAATTTTTTAGAGTAAGTGGTGAATTGCTCTAGTAGTAGTTAAGATGTTTTTTTTTAACACATTGTTCTGAGTTCAATCCCTTACCCCTCCTCTTCATATAAATTAATGTAAATTATCGCTTATAATAATGAGAAAAAACTGAGACCTTCTAGAAAACCAAGATAGACGTGGCCTAGCACTTCCAAAATCCCATTTTATAAAAATGAATACTTAAAGTCTCGTTTCAAAGAAGAAAAAACAAACTCACTCTAGGCTGGACTAACCTTACTAAATTGAAAGTTTTTTGTTTCTTCTTCCATTTGAGTAATTAAACATTTCTCACTAACATTATCAGTGGTTAAAAAGATTGAACAAATTTTGTAAAAAAATAAAAAGTAAGAAAAATAACAACGAATGAGCAAAACGAAAAAAATTCTTTTATTTTAATGAACCACGACTCTTATTTCTTTTCCCTTTTTTTGACTGACGGACTCTACCTCTCAAATTCAACATTAAATCATTTTAATGAAAGTGGTAGATTGATTTGGTAAACAAGGTATTCCTTATCAACCCACTATTTTATGAGTTCAAACGTTCTTCTTTCACTTAGAGTAGTAATATTTTTTGTAATAAAAAGAAAACCTTTTAGTATACCTTTCCTTCTATTATCACATATATGTCAATAATGCAAACGACACTTATTTTGACAATATTAGAGTGAATGTGAATTAATTAATATTAACTATTTTCAATTTGATGGGGTGCAGGGAAGCTAATGAGGAGTATGCTAAGCATATGCACAAGGTGGTGGACAAGTTGTTCAAGATGCTATCTTTAGGGTTGGGGCTTGAAGAACAGGAGTTAAAGAAGGCTGCCGGTGGGGAAAACTTGGAGTACCTTCTCAAAATTAACTACTACCCACCATGTCCTCGCCCGGATCTTGCCCTTGGAGTGGTGGCTCATACCGACATGTCCACCGTCACCATTCTCGTCCCCAATGATGTTCAGGGCCTCCAGGCCTGCAGAGATGGCCGGTGGTACAACATTAAATACATCCCTAATGCCCTTGTCATCCACATTGGTGATCAAATGGAGGTACGTTCAAATAAACTATTTAATGGTAACCCACCTAATTATAGCATCCCCAATGCCCTTCGGTCCATCAATTAATCACATGATATAGTGATATTTTTTCACTTATAAGTGAGAGGTTTTAAATTTAAATGTCATGAATGAAGAGTTTAATACCAATTTATTACTCCTTAGTGTAAGAAAAACACCTTCAATCCATACTCTAAAGAAACTTTAGACTTTTATAATGATTATTGTTATTGACACTTTAAAAATGTCATTATACACTCTAAATTTATAAAATCCAAATAAAATTCATATACAAAAGAGTGCAAGATGAAATATTTAAAGTGCTGATACCAACACCTTTTATAAATACAAGTTACTTTTCTATGCATGTACTCTTACCATTTACAACAATGCACATGAAGACATATATAGGTGATATTGAATGAGTCAGTCTATCATGTTTGTATTGTTTGCCAGAAAATGGTCCCAAATTTCTGTCACTTTCATGCATTTATCAGCATGACCTCACACCTCCTTTTTAAAAAGTTACCTGGTATTGATTAAGCTAAATAAGTTAATTAATTAAGTATCTAATAAAGTAATTAATTAATGGTGGCGACGTAGATAATGAGCAATGGAAAGTACAAGAGTGTCCTGCACAGAACCACAGTGAACAGGGACAAGACAAGAATCTCATGGCCTGTGTTCTTGGAGCCGCCAGCAGACCACGTCGTAGGTCCTCATCCACAGCTTGTGAACGCCGACAATCCACCAAAGTACAAGACAAAGAAGTACGGCGACTATGTTTACTGTAAGATCAACAAGCTTCCCCAATAAAAAGAACAAGAAGCGCTGTTGGTGCTTAGAATAAATATTATGAAGTTGTGAGTGGTGAGTGGTGAGTTCCATAGTAGTATGAAATAATTATTTGAACTCAAGGTGATGAGCAAAATCATACTCGGCTGTTTGTGATTGTGGGAAGAATAATTCACTATATTTAAGATATGTTGAATGAACAAATTAAAATTTTGTGTCCCACTTAAAGGTGGTACATTCAAATTTCTTTTAAAATAATAGGATTAAAAATATAATTTTCATTTATATCTAATCCTCTTTCAATCTACTCAAAATGATTTTTTTTTTTTTTTTACCTCTGCCTTTAATATATCTAGAATTTTATGAGTTATCCAATCTATTACAATCCTAGAAACCAAACAAGCCTAAGAAATAAAGAAAATAGGAAGATTTAAACCTAGTACCTTGAATACAAGAGTAAACATTCCTAATCGCTTAAGCTACAAGCCATTTGCGAAACTTTTGTTGTTTAGAATGCATAATCTATAATAATGTACAGGCAGTGTCACATCCCATAACTAACTTTGGGGAGGTTTTGATTGTTTGTAATTTTCTTAAACAAGTTGATGTTTTGCCCTCCAAAACGCCTTCAAATCTTCTGTACTCAGTGGTTTGTACCAGAAAGTACCAGCCATAACAGTTCGACACGTGTATATTGGTTTAACATTCATCTAACTTTGAATTAACTCTGCTAACTTCTAAAATTAAAATAAAGAATAATAAATCTCATCCGACTGCCACCCTTCAGACCACGAGATCCCACCGGCAGCCACTCTCCCCTCCTCTAGCTCTCTCTCTCTGTCTCTCACCTTGAACTCATGCACCAGATCCAAGCTGCAACCCTCTCAAATTTCCTGCAAATCCATGGCCCACTTCAAGTTTTTTCTCAAACCCATCACTCAGATTATAACTTTCATTCAAATCGCCACCAACCCAAAATTTACAAGGATTAATTCAGCAGGATTACATCGAATTTCTCAATTTTTTTCAATATGACGTCGTGTTTGGGCTTTTGCCGCAGGCGATTCGCGACAATGACCTCAACAAGGTCTGCCTCCCCACCACCAACGACCTCGAACAATCTGGATGAGGGATGTACAATAACTGGTGGGTGAATTCGTGATAGACAGGGGTGGCTGCCGGTGGGATTGGGTTATCTGAAGGGTGCTTGTCGGAGTTCGGTGTGGTTGGGGACATCGGGCGCTCCTCTGGAGCGTCTGAGGGTTATTTTTTTTATTCTTTATTTTAATTTTAGAAGTTAACGGAGTTAATTGAGAGTTAAATGAGAGTCAAACAAATGTACACGTGTCAAACTATTATAGGCTAGCACTTTTCTGGTACTGATGAAGATTTGAAGGCCTCCAAAACAAGTTCAAGGAACGTCCTAGTAATTATAGTAGTTAGTACAATAATAATGTTTAGAGGTGGTCCAACGTGGCAATGTTGTTAGTTGTGTAAAATAATGTGGTTGTTGGTTGGGGGAAATGACTAAATATTTCGACAAGTGAACCCTTTTTAAGGGATGCGAAAATTCTTCAAAGCCAATGAATGATGTAATTATAAATTTCCAATTTGAATATTGATGTGTTGTGCTTCATTTTATTTTCTTTTCTTTTTAGGTACAGACTTGTGGGGCTTATTAAAATGAGTTATTCTTCTTTGATATTTAAAATGACGGTCTACAGTTAAACTTATATAAATTAATAGTCTTGAAATTAAAGAAATCTATTAATTTAGCCGAATATTAAATAATCGATAAATTAATAATTTATTGATTTATCAATTAATTAATAACTTATTAGTTTATTAAAGGTATTCATTTTCTTCTAAATATTGTATATTGTATATTGTATTTAGTTTCTCGTTTTATGAACTGACAATTCTATGTATTTGTTCAACCATGTAAAATTCATGAATCTACTTATTTTTTCTAAAAATAGATTGTACATTGTTCAATGTACTACATTATTTCATTTTATGAATATTTAACCAAGCAAAAACTCTATTTAAATAAACAAAAGCCATAGTAACACAACACATCATACATACAACAATGACTTCTCATCTCAAAGGAGTAAAGAAATCTACAATGACAGATGAAATGCGTAAAACATTGTGCGAGTACAGTAAAGATAATACAGGGTATCACTCAAAAACATTAGCATTATGTATTATAGTCGAATCATAAGCCTTGTGTATCAGGAAATTATTAATTTATATAGACCTATTTGTCGATTTGCCTCCCGAACTTGTATAGAACTGTCAATTTCCCCCCTGAACTTTTATAAATAGCCAATTTCTCCCATGCCATTCGATTTTAAAATTTTCATCTAATTTTCTATCCATCTTGGTCACGTGGACAGCCCAAGGCAATTGTATGAGGGCAAAAAGGTAATTTTATTTTGACAAATTGGGAGCAAAGTCAATACTTTGTAGCTACTAATTAGACTCTCATAGTTAATTCAAACAGAATGTGTACGGAGTCAACTAGCGGAAGAGAAGAAGAAGAAGAAGAAAAAAAAAGCAATATGTTGTCTACATTAGGGATAAAATTACCTTATTGCCCTCAAACATTTGCCATGTGGTATCCATGCGACCAAAATGGATAGAAAATTGGATAGAAAATTCTAAAATCTAACTCCATGAGTGAAATTGACTAATTATAAAAGTTCAAGGAAGTAATTGGCTAAAATTAAAGTGTGGCAGCTTCATACAAGTTCGGAGGGCAAATCGACAAATAAGTCATTTATATATTATGTGGGACCTATATTAATTTTTTATAATGTATTATCTTATAAATTTAGCGAATTATTAATTTAACATGTTATCCCCAAGTTGGGATCAGCCAAAAATATTATTTAACCAAGGTTATTAATTTATCGGGTATTAAGTTATCAAGGTTCTACTGTAGTTATTTTCCGCTTCATTTATCAGTAAAAGATCTTAGGTTTAAATCTCGTAGATGAATAGGCTGAACTAAATTATTATAGCTGACTTATCGTGTGACTTAAACTTATCTCCATCCTCTTTAATGTAACATATCGTTATAATTTTTTTTAGTTTTTAAAAAAGTCATGCTTCTTTATAACAGTTTGAATACAATATGGCAATAATTGCAAATAGTGTCATAATTTTGGGGGAGACTAATAGTGAAACTTTTGTTAATTAAAAGGACGACTTAAATTAATGAAATTTTTGTCCATGGACAAATTCTAAACTCGGGTGCAAGTTCAGGAATGAATTCTCAATTTTACCTTTTTTATCTTTCTTTGCTTATAAAAATGGATGAATGCTTCTCTGTTCTGTTGAAAGGTTTACAATATTATGAAGCTATCGAGTGAAATGTAAATATGTTACACTGGATTTCCGAATTACTCTTGTTTCCCGATGTTATATGAACGCACCTGTAGTACGATAAGAACTTGGCCGGTGTTAAAAGCTAACATTAGTTGCTGCTGGTCAGCCCGGTCTGGTGATAGTTCTGCGAGGTGGCTGAAACTTAAATGTAACCGGGCGTATACCCCCGTGTCTCTGTATCATCGCGAGAGGACGGAGATAGATAGATGAGGATATATTTCGCGTCTCTCCGACAAGACTCTGTGACACACTCAAGAAGCACCACGGTGTCATGTGCTTCGGTCATCTTGAAGACCGCGCGGGTGAAGAATAAACATCAAAACAATGGCGTGAGCATGCTACTACTTGTATCCCTTTGTCCAAACAGGTACACAATATATCAGGATCCCCAAACCAAACGAGGTGCATATCGTAGCCATGGCGTATGCGTATGCTCTCCAAGGGTATTTGCTTTCTCTCATCGCATTGAACTCGGCAATGAAGGTAGATACAGTACTGAGGCAACCCAGAAATCCAAATTGTATGCCTGTTGCAACAGTGTCGCAAGTCTTAGTGTTCACCTGCGCAAACAGAAAAAGTTCACAAAATGTTGCAAGAGAAACGAGTACACTTCAAGAATTCCCCCAAGAAGCTTTTAAAACCTCAACGAGAAATAAAAAACAACCCAAAAGTTTATAATGTGACAAATATATGTGAACTGTAAGCTTTCCGAACACGAGACCAACACACGAAAAGTAATGGTGAGGATGAAGTCATGGAGTGGATGTGGACAGAGATCATATCACAAGAGCTTACCGCTTTCTTCACAGTAGACAAGGCAGCCATGACACAAGCTGCAGAAACATTGGCAATTAGAGTACCAAATGGAACCCATTTCAACAACCCCGCCTTTCCTAATCCACGTCCATTAAGCCGGGCTAAGAACCACCGGATCCACACGCCAAGAGGTCCAACTATGCAACCCAACCACAGTTGCGCCTCGCTGCTGTCACTGCTAAATTCCTCTCTCAACAATATTCCACTCACACTCCATAGAGAACCTAGCATCAGCAACAACACTGCTAAAGCTACCAAGTGACGCTTGTAGCTGTCAACTCTCCAGCTCCTTCTAGAGCTAGTGATACCACATACTGAGTTCCTCTCAAGAAGCTGCCTAAAACCCTTTGCTGTCTCTACCCCGAAAATGATGGAGTAGGCCGCAAGAAACAAACCTGATATAATCCGTCACATAAAAGAGAAGCTCAGATTAGTCCAGCAATTTGAGCTACATTGGGTTTGTGATTAATCCATGGATAATAGGCATCAAAGCTGAAACCAGCTAGATTCAAATGAAATTCAAACACCATGCTTGCCATAGCCAGCAACATGTCTACTGCAGCAATTCTTTAGAATATAACATCTTACCTATTAGAAAACCGAGCAGAGCAAACACCCAATGGCCTTCAGCACTGAGTTCAAGCATTTTCTGGTTCCAACCGCTGAAAGTTGTAAGGCTTCCCAAGTAACCGGTAGACAATCCAATGGCCAAATAATCAGACGTATAGGATATATCTCCTTTGAAAACAACACCCAACCACCCCATCAAGAAAGAACCAACCTACAAAAATTGCACGAGGAACAAAATTTGCATTGGAACATCATCCAACATTATCCATATTACTACCCCAAGAAATATGGCATCACAAATGAAAAGATGGAGAGAAAAAACTATGGAAACAGAGGTCCTAAGGAACTTGATTAAACTTCAGTAATCATCATACCATGTGTGATACAAGTCCCTCCTAACACTCATGATTAACAACTTTACAGTTGCTTGTTTATCAATAAAACACTGCCAAATAAAGGGGACTGGTACATTTGTGCATGTGTGTGAGTGAGAGAGAGAGAGACCATATTAGAAGGAAGATCAAGGTAGAGAATTGTTTGGTTGCTTGTTACACCAACAACTCCAGGGCCAAACAACTTTTGCAGCAGATATCTCGTTAAGACCTGCATAACGCTGCGTGTCAAATAATCTACTTGACAAGTAGGTTTCCTGATATAAAAGAAATATCTAACAAAATGCGTTACAATGACATTCAGTTTTGTCAAGAAGACAAACAGAAATCCCAACCTGCCAGAGCATGATCAAAGATTTTCGTGAACAATTTTTTTGGTTGTTCTCAAGTGTTTCATGATATAAAGATAGAACGGATACAATTAGATCATTATAAGCATCTTCATCTAGACAGATTTCCACAAAAAAATAGTTTTAGCAAGGAAACATTTTGTAATGCATGATAAGATCTAGTTATCTCAATTGTACGACCAGAATGCGGCCAGTGCATTCAGAAGATCAAAATTTCGAATGCAACAACAGCTATAAACTCAATATATATTGGGATTCAAATAAAATGCACTTTGGTATACAGAATACAGTGAGAAACAAAGTTAAGTGTGTTACCCCAAGAATGCCAAAAACAGCTAAATGCATCATGCATGAACCATACTCCAAGAACTTTGGCAACCTTATTGTATTTTCCTGCATATAAACACAGTAATTTTAAGTTACTAGCATGATCCGACCAAAACGGAAAAAAACAACACAACTCAGACATGTTTGACTTTGTTGCTTTCGTGATCAACGAAAAAGCAAACAGAATCTCCTTTCCAGGTTCAAGGATCTCTAACGAAGAGTATATGAATTAAGAAAAGTATGCTCACTTGCTTTTTGTCCTCATGTATGATCGCATCAGTGGAAAGAGGAGATATGATTTCCTCAGGCAAGGGCGAGACAGGGGAAATTGCATTGGATGTAACAGGGTCACGACCCCAGAACCCATAGGATTGCACTTGAATGTCCTCTGAAGGAAACAAGTAGATGCTGCCACTCTCACTGTGCCTATTGCTGTGAAGAGCCCGATCCCCAACATCTCCCGCCTCTGACACGCATTCACTTTCATTGTCATCATCTATTTGAGAAGGCTGAACACGTGATAAACTTAAAGAACGCCTCCGTAACGAAGAAGTGGCACTGCTTGCTCGATCATTTGATACACTTCGTCTGGGTTCAGTGTCATTAGTCCCACGGTACCCTTCCTCCATAACCACAGCGCTTGATTCCACTTGAAGCGACTTCATAAATAACAACAAAAAAATCCGAGTGTTGATTCAGAAAGCTAAAACCGAGAGGAACAAATACAATGGAGAAAATAATGCAATTGCGGCTGCTACAAACGTTGAAATGCTATAGTTTGTACTTTGAAAGCGAATCCTAACCACTCCGTACGTTAAAACAATCAAATCGTTTGTATACGACGAACAAATGATGACAACTCTTTCATCTCTAATAAGAAAAGGTCAAGTCTTAAAAACAGAAAAGCAAAAAAATTCATATGAAATTTAATGACAGCACTTCACACATAAGCTTTAGCAGCCATGACATGAGCAATAAGGAAGAGACAAAACCATGAGTGAACAATACAACCTATACCCCTAATAAATCCACTCAAATAATATTTATTACTTAACATATTAAGGTTATAGAATCAATGAATGATGTCACTGATTGTTCTAAACAATTGGGAGAATGTCACACTTTTGTTTTTCTACTTGTCATCAAGCAAGACGATACAAAAACGCAATTAGACAAAGTTTTTCTCCAACAAAGCAGTACAGTTACACTGCAGAATCTTGTTTAACGACAGTAAACAATAATTTGCTCAACTTTTTCAGTAACACTGCATGGTTTAACAACAACAAAGAGCCAATGCAAGGGCCTACCACTAATATAATCATAGAGTTAATCTCAGTACCAAAAAAATCACAAAATGTTCTTCAAATGCCTGATCGGGTCCCACACCTATGAAGATGTTCAAACCGACCTAAATCCAGCACCCAATAATTGTTTTGATCCAATAATCAATATTGAAACCACATTTCATTCACTTACTTTTATCATTTTAGCATAATTTCTGTTCAAACTTGTCATACCGAACCTCGTGAATTTCAGTTCAGATACAGAATGCAATCTGCAGTTGTTGTCTTTGCAAGACAAAATACAGAAGACAAATCGTCACGCAACTTACCTACAACTATGATGCCAGTCTAGCAATATCTCAATTCAATCATTGCGTGTGTTTTAACTTTCTCACTGAGCAACGCTTGATGGATTTGGGATACTGTCATAGTGGTTTCTCAGTTATATGTAAGTTTCTCTCCACCACAAGGTCGGATTCAATAAGGTCCAAAAGGGGTAGATCTTTTTGCTTTATGACTACTGGGTAACAAATTGAACAAGTAGGGACCCAATAAAACATAGTTCTTAACATCAAACCACAAGCAGTAACAAATTCAATCTGTTCAATTAGCACTCCAAATCTCATTTCTCTAAAGACGTGTCCTCCACTAACAACACAAAATATAAAATACCAAAAAAGCAAAAGATTTAAATTTGATTAGCTATGAACTATTAAATTATGCACAAGTTACTCAAAAAAGTGAAACTTTTCAGTACCCAGAATTATAAAACAATATCGGATTACGGGGAGTAGGGCTACAAATGTTTCTGGCACATTGAATGCTACACCGATTTCAAACAATCTCGGATTAAAGGGTAGGCTACTGATGTTTGCGGCATTGAATGCTACGCCGATCGCCATTAAAATGAGGAGGAGAGAGAGAGGAAGAAGTTGGAGATCAGGTGTAATTCGACACTTTTGCGATATGTAATGTCTCGTTAATACCTCAAGTTAAAAAGAACATTCAGCGCTGTTTTCGCATTGATCTTTGCTTGCACGTGTGAATACGTGTTATTATTTTAATTTTTTAATATTTTAATTAAAAACTTGAACACGTGTTCACAGAATTGGATATTCAACAGAAGTGGCTGCTGACAATTCAGCAGCCAAGTTATTTTCAGTTTAAAGTGCATGAGAGACGTATTAAAGTAAAATTCACACGAGCTTAAAATAGAAACGCGAAGAAAAAGCCAAAAATCAGAGAACTTGGAAGATTAAAATATTGAGAAAAGGGGAGTTTAAGGTACCATTGATTCCGTGGACGCGGTTCAGATTTCAAAGCCGCGAAAAGGCTTCGCGAGTTTGGTCTTCAATGGAGGCCGGAGAGAAGGAGGGCGGCGGCAATGGGCGGAAGCCAAAGAAAAACAAATATGAACAGGAAAAAAATGATTGTGGGAATATGGGGTTTTGAGAGAGAGAGAGATGAAATATGGGGTTTTGGGATTTTTTCAGTTTCAGGCGGTACGGCACGGCTGGCGTTCACATGTTTTGGTATTTGGCTTTGCTACGTGAATAACAGATCGACTTTTGGCCCTTATTTTAATATTTATTCTTTTTATTATTAGTTTGACCATTTAATTGTCTTATTATATAAATTAATACAAAAAATATAACTGGTGAATTGCCGTGGTTGTTCAGTCTTCTTCAATCTACTACCTTCAATTTTTTTTAAAAACCAATCTAAATGTAAATTACCTATTTGTTTATGTCTCATGAATTTTTTTTTCAGCTAGCAGGCCTTCTTCAGGAGAAGAACGCATGTAATGTATCACGCACAAAAATTTATCAATTAAAAAATATACATTGAGGATCTATTGATAACTATTTTGTTACACTACTTTCAGTTTTCAAATAAATGAAAACAAAAAAGTGAAAACTACGTGTTTTAAGTTTTTAATACTAAAAGTAGTTAACAAACGAATTTTTTAAAAAAAAAAAACTAAAAATGAATTAGTTATTAAATAGCCTCTAAAATAACCCTTTTTAAATTATTTTATATATTTATTTTTCTTTTCTTTTCTCTTTATCTATCTATCACTTCCTTTGCATCTATAGTCCCGTGTTCGAATTCTTCTCCCCATAGTTTAGATAAATTTAGTATAAATCATCATATCGTTTGTTAAAAAAACATGTATCGATCACTTCAATGAATGTTACATACTGTTAAATGGTTTAATATTTATTTATAACCCACTATAAATTAATCTGAAACCATTCAATGATCGGACTATTAAATATTACATATTACTCAAAAAATTTCCCTTGATTTGCTAATCAGAAATTGCAAAGATATTCGGATGCTGTACTTTTGTGAGCATCTAAAGTTGTACATGTTCATGTGAAGACATGTGGAAAGTTCTGATTTGGTCAAAGAATGAGAGAGATTCTGTGAACAATGTCAATTTGTCATGCATGACTCATGATGTCCTATATGCAACTCAACGTGTGTCACAAACGCCAGAACAGAAGAGCAAAGAAAAATGTGGTGGCAAATAAAATGAGTCATCCATTTTTTTATTTTTCTTAAGAACGAATGAACCATCCATCCATTCAACCCACAACCGCTTATTACTGAACAATATATATGTTGAAAAACTAATTTATTGTTAATTTGGAAGCACTTTTAAAATAATTAAAAGTATTTTTAGAGAAAATATTTTTAAATTTCAAAAGCACTTAAAGTTATTTCTGCAAAAAGCACATAAGTGGTGCTTCTTGCAGGAATGACTTCAAGTGTTTTTTCACGATTCACTTGCATTTTTATTTAAATATTAGTTCCAAAAAAATTTTCACTAAAAACACTTTCAATCATTTTAAAAGCACTTTAGTTGTCATTCAAGTATACACATTATCAGCAATCTAATTGAAGCATCATCATCTTTGAACAACAAATGAAAAGGGCGGCCTATCGGCTCGCTATGGAATCATATGCATTTTTACACTTACGAACTAATCATTTCAAAACTTTCAGCCATGTTTGATGTCTATGATTACTAGGGTCAGTGTATGGGTATGTAGAGGATAAGGGTTAACGCCGTTGTGCGATATATCAAGAAAAGCAAAGCTTTGTTCTTAGGCATTCGGGAATTGTAACTAGGGTTCGAAAGCTAGTCAAGGGAATGGCCGGTATAGGCCTCGCCCCTTTATAGTATGTAATATTAAGGGACGGGTTCCGTGATGCTTTGAATGATTAGTTGTGCTTACGATTAGAGAGCTTAAGTTTGAAAGCAAAATGTTGTACTATGGGGAGATGTTGTACAGAATCCCACCGACTTTCTCATGATATATACTTGTAATCATCTTTCCAGATTGCAACGAATCGGCCTTCATTTCTTTTACACAATACTAATCCTTGTTGATAGTGTTTATGTTGGAATTTTTGAAGGGTATTTCAAAATACAGGGAAATTTGGAAAAATAACCAAAATTTGAACTTCATATAGAATTATACCCACTTTTTTTAGTTTATGATAATTATAACCAAAAGTTGATATAAAAGTACTAAAATACCCTTAATGATAAAAAACGTGGATAAACTGCTATTTACACTACAAGGTTTGGAGGTAATTTGCAAAAATGAGCCACAAAGTTTCAATTTTTGCATTTTACACTACGTAGTTTCCGAATTGCACCAATTTAACTTTTCCGTCAATTTCACCGTCTAATTAGATGTTAAGTGGTGACGTGACTTAGACTTGGCCCACACATTTTAAGCACACGTTGACCATCAATTTCTTAAAATAATTAAAAAAGTAAATTACTAAATATTGAAATTGACAGTCAACAAGTGCTTAAAATGTGGGCCAAGTCTATGTCATGTCACCAGTTAACGTCTAATTAGACGGTAAAATTGACGGAGATGTTAAATTGGTGCAATTCAAAAACCACGTGGTGTAAAATGCAAAAATTGAAATGGCTCATTTTGCAAATCACCCCCAAACCTTGTGGGTGATTTGTAAAATGCAAAAACACCAAATTCTCATTTTAATTTTGCTTTTTGACTTTATTGAGAAAACCTCATTTTAAGGGTATATTAGTACTTTTGTATTAACTTTTGGTTATAATTATTATAAACTTAAAAAAGTAGTTATAATTCTATATAGGGTTCAAATTTTGGTTATTTTTCCAAATTTCCCCAAAATACAAGTGTTTGATGTCATATAATTGAGCCCTTTGAATATATAAATATTTTCCTCTTCTTAGCTGCCTTCCCAAAAATGGTATTTATATTGACTCATTATTATCAAATTTGCCATCCCAAAAATGGTATTTATATTCACTCATTATTATCAAATTCAAGGTATTTCAAGGTCTTTAATTCTGGACCGTTTCCTTTTTAACACTCATAGTGCATCCATTATATCACTTTATAACGTTATTGATTAGTATTGAGGGTATTCACTTTCTTCTCCCATCTTGATCCAATATTCTTGAAAGTTTTATTATATTCTTCACTTTCTTTATACTAAAGAAAAGAATCAAGTTGTTGGGACTGGCTACAGTGCTCGCAAGCATTGAATGCTTACACCCATCTCACCCTCCTTCCCCCCCTCTCTCATCACTCCTCCCTCCTTTTAATGGTGAGATGGGTGTGAGCATTCAATGCTTGCGAGCACTGTAGCCTACTCCCAAGTTGTTCACCAGATTCAAGTATTGCAAGTGTACGCTTACAAAGATCATAGGTTGTTGTATCTTGAAGAGTAAGGCGTCATAACCTGCTATGCCGAGACATTGTCTCCGATGGGCGAAATCTACTGTTAAGGACAATAAACTTACACACCTGGCAACAATTTTACCACACCCAAATTTAAGGTAAAAATCACATAAAAATATTTGCAAGAGTACAAGGTTATTGTAGTATAAATAACTCAAGCAAGGTTATTTCCACAGGGACTGATGTGAATAACTTGTATTTAAAAACGATTCTTAATTAACTATTTAATACAAAAGGTAAAAGATCTGAGATCATGAACTAAAATAACAAAATAATTAAATTAAAAATAATAAATTAGCAGGAATTAAAATACTGAAAAATAAAGTTCGTCAACAATTAACAGAAATCAAAGATAAGAAACTCTAGAGTTCAGTCATCACCGAGAACAATTCTATATAGTTCTACCAATTATTTATGAATTACACATGCACTTTGAAGGTTAGGTTTTCCTATTGCATATTCTACTAATGATATTCTAGTTAGAACGTATATCTAACATGCAACTTGTATGTGATATTCAGATCAAATATGAACATGCAAGACTCATTAAGTTTTGTGAAAACCTTTTGAAAAACCATGCAACCCTTAAAAGCGTGATATTCGCCTTAAGTGAACTTACAATTATCAACCACAAGAAGCCCTAACCAATTTAAGGGTGATATTCCAACATAAATTGCATCTAATTACTTGTCTACACATCCTAATGGTGATCAAGCACTAAGATAAATAGATAGTTTAAAACAGTGATTGACAATTCAAAGTGACATGCATAATATCATAAGCAATTGAAAAGATACTACATATTCATGCTAAAGGCTCAAGGCCTCATCCTAGAAAAAAGAATTAGTTACGCATAATCATAATTGAAATCATAAAATAAATTAATAAAGTTTAGAAAACACCGTTGTAGAAAAATTGAGCCGAGTTCTCCACACTTTAATCTCCAAAATTCGTTCTCCCCTTTAAACCCTAGAGACTCAGTTATATATACTACTAGAAAAACCAAATCCTACTGCAAAATAGGCTTCCCCAAAAATCAGGAAACAAAACTAAAAATAAATTAAATTACAGATTCTTTTTCCAATAAGGATTAGGACTGCTGCAGAAAATCCTCTTTTTGATTAATCAAATCAGCTCCGAATTAAGCCCATAATATGTCGTTGGAAAGCTAAAATCGTCCTCTACAACTTTGTAGAAGAAACATCGGCCCAAAAACGTCATCTTGGATCAGTTATATGCCAAATAAGCCTAAAACGTGAATCTGTCCAAATTACGCATTTTATCTTCAATTATTCGTCACGATCAAACGGCATAGAATTAAGGCTTAAAACTTTGACATAATCTTCTTAGCTTAAAAACTCCACAATTTGTCCATTTAACGCACAAAGCCGATTCAATTCATCCTATGATAAAAATATATAAAGAAGTATCAAAATTCTCTCAAAAACTAACATAAAAGCTAACTTGGAATACCATAAAATATAATATAATATTGACTCATCAACACCTCAACCTAAAACATTGTTCTATTCAAACATCAACGAAGAGTGATTTCCACACTTTAAAAGATAAGTATTTTGATGTTATTTTGTTAAGTTTATTTAATTTGTTATTGTAATGGAAATTGTAGTATACTAATATTTATCTTATGTGATTTTGTAGAAAAAGTAGCATCCTCATCGCCATATTTTCCAACAATCTTAAGAGTTGATTTGGCTGCTACTCCTACTATTTCTCAATCACATGTAGTCCTCCTTGGCAAATTTCTATCCTTTGAGTTTACGTTTCAAAGAGCAAATTATTGATTGCTAACATGTTTATATCAAATTACAAATGGCTTATATTTTACTTATTGGCTAAATTTTTAGCGTTCTGGAGGCTAACCAATTGTGCACACCAGTCAATCAAAACAACAAGTATCAGCTTCACCATCCCAACATTTAGAAGACATTAGTCCATCTTCCCCAACAAAAGGAGCAGTAAGATCAACAAAGTCAACCAAGTCAACTCCCATGAGTCGAGACAAAGCTTCCCAGCTCAAAGATCTCGCCCAACAATTACTAGCTGAAGCCACGACACTTCATTCAGAAGATGAAGATGATATTAATTTAGAATCAGACAAGTTAGACGCCTCAACTCAACAACCAATCAATCAAACTGCCAGGTGGGCAGATTATCAAGACTCACAAGACCCTTATGAGTAAAAGAACTGAATCCGTGATTCTACAGTAAAAAGAAGGTCATCATTCCAACAGTAAAAGCAAAAGCCAGTCATCATGAAAGGCAAATTATTATGCCTCCAACAACAACTTCCCTCAGCTATAAGAAGAGCTTTCGAAGTCATTTGAAGGCAGAGCTATTCAGAGGAACAATACCCTGTTTAGCTTCTCACTAGTCACTCAAATATTAAACACTTTATATTTAGTAAGTATTATCAAAGGATACCTGCGAGCTCCAACTATCATTCCATTCATCATTAGTCATTTGTTTGTTAATTCAAACAACAGTCAACTTTTGTAAGTTTCATTTATCAATAAAAGTAATTTCAAATATACCTGCATTCATTATTTTAAATTCATTAATTTCATTATGCAATTTTTTAATACTCTTACATCCAATCAAGTTATGCAATTTTTTAATATTCTTACGCCTAGTCAATTCCTTGATTATCTTAAATTCAAAGTCAATACTGATCTTTCTTATGTTCAATTCTTCTTAGTCATTTACTCTGAATTCAGTTATATAATATTCGACTCTGATAGTTATACCGGTTACACTGCCGAAGTCAATTTCCAAATCTGGTTATCCACTCAACCTGATCGCCATTTACACCAGTAAATTAGTAATTGGTACTTCCGCCCTCATTTGTGTGTGTGTGTGTATATATATATATTCATATATATAATAGGATAAAACCATCTGTAAAACAATGTCTACTCACAAATACTCGGGAGTGTAATCCTCCTGAGTGTCGTGCTCTTCGAAGCGTCTAGACGAATGTTGACCTAAATATTAGTAACAAATAAATTAAAACCCTTCTCAAATATAAAATAACCCCCTAACTAAAAGAATTTAAAATATTATTGTTTATAGGAAAAACGGGCTTGAAAAATAATTCCCATTGTCCGAAATTGTGTCAGCCGCCATGCACCGCCTCACGCGTCGCCATGAGGTCACACGCACCCTCACGCACCAATAAAGTTATCGGCGTTAACTTTAACAGAAAAAGCCAAATATTTAACTGCACATTCTAACGGCATTAGATAATATTCCGTTGACGCCATTAGTCAGATAAAGAAATATACCTTGGACCTAACGGAATATGCTAACGCTATTAGGGAATATTCTGCGACCGTTACAAAATATTCCTTCGTCTCTTTCCTTTCGCCGGTCGCCGGAGCCGCCGCCGGTTGTCGTCTGTCACACTGGATTCTAGAAAAACTCGCCGAAAAATTTCTAAAATTTCAGAGATTCGTAACTAAGTCAAAACTCAACCAAATTTCATTATTTTTATATCAAAATGAATGTATATTGAAGAGAGGAATACAGTCACACCAATTTGGGGGTTGAAAAAGTGACCAGAAATAGCTGGTAATTGGCCGGAAAGGCTCGGAAAAACACCTTCTCCGATCTGTCTTAAAACGGCACCAAACGTCACGTATTTTATGTTGATCTGAACCTACTCAACGAGACAAAGCTAATGGTAATGGTCTCAAGTTTTTCTTAGGTCGAAATCAGTCAGAAGCTCGCCGAAAAAATTTTAGTCTCGCCGTAAGTTTCGGTTTGGCTGTTTGGGTTCGAGTTTGACAATTCCAAAATCAGGGTCGTGCTTAGGGGAACGAGGTGATCACAACCTTGGTGTTTGTGGGTCGTGGTTCAACGGGATTTGACAGTTCCAAATTTGTGGGATTCGGTGTGTGTGTGTGTATGTGTTTTACCGAGAGAGAGGTGAGGGTAGGGGAGAGATAGAAGAGTGAGGGAGAGAGAGTGACGGCTTGAAAGAATAACTAGATCAAAACCTCGCTCAGAATAAACCCTAGTAGAATATACTGACATAAAATTACTAAAATGCCCTTGAACTTTAAAGTCTCGTACAATGTTCATTTTAACTCCGAATTACGTTCTACTTGCGCCCACGCATTCGTATCTACAAGTACTGTAAGGATAAGCTAAAAGAATAATTGATACGTTTCGAAAAAAATAAAAGTCAATGAAGGTCAACATTAACCTCTAGGAGCATTTTGGTAATTTCATATGGAAAATTTGGGATAGGTTGTAACATTAGTCCTATGATTCACACAAAGAAATCTTGGTTCATAGAAAATTTAATGTTCACTAAATGTTTGTGAGTTAAAGCTAACTCATCCTATGATTGGTTCATAGTCCAAACACACATCAGTTTAGATGCATTGGATTCTCACTTTCCTTTGGTACTTCCTATTCTCATTATCCTTGAGTTCCTTGTATTTTGAAATATGTGGAAGATTGTTGGAGTTTTTGAAGGGTATTTCAAAATACAAGTGTTTGATATCATATAATTGAGCCGTTTGAATATATAGATATTTTCCTCTTGTTAGCTACTATCCCAAATGGTATTTATATTGACTCATTATTATCAATTTCAAGGAATTTCAAGGTCTTTAACTCCTATTGGACCGTTTCCTTTTCAACACTCATTTTGCATCCATTATATCACTTTATAACATTATTGATTAGTATTGAGTTTGAGGGTATTCACTTCTTAAAATTATTAACCTTATATATACATACTTGTAAATCTATATGGAAGAGAACGGAAAATGATAATCATTTCTCCTCCTTTCTTCTCTAATCTTGATTCATCATTTTTGAAAGTGTTATTATATTCTTCACTTCCTCTATATCAAAGGAAAGAATTGAGTTGTTCACCCGATTAAAGTATTGCAAGTGTACGCTTACAAGGATCATAGGTCGTATCATGGAGAGTAGGGCGCCATAACTTGCTCCACCGAGATATTCTCTTCGAGGAGCGAAATCTAAGAACAATGAACTTACACGCCTCAACCTAAAACGTTGTCTTATTCAAGCATCGACGAAAAGTGGTTTCCACACTTTAAAAGATAAGTATTTTGATGTTATTTTGTTAAGTTTACTTAATTTGTTATTGTAATGAAAATTGTAGTATACTAATATTTATTTTATGTGATTTTGTAGGAGAAATAGCATCCTCATCTCCATATTTTTCAATAGTTTATTCTCTTTCGTGGTTAATTTTCTGCAATACTTGGGACATGGCCTAAAGCATTAGCCAACGTATTTATTGAGCACATACTTTCACTTAAGAAGAAGTTCGTTTTTGAATGGATCAAATATCAACTGACTGCATTGTTTTTTTATTTAAGTCCATCTAAACCCTGTTGGATTTCTGGGCATATAATTAGGATTTATTTAATTCAAATAATTAAACATGCAGCAAAAATAAATAAATAAACATGTTATATGTAATTCCAATTATATATCAAGTTGGTTATTATTCGATAATGCCACATCTCGACACTAAGGTTATGACAGAACTTGTGGGGCATACCCTTGTGAATGGCGTCATTATGATCTCCAGTTCGATGCAGGTCAAGTGGACATTAGCCTGAAAATAATTGGGAAGTGAAAATCCAAGCCTGAGTGTGTGGATATATCATTATTAGCTTCTATCTAGATTTCGCAATCATTCACCAAATTCTGACAAACTTTGAAGAAGGAATCACAATCCTTTTGACTATGGATTCTGGTTATTGGAGGTTTGAAATAAACGTCATAGATAGCCATTGGAATGAATTGAGTACTTAAAGGAATCATTTTTCTGTTGTGATTATAAGGTTAGAATCTTCTGAACTTCAGGTACTTCAATGAGTTCTTAGAGGATTGACAAGAGATAAGGTATATATAGGCTAGATGGAAATAACGACATCATAGGGGTAGGAGTAATGCTTCTCGATATGGACAATCTAGGTGACAAAAATCCTCGGGGTGGAGAAATGTTGTATCTTCTTGATCACTGTGCGCGCATGAAAGTTTTTTTTGCCTCTCATCATTGCTGTCTTAATGGCACAATTCTCAAAATCACATGCCTGAATCCAGAACGTCTCTACTACCCTACAACGGTAACGAGCCTGGATTACCACCTACTGAAGAATACTGAATGGTATGTATTTCGATTTTCTTCGAAAGGCATGGTCTTTAGATAACTATCCATTCTCAAGAGGAATGACCCTTCCAGATGCATAGTTAGAGGCATTTGTGGGACTACGAATTTTCCTAGGCTGGAGTAAGATAGATCAGAATATGCTACCTCAGAAGTCTGGTCATGGAATCAACAGGTCTGATTGGACTGAGCTGCTCAAACGGACCAACGATGCCACCACATCCTGCTGAACTCCAGAAAAGTAGGTAAAGCCACCGACTTTGCTAAGATCGGCCATTCTTATTCTACAAGACACGAAAACCTTATATGGCTGGGGATTAGACTGGTTTCCTATATTCTTGGAAATTCCTACAATCTAGGGATTGGCGTGCATCGCAAGTAATCGCACTCCTAAGAGGAAACAATATCTATCGCTAGATATCCTCTGAGATTCTCTCAGTTCAATACGGATTCTATATCCTAAAAGGCCTCTCTCTTGACTAGTATAAATACCCTCATCTAGGGCACATCTCTGGTAACACAATACAACACATAGCATTTGCTTATTCTCTCGCCTACTGCTTGAATCTTAATATTGTTACTAACTTGACTGTTGGAGGGCCTTTGGCCAGTACCACACTGGTATTGTGGGTTAATCACGGTTGTTTGTTCTTTTACAAATAGTCGGACTTGCATACCCTTTCTGTCTGCGGCGGTGCACAAATTTAGTTCCAACAATCCATATATATTTTCATCTTCTTTTGAGCTTTGGGTTTTCGCACAGGGAATTGTGAGCAAAATTTTGTTTTAAAATGGTAAAGACATTATTCAAAATAATTCCTGTGATAAAAAGTTGGGGGTCTTTATTTTTGCAAATTTTCTCTGAAGAAAAATAATAAATCGAGAGGAAAATCTGAGAAGAAATAGAGTAAGAGGAAAGAGAAAAAATATGGGTTGTGAGATGAATTAAATAGTGTATATTATTTAAGAAGAAATTAATTATGAGAACAATAAATACAATTACAGTAAAACCTCGATAAAATAATAACCTCGTTTAAATAATAAAAAACTCCAGTCCCGACTCAGGCCTGTGTACTAAAATAATAATTTCACTTAATGCATAAGATAATAATTTTTTCTAACTTTCCTTAAGGCCCATTGGATATATAAATTAATAATTCATTAAAATACATAAAAATATAGTACATAACAATTCATAATGCATATGATAGACTTTTTACCAAACAATTTCAATTTTTCTCAAAAAATGCTTCTAAAGTCACTTGTTTTTTCTTTGCACCTAAATTGAACTAAACCTCATCCTTAATTTTTTGCAATGTAGACACCACATTTGGTATATCTTTTTCATTTTGTAGCAAGTAGGTATTCAATGTTAGTATTGCTTGAAAGACCTCTTTTGGAGAAACAATTGGTAAATCACAACTATCATCTGGATCTTCACGGTCCTCATTGGTAGTCGTATTCATTATTGCATCAATGATCTCTTCATCAGTTGGCGATTCCATCACTCCATTATTTTCAATAGGATAATTCAAAATGTCCTCACATTTGTATAGCGTAGACCAGAAATGGCTTGCTGTAATAAATTGATATATACACGTATCTTTAAAACCCTTATATATTCTTCTTTTTAATGTCCATTAGAAGTTTGTCTAATACATGAATATATGACTATGACTTTTTATAAGATACATGAACATATTTTATTTGAAAACAGAAATTGTTTTATAAATTAATAATCTCGTTAAAATAATAATTTTTTCAGTTCCAAAAGTATTAATTTATCGAGATTTTACTGTATATGATAACAAATTATACTCAAAACTTATCACATGAAAAATTTTGAGTGATTGGTAGTGCTACTCAGCAGAGTCCGGTAGGAAATTAAGCCCCACACAAATTTTTTGCCTGTAGGCAGCTGAGCCTGAGACGGTTACCAAAATTAGTCATCCTGCTCATCCCAACCCTTTTTTCAAACAAATTGACGTGGAAGACTCGATGGATAATCGGATAAAACCCCAAGACACTCAACTCCTTTCGCCAAGTGGCAGCCAACCATTGGATGAGGTAGCTAAGCGGGTCCCACACACAACTTTCCTTAATTCCCACTCAACTCAACACTGAAAAAGCAGCGGCAGAGGAGAGAAGAGGACTGAGAGAGTCTGTACTTACGCGACAGTTAGTCCACTCCACCGCCGCTAACTGAAAAACATTTAATAACAGAAGAAGCTTCTAGATCCTTCTCATCCATGGCGGAAGCCGCGAGATCCACGGGCACGGTCAAGTGGTTCAGCGCGCAAAAGGGGTTCGGCTTCATAGCTCCCGACGACGGCGGCGAGGATCTCTTCGTCCACCAGACCTCCATCCAATCAGACGGCTTCCGGACCCTCTCGGAGGGCCAGACCGTCGAGTTCCTCGTCGATTTCAGCGAGGACGGACGCACCAAAGCCATCGAAGTCGTCGGCAATATAACTCGATCCCGCCGTCCCGGCTTTGACCGCGGCCGTGGACGTGGCGGATATGGCGGGAGAGGCGGCTATGGAAGGTTCGGTGGAGACCATGGAGGGTATAATGTCACGAGAGGAGGCGGAAGGCGTGGCGGTTACGGTGGAGGTCGTGGGGGTGGCGGCGGTGAGTGCTACAATTGCGGTGGTATTGGGCATTTGGCGAGGGACTGTGCTCAGAGTGGTGGTGTGACTGGTGTTCCGAAATTTGGTGGTGGTGGACGCGGTGGTCGAGGTTATGGTGGTAGAGGCGGCGGGCGTGGCGGTGGATGTTATAACTGTGGAGAGGAAGGGCATTTGGCAAGGGAATGCCCCAATGATCAGAAATGACGATTTGGTGTGTATAAATTCCTGTGGTTTCCCGCGCTTTTGGGGTTCTTGGTGATCGCTTTTGTCACGAATCGTTGCTTCTTTTTGGCTTTGGGTGATTGTTTTGCATATATTAGATTAGATGGTGTTTGTTTTCTCCTTTTCACATTCATTTTTTTCCTCAATTTTATCCTATTCTTGTTGTTCAATATGGAATCTATGTTAGATGAAATTAATGATCATATTTGACTTTAGTTTTCGTTCTTCTCGCTTTGATTAGTGCTGAACAGTTGAACTGTGTTTTTGTAAGACCTCATAGATTGTACTTCGAGTAATGTTATTTCAACACACAAAACTGACCACATTGCTTGCACACTCTCTAACGCAAGTGAGTCGCACATATAATGGTAGGCTCATCTGTATTAGAGAGTGTGTCAACGATGTAATCAATTTATGTGTCTATTGGATATGATGAATTTGAGTATGTGTAGTTTGACACCAACTACCAATTTGATATTTGTTCTTCTTGGATATCTTTGAGCAACAAAAAGATGGTCCTCCTTCTGAAGGGGACGTTTAACTGCTATTATGGCCTTCTCATTTTTTCTGGTTACTAGTTGTGGATATAGTATCTCGTCCTTTGAAATTGTTGTGGATGTTGTTTCATGATCGCTGCTCAAATTTTAGTGGTAGGAGGCGATTTTATGTTGTATTGAGTTATCATTAACTTGAATGGTAGCACAAGGCAGAGCAACAACAAGCTCATTAATTCATCTCATCCGCTTCCCTTGGAAAGAATAAGAACCTCTTATCCTAGTTGATAATCCATGAGAGGTTAATATTTGACGAGTCGAGATTAGATTTTTCCCTTTTCGGCATGATCAAATCACTTGGTCTGGCCTCTAGTGTCCTTGTTCATCTCAACAATCTTAATATTTCATGACATGTCCTTTTCCTTCGCATGGAACTTTCACTGTCGGCTTTTGTTTGAAGGACACATGTGTGTATGTATATCTGTCAGAGTAGGGTGCGTAAGTGAGAGGTTATTTGCTCCATATGCGATGACTTGGTAGTCGTAGGTTCAAGTCGAATGTTCAAGCTGCATAGTAGGTACATATTTCTGATGATCTGATCATGACAACAAACTTCAAGAACATTTTCGATCATCGGTCAAAGAGCTTGTGCTAATGTATGTACTTGCAGATGCTAGCTCTTCTGGAGCTACTGATCGAAGATGCACTTCCCGAGTATTACTGAAAATTCGCATCTAATTGTCTTTTTTATCCATTTGAACTCCACAGCCTGAATGAAAACTACCTCCAAAAATAATCTGAATGAAAATTTGCAAGCTGATGGAAGTCACTTGTTCTGTGGTGTCCTTTCTTACTGCGAACAGAATAGCGTTTTGATGTTCGCTGTTCTTATTTTCGATCATCCAATGGAGGTCAGCAATGAAATGTTCTTGAAGTTTCACTTCTGATTGATGAGAACTAAGACATTAAGGATCTGTCTATTTCTTCGCGATCGTATAGAAGGAACAGGAACTGCTACGCCTCTTACAGGAGACGTTGAAGAGGGATACGCCGAGTTGGTGATTCATAAGAAACAGAAATGTAGAGGGAGTTTGTGTAATTAGGTCAAATATTGTGTAGGTTTTTGGTAATGCATGTGATGGAAGAGAAGAGAGGGAAGGGATTAATAGTTGTCTGAAAATACATCTGCAACTCATGCAAAAATGAAATGAGGTCCTTATTAGTGAATCATGTATGGAAACAAACTGCTCTAATTTATCAAATGTCCAACAGCCCAAAGCACATTACTGGATGCCTGACCAACAAGAAAGCCCTCAATAAAAAAGAAGGAAGTTGGTTATAGTTTGGCAGATCGATGCATAAAACAATGAGCAGTGCTAAGGCCACGAGCGTGTGGGAAATCAACTGTAGCATTCTGCGTAAAACACCATACTTGATTGGTCAAATGTTATTATGGTAAAAATGGTGTTACTACTTCTGTTGTATTGTCAGTATTAATCAAATTTCTAAATGCATTTAGGAGGGAAAATGATTTTTTGCGCACACTTTTTCTTTCCGTCTGCGCACAAATGTTTACTTTTGTCTCTTAATTTTCTTTACTTTATTTAATTTAACTACCATAAATAAAAAGGTGTAAAGGTAAATATTCAACATCTTAGACTGGACTGATCATATCCTGACCAAATATGACCAATTATACATGGGCTGGCCTAGTCCAAGCCCACAGAAAAAGCTGGAGTAAAGGTAAGAGCAGTGATTTTACCATGTTCCATGGGGTCACTTACTGGGAAGCACTGAAAAGCTACAAATAAATCGGAAAGAATTACAACACCAAAAAAGATTGCAAGTGCAAGCACAATAGCACATTGTCAAAGACAAAGACAGGTCTTGCAGAAGCACTATCAAACTCTCAGTGCAGTGCAGGTTACAAATTAAGTGGCAGCCTTTGCCCTTACATATCTCACCATCTCAAGAAACTTCCATGGGTCCTAGCGATTTTGACCAACACCCTCCTCCTACCCCCCACTCTGTTAGCTTTTTGCTCTCTCTCTTTTTATCTAAATGGGCTAATGAGGTTCTTTTCTCTTTCCTATACCCTTGTTTAGATTCAAAGGTCTCTAAAGAAAAGGAAAGAAAAGGGAGTCTGAACCCTACCAAGATTGGCACAATCTCAATCTCTGCTAACTAGTCACTTCACCAAGGTTCGAAAATTGAGTGTATAGTATCTCATGTCAATGATACAATATCTTGTGGAAAGAAACTTGCACACATGGTATTGTATCCTTGATACGGAATGTCATAGTGACAGTGTACTCATGCTATGAAAGTTGCTCCCTCGAAAAGAGTCCAACTATGGTCAGTCACACACTTACATCGGATCGAACTAAATTTTTTTAAAAATTTATAGTTGAACGAGAATGATTGTTGTATGAACACGTATGACATATGAACACAGTCTAAACTATCAAATCAACAGAATCTATTAATCTATGTGTTTGTATAATTATTATTTTTTTTTCGAATGATGTAACGGTTAAGGCAGTGTTAGTATGTCATATGAGTTCGTAGGATTGAATTTCCCCCGATCCAAAGTTTCAAGTTACAACCATGTGATTGTCACATTTGCTACACATCAGGTTTGGTTTGCATTACCCTTCACTGCAGTGATAATATATAGGTCCCCACACACGTTTTGCTTTATCTACACTGTTAACTTGCTGGACCCTCATCAAGATTTTGATTCTGTTTTCACAAGCTTACAACTTGAATGGCTACAAAAGGATTGCTAATTGTTGACTTGATTTCAATTCAACCCAGAAAATTTTCTATCTTTAATTAACTTTTTTTTTTTGGACAAACTATCTTTAATTAACTTGTTAATTGAAACAGATGGGAATTCCATTACATTGGCTGGTCAAAAGAATTTTCTCAATGCATATGGGCAGATTCAATGATTTTGCAGATGCAGAAAAATGAAAATAATTGAAACATTCCATGACAAGTCCTCATCTTGAAAAGTTCATGTGATCTCATTTCTTTTATTCGATCGATATTCTAATATATATAATCTAAATTATAATGGAGGAATTCGAATTATAGTACAAAAAGGATATATACTACTTTAAGTAACTTTGTTACGCTTAAAGTTCTAATCTCTACTTTTAAAAGTTGCATCGTACAAAATTTTCATGTCAATGTCCATCACCAAATTTTTACTTACCTTATGAGTTGTGAATTAGGAGGAGCTCCCCTTTTTCTTTTTCCCTTGCC
Source organism: Gillenia trifoliata (assembly GCA_018257905.1). Classification (NCBI taxonomy): domain Eukaryota; kingdom Viridiplantae; phylum Streptophyta; class Magnoliopsida; order Rosales; family Rosaceae; genus Gillenia; species Gillenia trifoliata. The sequence continues at coordinate 14,580,784 of CM031087.1, forward strand.
TTATCTTATAACCAATGATATTAAGGTCTAAGAGAATAATAGTTTCTTCTTCTTTTTTTCTGAGTTTCATAGGCTTTAAAGAGGTGGAGTACTTGGGCAATGGGCATCCCACTTTGTTGTTTCAATATGGCTTTTCCATTTTTTCTACTTTATATTATGTACCTTTTTTCTTTCTCAGCACTGGAGATATTTAGCTCATCAAATCCCAGGGTCCTCAATTTTTAGGTCTAAGTATGGAGTATGGAACCCACCTTGTAGAATCAATATCAATGGTGGCCAATTTCTTGGGCCACAAGCAGAAATGTATATAGCTTTCTTTCTTTATGGTTATTATGAAAATAACAATACTTGTTTAGTGAAGCTCTCAAAGTTATTTAGTAGGTAACATGTAAACCTATATAATGATATAAGCTGACGCGACTAAGAGATTTTTCACTATGCCACGATCCACCACGTACTTTACCCCAAAGTATTATAAACAAGACTAAACAGTTAAAGTGTTATGATTTAGCTTGAACATCATATGGCAATGTTACGGTCACATATAAAATTTATCGACCAGACTATGCATGGATTGTTTGTAATATGTACTCAAATGGGCTATAGGGCCTACAAAATTTTCTTGATTTGGTTGGTCAAGACTCAAAAAACCAACTTGACCAATGAGTTACGACGGGCTAATTAGATTTTTTTTATTCTTGATGAACATGTCATTCGGGCTTGATCCCACAAACTAAATTTTCTCCTCTTCTCTGTCTTTCACATATGTTATGCCAATAATTTGTGTTCCATTGGTCTAGTTCTGCCAAGGGCTAGGTGATTGAAGTTCTCAAACTGATTTTGCTATATATCTTTGTCGTTTAAGGCGTGTACAAATGCATATTGGGGGTAAGGTACTTACATATAGAACACATCCAATCAAGAATTGTGTTATTGACAATTGCTCATCTCACACGTACGAGTTGCAATTAATCATTGATGAGTTGTGAGACTTCCTTTTATTAACGGCTAACATTCATAAGCGTATACATATAGATAAACTGTCAGTAGTATTCTTTTTTAATTGTAATTGAAACGAGATAATACCATCGAACTTTTGCATCTCGACAATCATATGATTATGCAACAGCGTGCTAATGTTTCTCACGCAAAGTCTACATGCAAAGTCCAAGAGTTGTACCTTATTGCTAACACATGGGGTCTTCTAAGCACCCAATCAAACACAGCTAGCTATGTCGCCTATTGAGGTCGATTTGGGTGCTGAAAAACCTAACCAAAATGTGAAAAGAAGTGAGCTCAAATTTGGCCTTTTTCACACCCTCTGGCACATTCAGATTGGCCCTGATCATGAACCAATTATAGACTCTTTCACCATCAACTGCTCAGCACGATATCAACGTGGCGTGCATGCCGTAAATCTAGGTCTTGTTAACTATGCTCTTCAGGGGTTGAAGGTTGCAGACATGGAGCTACACGGTTGAAGGCCAAGCGTATACTTCGTGTGAACTTACTCATTGCAGGATATTCAAGTGACGATGACGTAAGATGTGATTTGTGACTTAATAACAAGGTTTTATTAAAAATGATTTGCAATAATATAATATTTAAAGGAGAATGATGACTTCAACTATCAGCAAAAAGCGAAGGATTACAATCATTCCTAAAGAATTTCAACCTTAATTAACTAAATATAGAGATATGTTAAATGGGATTATGAAATCATAATTGATAAATTTAGTTCCCGGCCACAAGAGAAAAACCAGGGGAGTTTGCATTTCTTAATTAAAAGAAGACTAAATAATCAACACACAAAGGTACAACTGTAGGGTCCGTATAAGGGTGGCCATGATAATTGCCATCACACCTTTTCTGAAAAAGCCATCAACAATAGATCTTACAAAGAAAATAGCTAAAATAAAAAATAAAAATAATACAAATCAAGTAAGGAAAAAAAGAGAAAAGAAAGGGTTACAAATGCCAATCTCTTTACACACACTTACATATATGTATCTTTAAATTGTTAAAAAACTTTTGGAAAAGTAGGGGAATCTACTACTCAAGCTTTGTGAGGGGGGCATTGGTAGCACTTGGTGAATAGACCAAATGTGTTAACTTGGTTTATGAAGTTGAGCATGCTTGCCCATCCTCCAAACCCAAATCCCACTATCAAAACCCATACCACCACAAAGATGTTCATGGTGTATGATCCTGCCCAGCCTCCTAAGAATGATGGTGGTTTCTCCACAGCATTCTGTGTGCCATGAAAAACAACAATTAGTGAATATATATGCACTCATATGTCCATCAATATCTTCCTAACACGGTTTGATATGTTATGTTATTAGACTGTCAATTCAAACCATGAATTATATATGTTCTGGTTTGAGTTAATGAATATGGCAGGAGGCGGTTACCATCTTTAGCAATTATTCTATCCCATGACAATATTTTCATTTAAAGAAATGAAAAACAACAATGAATATATCATATTATCAAACAAAAGTAATGACTAATTTTATTATTCTTTGAATATTTGGTCCAAATTTATAGTCTGATAACATAACATAACATGTCTGCTATATGGTATGAGAACGCTACTCTCCTTAGCAATTCTTCAAATTTTTATGAATTAAATAGGTTCTTGTATGAATATACAATCAAAATTGACAGTTTGATAACATATCACGTAAGATATATTTGAGATATATCTGACCATTATCCTTAGCAATGATTCTATCCCATGCAAAGAGAAAAGAATGACTAACCTCTCTAGCAGATGCAGAAGCAAAAGTGACCATGTGAGCTAAAGCAGGAATTATGTAGACAGTAAAGCTGACAAGAAGAGATCCAACAGTTGAGTTGATGGGCCCAAAGAATGGGAATATGATGGCAAGGAACCATATCGGGATCACCACTGGGAGCCTTGCCAGTGCCCTCTTCACCATGCTCTTGGTCTCATGCATTTGAATCAATTTCTCCCACACAAAGTACAAAGGAGTGCAAGCAAATCCAAACGTGATAAACTGCACAAAAATTAACCCAACTATTAATCAACAATTATAATTTATAAAAACTAAACCCTAAATTATTGGAAGGTGATTAAGAAACTGTGTTAATTAATTACCTGATGAATGAGCATTAGTACTACTGCAGTGTCTCTAAACCTAGTCTTTGGAAGCATGGCTAGGGCATTGGAATGAGTCAAGAGATTGTCCCCGAAAGCCCAGTACACAGCAGAAGCTGATGGTAGGGTTAAGGTCAGCACATACAGTGTTGCCATCAAGTATATTAACTTGAATTTCTGTGGCTTCCACATTGCATGCATAATCTCCCTATATATATACAACACAAAATTAATTAATCCTTGTTAATCAAATTAATTAATTAATTAAAACCCAAGTTATTATCATTACTGCTTATTTATTTATTATAATTATTTACAAATGCTCACACTGTAACAGCATGTCCACCAAATGTGTAGAGAATGTTGGTAGCCCCAGTGAAGTAGAGAACCATTGTGCTTGGACCAGAGTGCTTCACTCCCTCAACCTTTGTGGACACATATCAATTAATTATACGGATGGACACTATTAATTTAAGTAGATTAAAATTTCATATCAAAAGTATTAGACTTCAAAAAAAGAGATTTTTGCTGATCTAAATTAATTATATAATAAAATAATATTTACCTGTCCATGGATAAGGGAAGCAATGGTGAGATACCAAGCAGTGTAAGTAGTCATAATAAGGCCCAAAAATGACCAAATTCTGTAATTATGGAATGAGGGGATGAAGACAGTTGTTGCACAGCAAGCTCCAAAGATGTAAGTCCAAGTTCTCTTGTCGAGATTGTCGTTTATGTAGTAGATGTTACTGGGATTAAAACAAACGCATCAGGCAAACCGACTTTTTTGTAATTCATATTATCTATATAGTATTTTATTTTATGATTACTTACCTTGCACAGGCAATTAACTGAATTACAGATCCAAAGAGTAGAAAAGTGCAGTTGAAAAAAAGGCCTACATTCCTCCAATGTTTTCCCAGGAGGCCATCAAGAACTTCAAACCACTGCAAATTAATTACCAATTAGTATTTGACGTTTTGCGTTTGAAGTGTCTTTCTCTGACGTCTGAAGTGTGATGTTATTAAGGGCTTACACGTGAATCCCGAATTGAAATTATTTGATGCAAAAGAAATTGGAATTATAAACATAACTGCACAGCAAACCCCTCAACATTTCATGGCAAGATTTAAAAAATATAGATTATACGTACCTGAATTACATGGTTCCTAAAATCCACCTTTTCTCTCTCCTTTCGAGTTCTGTACTCAACATATAGTAGACTGATGAGGTAAGCAGTCCAGCTTCCCATCAATCCATAAAAAAGCTGAAATAGTATTCCAGATAACAAACCCAGTTGGGAAAATGAGTATGGCAGTGTGAGAAGCACTTGAGCAACCTGCAATTTATATTAAATATTCTATTAAAACCAACTGAACATAATATAAGTAGCTACATATATACATCAACACAATAATATATATCTAAGTATTTTGGTAAATATTAAGATTAAATATGTGCCTGGTTAGAAGCGCAGCTAAACCATGCATCATATGCTGAGCCACCATGCCAAAGAAATGTTGATAGCTTGCTCTTAGTAGTTGTCTTGGCATCACTCTCTTCCCTTTCCATTTCAACGTAGTTTCCGGCTATAACGGTCTCAACCTTCTCGGAAGCCATTGTTATAGTCTTAGTGGTGGTGGTGTGGTGGTGTGGAAGGAAGAAGCAATGGATGAGTGTATGAGTAGTCTATAAATAGATAAAGGGAGTGCTTCTTTTCACTCTTTCCACTCTCCTTAAGCTTTAGCCATAGCTTATAGCACCCTTTGCTTTTTTGCAGATGTAATTTTGTGAGCAATAATTGAGTCACCCAAGTGGAGTTAGCTAGATCATCACCCTAAGCCCTAGAGGAGTGTGATTGCATATATGTACATACATGTTAGTATATCAAAAAATGAGTTGTTAAAACTCCTAACTATTACATTTTAATCAAACATTGTTATTCACACTCTCAGTTTGTTATTTTAAGACACTTTTTGTGAAATTTTAAGCACTTATATATGTAACTTATAAATTTTCAATGATCATGCAACACATGTTACTATGATGCTTATAGATCTTCATATGTACAACATAATATTTACTTATAAAATGCTAGTGGGTAAGTTTCTAAGCACTAACGTTCTAGCGCAATTGCTTATTAAGATTCGTTAATTACTCAAGCACCAGAGTTCATGTATTCGATTCTCCAAATGCTATCATGCGGGCACACACAATTTCATTTTATAAGATCTTTTTATCTCATTGTTTTAGAGAAGATCCATTGGTGGGTGATATAGCATGCACCAGGTACAATATGTATTCTACTTTTCTTCCAAATTTCAGGGTCCAACTTCAGTGGTACGTACCATTGAATGGTACGTACTGTTAAATGGTTAAGATTCATTTGGGCCCCACTGCAAATTAATCTGAACCATTCAATAGTCGTACTATTGAATAGTACGTACCACTCAAGATTTTTTCATTTTAAACTAGTTATTTGGACATGGAAAAGCTGTTGATAGGCCAGTCCTAGCATGCATTTGCACGAGCGGGGATGGCCCAGGTTTGGAAGATGTATAGATTGGTGCTTACAGGCAGCATACTGATGGATGGATGATGACGAATAATTCGTATAGTGAAAAAAGTGAGATAAAACATATCCAAATGTGCTATTCACACTCTTTTTTTATCTTTCACACACACATTTTTTTAATAAGATAAACTTATACAGAACGAGTTCACTATTACTATATTATTTTGGCCCAATCATGCATTATCATGTGAAGAGAAATTTAAGTATAATAATACATTATTATTAGACTGAAACGTCACGTGACGCTAAACTCATTCAATACGAGTCCTTTTGTTTCTTAATAGTTGGGAGTGGAAGATGGATGAAATGAAAGTTTTGAAGGATTAAAGAAAAGAGCAGTTTGTGTGTGGATTTGAGTGTGAGTTTGTGGTATGTGGGGGAGCCTAAGAAATGGAGTGAATGATTGCTTTAAGATGGGCTTGGTGCTAAACATGATTAGAACCACACGTGTGCCAACTGGCTTTACAAAAAGATATCTAAAAAACCCTTTTTCTCCTTTTAAAAAAAAAAGGTTAGGTCGTTAAAGGGTTCTTTGGGTCATTGATTCGGCTTCTAAATCATGAGATTAATTTGGTAAAGTGTCTTCTAAACTCACTGTTTTAGCGGTGGCAAATTTTGAAAACTATGTTAGTTGGAGTTCTTTTCCACGTCCGGCTTGTTGACTTGTATTAGGATTCCTGTAATTATGGGATTCCTACTATATGGGCAACAATTGCCTTCTCAGAACAGTTGTTTGCTCAGCAACCTCCACCCGTTCGTGGAGGGCAAGTAGGCAAGGCACTTTTTTTTTTTTTTTTTTTTTTAAATAAATTTTTTTTTGGTTGGCCTTAAATATCCCAATCGACAATTTTGACCTCACACTTTTCACCGATTACTTTTCACTAAAAAAATTTTTTTTTTTTTTGGTTGGCCTTTAAATATCTCCAATCGATGCTTTTTTTTTTTTGGCCAAAATCCCACCGACACTTTTCACTCTCAAATTTTTCAATAAATAATTCTTCAAACTCCCCACAATTTCACACCAACTGCTGCATACTCTATACTACTAAATCTTACTTCTTTCAAACATGTCTAACTCGATAGGAGGTTCAAGACAATGATGAAGAAGAACAATAGCCGATTACAACGGAGCGAGAACAACAAGAGCGAAGATGAAGAACGAAGAATGCAACATGACCGCTGAGGCTGAGAAATCAATTAAACAAGAATATTGCTTCATGTCGTTGAAGAATCAAGCAAGCAAACCAACAAGCAAGTGGTTCACGACCCTTGGCTGTCGACCCAACCTTAATCGGAAGAGGGGAGAACGAGGTGAGAATCTCTTAGAAGATTACTTTATCCCTAATTCTTTATACCCGCATGTTTCCTTTCGAACAAGATTTAGAATGCGTACCACATTTGTTCAACAAGATCATGTTTGCTATTTTGCAACCATGATAATTATTTTGTTCAAAAGATTGACGCCGCTAATGTTACGTCTTCTTCCGAGCAAAAAATTACGGCGGCTCTCAGGATGCTTGCTATGGTCAATCCGCAGCACTTGGCCGACGAGATCCGTAGGGACAAGAAAGTCCACCTGCCCAGGCCCCTGGTAGGTCTCGCCTCCGCACCGAAGAGCTATACACCGCAGTAGTACCTTCGGCCGACCCACCCCACCTCCGACCTCCAAAGGCTTCTTCAGGTAAAGGGGAGAGACGAGGATTTCCCGTGCATGATTGAAGTATTGGATCGTATGCACGGGCAAGGAAAAATTCGCTCAACCGCATGGCATGGAGCTTACTGGAATCGAAAAAGGTACGAAGAGTATCATTTTGGAGGCAGCTTGCATCATTTGATACATGGATTCGCATGCATTCTTTGTGTACCAGGAGCTCAAAATGACCTTAACGCTTCGGGTCAATCCCCGCCACGAACACTTGTTAAGAGGAGAGAGTCGCCACCACCATGAAATCAACGCATGAGTTTACTCGAGCGTACTTCACCTAGCCGACGGAATTTATCCCATTGGGAATACCTTCGTCAAAACTGCTCCAAATCCGTTGACTCAAAGAAGCAAAAAGTATTTTAACGATGCAAGAAGGGTATAGGAAGGACGTGAGCAGGTGTTTGGTATCCTCCAAGCTCGCTGGGGATTACAGCTGAGCCGCCGCTTGCTCGATGATGGGGCGCCGGCGAAGCATTATGATGACATGCATCATCTGCCAATATGATTGTAGGAAGATGAGTATGATTATGACATGGAAGAACCCGTGATGAAGACCCACTCAACAATTCAAGAACGAGAATTTATACAAAATTCTATGAAAATACCGATGAACCCGCCAATCACGACCCAATAGAAAGGAATCCACTACCACGAGATGGTCATTCAACGTTACCATACGATGCATCTTCGCTCTCTTCCTCCACAAAGAAAGGCCAAAGATTTGACGGAGCACATTTCAGCAAGGAAGGATGCTACCAAATGAATGAAATGTATTTTTTATGTTTTCAAGTATGGTTTGTAAGCGTGTTTTTTATTTTTAATGTTTTCAAGTACGGGTTTGTTGCGTGTTTATGTGTATTGTTGGTGATCGCTTTTTATTGTCTAATAAATTAAGTTTGGACTTCGTTTTAAATTTGAACTTCAACTCTATTTATAAAAATAAACAAAGAAACGGAATTTATAAATAAATATAAAAAGAAAGCATTACATCATAATAATTTAATTAAAAATAACAACACCAATTAATTTAAAAAAACAAACATTATCTGTCATCCCTTGGAATCCAATCGCTGGTGTCAGTCGCCATCCCTTGGAATGTATGGCACTTGCTCGCCTTGCTCCTCGAAAATGTCTTCTCATGACCTGGCAGATCGCTGTTTTGTCCAAAAACTTTGAATTAGGAGTCATTTGCTCAGCCGTCGGACATGATTTCCGAACAACAACCTCTCTTGTCTTCCCGCCTCTTTCAATCGGGCTTCTGTCGTGAACTCTATCTCTTTCTTCTGGGCGCTTCATCTCTGGCTTGTGGCTAACTCAAGCCGTTGTAGTTCGACTCACGATTCTCGTTCTCATGTTGTCTTTCATGCTTCAATGAACCCGCCATATTCGGAAGATTCAAGAACTACCTCTTGCGGCTCTTTTCTTAGCAAGCTTTCTCTACCAATAGGCCTCTCGCTGGCTCATGGTGCCACGGCAGCACTCTGGGGTCCCCCGATCCTTCCTCCAATGGCGATGGCGTAGTTGATTCGTAAAGGAGTGTAATTGAAGGACACCTTTCCTGAAAGCACAATGAACAATTGTGTATTTCTTGGGAGTATTTCGACAAGGTCCCATAACTCATGCCTTGGTGGAATGATCCGTTGCTGTTAGCTTCCATTGTACCACCTTTGTGCTTGTAGTTGCTGAAAAAATTGTATGTAAAACATATAATAATTTACATATTGAAATGCTTATTTTTTAATTAGCTTAAGGAATTGTTAAACAACAAAATAAATTGCAATTACCTGGTTAATAGATTTTCACCACTAAAATATGGTTTCCACTTTTATCAGGGCTTCTTTCTAAGATTTCAATTCTTATGTAAATGCCTGCATTCTTACTGGCCAAGGCTTGCTCGTCCTACTTCGTGCCTTGGGCAGCCAACGAATAATGCATGAATCTTCTTCCACATTTTGTTGACCCTCATCTCATTTCCTTCATGGATCTGATCATGAGTGACAATCATCCAAGCCTCCAAAGAATGCAAGATCTTCAAGAATCGACTCCTCAATTTGACTTCTCACTCATAATTTTTTTTTTTGATGTAAAATACTAAGAATTTGGAAAAAGAGAAAATCATAGATTTGGAAGAGAAAAAACCAAAATAATTGATGTAGAAAAATATTGAGTTGTTGTGTGGAATGAAGAAGAGAATTTGGGGTATTTATAAAAAATAATATATTTAAAAAATAATATTTTAAACGGCCAAAAATAATCCCGCCGCTGATTTAAAAACCCATCGATTTGCTATCAAGGCCACGCGTACCAACGGTAACTTTTTTTTTTTTTTACCGTTGGAAATCCAACGCCCATTAAAGAGCCGTTGGAGATCCAACTACCGAAACGCGCCACGTCAATCTAGCCGTTAGTGGTACGACAAACCTGCAGCGGTGGGGCCCACCGACATTTTTTGTCACCACTCTTCCACTCGCTGATTTCCACGCCGTCGAATTAAAAAAAAATTAAACAAAGTCGGCCGACGCCAAGACGACGTCGCGAAATTTCACTCGCCCTGGTTCAAGCGATTCTTGCTCGCTTCTCGGGCTGAAGCTTATCGCCCACCAATTGCCTTTGACAAAAAGGCGCCCGGCCGAGCCGGCCCCGCTTGGTGTATCATTCGTGCATCCAATTGCCCTTGCAATTGGGTCAGGTGTGGCAGTGCTCTTAATAGGTGTGTGAAACATATCATACAACAAAGAATTTTACTAATATTGTAATAATTCTCGTGACTCAATTTTCTCCTTTGGTATGCTTTTACTTGTTTCTCAATCAATTTACGCTTGGTTGATTCAGCTTTGTGGTCGTAAACAAAATGGGGAATGAAAGAGAATAAAAGGAGGTGAAAATCACTTTCTTTTTTTCTATTTTTAAGAATATCACAAAAATTTACATCTTTCCTTTTAATTTTGTTGTCATATTCTTTGTTAAGCTAATTTTATTGCGTATGTCTTCGAGGGTTTAGGCTTTACGCAATAGGATTTTAGTGCATCCTATTGTGATTATCTTCCAATTTTAGCTTTGATAGACGAGATTAAGTTATCGGGCATGGTTTGTTTTGTATTTTATTATCCTTGTAAAATGATGAAAATCTAATTAGAGTCCATTTAATAACCATTTCGTTTTTTTTATTTTTGCTTTTTTCATTGTTTGAGCTTGAGATATTGAAAGCATATTGAGGAAAAATGAGGAATGAAGGGTGGTGGGATGGAATGAAGAAATAAAGGAGTAAAAACAACTTCCTTATATTACTTCCAAAGATTCCGTACTCACCATCCTTCCTTTACCTTCTATATCCTGATTTCTCTTATGTATTTTTTTTTCCTTTTTATCTACTGCTGCCAGAGCTGAGCAGAGTGTGAAAAATAATTAATTGCCATTTATATATAAATGAATAACTACAAATTGAAGTCAATTTCCAAAGTTTGTCCGATTGACTACTAGTGTGGCAAGAAGGCCGATTACGAAGTGGCAAAACTAACAGTTTCCCATTTGGCCCAACGTTATCTTGGACATCTAATTTGATTCTTGTGAACTTTCTACTACTCTTGGAGTCATTATTTTAATAGCATTTGCCAGTCCATAGACAACAGAGATTCTAAAAAGTTTGTTTTGTGTTAAATCATTTGCAAGATGCACAATTCATATGAAATTATTTTTAATATATTTGATATTATCTACATTAAAGGGTGGGGAGTGGACTAAACTTCACAATGAGTTAGTCATAATAATTTAGTTTGAATTCTCATTTGGTGAGAATCGAACTTAAGACCTCACTTACAAGTGAAGAATAATATCACTAGAACTGCAGTATTAAACGGCTCATATAGTCATATGAAATTATTTAAAGATTAATGTTATTTAGTATACAAAATTTATTGTTGATACACTTTATTTGAACGAATTTCACACGTAGAATAGCATGACTTTTTTCAAAAAGGAACCGCTGGTAGCCAAGTCACTGCTAGCCTACCTTTCAGGGCCAAAAAGACTCACAAAGACATTTCACTTCCCCTAGCCACCATAGTTTGATTCACTGGGTCATTGTGCACTACAAATGCATCGCTATTAGCAAGGGCCGAATTTGGTCGCAGAACACCATTTCCCGCTGAAATAAGTGCCGACAAAGATCATGCCGCCGCTAGTCATCGTCGATAATTGTGTTGTCGTGAAATACTTTTTTCCTGACTAACTGGTCGGTAAATAGTACTATTTCCGATGAGTAAGGGCCGCCGCACGTTTATTTGTTTGTCTAATTTGATTTTCAAAACGACGATTCAATTTTGTTCACTCCATAACTATGGTCGCAAATATTTAGGAGTTTGCCTGAAATATTGTTCGAATAAATTTTTGCTTTTGCGATGACATATTTTCACCAAAAAATGTTGTTTTAAAATGTTTTTGCAACAACGAAACGCATTTACGAGGGCGTTGCATCGCCGTAATTAGTATTACCGACAACACGTTTTGTAAGTAATATATAACATTTTCTAAATAAGTGAATAAATATATTTCCGAGAGGCAAGCTTCGGGGCTGATTGTCAAATTTCTTAAAAGTGAAATCAATCCTAACCTGTGACCGCTTGAAATCGGCCGGTCCCACGTTCACGTCCAATTTGTTTATAAAAAAAATAATGCAGCACTTTAAAGAAGTAGAAACCAAACAAACATTGCAGAGAAACCACAAAATACCCCCAAAATTTCACTCATAATCTGGGATTAATATTTTGCAAAAGCTCGTTAACTTTATATTTTTTCATTGATACAAACATCGACACTATTGTAATACCATCTAGATGATGATCTCAACGACACGCAGACAAACAGAAAGCAAAGAATACATCCTGAGCTTCATACGCACTATAAACCGCTTGAAGGTCATCGTATGCATCTTGGTCGACAGCTAAAGATCCGGGTCCTATAAAACTCAATTCATGACATATTTCAGTATACGAAAAATATGAATTGACTTCAAGCTTGTTTCGAAGCTTATATATACTCCGAGTGTAAAGGTGTTGATAGTTTTTCTAGGCCGCATTCGCCAAACAAAGCATCTCGTCACCATCTTTACTAGTACTCTTTCTTACAATTTCCCCGAGGTACATTCCAGAGATTGTTTTCAAAGATCTTCGTATGAAATGACGCAATGTTAAGCAGGGTTACTAGCAAGAAAAGAAAACTAAAAATACTACCAAAGAGAAACGCAGTTTACCCGTCACCAGATTGTAATACCATCTAGATGATGATCTCAACGATACGCATAAACAGAAAGTAAAGAATACATCTCAACGATGCATTTGTAACAATATATACGTGTCCACTACCTGCAAATGAACTCAGATGGTATGAATTGTTTGTCTTTAACTTTTGTTAAATTATGGCAATATGGTGCAATCATTAGATAAAACCTAGGATATTTATCGATACCTACAATGCAAATGCGATGAGATATTATAGAAGCTCAAATGGCAAATGCTTCTCGAGGGTCAAAACATTTGGGAATAAACACTCGAGTCGTGCATCGGGAAATGATACAAATAAAAAAGAGGGAAAGGATATGAAACCAATGAAAGTGGCTAACAATTATGAACCGTGATTCACTACCACTTTTGGTTATGATTGGCATGCTATGAGACACAACCCAACTTTTGAAACAAAGACAATGTGAAATGTTCAGTTTGAAGCAATGGCAAGTTCACCAATATGCAACAAAGTTGATACAAATTGTCTTCTACCATTTCGAAAAATCTAAATTGAGCTCATAATTTCCATACAAAATCCAATCCAAACTAAGATGGAAAAATAAGCAGATAGTATGCTTCCAAATTAGTTCATTAAAAAGAAAACCAACAACCCATTAGAACTTCCCCAACTACATCCACTATTTCATCACTACATCCGACTTTCTAGTGTTCGACGACTAATCATGGAGAGTGCCCAAGATGTCCTCAGCCCCTCGTATAAATGGAACTCGTAAAACATTCCAACTAACCAAACCCAAATCATAAATCATAAATCTTTAAACCCTAATGCACAAAATTGCGTAAACTTGGGTGTTCAAGTAACTGTGCAATGGCCCTGATGTTGACGATCGAGGAGAGAGGGAGAAGAGAGAGGAGACAGACCAACAAAATTAATCAAACCCATTAACAATAAAACCTCGACAATGTCGGTGGGGCTGCAGAGTGGGCCTACAGGACTGCGCGGAGCTTGAAAGTCATGCAAGGTGGCATTACTGCCTCTTCTGAGGTGGAATTTGGGTAATGGAGGAGGCGAGTATCAAAGGCGTGAGAGCCGTTTCATTGCGCTGCTGAATGTAATCGCGCGACTAGAGCTTGTTCTTGATTGGGACGTCGCCGAGCTTCTTTCCTCGAGGATCTATCTGGTTCAAATATGGGTCGAACCGGGGCTGCGGCGGCTGGGAGGCGCTTATGGGCTGGCAGGCCTGGGTGAGAGTGATTGGCAGAGGATGCATGGTGTGATTGAACCTAAGCAAGATGTGCTTGGGAGTCGATGGGGAGAGGCACAAGATAGAACTAGGTTTTAAGTGAGGGAATATATATGGAAATGAATCACGTACTCCGTGATCGCACCGTAAGATTATTATTGTGTTTTGGCTGAATAAAAGGTTAGGCCCAATCAATTTATTAGTGTGGAGTTGGAAAAAATATTCCCTCCCGTATTTGATTGCTTGCTTCAATGTGACGGCATCACGCACCGTAAAATTATTAAGACAGACATGGAACTTCTTGAAAACAAATTGTCATTAATACTCTAGCGTGTGTTGGAAAATATTCCTCCTCGCATTTTTCACTATCATGATTCACCTAACTTACCACTTAGCTTTGGGAGGCAAAAGTACGTGGTCCAAGACAATTCATGGATGTATCCCTTGTGGAAAGGTAATTTAAATGTTTAGATATTAATTTTATTTATACAGGTTTCGATTTATAAAGGTAATTTTCAGAATGGTTTTGGAAAAGTACATAATAATATTTTAACGTAAAAATTATTAACTTCCGCTATGTTAAATTAAATTCTTTTTTTTGTCCTTCATACGTATCAATAATAACTATACCACACGCACGGTGAAGTTAATAAGAGATGCTTTCTTTTGCCTGTAGGTCCCGAAGGCGGCAACTTATTATCCAAAGTTATACCGGTTTAGGTTCCATACATTGCGCTGATGAAATAAAAGAACACAGAATAATGGGAGTTATGGTTAAAGAGAATCAACATGATGTGCCGTGGTATGGAACCTTACGTTAGACATTGCTTCGAGCTCCTGCTACATAGAAGGGAATAGAAAGGTATTGTTCAATTGTGTGAAGTGGGGTGATGCGATTTAACTCGAAGTTCACATGTATTGTCATTGTGTTATTCTCTTCTTCTTTTTATTATATTTGATTGTGAAATTTTGCGCTCATGTGATTGCGATTATTTAAATTTTATTGCTACTGAGATATATGTTTGGAGTTAATGAATAAAAAATATTGCATTGCTCCTTAAAAAACTCGCATTGTTCTCAAAAAGAAAAAAAAAGATTGTATCGTTTCCCTTAAACATAGTATCTCCACGATACACAAGCCATCACAAATAGATACTCCTTTTGCGAGAGTTATAGATTGCTCTTGGAATTAAATACTCATTTTCTTACCACCTAATTCCTCTCGTGAATGTACAATTACTTCCGATACACACTGCCCTAAATATAAAACTACTACCGACAACCACTTGCCCCTAAATAGCCTACCATTTTCTCGAGCTGCACGAACTTACTCGTCGGAAAAGAGTAACTACCATCGACTTTAACGTGGTGTTCAAGTGAAAATACGTTGGGCGCCACGCTCGCAAAAAAATGATATTTCCGACGAAAAATGAATTTTTCTTCCGAGGGCATTTGTGTCGAAATAGTAAGCAGCTTGTCACTGGGCCTCACTGACGTTGATTTCGCTAAGGCCGAGTAGCATCTTTCCGATGGTTTTCGAAAGCCCTCAAAAGTTTGGCCTGAATGACCGTTTTTGTAGCGAGAGCCGATCCCATGACAAGCCTACACATGCATCAATTAAAATGTATAACAACAATATGGTTAATTTTGTGTTTCAATAATATTGTTATAAATCGTTGAACAAATACTATATTTCCTTATATATAATAATTATAAACACAATATAACACAATATAAAGTTGAGAATGCAAACTATAAGAACATAGAAATTAAAAAACAAACTTCTTGATAGAGGCTGATCGAAATCTACAGTTACTTCATTTCCTTAAGACGAAATTGCCTTCTCACTAAGGCTTGAAGGATGATTAGCAAACGCCTTCCGTGATACAACGATCACAATATCTTCTCAAGTAGCACTCCAATCCAGAGATGGGTGAACTCAAATTGTGTATCACTCTTATATTCTATAATGATATGCAATAGTTCTCTAAGAAACCAATATGTCCAGGAAAATTGAATTCATGAATGCTAGAATTGATCCTTTATTTATAGTGAGTGAGATACCTCTTCATGAAGGCACGTAACCGCTTAAATTCAAGAGATGCATTGTTTCATAATGAAAACATTGCATTAACTCGTGTGCACCATTCAACAGCCATAATCAATCAGATGCATCTATTTACATGAGACACCAGTTGATCACAATGCTTTAACATAACTGTCAGTTGACAGTTAGAAGTCCCATAAATTTATTTTTCCATTCAAATAATATTTAATATTTGATGAATCAAAAATTAAATTTCTAACAAATATTACTAATATCTAAATAACATGATCTAATACACAAAATCATGCTCTCTTTTTTTGTTTTTGGTATAGTTGGATGGTCATTATCCATCATATGTAGCTAGGTTTTGGTATCAAAACATCCCAATCGGTACGGGTTTAAAGAGAATAGCCTAAAGTCTACCCCCGCTTCAACCATTGCATATGCAACTTTAAGAATAATAGACATATTAGGGGTGACTAAAAGTTGGGACCAAGGAGCTTCCAAAAGGATAAAAGTTGGTTACTAAATAACCCACTTTTTGACTTGGTTCATATTTTTACAATAAAATCTCTATAAAATCATAAAATTGGAGCCAAATCAATTTTATAACTTAATAGAGGTGTAGTTAAAAAATATTATTTATTGACTTATTTATTTTTTGCATTTCCTAAATAGGATTCCTGAGAATGACAATATGGAAATACCAAAAGTTTCATACCAAGAAACTGTAAATATGCTTGAGAAGTTAGAAACATTTTGATTTCAACAAAAAGGTGTCCATGTTGGCAAACTATTACATAGCCGCAAGCTCAAAAATGTGACATCAACTTTAAAAACTAAAGCATTGTCGCAAACAACTTTTAGATAAATATTTTAAATCATCTTAAATTTTTATTTGTGATATTGCATATTTTTGTATTCATTGACAATTATTACTAAGAAAAATTATAACTTATTACAATGTAGAGTTTATTCCTATACATAACTAGTCCCAAGTGAGGACTGCAATTTTTTATGACATTAAAGAGGTTATTCCTTTATAAAGTATTACTTTATAGAGATTTTACAGTATATTTGTTACAACCAGTCCCAAAATTTATGTGAAATTACCAAAATACCCCTAGGGGTCAATGTTGACTTTTGTTGACTTTTGGTGACGACTTGTAAAAATTTATTTCTTTACATATTCTTGATGTACTCGTCGACACGAACGCGTGGGCGCAAGCGGAACTCAATTCGGAGTTCAAACGAACAATTTAAGGAACTTTAAAGTGTGGGGGCAATTTGGTAATTTTCCACTCCGTGTGTGGGAATTAGGGTTTTTGGCTGGCTGCACAGCAGCCAACCCTCCCCCATATTCTGCACGTTCTAACCTCTCTCCCTCTCTTTCTCTCCCAATTTCTTTCTCGGCCAAAAACGAACCGACAAACCCTAACCCTTGGACGAATCACAAAACTGTCGAATCGTTGCCCAAAATCCATACCATCACAATCGTCTCGTCATTCTGAACGAGGCTGTGATTTCAGAATCTTCAAACTCGAACCCGATCGTTCAAACCGACGTCGGAACGGAATAGGCAAACTGTTCATCGATTTTCTGTACAATACAGACCAAGGTAAGCCTCGAGACCATTACCATTGGTTTTATTGGATTGAGTAGGTTCAAATCGATATAAAGAACGTCGATTTTGGTGCAGTTTTGAAGGAGAACGGAATTAGGGTTTCCCGAAGCTTTCCGGCCAATTTCAGGCCATCTCCGGCCATTTTTCCGGCCTCAAATTGATATGAAAATATTCTACTCCTCAATACCTTCAATTTGATATATGGCATGTTAAATTTGGCCAAAGAACGAAGAAGTTATGGATTTTTGAAGTTTTGGGACATAATCGGTATTAAATTTCCAGATTCCGGCGAACCCGGCGGCGGCTCCGGCGAACCAGACGGCGGCGCCGGCGGCGGCTCCGGCGACCGGCGCGAGGAAGGGGACGACGGAATATTCCTAACGGCGTCAGCATATTCCGTCCAAAAAGGTATATTCCGTTAACTTTAACGGCGCTGACGTCAGCAGGCGCGTGGCTGACGTCAGCCGCGCGTGGGACGGCGCGTGTAGGCGAGTGAGGCGCGTGGGGGACACGTGCCGCGCTTGGGTGACACGTGCCAGCGCGTGGCGACGCGTACCAGCGCGTGGCCGGCGCGTGAAGCCACCTCCTGGCGCGTGCGGCGGCGTACGGCGGCGCCGGAGGCGGTGGACGGCGGCTGTAGGGTTTTCGGGCTCCGGAAATCGTTTTTCGAGCCCGTTTTCGCTAAAATAGTTTTATTTTTGGGGTAGTTCTCTTTAAGGCCTATTTTTAATTTATTTTAGGGAAGTTCTAATTTGTTCCCTAATATTAAATAGGTAATTCTTCGACTCCGCACACCGAGGAGGGCAACACCGAGGGAGATTTCACTCCCGATCACCTGTGAGTGGACCTTTGCTTTATTAAATGGTTTTTATGATTGAAAATAAATATGAATTTGATTTCTATATGGTTTTAAATGGTTTTCGAAGCGTGTTTATTTATATATATTTATTAGTAAATATATATACTTGTTGACAATTATTTATGCAACCATATTTGTTCTATTTATGGTATATATATTGGGAAATGGATTTAATTGGTTATTGGGATTATTTATCAAGTATGATTATATGATATGAAATGGGTTATATTTCGATATCACTTTTGCATAAATATTAAATGATATTTTATTATATGGTTTTGAGGGAAATATTATTTATGCAATACTTGATATTTGGGAATTATGAATGGGATTTTGGCTCCTATATCTAAACACATGAGTATGTATGTATGTTTTCAAACACACTTGGTATGCTTTCACTACGTTGTAGTACCGTTCTCATGGCCATAGGACAGTTCTCACATGTTTGGGTCACACGCACTGTACTCCAGGGGTATTGTCCGGTAAATACCTTAGTGCAAGCTTGTCTTACGTTTATTGTTGTTTATGGGGAAAAGGCCCCACTACGTAAGGACTCGGGTGTGACGCGCTGCGGCGCCAGGACTTACATGTGTGTGGTACTAGGAGTACAAATTATTGGATAACGTATTGAGCTTGTACGGTGATTGAGAGACTGTTCCTCAACCCGTACATTGGTGATCGCGCATATACCCTGTGTTGGTTTTCGATTATATATATATATATATATATATATTTTATTGGAATTATGAATTGTGATTTATGGATATTATATCTTTTGATATGTTTCAGTATACTTTTAAAGTATCTTTTGAACTATACTATGATAGTATATTTCTACGACTATTACTGGTTTTCAAACAGGGGGTTAGTATGTTGAAAAGAGAAAGGTTTGCGAAAACTTTTATTTTTGTCCACTCACACTTTTGTTTTTGCGCCCCCTTCAGGACATAGTGATAGTGCATCCGGCGCAGTCGAGGATTTTGCGTGGCAACTCTGATCATCCATCCCGACCATGTAGGGATCTACCTTTTCTTTCAGTTTCTATAATAATATCCATCCCTGTTATGGATAGAGATTCTAGGAACTCAGTTTATCATTTGTTTTTCCGCTGTTTCAAAATTAGTACGCTCTGAACCATATGCATATTGAAATCGGATTTTGCAACTTTATTACAATCTAATTTTGGTTACACTAAGTGTTGTCATGCATTTAATGGCTTCGTCACTTACGAGTGTCGGCCAGCACGCTCGCACTCGGTATCCACGTGGGTATCGAGGGTGGGGTGTGTCAATATTGTTATCACATTTTCCTAAAAGAACATTTGCAATAGTTTTGGTTTTGTTGGACCTCAAGGAAATGTATGTTCCTTAAGGCCTCCTTTGTTTGGCAAGTCAGGATATGACAAATCTAATTAAACTAGACTCGCATCTTAGCTCATGTTTGATGAACTTAACAATGATAAGATTGAACTCACTAAATCGAATAACTGCCCATATTAGAGAACAAAAAATCTCCTCCTTAAGAATAAGACACTATGGAATAGGATTGTACTTAATCTCGATCTTGTTTTGACCTACCCACTGAACGAAAAGGAACTTAAATGGCACTAGTACATCAACATTGTTCCGTCATGTGTTAATGATACAAAAATATGTGTAAGTTTTTATCCACGTAACGTTGTATCATTAGCATAGAACACCACAATAATGATGTACTCATACTATATAAGTCATTTTCCACCAAATTAGACCTAAAGATCCATGGTAAGCACAAAAAAGAAAGATCATGAGATTGAACACTATACAACAAACTAGGCCAAGAGATTGTTCCAACTAGGCCCATGATTCTTTCACTTTTGTAATTCTTATCCAATGTTGGGTTGTATTGGTTGAGCAAGGAAAAGTACAAGACCCATACCACCACCCACCCCCCCAGCCCAGCCCACGTGTAATCAGTCCACAATGTACATTTCGAATCTAAAAAACTATTAAAAATAGTTTACTGAACTTGGAAGTTAAATTTTTTCAAAAAGAGTAATGTTAGGTAGATCACATTTGTCATATGGTTTAAATAGATAGCCTCCCTAGCATTACCCTTTGAAAAATGGTGCATTTCTTTTGAAAGTAAAGGAGTTTATAGTTGGTTAGAAAAAAATGCTACTCACTCTGCACAGTCAATTTCGAATCCTCCATCTCGTACTTTAGATTAGATTAAAAAGTCGATTAAATGATTAAAAAGAAAAAAGGAGTGGATAGTTTCTGCAAACGGGGACTTTTTAGATGGATTAATGATAGGAGCATATTTATGCGACTTAGTTAGCTTGTTTTCTTGCATTTACGTAGTTAGTTATTGTTTATTATAGTGATTTAAGCTATTTTCGTGTGTTTGTAGGTTTGAATAGCAAGTGAAGCAAGAAAGTGCATTCTGGTGCATTTTAGAGAAAATTGGAGCTTAACTAGAGTGCATGTATATGGAGCCCAGGGAATGGACGAATTGGTAGCTTAAATGAGGCTAGGGATCTGTTTTGAAGATGAAGAAATAAGTTTAAGACAAAGAAGATAAGGGAAGAACATTATCTGGAACATTATCTTATCTTATCTTATCTTATCTTATCCTAACCTTATCACTATCAGTTTCTACCTAATTTCATCTGCAAAGGGAGAATTATTTTCAGATAAAGACATTGGATAATCTGATTGTTTGAGGAGTTCAATTCGTCCTAAAGAGTGACTATAGAAGTTTAGAAGACAAGGATATTGCAAAAGTAGAGTCCGAGTGAAAATTGGACATTGCTGCGCATAACTGCCAACTTCGACAGAGCACTCAGATTTCGTTAGAAAGACTTAAGTGTCGTGCCATATATGGTTGGAAAGCTCTGGAAGTCTAGTTTCCATAGGATTTTACAGATCACCATTCGAATATGTATTGCAGATTTTATCGCTGTTTTAGTGACTGGAGGTCGAAACAGGAAAAAGAGTCCTACTCGGATTTGGTTTCAAGGAAAATAACGTGATATCTGTTTGTGCGTGTTTTGGACTTAATTCAGATAGATGTAGGAGTTCTAAAGAGGTCTAAACTCTCTAGAAAACCGTGCTTGAGAGTATTTGAGGATGCAATTTAAATTGAAGTGCACAAAAGACGACGGGGAGCGAGAAGTCAGAGATTGAAGATTAGTGCCGAAGCTCTGGAGGTTCTAGGTGTATTCTATTCTTTTATTTTCAATGTTTTTCATTATAATTATGTGTAACTAATTTCTTTTTAGCTAGAGGCGAATTCAAAGCCATGAACATATATGTGACATGAGTTGATTACATCCAGTTATTGTTTCATAAATTGTGAATGTAATTTGCTTAACTGAGTTATCAAAACTTATTCTTGTATGTTGATTGAGGATGCATACTTAATTTGATGCTAGAGTATAAGGGACTTTCACCTAATAGTTAGAAACTTATATTCACAAGTAGTGAAGGTTGTTGGTCACGATCGTGTTAAGTGGATTCCTGGTAGGAGTGTCATGCTATCATAGCCACAAATACCTTGTCAACGCTTATGGTTTTCATAGAACTTAATGATCTTTGAGATGTATCTCTAGTATGCTGTCATATAGGGAACTTGATAAGAATAATTTGGTTGTGTCGCTACGTCTAATTCAATGAATCTAGGAAAACCTAAAGGTTAGTTTAAGCGTACCTAATTAACTTGGGGTGTTGAGATTCATGGTTTATTGAAAGAATAACTGGAGATTGATTTATGTTGAATATGTGTCATGTGTGGAGAAGGACCTTCTAGCTAGCCATTTACCCATTTAATTCACTAAAATTCGTTTTCTATAAAGTTGTTTTCTAAGTTTCTGTTTTAAGTTTAATTTCGTCGAAACAAATCCCATTTTTCTTAAGTATTGTTTATTGAGTCAAAACCTGTTTTCTTTTAGTCTTTTGAGTCTTTTAAGTTCTATTTTCGTCAAAATCAATTGTTAGGTCTAGAGTTGAGTCTTTTTTATTGTTTCTTGCTGTTTTTAGTGTCTTAAGTTAGTTTTGAATCTATAGAGTTTAGTTTAGAGTTTTTGAGTCTTATTTTAGTTGATTAGCATCCCTAGTTAATCCCCGGTCCAAAACGATCCCTACTTGCATCTTTACTACAATTGTCAACAATAGGGTTTAATTTGTGTGTCAAGTTAATTTTCACATCAATTAAGCTTTGATGTGGGAAAAGGTAGAAACGGTGGTAGGGAACCTTAATAAACTTGCAGGAAAGGATTAGGGAAGGAATCAGATTAACTAGCATTACCAAAAAGCATCCCATGAATTGCTACTGCTTTGGCTTACTAGTACTTTCTCCACACGTATTCTCCACCCTCTTCCTTTATATGTGCATATTGTCAAACTTTCTTAGCTCAATTCATTCATGTAATTTCATCTACCCCATCACCCTTAAAGTTAGAAAGAACGAAAGATCGAAAGATAGACAGAGGAAGTAAGAAAAATGGCAAAACGTTTCAATCTGTTAATGCTACCGCTTTTATCAGTTTTTATGGTTCTTTCAGGTATTATTTCTTGATCATATCAATTTTTCTGGTTTACGTTTCTTTCACAATTTATATGGATAATGACATTGATTAGAATGTAGTATTGGTTATTTTGTAAACATGCTCGAATGCTACAATATATGATCGAAATTTGAAATATTAATCTGTCACATCCTTGGAGTAAATTAAGGGTGGAAAAAATTAACCCTTTTAGTTAGTTTGTGCACCAACATTTCATGTTAAATTTTAGAGCAATTGGTTTCTTGGATGTTTGCAGGGCCAAAGTTATCTGAGTCTGCTAGAATTTTCACCATTATAAACAATTGCAAAGAGACAGTCTGGCCTGCAGTGACTCCTGGGGACAACTTCAATGGTGGTGGTTTTGTACTTAAACCGGGCCAGTCAATCGTGTTCACTGCCCCAGTTAGCTGGTCTGGTAGGATATGGGGTCGAACGGGCTGCAACTTTGACAAAAATGGAAATGGCTCGTGCCAGACAGGGTCCTGTGGCAGCGCCCTCCAGTGTGGAGCCTCAGGAAAGCCTCCAGCAACACTTGCCGAATTCACATTGGCCGCGCTAGACTTTTATGATGTGAGCCTTGTGGATGGGTTCAACTTGCCGTTGGTTGTGACACCTCTAAATGGTAAGGGAAATTGCAGTGTATCCGGTTGTGACGGGGACCTGAGACCAAATTGCCCGAATGAGCTAGCTGTTAAGACAAATGGGAAGACCGTTGGATGCAGAAGTGCATGTGATGTGTTCGACACAGATGAGTACTGTTGTAGAGGGCTTTATGGCAATGCTGCTGTGTGTAAACCCACATATTATTCCAAGAAGTTCAAAGAAGCATGCCCTACTGCCTACAGTTATGCTTATGATGATCCAACCAGTATCTTTACTTGCTCGGGCACAGATTATGTCATCGCATTCTGCTCAAACAGGTTTGTCATTAGCTAATTACATGCACTAAAAACTGTTTTCAATCACTCTTTGGGATTTGGATGCAGGGATTATATAGTCGAGGTTCGAAATAAGAAAAGATTTTGAACATTGAAATTTGATTCTTGTTCGTATATTTGTATCTTCGGTAATGTTCTCTTGCCAAATATATGTGCGCTCTTGATCGTGCGAGCTTTGCAAATCAAAATTTAGCATTTTGTGTCTGATTTTTTTTTGGGGGGGTTTCTTGTGGTACAAGTTATTCACATTTATTTTTTATTTATATATATGCAGGAAGCAACAAGTGTGCACATATCATAACCACAAGCTTGTGTGTGGTGATGGATCAGGATCAGTAGGTTTAAAGTCAATGAGATGGTGGGCTGTGATGCTTGGATTGCTAATGATGATTAATTTATGGATTAATTTTTGAAAAAAAAAGAGGCTTTTTTTTCATAAGTTTAGAGGTGTGTTTTTTACATCCCTTTTGAACTTGGAAGCAGCACTTCAAAAGAATGTCTTTTTTTTCTAAGAATTGTCCATGCTGGTTGGTTGTACATGATGAAGTTGTTCATTTTATTCTTTTCTTTTCTAAGAGAAGGAATATATTTGAATGCAGTTACTTTACCCAAACTTTTCTTGTCTCCACTCTCCCATCTTCAACTTCTGATTTACAAGATCTTGAGTTATTAAATCCTTCAAATAAATAAAATCAACTTAATCTTGCCAATGACTCGTCCTAAATTGGAATCTCATGGATGACAGTGGTTGATTAATCAAAAGAAATGGGTCACAAAAATATATGAGTTTAACCAAGTTGGCTAGAACATTGTGTTCTACCTCCTACAGAAATTTGAATCCCACGAATTAAGTGTAATTATCCTATCGATTGTTGAAAAAAAAAGGTGGGTCATGAGTTTGGATCTTTGGTCAAGTTGGGTCTAATAAACTTGGACTCAAAGTCCCAAACCACTTCAATGTGTTGGTTCGATCATGTTGAATTAGATTGTGAATAATATAAACCACTTTATTATCACAATACAATCGCATGGGGTTTTAGTCTTAAACCTCAATTTTGTAATTGCACGTTTAATTCATTATAACTCACAAATGCAATGTGATATACCTCGAAACTCAACTTTAGCACTCAATCTTGCAGCAAAATTTGTTTTTTTTTTACTTCGTCAAGTAACAAGGCTACCTCCAACAAACATAAAATAGTTCGATGTTGAATGCCTATTAGTTATGAATCAATTCCAGTCTACATGTGTCCCGATAATATCAAGACGTCTATGCTTTAAAAATATAAGTATATATAAAAATTTATAACAAAAATATAAAACATGTACACGTGTAAAACTGTGAGTAGCGAGTAAATAGAAATATTTACTCAAAACGGAAATGGTGTCTGTCGGCGTTAGGCGTTAGAAATACGAAACACGTATAAAGGACCTCTCTCTCCAAAGTTCCAAACACAAAACGCACCAAGAAAAATAAAATCATAAACAAAAAATAAAATAAAATGGCGGGTGGTGGAAAGGTCTCCTTCAAAGTCACTCTAACCTCCGATCCGAAGCTCCCCTTCAAAGTGTTCGTATCGTATAACCCACCTCAATTTCTATTCCAATTCCTCTTTCGATTTTTCGTAATTTTTTATTATTCAATCAAAGTTTTGTGTTTTTTTTCTTTTCTTTCAGGTTTAGCGTTCCGGAAGCAGCCCCTTTCACCGCCGTGCTGAAATTCGCAGCCGAGGAGTTCAAAGTGCCTCCCCAAACCAGCGCTATCATCACCAACGGTAATTTGATTTCTGGGCTTTTGCATGTTGCTGTTGATTTCAATTTTGCCTCGTAAAGTTTTTGACTTTGCAATTGATGATTTGGGTTTGATTGGAAATTTCAATTGATTGCTTGTGGAGTTTAGTGGCCATTGATCGGAATCGAATTAGGGTTTTTGGTTTCTGGGAATTGGGCATCCCTTTTTTTATAATTCAAAGTATGAGACTGCAATACGCTAATGGAGATTCGATCTCTATGATTACAGAGTTTTTTAATTGACAGCTCGGACTTATAAACCTCGAATAAAGATCGAATTGTGAATTTAGGGAATGGATAGAGCGGTAAGAAAATGGGGAATTTGAATTGCAGATGGCATTCTCGAATTTGATATTAGAAACTGTTTCTCCACCATGTCTTATGTGATTAAGTTCGTGTAAAGCGACTTCACTCGGGTATTGGGCGTCCTCTAAAATTCCTCAAGAATATTTAAACAGTGCATAATTTGTTCTGCTTCAGCTGAAACGTAAATGAAATGTCCTACATTGTGTATGAAGGATCAGTGTGGCAGTTTGAAATGCACCCAACACATACTGATATCTCAGTCCTCGTCCCTTCAAGGGTTTTGTCTTTTTAGTTTAAATTACTGTGCGATTTTTTCTATCCTAAGATCCAATCAGAAATTAGAATTAATACTGTCCAATCTTTGGACAATTGAAATTTTAACAAACGATAAAATTTCTGTGAACAAGAACACCTTGAGCTTTTATTTGATAGACTCATAGAAGTAAATGCATGATAATATCACAAGGGACAGTAAAGATTTATGCAGCGAACTTTGCAAGACCTCTCAACTTCCAGGTTATCAATGCCTTGGGTGTTGAGATGTTGTTTCTTATTTCTCACTCGTTTCTTATTATATGTGCAGATGGTGTTGGAATCAATCCTCAGCAAAGCGCAGGTATGCCAATGCTTTACCTTTCTTGCTGTAATTTTATGTTCTCTATTCATTTTTGTGCTATTCTATATGTACCCTAGTGAACATTTTAGATTCATTGTATAGATTTATGAAGTTGAGGTTCTGCCCCAAAACCAATTGGCAATTCGGGGAGTGGCCCAACTAGCCCTTGCAAGGTTTCTTAACTTCCCGATGTGGGATATATGTTCACAATTTACCCTACCAGTTTCCTATCCTACGAGTTAGTCTTTGATATGACGTTAGTTGGACATGAATAATATTTTATGACACTGAGCAAAAACTGACCTGTAATGGGTTCCCTACCCCTGCTCTCTGCATCTCTCATCAGGGGGCAGGGAGCCGTTACGTGTAAGTTCTTCTCCTGCTACTAGAGCTGTTGCTTGTATATCATTCTTCATATATCAAATGGGACCCATTGGAACAAAATATATAAAACTTAAACCTATCATCCTGAGATGAAATTTATCAGCAATCGACTTCAAAACTAGTAGGGGTATAAATAGGAGTTTAAGGATTCTTGTTATGAAGACTGTTTAGTGGTGCTTAGTTTTAATTCTATGATGTATATTCGTTTATACAAAACAAGTGTTTCTATGTGCACTCATTAGAATAATTGTGGTATTGAATTTGGCTTGGATTAGACCCTTGGTTTCACACAAACTTTGACTGGCTTTGTCAGGGAATGTATTCCTCAAGCATGGTTCTGAACTACGCCTGATTCCTCGAGATAGAGTTGGGGCTTTTGGAACAATGGACACTGCGTTACAATCAAACTGAAGAGATTGGTCTACTTCTGAATGCGGGTCTATTCCCTTTTTATGATCTTGTACCTTATTATTAAGTTGGGAGGATTTTCAAACTTTAGTTGACGATATAAACTATCCAATTAAACGAGATAACAGGTGAGTGTAATAGATGCTCTTAAATAATATTGAAAGAATAATTTTACAGTTCTGCCTTTTCTTTGGGAGATTCATCTGTCTCGCAGCTTTAGAAGTTAGAACATATGTAGCGTCTTTCATCCCCTACATCTTTGGTGATCCCGGGAATTGCTCGGGAAGTATTTGGTACCTTTTTTACAATAGAAATGCTACTAGACTAAGAGCTATTTGGTATGTAAATTAGATTTGTGAAGCCACCTCATACATGCTTGCTCGGTTTGGCTGGGATTGGGCTGCAGCGTTTGTGGTGCAGGCAGATCATTGCTTGTAGGCCAAACCAGCTGGGTCCGGCCCCAATGTGGTTTAGAAACTCTAGTCAAGTTGACTAAAGTAGTGTGTTTTCTTTCTGCACTAAAATTTGAATCTCCTTTCCGTAGTTTAGATTAGATTAATTATAGAATATCGTTGTGTTAAAAAAAAAATTATCTGAAAAGGACCCAGCCAAGATTATAAATCTGGGAGCTTTGATGGAAATCATCAACAAACTTCACCCCTTTTCTATTTTAGGTGCTTATTGAACAGGCTTGCCTAAAAATTTAGTTTATATAATTTAATTCTTGCCAACCAAATTGAACACCAAAAACCTTCATATTGTTTTGATGATGAGTTAAGTTGAGATTATTGTGGTCGAATGAATAAAGTCAGGGACTGCCATTGGCATGTTCATATACTGTCGAGATTTGAACTCAGAATCTTTTGAAAAAGAACCGAGATTGGATGTCACTACCCAAACAGTCATTAACTTTAAAAACTTCAAAAACTCGTCGACATAAATATCTCGAGTGCTAGTCCAAAGGCCATGAGTGTCTAAAATGGAAGGTAGGACGTCTCTCAAGAGACAAGGACAAATGCATTTAGATTTGCATCTAACAAGAGAGCTCTTAAATAGAGAAATGAAGTCTATGCTCTGCCCCCATTGGATTTACTTGTCGCCCCCTAACCAGCTTTGTAAGTTTATGCATCCATGGCCATTAGCAATGGCAACCCCACCACCTTCCACAGCTACCATTTTGGCATTGCATATTGAGGGCGGTATTAATGCAACATGCAGGAAACTGCCTGGAATAGTAAAGATTTAGACATTTATGGACCCTTCTTTTGGTGTATTTGGTCTTTACACACTTTTATATTACATCTTCTTACCGCCGTATTTATGTTATGCACTTCTCAATCTCAATGATATGTAAGCAAGGTATTTATGGTCCTTCACAAAGAATATATATCGTCTTGTAATCAATCATCTATCACTTGGGGTAGGAACACTAGTATTTCATTGCTACAAATATGGATTATTGAAAAAAATAAGACATGTATTGGGATATTTCTCTTGCCTACAACCCTCTTAACTCCTAAGTTAACATGTTGAAATTTACCACTTTGATTTTGGTATATCTTCGTCAATGAATTGTACTGTAAGTTTCGGGATTGAACTTATCAGTCACTTTAAATTTGTACTGTCAGTGAGTTTACCACTTCAATTTGTACTAGAAAGATTGACACAAACTCGCTTTATGCTTGTTTCGTTGGGCAAACTCTGAATTGATTCTCAAATTTTAAATTCAACAGATGTCGAGTTCAAATCTTATGAACGATAATTGTTGAATAAAAAAGAAAAATCAACAATATTTGTGAACTTTGTAGAATCTTTGGTTATGCCATACGTCAAACTCACTTTGTTTTGACTTTTATACAGAAACTTGCATGTCATTATTTTTTTTCTTTATACAAGTGATATTGAAGGAGAGAGAATCAAACTTAAGACTTCGGATCAAGAGAATGAACTCTTAAGCAATTGAGTTTTATATATGTATCCAATAATTGTTTCATTAATGGTACTTCATTGTCAATAAAAAGTAGTATCAACACTCAATCATAAATTTACTTGTGTTAGTAGCTCTCGACGTTGGACTTGCTCTAGACGTGGGCAGCTACCAGTCCATTAAGGATCTACTACAAACTTTTTACTCACAGGGTGGGCCAAGCTCTTCATTCATGTATGCATTACAACACTCATAGTAGAACCTTCACTTTAGATCTTAAAATTATGAATTACCTATAAATGTTGTATCATTACGAGTTTCTCACACTCATAATTACGTTTCACTCACACGTTACAGCAAATGCGAGACACTCGATTCATGTAATAGCTACAAGAAAATTTATGTCGTCAAGGATTCCCCATGTTATACTTGTACTGTTTGTTTTTATTTTAGGGTAAAATACTTTTAAGGTTCATGTCTTTTACTCGAAGCTTTACTTTGACCCATGTGCTTTGAATTTGACTAATTTGGTTCTTTCTACATGTTCGTTAATCTATTTTGATGCGTTAACATCTGCGAGTGTATTTAGTCGAAATAAACAGAAATTACTGAAATGATAACCAATTGAAACACGCTAATCAAATTAACCATATTGAAAGACACATGTACCAAATTGAAATCAAAAGAAACACATAGATTAAGAAGGCACATAACCCTTTAATTTAGAAAAGAGTATACAAATGCAAAAGATAAAGTATGGGGAGGATTAAGTTATCCAAGCAATTTGGAACTTGGAATGTGCAATCTCCACTGTTCTATTGAATTTTTAAAGATTTTTTTTGGGTCAAAAATTGAATTTTTAAGATTGTGTAGTTGATCTGGCAGTGCACAGCTGCAGATTTATAGGGATCGGACACCTGATGGATGATCACAGATATTATTTTGCATAAGTTTACCAAAATGCCATCGAAATTTGGACGACCAACGTATTCGAGTACAGGGTAGTCTGGTAAATGTACGTTCATTCCATCCACGACAAAGTGGCCGAACCGCATGTTTCGGAGAGTTCTCGACACTCTTTTGACCTTTTTAGGCTTTTAACGAACTCATTCTTCCCACGTGATGGGATGCCACCACAACCTTGATCCGTGGTACCCTCTTTTTTCTTGTGACTATTCTGCCCCTGTGCCCGAGTATTTCATGGATTTAACTTTTCATTTTATGAAAAAAGTAGTAATTGACTTTCTCTTTTAATTCACAATTAAAATTGTCTTTATTTATTTGCAAGCGGGGGATTCTCCAATCCATTGAATTTCGATGTCAAACCCTCCTCCTTCCCCTCGATGTGGATTAATATAGAATCTCTCTTTATATTTTATAAAAAAAACAATGCACACTTAAATTGGAAATTGTCGTGACACTCAAGCTTTCTCTGTAAATTTTTTTTCTTACGTTTAAATGAACATTTGTGATTATTAACAACCACTCCCTCTGCCCAGTCAACTCTTCTACTGTGAGATACAAACCTTTTGTGATGAAAATCGAATCTAATATAGACGAAAGAAATGTTGTTGCGAAAAAGAAAATTTCTAACATATAATCTCACGTGTTTGACTAAATGACACATCCCGATTCTGACACGCCAGGTGTCGGGAAGTGCTGGCCGACACGTGCTAAGTGACGAAAGCCAATTATGTAAGTATATGAGAAAAAGTGAATAGATTTAGAGTTAGAAGCGGAAGTAAGAGTGCAGTAATGAGTAAAACCCATTATTACATGTGCATAACAGTCAGAGCATAATAAATAGTGCATAGAATAAAAACATTCACATCCTCATGAGAATGGATAAATAGAAATTAACTAAAAGTAGGAGCAAATCCTATATAGTCTGGACAGAGTGTTAGAACCACCAACCACAGCCGAAGCAAGCCCACGTCTCACTGGAAATCAAATCCGCCACTAAGTCCTGGAGGGGCGCAAAACATAAAAAGGTGAGTGGGTCAAAAAGCAAAGTTTGATAAACTTTTGTTTTCAAGAGCATACTATCCCCTCGCTGGAAAACATGTATAGTTTTTGAAAATACGTCACACTCCCCGATATGATTCTCAAAATACTATAATAGTAATGCGGGTACTCCTCGAATATCAAACTGCTCAAAACACTGGTACTCCCCGAAAATCAGACTGACTGCTCATCCATATGTAAACACACAAGCCCAAGTAGATAAGCTACGAGGAACAAGATAGGTATATGAGTAATACGCTTAGTACTACAATGACGCGAGTCTAATGCTAATCGTTGTGCACAAAGTGCGTCACACAAGTTCGAGTTGCCTAGTGCAACCCAGAACAAGCTAGTACCTACAATGGATCCAAAGTTGCGGAGCGGTATTGGGAGTGACATCTCCAAACGTCAAGGCTAGTCCTACCCACAAGATTGAGTACTAATACCCAGGGTGTTATACATCTACTGATGAGCACAGTATAGAAACATGTATGGCAATTATAATACGAATGTTCTACCTCCAACAATCGCATATGATATGAGTCATGCTAACAGTTTAAAGAAAGCATTGAAAAACCATACGTAATAATATATTTATCAAAACAAAGACCCACTCACTCCCCTGTAAATAGCGGGGTCGTAGCCCCCTGTCCTAGGTAGCCCCAGTAGTCCTCTGGATAAGTTTCACCTATATGAGATATCACTATAATAATGATTAAACTCATAAAGGTTACTAATTAAACTAATTAATGACAATTATCCCTTGTTTGCTCAACACGAAGGTCCGAAACACTCTGTAAAATACTATACGTATTGCCCCTAGGTAGTACGCGTCGTCACGAGTCGCCTTACGTCGACGGAATTCAAAAATAAGGTCCCACGCGCCCCCATGCGCGGCTCCACACGCGGCTCACGCGCTGGGTCAAAGCGCCAGTAAATTGACAGCGTCAGTTGACGGCGTTAAATCTAACGGAATATTCTAGCATCTCCATTAAATCTAATGGAATATTCCTAACGGCGTTAAAGGAATATTCCTAACGGCGTTAAAGGAATATTCCTAACGGAGTTAAAGGAATATTCTCGGTCACTGACGTCATCGCTGACATCACCGACCGGTCTGGACTAGTTGCTGACATCACTGCTAACGTCAGCAGCCAGTTCGGTCAGTCGACGCTGTCGCCGGAATTTTGGCCGGTTTTCTGAAGAAATTTCAAATCTCCACAACTTCTTCATTTCTTGGCCAAATTTCATGTTCTTTATATCAAAATGAAGCTAGAGATGAGTAGAATGACGGTATACCTTTGGTTTTGCCGTACAAGCTCGGGAAATGGCCTGTAATTGCCTCGAAAGGCCGCGGTTACTGTAGCTTTGTCGATCTATGTCAAAACTCAACCAAATCAAGCAAACGACATATGAAAATTCATCTACTCAACGAGAGGAATCCAATGGTGGTAGTTAGAAACCTCACCTCGGTCTAGAATGGCGAGAAAATCACCGAGAAGGTCCGATTCTTTCGTGAGCTTTTCCCGTCAAACGATCTGAAGTTTGGACGAACAGTTTGCATCGTTGAGTCTAGGGCGTCGAGACGAAGATGGTGGTGATTTTAGTTCGCCTCAGTTCGATGGGTTTTTGTCGACATGCACTGTGCACATACGGTGAGAAGAAAGAGAGAGAGAGAGAAAAAAAAAAGAAATGGAAATAATGAAAAAAAAAGGAAAGGAAAGTGACAGGGAAGAAGAGAAGGAATGACATATTTTGGGTTTTGAGGGTATTGTGTACCCACAAAAACAGTAAAATTACACGGTCTCATGTACAAAATAACCACGCACGTGTCTAAAATATCCCCTGAAAATTATTTTATAACAAACTTTTTACGGAATTTTACACTAAATACTCTTAACCCTAAATCCCAAGCTTATATATATTATTTCTTCTTTAATAGTTATTTTTTTTACTTTAAATAAAACCATACATCATCTCAAATTCCACGTATGGAAATTTCTTTGGATTGGACTTGGATTCTCTCTCCTCTTATTTTTTGTCCTTCCCATTCCCTCCTTTTAATCTAGACCGTTCAAATAAAATCTGATGGTTTAGAGTTGTGCCACATATTTAATGAGCCTTATTTTATTGATTTTATTGCTTTTGTTCAATAAAATAAATCAAATAAGGCTCACTAAATATGTGGCACAATTTTAAATCATATTTTTTTTTAACCGTGGAGATTAAAAGGAGGGATGGGATGGGAGGGGAGAGAAACCTCCTCCATTTCGATTTCCTTGTTTTGTTGCATTCATGAAATATCCCAAATGGTTCCAACTAATTTCAAATATGCTTTACATTTTTAATTGGGCATCATCATTGGTCCTCCAGGTTTTGTTTTGTATTGTTCCAACTTTTTTGGTCAAGCCAAATTGCTTACCCACCACTGTCCACTATATAAGCATGCTTGATGAACCTAATTACCTTTGGAAAACCAATTAAACTGCGAGGATGTGAAAAAAATGTCTCGTATCGAAAATTTTATCAAATTTTACATATGCTTATAGAGAGCTCTTAATTGATTTTATAGTCGAACATTTCTGTTTATGTAATTAGAAATCAACCGGAGTAGTTTTTAAGTTTGTATAGTTACATTTCTTAATAACAGTTGTGACATTTTTGTATTAAAAGCTTGACTATTTGTATTTCCATTAGTCATCATCAGTATCTAATTAATTTACATGGAATTCCCCATTTAACAATACTGGATAGTGATGGAGTCACTGAGAATTTTGTGGTGCCCGATCTTTGCCTAAAAGAAATGGCATGCGGATGAAAGGGTTGGTATACAAAAGCATATTAAAAGTTAAATACATCCCACGGCTATGTGCCAATTGTGGCACGTTCCACTTGGCCACTTCGATTTGGACTTAATTTTTGCCGATGGTGAGTCCAGTTGATGTGACGAGCATATGGCAAAAGCATTCGAAGTCGGCAAAAGCATTCGAAGTCGGTTATGGAGGATAAAAACTTTCAAGTAATACTTGAAGGAAATCACAAAATCCATTTCTAATGTCGTTAGATTATTGATTACTATGCAATAGTGTCAAGAGAAATAGCACACTAAAGGGAATAAGAGAAATGAATCCTTTTTTTATAGACATTCATTATAACATTTCCGCAGACTTGTGAGACTTCTTATCCTTTCATGATAAGACATATCACTTAAGAAGGGTCATAACTTTTACGATAAGTCATACCTCTTATCACACCTTTTGATTAAGTGTATATCAGTACACCAATTTTATAATACTCACATAGTAAAGCCAACATCATCGTGATCATATTTCACCAATACTTTCTTTCTCTGTCGACATCTTTTACTAGACTAGCAAGGGTATTAGTTACTCTAAGAGATAAATATTGTATACAATTGCAAGTATGTATTTCTAGTGATGAAGTGTCTCCTTAGCTTAAGTCCACTTGTGACTCCCACCTAATTTTAGGATGAAAATGATTTCTGCACACCTATTTTTTTTTTCTGCATGCATATTTTATTTATTTTTGTCAATTAATTCTCATCTCATTTATTTAACTCGTATGTTAGAAAGAAACATGATAAATGAGAACGCATCTTCGAAGATTTTCGTAAAGAGTTGCATGGTAATAGATCAAGAGCTACCGAGAATGCGCGGGAAGAGATCATCAATACTTAAGTTGGGGATTATAATATAGCTTAGAGGTTGGATTAGGCTATTAAATTAAGATTTCTGCTACGCTGAATGCATGCACATGTTGAAATGTCTACCTCCCTGTTTTAGGATAATTAAGATACTAATTCGAGCTGTTAAGTAAGATACTTTGACTCTTTATATATATATGTTGCCATTGACATTATATCGCCATGCATATGGTACTTTCTTAAGGCATACTCAATATCTTTTTTTTTCCTTTTTAGAATAACATGGGTAGGAAAACCCTAAAAACCAGACAGCTCTCACGCCCACTCCTAACTCCTTGCCACCACCAGCCTTCCTCACTTAGTTGTAAGGATATGAAGTTCAAGTCACACATCCGAGAATTAAGATATATTGCAATAGTTTATGTTAATGAGGATGAATTCGGTTCAAATTCTCTTATCTATTCGGGTTAGGTTTACTTCTCTTAGTAATCTTACTTGGACTCCAAGTCATTTTGTATATATTTGTACCTTGAGGCATCAATACAATTTATTCAATTCTCTAAATTCTACAGCGTATAAGTAGTTGAGACACTCACCTTATTGCCAATTGATTTTAGGGTAAACCTCAACTTCTAGTATAAGCAGGCATGTGAGGATGAGGATAACATCTCCCTAAAAGTATAAACTTCACCTTCTAATATATGTTAAAAGTAAAAAAATACATATGAATGACTAAACTGTCTCTAAATTAAATCATTTTTTTAGAGATGATCCTTAAGTGTTTGATAAAGGGAATAAACAATTTCGAGAAATAATGTTATGTCATCATGTGAAAACAAATGACTCCTTACATGTAATGCAATTTTTCTTCCATTATACGTACCATTGAGTGGTCTGAAAAATCAACTGTTATATCTTGCATATAGGAATGTAATGAATCTTTACAAGAGTTAGATCTTGCATACAACTTGTAACATTGAGTAAGACGTAGCATTGTAACTAGACCCATCTAATTAGCTAGATAGGGTTTTTATCGTAAATGGTCCTTGAAATTGACCTAACTCATCATTTTGGTTCCTCAATTTGAAAATCGATCAATTTCGTTTCTGAAATTGACCAAACTCATCAATTTAGTCCATACCGTCCAATTCTGTTAAATTTTCCGTTAGAGTGTAGTATTGACGTGGCATATATAGAGCCCACACAATCCATAATAAGATGTCACATGAATAATAAAAAAAATCGTCAATTTATTAGCTTTTAAAATTCAATTAGTACAAATTAATTTTCTTTGTTTAAGGAGTGATTTTGTGATTCCCACATCATGTCACATCAACAATCTAACATAAAATTTAACAGAATTGGACGACGGAGACTAAATTGATGACTTAGGTCAATTTCAAAGACGAAATTGATCGATTTTCAAATTGAGGGACCCAAATGATGAGTTAAGTCAATTTCAAGAACCATATGTGATAAAAATCCTAACTAAATATTATCCCTAAAAATTTGGTAATGAATATGAGGATTGACTACAGCTTATTTTTATGACATACTTATACTATTCAACGGTAGATGTGATTCTGTAGCCAATAATCTTTATATCTAATCATTAAATAGTGTAAATATGAAATGAGTACCGTAAAATTTTTTATGTGTACGTGTGCATGATGAAATGCTTCTTCACAAAGCGAAAAGAAGGTCAAGACATCCCCCGCCAGCGACAAACTATTGACGCCACCGATGCACGTGTCTCAATATTTTGTGTTTGGATTTCTCCTCCACAATATTCTCAACTTTATTTAGAGAATAAAAAAGATAAAGGCAGGACCATGTGGAGGTAAAATACGTAATAGTACAGGGCACGCGAGGGTATAAAGGTCCAAAAGGTGTTTAAATTATACTTTCTGTTGGCAAATAAAAGAATTTTCAAATTAAAAAATGAAAGTGTTTGCATAGTGGGAATGTGGGAAATGGGAACGGCAGACCCTGAGGCGACGCCCTTGTAAACGGGGTTTGCAGCTCAGCCGTTATCTTTTATATCCATCTGGGATCTGGCAAACTCTTTGCGCCTGCGTTATGAATTAAATACTTAAATTTTCTTAATTACATTTTATATTGAAAATTTGAGGTAATTTTTAAATTAGGTTATGAGATTTTATTTTTTTCACATTATCTTTTAAAGTTTTGATACACTTTTGGTATATTGAATGTTTAATTATCTAATAAATTGATAAATTTTTTAGGCTATATAGTACAAATGTGGCTTACATGCATGTCAACTCAGTTACAGATTCATGCTCATTATGTCATCAATTTAATGAAAATTCAAATATTTATTAGATAAAAGGTGTAAATTGATACAATTTTAAAACCTTAAAGGACAATGTGAGAAAATTGAAATCTCGTAGCCCATTTTGAAAATTATCTCAAACCTTAAGGGTGTAAAATGTAATTAACCTTTTAAAAAATAAGTGATCATTCACTATAAATTTGATATTACACGTGAAGAATAATATATAAATATGCTTGATATCAAATTCAACACTAAATGACCATGAATCATTATTCCAAGAATTTGGTCCAGTGAAAAACTAATAAAGGTTTAAAACCCTCAAGCCAAGTTCAAACTCTTCAAATGATACATTCCTTGGGGCATCGGCTCTACTGGGAGTACTATTTGGACCCGAAAATTACTGCTACCACCTTATGTGGTACTAGAGTTCTATAAAAAAGAAATTAGTCTGCTATCAATTTGTAATGAGATACCTCTTATATTCAATTGAAAAAGCTATGAGTCATTTTTTGGTCATCATGTGATTGAAAAAAAAAAATGCTCCGTCATTCACTTTTGATTGTGATACCACAAGTAAAAAGTAAATGAATGTACTTAATTTTAAGGGTTGATATCAAATTTCAACACTAAATAATCATGAAGCATTACCAAGTGATATAAGAGAACTAAATATATGTATATATATTATTATAGTGGAGATTTTATGAATAAAATATAGTATCTAAATTTTCTGACACGTAAGTCCAGTCCAGTCCAGATAAATCGGCTTGGCTTAAATGGCTGCAGGTTTGCTGGTGGATGGAGCCATCCAAGTCACTACACTCCATTATTTGCAGAACATGTATTCTCTACTTCTCTGACTATTTCTGATCTAATTTTAGAGCAAGGCCAAAAAGTAGATCTCATTTTACATGATAAATAAGAAGATAATCAAAATAAATAATTCAAAATTTGAGTAAGTTTTTTAGTTGGTTTTTAATTGGTACAGATTTGAAGTTTAGTTCCTTTTGCTTACTTCAATGATTTCTATTGTTTTTGGTCAATTACTTCAATGATTTCATGTTACTGGAATTGAAGCTCATGAGGTATCTTATTGGTATTATTGTATCAATTATTGACTTTTGTTGGATGTCAATTTGTACAAGCAAGAGCTATGAAATAAAGAAATGTAACAGTTATTAGCACCCAAAATAAAAGAAAAGATTAAAGTTTGGCTTGTAAGTCTAGTATTTTTTAGCAAGTTCATCTTGTCGACGTCTATTGGTTGTTGATATAGCAGAGGTCGTTCGACCTCGTGACATTCTAATGTAACTTTTTTTTTTTTCATGCTAAAGAAAACGAAAAATCAATTTTGAGTTTAGCTAGTTCAAATCGATTTTTGCCACTTAAAAACTAAAATTGACTAGTTATAATTTTTTTTTACACGTGTCTCAAAAAATTCAACCCTAACATCATTTTCATTTTGAGTTGCCTCTTTCGCTCTTTTTTTCTTCTCTCTTTTAATTATTTCCTCTCTTTTTCTCAAGCTGAAGAAAACCAATTGACCTAGCCGAAATGAACCAAACTAGTTATATTATTTGGTAATGTTCTCTCGGTTTAGGATATGAATTAGGCTTAATCAAAATGTGCACACCCCTGTTCTCTTGGTTTATATTTCTGTAGTAAAAAAATGTTAACCTCGATGATACGATATGAATTTTATATTGATCAATCGACAAAACTAGAAGAAGATGATGTAGATGTGAGAATCAAATATGTGATTGCCAAGTCAAATGTGCATCATCTTCAAACCCCAGATTTGTAGCATATTTGGAAACTTGAAAAAGAACCAAACAGAATGGGACATTTCAGAGCTTTCAATGTTCAAATTGGAAAGAAAACACAAGAAATGTAATTTTGAATCCAATTGAACAAGAAACACAATAATAGAGATTAATTAATTAATTAAGTAATTAAAATTAACCCAAAACACACTCTATTTTATTTACCTGAAAAAGTAAGCTGACCCCTCCTCCCAACTGTCCCCCTTCATTGGCTTGCTTCAAGCCTTCAAGCCTCCCTCTCTCTCTCTCTCTCTCTCTCTCTCCCCTCAGATACTATTTCTCCTAAAAATCTTGCTGGGCGTTGGGACTCTCTGTGTCAAAGAAAAAACCCATCTTTCCTTTTTCCTCTCTCTCTCTCTAGAATTGTCCCTGCTTTTCTCTCTCTAAACTCACACACTCACACACTCACACACTCACACTTCACTTGATGGGAATGAAAGCAAAGACGCACCACCACCATTACAATGCTAATGGTGGCGGTGGAGGCAACGGCAGCGAGAGCAGCAGCAGCACCTCACCCAGCCCACCTCCGTCGCCGCGCCGTCACTCTACAGTCCCTCATTGCCGCCGGAAGCTCCGCACAAAACCCATCTCCGTCGTCTCCAGTTTTCTTCTCCTCCGCCGATTCCTCCGGTTACTGGTGGTGCTTCCCCTGCTCTACGTCTCCGGGCTTCTCATGTGCGTGGGCCCGTTCTCTGGCCTAGTGGGCCATACTCCTCTTCCCGGTTCCGTTTACCGCAGTCACGAGATGTTTCAGCTGCTCTGGCCTCACATTCAGGCCGATAACTCGACTCCGATTGAGGTTTGGATTCTTGGGTTTTTTTTCTCATTTATTATTTTCTGTTTGGTTTCCGGGAAAATGCAGGAAAGTGGTTCTTCCCCTTCTCCTTCGCCAAGCGAGAAAAGCATGAAAAGAAAACGAAATACAAGTTTTGGACTTGAGATTTTGGTTTTGGAGCTAAAAGACAGAAACTTTACTAAAACATGTCTGTTGCAGTTTAAACCTTTGATTCCAATTTTTTGCCATGTCCTTTCAGATCAAATAAACAGCAGGGTAGTTGCTTAATTTTACCTTTTTTCCCGGTTCTTTCCCAGTTTTTGTTTTTAAAGCA
Source organism: Gillenia trifoliata (assembly GCA_018257905.1). Classification (NCBI taxonomy): domain Eukaryota; kingdom Viridiplantae; phylum Streptophyta; class Magnoliopsida; order Rosales; family Rosaceae; genus Gillenia; species Gillenia trifoliata. The sequence continues at coordinate 14,621,017 of CM031087.1, forward strand.
AACGTTGTCCAGTAGCGCATTAGAGTCTGGATTAAGTAAAATTTTTGGTTTCTGAATGTGGATGCTAAATTTCAGAAATCTTTGTTTTGAGAGTAAAATGAGTTGATAGTTTCCGAAATCGGGGTTCTGTGTAGGTCAGTAAGTTTACAGGGGCTTAAATTGTAAGATCAAATTAGTCAAGTTTGTAATTTATGCATAATTGTGTAGAATTCGTGTTATTAACGGAGACCATGTGTTGTTTCTTGATGTAGTTGTCCTCTGTGTGGAGATACAGAAGAAAGCTGAAAGAGCAGAAGCCGTGCCCGTCGTCAACTGCTGGACTACAATTAGGTATAAGATAGCACAAATTTTGATTTAAGATGGCTGCTACATTTTTTACTCATCGGCAATTCAAGGTTTGGTAGTTTTGGAATCAAAGGCTGTAAAGTTTTTTTCTCCTCACATTATACTAATATTCTCCATTGAATTTCAGATTCCCCTGGCCCTAGTGTTTACTTGATTGTGGAGGTTAATGGTGGTCTTAACCAACAACGCTCTGCGGTATGTTAATCCTTTATTATTTGTAGGATCAATTTTTCACTAGTTGTCCTGTTAGTCTTATTTCACTTTAATTTTCATTATTTATTTGCTTTGAAAATTAGATAGAGAGTACCAAGGCTACCAGATATCTTTAGTGTGATTTTCAGTAACTTTACGTATCTCCTATCTGCGGGCATATACATTTTGTTCTTGTGATTAATATCATGTTCTTTTTCTTCACAGATTTGCAATGCTGTGGCTCTTGCTGGACTTTTAAATGCAGTCCTAGTTATTCCTCGCTTTGAATTCCATAATGTTTGGAGGGATCCAAGGTAAAGTAACTATTATTGAAGTCCCAACCCTTCAAAACTTAAATGATAAGTGTGTATAACCGTGTTGAACCAACTTCAGTGTGTTTGGAACCAAATTTAGGTTGTCAGGTTCATGGAGCGTCCTGATCTAAATGATCAATAACATGTATTGAAAAGCCTGCCAGAAATGTACCTTGAGAGGAAAACTCAGTTTATAGAAAGCATTATGAGAATGCCGTCTTTATAACCTTTCTTTAAATGATCTTTCGAGATACTCTTATTGTGTTTTCAATTGAAATAAAAAAGCAGTATCTTTTGTTTGGCAGCACTTTTACTGATATATACGATGAAGATCACTTCATAGCCACCCTTGAAGGCCATGTTAAAGTGGTTAAAGAAGTACCAGAGATGCTGATGGAGAAATATGATCACAACATCACTAACATACCAACCCTTCGTGTCCAAGCTTGGGCTCCTGTCCGTTATTACACAGGAGAAGTTTATCCTGTTCTGCAGAAGCAAGGGTAGGTACTGAACTGTTTTTTTTTTCCGTTCCATATCAAACGGGCTCTAAACCCTTCAAACATCTAGGTTGTTTTTGCTTAGTTGTATTGTTTATGCAGGGTTATCCGCATAGCTCCATTTGCTAATAGATTAGCAATGAATGTCCCACCTCCTATTCAGCATTTGAGATGCCTTGCTAATTATGAAGCATTGAAATTCTCTTCTCCCATATCAAATTTGGCAAATAAACTAGTCGAACGGATGACTGAGATGAGTTCAAGGACCGGTGGAAAGTATGTTGCAGTCCACCTCCGTTTTGAGAAGGTAATAAAGCTTGTTTCCATAAACTGTTAAAAGTTTTTGTCTATCTTATGCTTAATGGTCAAGAAAACTAATCATGTTATCAACTATTTTTCATCTCACAGGACATGGTGGCATTCTCATGCTGTTTGTATGATGGAGGAGAGGCTGAAAATGTCGCAATGAATTCAATTCGACAAAAAGGATGGGGAGATAAGTTCAAGAGAAAAGGCCACGTAACTCTACCTGGTCTCAATAGGATTGATGGAAAATGCCCACTTACCCCCTTGGAGGTACTCTACTCAACTCCGCATGCATCTTCTACTTACTTGCTCATAGCTGCCTACCATGGAGAAATAATTCCTTTCTTTCTTGTCAGTGTAGGTTGGAATGATGCTACGGGGTATGGGGTTTGATAACAGCACTTCAATTTATTTAGCCTCAGGGAAAATCTACTGGGCGGATAAACATTTAGCCCCTCTGCTACAGATGTTTCCCTATCTGCATACCAAGGAGTCTCTTGCAACCCCAGATGAGCTTGCTCCTTTTGAGGTACCTTACTAGTTTTCATGCAATGTCCACCCATGGAAGTGTTTTGTGACTAGTGAAACAAATTACTTTTGAGATCTACCGCCCTAAAATTTTATCTACTTTTGCTAGGGATATTCGTCGAGATTGGCAGCTTTGGATTATACAGTATGCCTGTTTAGTGAGATTTTTGTAACAACACAGGGTGGGAACTTCCCACATTTCCTAATGGGTCATCGGAGATTCCTCTACGGTGGGCATGCCAGGACTATTATACCTGATAAGCGCAAGCTTGTTGTTCTACTGCAGGACATGAGTATCAGGTATTCTGTAGGTGTAGTTTCTGTAAAATGAATCAGTTTCTGCTTGCAATACCCCGATTTTAAGACTACAAGTTTATAAACACTGACATTAGGCTTATGTGAAAACTCTGTATATTGGTTGTGCAGTTGGAAAGATTTCAAACTTGAGATGGAAGCAATGCTCACTGAAAGTGACCGCAAGGGAAAGATAATACCAAGAGTGAAAAAATTCACCCGAAAATCTTCTGTATACACGTACCCTTTGCCAGAGTGTAGTTGTCTCCAAAAGCACAATAACATTCAGATTGTCCCGTCTACAATTCTTGATTCTTCGTGACAAAGCTATGAGAAATGGGAAAACAAACCTCGTGCTTCAAAAGCTTCTTCCACTGTGCCATCATCAGTCAAGCTTTTCATTGGGGGATTTAGCTCTTCTCGTCGTGTGGATTTTGAAGAGAGGCTCGTTGCTTTGAAGCCTGTTGGGAAAATGTAGATGGTATTTGCAGCAGCAGGTTTTCCAATTTTGGTTGCAGAAGGATTTCCTTAGTTCATGCGCTTTTCGTATGGAGGTGTTAGATCTCGTATCTGGACAGAGTTGAAGCGCAAGCCACCTCCGGCAATGTTGGGGCATTGCTCAACATTCGTCGTACATAGATTGATATATATATATATATATATAGCATATAAATTTTCAGCTGGATATGAAGTTCTAGATTTGGTCAGATGGGGTAGGAGCCCTAGGGATTTATACATTGGTTTTGCAGTTTGATTGTTTCTTGTAACTTTAACCACTGTTTTGTATATTGGTAACAATTTTGATATAGCAAAATTCTGCATTGTTTACGGGGCGCGGTCGATATGTGAAAAAACTTAGCCTCCGTTTGGATGAAGGAATTTGAAAGAAAGAATTTAGATTCGACAACGCGGCTAAATTTACTATGGAAAATATAATCCATTAGATTGAATTTACATCAAATAACTAAAGATGTAGCACATTTGATATGAATTTGGACTCACTTTATGCAATGAAGCATTTGAAATCCATTAATTATGTGTGTGTATATGTATATATAAGGGGTAATTAAATACATAACTTCAAGTAATGGCGAGTAAATTGCACTCCCAAATATTACATTCTTTCGTTGATTATTATTTAGTTTAGTGACATTCAGTCTTTACTTTGTTAAAAGAAATTCAGAATAAAGAACTCGACAACGACAATTTATGATAAAAATTAAGGAAATATTTATTCTTTAGTATAAGGAAATAAGGGTAGACATGAAATTTTCAATTTTCAATTTTAGTCTTTTTCCCTTTTTCTTGTGATTAAAAAGGGAAAAAAAAAAAGAAAATTTAAAAAATATCTAAAGGAAATATCGACAAGTTACGTCGGAATTCCGTGCAACCCTTTAAAGCCCGTCGGCGGTGGTGGGTACTTAAACACGAGCACGTGTTAGAAGCCCATGTAATGCCAGTGCGCCGGGCCCATAAGAACAAACACGTGGGGCCCAGTTTCACGGTGGGTCTCATGTGTGTTTGTATTAGCGCGGCAAAACAACGAGCACGCATTCAATTCACCCATGGAACTCGCGTATCTGAACCGTATAGCTACGGCTCTCCGCCACTGTGGCGGCCGAGGTCAGGCCAATCACGGCAGAGCATTTCACTCCCAATTGATCAAGCTCGGCGTTTCGAATGACTTTTTTCTCGCTAACAATCTGATCTCCGTGTATGTTGCATTTCCTTATTTGGAAGACGCACGGAAGGTGTTTGATGAAATGCCTGAGAGGAACGTTGTGACATGGACCACAATGGTTTGTGGGTATACTAATTGCGGAAGACCCGATAAGGCTGTGGGATTGTACACGCGGATGTTGGAGTCTGAATCGGAGACGCCAAACGGGTTCATGTACTCAGCGGTGCTCAAAGCTTGTGGCTTGGTGGGTGACATGAGAACGGGTAAATTGATTCATGAGAGGATATGTAGCGAGAGATTGGAGTTTGACACTGTTTTGATGAATACCCTTTTGGACATGTACTTCAAATGTGGGAGTTTGAGTGATGCTAGGAGAGTTTTCGATGACATGTCGAGTAAAAACACGACTACGTGGAACACTATGGTTTCGGGGTATACTAAGGCTGGTTTGATGGATGAGGCAGTGAATTTGTTTAATCAAATGCGAGAGCGGAACGTGGTATCTTGGAACAGCATTATTGCTGGTTTTGCGGATAATGGAAGCCTCTGTGCATTTGATTGTGCGTGTATAATGCATCGAGAAGGCCTCAAGTTAGATGGATTTACTTTCCCGTGTGCACTTAAAACCTGCGGTCGCCATGGTTTGTTAAATTCTGGGAAACAAATTCACTGTTATGTTATAAAGTCAGGTTTTGAGTCTGGCACTTTTACTGTATCAGCACTGGTTGATATGTATTCGAATTGCAATGAATTGACTAAAGCCGTAAAACTATTTGACCAGCACTCAAGGTGCTATGCTTCCATTTCTGAAAGTTTGGCACTTTGGAATTCTATGCTTTCAGGATACGTCATTAATGAATGCAATAGTGCAGCTTTGGGTTTAGTTTCGAAAATCCATTGCTCAGGTGCTTGCATGGATTCCTACACTTTCAGTGGTGCTTTAAAGGCTTGCGTCAACTTACTCAACTTGAGACTTGGGCGTCAAGTGCACGGCTTGGTAGTCACCACAGGGTATGAGCTAGATCATATTGTTGGAAGCATTCTTATAGACCTGTATGCAAGACTGGGGAGCATTACGGATGCATTGGGATTGTTTCACAGGCTTCCAAAGAAAGACACCGTAGCTTGGTCTGGTTTGATCATTGGGTGTGCTACAATGGGACAAAGCTGGCTAGCCTTTTCGCTGTTTCGGGATATGGTGTATTTGGGTCTTGAAGTAGATCAATTTGTCATATCGTTTATTCTGAAAGTTTGCTCCAGTTTAACATCTCTTGGAAGCGGAAAACAGGTTCAAGCTTTCTCTGTTAAGAGTGGATATGAATCTGAGGAAGTTGTAGTGACATCCCTGCTCGATATGTACTCAAAATGTGGTGAAATTGACAATGCGTTAGCTCTGTTTGATTCTGTGGAAGCAAGAGACACCGTGTGTTGGACGGGGATAATTGTGGGGTGTGGGCAAAATGGAAGAGCAGAGGAAGCAATTAGATTTTTCAAGCAGATGACAGAATCAGGATTGAAGCCAAACGAAATTACGTATCTAGGTGTTCTTTCTGCCTGCAGACATGCTGGACTTGTTGAAGAGGCGCTGACCATATTTGATACCATGAAAATTGAACATGGACTCAAACCTCGTTTAGAGCATTATTATTGCATGGTTGACATTCTTGGTCAAGCTGGATGTTTTAAGGAGGCAGAGCAGTTGATTGCTGAGATGCCCTTTGAGCCTGACCCAATCATATGGAGATCATTGCTCGGGGCCTGCAGAACTCATAAAAACACTGAACTTGTTAATACTATCGCAGAAAACATTCTCGCTACTGTACCTGAAGACCCTTCCACGTATGTGACACTTTCGAATGTATATGCAGAATTGGGAATGTGGGATGAGTTGAGCAGAGTTAGAATAGCTGTCAAGAAAGTGGGTGCTAAAAAAGAAGGAAAGAGTTGGATTGAGATTTCAAGTTAAGAAACACTGCACTAGAAATTGCATTTTTCAGAAACTAAGTTCATCCGCATCAATGCTTCCGATAAACAATAAAGCAGATACTATCTGAGCTCTGAAGTTAAGTCCTTCATGAGCTTAATGACCGGATCATTAGTTTATGGTATGTCAAATCACCTCCTTTTGTTTATTGAGCTTGAAATTTGGATTGCCAATCGATCCAACTAGATTTTCTCTCTTAAAAGAAAATGAAAGAAGCAGACTAAATAATTTACTTTTGTAGCTAACTATGCTTTGCATTTTGTACTTTTTCTGTCACTGTCTGTCATATTTGTAATCTCTATTCCTTGTAGTGTTCTTCAACATGTGTAGGTTTCGATAGAGCAAACTGTATCACATAAATTCTTGGTTGCTCAAAATGATCTCGGTACATAACCCTTATCTCTGGTCTATGTGTAGCTAATTTCGATTCATAAAGCATCCTGTATGTTCAACCAAACGAAAGATTCTCCCATAAATCTCCCACGTCAAATGTATTTTTCTGCTTTCTGATACATTAAGCTGGCATCTTCTTTATGGCACTATAAAGATGCTGGATTGTCGCTTCTATCACAGTTATTAACGTAGAAAATATCTGAACAGACGCCTGCAATGAATACATGAATCAGTCATCTAGTTTCCGCCCTTGCTTTTTTTCTCGTAAGATTCTTTAGATTATGTGCATTGTATACATTTCAGCCTTTGTCGATTATTCATAACTTGGTTGAATCGCTATCTGGCACAAACTTGACGTGCCTCCACCATCGTTAAATGCTATCTTGTTTTAGTTATCCTGGATATCTGATGTTCGTATGTTTAGCTTCATCTGCGCTATACGATATTATGACGAGTAGCACAGCCAGTTGCATCTTGTATTGTTGAAAATTCATTTATCTAAAATTGGATTATGCGTCGACAGGTAGTTAAGGGAAAGAAGGAGAAGCGAGAGCAGGTTATGACAATGGAGACTAGTTGTCATGCCGAAGATTCAATGACACTCGCCAACTAGGAAATGAATTCAAAGCTCAATGATCCATGCCCATCAAGGTTGGTGTTCACCTAATCATAAGTGAATTATCTTTTGCTGTACCATTCCACCGAAGTTTGAATCCTCGTCCCCGTAGATCCGAGTAGTTTAAAAAATATATATCGTTTGAAAATAAATACAAACTAATGTATATGTAATGCATAAATCATCTTTTCCCTTTGTGACAGAAGAAGAAAAAAAGAAGCCATTAGAGCTGATCAGTTGTCAATTTTGCCTTTATTCTTGCATGTGCCAGTTGCTGTTATCTTTAACTACAAGTTATTGCTCACATACAAAATCCAGGAAGCTCCATATCTCTCTATCGGGCTAAAAAGATAAGATGGTCCAACCCGGTAATTAAACCTGGTAAGCTGGTCCAACCCATTTGAGCTTGACCCAACACAATTCAGCAAACAATGTAGGAACATGGATGGGTCCCACCCCACACTTATTTATTTAGTATCTTCCTGTATGAATTTATTTTTTTTCTTCATTCACCCCCAAATTATTTTCCGCTTCTCTTCCTGTCTCTAATTTGGTATTTGTTGATGAATGCCCAAATACAATATATAGGTACGTAGAGAAAGTTGGGGGAGTAACTTGTAAAGTCCCTAATTTGGCTTTTGTTGATGGGAGTAATTTTGTAACTGGACCGACTGAAAAATTTGTCTTGAAACATCGGAAAACTCGCGGTCACTAAGGACTTTTTAGGATGGATGTAAATAGAATAGCAAAAATTCTTGGGTGATCCGGAGTACGGGGTACTCCAAATTTTTTAACCGTTGGATCTTAATTTTTATATTTTAAAATAAAAGTCTAACGGTTAAAAAATTCGGAGTACTCCGTACCCCGGAATATGCAAAAAAGACTCATAGAATAGAATGTACGATAACTATAACACCCCTTATTTATTCATTTTTTATGTTTTTTTTTTTTTACAGTGAGCCCCCTCCACCTTCACTGAGATGGGTGAGTGTTGAATGCAGGGACAGACAGGTCTTTGGTTTGTAAGGCGTCAACCGTGCAGAGCAATGGCAGCAGAAAAACTGAGTCATTGCCACGTTGCTTTCTTCTTCATCAATGATTACCAGTTGGGTTGGTATGTCCCCCCGTAAAGTATTAAAGTGAGAGCGAGTTTCCCTTTCCTCCTCAGGCATGCCCTTGGTAGTTGGTTTATTCTTTCTTTTCAGTTTTCACTGTTACCAATGACTGACCCTCTCACAAAAGTAACTGCACAAAAGCTTCACAGATAAATTACCTGTAAAAATTTACATTATCTTTTTTGCCTTTCACTTTTTGGCGCCAAGCTTGACTCATTCCAAGTGGTAAATAAGAGTAACACCATAAAATGCTATGATGTTCCTCACCTACTTAATCATGTTTACTTAGAATGCGAGTTGGAATTATTCTGATTTTTTATTTTCTTAGCGTTTATTAAAATATGGAAATTCTCTTGTGTTTACTAACACATATAGAATTAAATAATTTATTAATTTTATATTAAAATTCGTAATTCAGTACTAAAAGATTAGGATTAAAAGTCAACTAGGTGAGACTTCTTTCCTTGTGACTTCATCCTTAACTTTGGGTGAGTTGTGTTGTGATTTTCTTCTCTTAGAAAAAGATTCAAATACAAGGGTAAATAATTGAAATGAAGATAGAAGAGGAAGGATGGTGGGAGGGACGTGGAAGAAATGTGTAAGGGTTGTGTAAATTTTTATTTTATACATTCCCTTTCATTTCTCCACCCTTCGTCATTCCTCCATTACTTCTTTCTCTGGCACATAAACAAAAACGAAATAATTACTAAACAAAAACAAAAACGAAATGATTACTAAACAAAACCTAAATGTTGTAACAAGACAATTCTTACTATAAATAAATTAAAACTATATCTCAAAAGTAGAAATATGGGAGAGATCATGGAAACAAGACCTAAATTATTTTCACTTTTAAGTTTTTGTTCTATACATTCTCCTTTATTTCTCCAACCTCCCTCCCATTTCCTTGTGTCCAACTTTCTTCATTTATCTTTTTTTTTTTCATATACTATCCTTCTATTTGTAAAACAAAGAAAGAAAATTAAAGACGAAACAATTATCAAACATAACCTTCGCAACAAAGACAATTCTTACTGTAAATAAATTAAAACTATATATCAAAAGTAGAGATATGAGAGAGATGATGGAAAACAAATTGACCAAAAAAAATTTGAAGAAAAATGAGACGAGGACAAAATTGAGCCATACCGTTTGCATACATTAAGATTAATATTTGTTAGAACCTTCTAATCAAACACCAAGAAAATTCCAAATCAGAAGACAATGAGTACAAAACAAGAGTCAATAATTAGTAAAACTATGGCGGGGACCACTAATCGAGAACCCCATGCGCAACCTTCGATCCTTCATGGATTGCTCAGTAAAATTATTTGTACGAGAAATTATTTGTATTTGATTCTTCTCCCCCAAAATTATTTGTATGAGAAAAACAATTGTCAGTTCATTTGCTACAAGAAGAGTGGAACCGAGAATTTGTATAGGAGCAGTCAAATATTTTCTTATAGTAATCTCGAGCTAAGATATATAATATATGACCCCTAATATTTGAGTTTTTCTTTGAAGTGAGAGGCAATGTGTTTGATGAAATGGAGTTTTTTTTATAGAAGTGAGTCTCTTTACATGCTCGCTTTACTATAAATTTCTGTCTCCGTCACCGAATGTATGCGATAAGGTTGTATGCATGCATAATAGATGAATTTGTTTTTCTCATCCAAATAAGGTTAGAGACAATTATGAGCATTTTATTGCTCAATTATTTTTGGTGTACAAAATTGTTTGCACTTGTAATACCTCGTGTGTTAGCACATCACATGAACATTGTGAGAAGAAATTTGTCTGAGTTCCTTTGATTTTGTTTGTTTGTTTCCCTTTCGTTGGCATTGAACGCGCAAGCTTGTCCATTTCCTTTTGTTCGATGTGAAACACAAGACCTACCCTACTCCAAACTCACATCAATCTGTCAAGGCCACATCTCTAGGGAAACTTAGGATCCCTTAATATATATGGATTAATTTGGCTCAAATTTCAATAGTACGTATTATTCAATTGTACGTATTATTGAATGGTTTAAGATTCATTTGGGGCTCATTGCAAATTAATTTGGGACCATTCAATGGTACGTACGTACCATCCAAAATTTTTCCCTAATTTAGGACAATTTTAAGTGCAACTGAGTGAATATACCTATCTTTTTTTAGAAGAGAAATAGGCAAAACTGATACATACCGTTTATACTTAAGTTTGTCCTTTAATTTAGAGTTTGAGATCATTAGGTTAAGAGAAGATAATTAGAAAGTCTATCTGATTAGGGCAACTCTCACACTGATTAAAATCATGAAGAATCGGATGAGATGAAAATATAAAAAATCCCATTTTTTTTAAGAGGTATTTTACGAATGATGTAATGGAGTATCCTTACCCAACGTTTTATCTTAGGTTAGACATTAAAGCTTGGGGATTATTGTATCTTATATCTCTGACTTGTAGTTTCTCAAGGAAACTATATTTTCCTCCCTCACAAATACACATAGAAATGTAGATTAAAAGAAAAGAAAAACACGTGCACACAATCACAAAGAGCTGCCTAGTCAGTAGCATTAAGATAATACAAATTCCAAAACCCAATTTTTTCACTTAATGTCATCTAGTCATTAATACATACACTTACACTTGCACAAATTCTTATGAAAACCAAAATTATATAAACCATGACTCCTTTGTCATTTAGCATCTGTCTGGCACCAACAATGCTATTGTTCCTCGTTGACCCAACATCAATGATCTAAACAACTCACCAATCTTATGTGCATGCACATCCTTCTAACTTCTAAATTCATAGAATAGTGGGACATTCACTTCCCATAAACACACCAAATTTTAGAAGAGAATCGAGTTGTTTTTCAGTGTGATTGTAACACAGTGTAAAATAATTTTGGTGAATTAGAGTGATTGAAACACATCGTAGCATGATTATAATGACATACATAATTCTTGCTGAATGAATTAATCGAGAATGAATAGACATAAATAAATAAAGATATCATAAAAAGAAAAGTTACGTGCAGAAATCATTTTGCTTTTTCGAACATAGTCAAAAGATCTAGAGCCGGTTCGAGAATTCTTTTAGAAAACATTTTCTTTTCTCAAACAGAATACATGATTATTGCTGAATATATCAAAGAAAAAATATTTTTGTTCATAAGTGCTTTTGTGAGAAGCAACTCGAAATATTTTTAAAAGATTCAAGTTTTCTCTAGAGAAGCACATATGAAAATGATAAACCCTTATGTTTGTAAGTGTTTTTATCAAATATCGTCCAAAACGCTTTTGATTATTTGAAAGTCGAAAACAAGAATTTCAAATCACCGTAGCCATATACAAAGTAACTCATTAGAAATTTAATAGCCTCCATATATGACAACAAAACAAGGCAAAATAGCCTTGGGATTAAACACATACAACTCATCCAAATTAGAGTAAACTCCCACAGCTCCAGCCACAGAGTCATACTCTTCCATTCCAACACTACCCTCCACGTTCTTCTTCACCCTCCCTGCAATCACACGGCACACCAGCATTGCCCTCTTGTCACCCTCCTCCGCCACCACCACCGCCTTGTCGTGAGCTCTGCCGCTCGTCGCGGTCGTCAAAATCCCCTGCTCCATCAACTCCCCAGAGAACTTGTTGAAGCCGTTTTTGATAATGCTGCAGACATTGCAGTGTGGGATTGAGTTGCAGAGGTTGGAGGAGCCGTTGAGGCCGAGGGAGCAGGCAAATGTGGTGCAATGGAAGCGGAGGAGCTCGTTGCCGTCGGCAATGCAGCGGGGGTGTTTCTTGGGGAGCTTGGTGGCTTTGGCTTTGATGGAGTCTCTGTACTCTTCGAATTTGGAGATGGTTTTTTGGGTGTTGTGGACTTTAAGGATGCGGTCGATTTTGCAGATTGGGGTCTGTTTTTTCAGCCAGCTTGATTGGAATATGATCTCCACTATGTTCTTGCTTGTGTCTTCAGGACCCAGTTCTGAAACTGTTGGATTTTTTGGCACAGTTAGAAAAAGATTGAAAATTTGAACTTGGTTTTCTGTAAACTGTGCATTCATTGTAATTAGTAGCAACAATTGATGGTGCATTGAAGTATGAGAGAGAGAGAGAGAGGGGTTCTGGAACTGAAAGTTGATGGCTTTCACAAGTTCTAGCTGAGGTGAAGATAAATTTATTTTTAATGGGGCCATTTTTGTTATGAATGAAGGCAGTTAGTCATTAAATTGAGCAAAACTTAAAAGGGTTTTCTCAGAACAAATGTGTGCATGATTAGGAGCGTGTTTGAGATTGCTTCTGAAAAAGGCTAAAAACGCTTCTGGAAGGGATACAAGTGCTTTTGGATCGTAGAAGCGCTTCTTGGAGAAGTATTGGCTAGGTGCTTCTTCAGGAACATTTTGGATTTTAATTAAAATTTCAATGCGTTTCTAATAAAAACATTTCTAGCAAAACCGTTTATAAGCATAAGTACTTCTTAGAAAAGAATCCCAAACGGGTCCAAAGAGTTTTGAGAATTGTGAGGGTACCTGCATGCCTAACAGCTTGATGAAGCTCCAAGTTCTCAGCTTTCATGAAAATCTCACCACATTCAGGACAAGAACAAATGCTGCCCCTCAGAGAAGGGTCTCTAGAAAAACCAAGAACAGGATCGACCACCATCCTGCACTCATAACAACCCGAAAATCGCCGAAACGGCATTGCTCTAAACGACCCACCAGCAGCAGCAGAAGAATTATTATTATTAGAAGAAGAAACTGCAGAAAACGAAGAAGAAGATGTCGAAACAACCCCATTGATTTCGTGGAGTGGAGCTTTCATGGATCTGCTTGAAGTCTCATTGCTGTTGCTTGAAGAACCCATTGAAGAAGAAGCCCTTTTCTTGTGGACTTCTGGAGATGCTAACATTTCCGGCCTCTGCATTATTTTTGTGTTGTTACACAACGAGCCGGAACATCTCATTTTCTTGCATTTCTTGGCTGCATTGTTAGCTTCCTCCATGGCTTGTTGCTCATTTGGTTGCTTTTGTGGTAGCTGAACTGGTTGGAGGTGTTTGCAGGTCAGTAGGCCTCTCACAACTGACCAGTAAGGCGGCTTCTCTGCCGGCTTCTCCTCCACCTTTCGGGGCTTTGGGTTCTTGTTCTCATGGTGCTTCTGAAGCCTTTGGTGTGTTTGCTTGGTGGGTTTTCTTTGGGTTTTGGGTTTATTAGAGCTAGCCATGGCTGAGGAAGACATGTAATTTGTGATGAAAAAAATGGTGGGGTTTTTGGATTTGTTTAGAATTGGAGGAGATGGGGTGCTTTGAGAGACATGAGGGGAGGCAAATGAGAGGTGGGGTGGTGTTGTTGCAGAGGGGCTCTCTTTGGCTTTTGCTTTTGTAGAAAGCGATTTCTGGATTAGGGTTCTGTGGGGGCTTTTCTTGTTGTGTGTACAAAACATTGATTTGTAAATAGATAAGTGATTGGTGATGTGTGCAAAGTGTAAGATATTGTTATTTGTTAATGGTGTGGGAGTGATGCTTGGATGCCAAGAGAAGAGAGGACTATGGGTTCCAAATATTTAATATATTATGTGTCTAGTAAATTAGTCACCAAAAAGAAAACATGATGAAGATTCAAAACTTAAAATCGTATAAGATTAAAAAAAAACTCAAAAACTATACATGATTATCAATTGAACCAAAGTTATAATAGTTTTATACGTTGGAGGGAAATGAACCCTAAATCTATACTAACTCTAACTCATTAGATAATAGTATAATTGAACACGAGACTTCAAATGCATGAGATGCTTTTAATCACTTAAATTACAAATTATTTGCAATAATAGGTTTTAAAATTCCAATAGAGTATGATAGTTAACCATTTGTCATATCAACAATATTAATTAACGAGTTTTAACATGAATTGTGTCTGCCTCATCTATAAAAAAGCCTTATTTATCACGAATGTATAGTCTTATCTCCGTGATAAAAAAGATAGACACAAAAGTGACATTTACTCGCGACATGAAAGTTTTACTCCTCACCCATACACAATGAATGTCACACATAAATATGACAATAGTTCCACCATATCTTGCCGTTGTAGGTACACATATTGATTGAGATAAGTAGTACATTTTTTTCTTTCTAAGAGGACGAAATTGTATTAATTTAAACTATGAAGAGAAGAATTTGAATTCAGAACCCATAACAAAGAGGATATATGCTCTAACTACCATGGCTATACCAGCAGTACAATTATAGCATATTTTGGAAGTAGAGGACCTAGTTGGGGCTCGTTTACAGAATAAATAAAATTTTTTGGGTGCTCCGGAGTACCCTGTACTTCGGATTTTTGAACCATTGGATTTTGATTTTTTATATTTTAAAATAAAAATTTAACGGTTAAAAAATCTAGAGTACCCTGTACCCCAGAGTATGCAAGAAAGACCCGTTTACACAAACCCAACATGAATTTATGGCGAGACAGAGGGTGCGCACAAAAACTAGGAACTCGGTTTGGTACCATCCTAAGCCCAAGGCAAGACTTTGGGCTAAGCACACCGCACAATAAGGTAAAGTTTAAATACACTAATTACACAATAATATGGTTTAAAGTCTTATGGGGAAAAGCTGCTTCATTTTTTATTTGATTCCTTTTGCTCTCAAAATCATGCAATCCCATATGCCATTCGAATAAAGTTGTCTATTTTAATAACCAAAAAATTAAATAAAATCACCCTCACCTATTAATATTATGATTAATGAGTCTGATACTTAATATTATAATTTAGTGGTATTGTTTTTTAATTTATAAGTGAAAAATCTTAAATTCAATTTTTATATATAGTGAGTTCAATACCAAATTATTATGACAAACTCATTATTTAGCTTAGCTCTAATATATGCCTCTTTAGTACAAATAATATAATTATTTATTTTTAAAAAAATAAATACATCTTATGAGTCATGAGTCATGAGTCATCCCACCACCAAGTTGTTCATGTTAATCAAATATTGTATTGTTGCTTTTCATATTCTATGCTTTAACGCCAACATTTTGAAAAGTAATTTTAACTGTACACAAAAACATCAAAGGATGGAAACCTTGCTTTGCTTGGTAACCGTTGCTAAGTACAAAGTATGGACTATGAGAATCAAAGACTTAACAACTCGAAAATTAGTACTATTGAAAAGTGAAGGAATAACAATTCAAATTTTGGTTAGGATATTTGAATATAAAAAAGAGTAAGAGGGTCAAACTTCAATGGTACTTACCATTTGTTGAATGATTCAAGATTCATTTAGGACCCACAACAAATTAATCTGGACAATTCAATGGCCGTACCATTGAATGATACGTACCATTAAAGATTTTTCCTAAGATGTGGGGAAAATGACAAAATAATTGTGTAATCTTAAACAGTGAAAGGTGAAAGTTAGACATTTGGTTGCTTACTTGATGATGAGAATTGAGGACTTATATATATGGCACGGGTGCACCGTTACAGTGGCGTCTCATGCTAATGAAATAAAGACATGCGTAAGTTTTTGTTTACATATCCTTGTTTTATTGATGCAAGACGCCACATGACGATGTACTCGTGAGATTTATGATAATTGTTAGATTGGTATATGCCGTTGATCAACTACCTAACAGCTTAACTTTTTAGGGTTGAATGGTTATCTAACTTGGTACAAAGTTCTAATTCTGGCCTAATGAAGGATATTAGCTTCATACCCTATACTCATCATCTATGCTAAGTATAATTGGAGGCTCCAAAACTGAACTCACCCTCCATTGATAACCAAGAACTTGTTTTGCACAGTAAAGCGTTTGAGTGTTAAAAAACTTAAATTGTAATGTTTATGTTGTAATCTTGTAATGTTTTTTTGGGTCAAACGATATGAAATTTTATTAGATTCGAATGGAAACGTTTACCTTGGATGCTGACGTGTTAAACAACTATACAGGCTCAAACCGATCCCATCTATGAAAACCACCATTACATGACACAAAAGAAGCCACAAGCTGCGCTTCCCAGTTACAATCACGAGGACCAAACACAAATAATACTGACCTCAGTTGTTGTCTAAGCATCAGTATATCATAGAGCATACTTTCTAATACGACTTCAAATTGAATGTTTCCATTTATCATATCGATTAGTGTCTTCGAATCTGACTCTACTTCAACCTCCATGAGACCTTCCTCCACACAAACTATTAGAAGCCGCATTGCCTCCTCCTCCGCCATGAGACTAGACATACATGGAAAGCCACCATATACCTAGCAGCTGCTTGAAACCAACCAGCTTATGTTGTAATGTTGAGTCTTAGTTCACCCTACATTCATAAGGATTCTTCTATTCTAACATTTATGTTGAAATGTTGAGTGTTAAAAAACTTAAATTGTGTAGATACCGTGTGAAATTTTCCATCATCTGCATTAACACACCTAATCAAGGTTCTACCTCACATTTAATTATAATGTTCAGTGTTTAAGAAAACAAATGATGGGTTCAAAACAAAAATTTCCCATCTTATAACTACATTTGGAGCAGATCAGACCTTGTGAGCTAATGCTGTTATACTTGTTTCTCTAGGAATTATTTTCATTCGTTATTTGGAGTTGTTGCTAGCTAATTAAGTGAGAACACACTACACAAAAAGTGCCCAATAGCAAAGAAGCGAAAGACACAATTTTTCGTGCCTATTGGTCAATAGACACAAATTCTCTTTCATGTCTTTAGGGCAGTTTTGGTGTAGTGACATCCACAAATTATTTTTACAAGGAAAATATGACCTATATATGATATATCTCTGACTTTATAAGCCAAGCAAGAAAGAAAAAACAGCTAGATTTTGGGCCTTCAATGAAAAGGATTAGGAATCCAGTTTTTAACAAAAACATATATATATATATATATGATCACATTAGAAAAAACAAATATACATGAATTGGTCATTCCTAATTTAACTACAAATAGGGATTGAACTTTCTGCCCAAGTTTCCTCCTTTTTCAAGGGTTTTTAACGTGTTAATTAAGTTACAAGCAAAAGTTACATGATATATATATCCAACCAGCATAATACCTCGTTTGTTTCTAATTAATTTCCTTCACTGCTCTCTCTCCAACCACACCATGGCTTCTAGTTTAAAGTTCAAGCGCAGCAAGTCGGGCATCGGGCGCAGCAGAATCCCTAGCAACTCTCTCCCTCAAGCTTTGTGTCCTGATCACCTCACCAACCTTGCACAGACGGCTGCTCTGAAGGCGCGAGAGGCTGCAGAAGCATATTTCATGCTCGGAAACTTCGACTATGCAATCATGCAGGCCAAGGCAGCCATACAATTCGATCCAGATTTGCATGGCATGAACTACATGACTGCTTACCAAATTCATTCTTCCGTGTCACACAAGCAAAACTGGTACCATGTTCTTGGCATCCAAAACCCTGGTGTTGCCGACTCAGAAACCATCAAGAAACAATACAAGAGATTGGCACTTGCTTTGCACCCCGACAAGAACGGATCAGTCGCCGCTGAGGGTGCTTTCAAGCACGTTAAGGCGGCCTGGGACGTTCTTTCTGACCCTGCTAAAAAAGCTGCTTACGACAAGTCTTTAGGTCAACGGTTTCAAGGGGCTCATGGTTCCAACAAGTGCAGCGCTAGTGGGTGCAAACCAGCGCAACCGCAGAGGTCTAGTGCGTTCCGTCGCAAACGAGCTGGCCCTGGCGATGATGGGAGCTTCTACAAGAAAACCATTAAGATTATTAGAAAATCAAATCCAGGCCAAAAGGCAACTGTGATGATGGTATCCGTATGCCGGGTGGCTTAATGTGTTGGTTTGTAATTAATTTGCCTCCTTGAAATGTTGGAGTGCTTACTGTTGTATGTACTTGTTGTTCAATACGCTTTTGTTGAATTAATTAATTTTGAATCTTTTACATTGTTCCCTAATACCACTTTTATATTTCTCTAGTCATGATGTATATAATTTCTGTTTTTGAAAGTAGTTTTTCCAGCAATCTATGGCAGAAGAAGTTGGATAATCTTGTCAATAAACAGGGTACGTATAGCACATGGGAAAAAAAAAGATATCAAATATTAGGGTTAATATTAATGCAACAATTCACAACCAGAACATACTCACGAAACAAGTCACGATGAAAAATAATATCTACTTAGAAAAAGCCTCTCACGCATGCGAGAAGGCTAAATATCTGCAGTCATGCACTTAGACTAATTAGTACTACAATAGAATTGAGCAAGAAAGCTTGTGATTTTCTCTCACAAGCAAAAGTTGTTGGTAGAAGATGCATATTCCATTGTTGCTATCTTTCTTCTTGTGTGACACGTTACGCAAGGAGAGTGATATGCACACGAAAATATATTTCATGTTGCACCTCCTTTGGAATACCTTGCTTATAAATAATTAAGCAGGTTACCCATGCTTGTGTTAAAAAATTTCAGCTACATATATATATAAGACCATGTTATTTGTATGATATTTACTGGCATTATCTTAATAGAGATCAATGAGTCTCACCATGTGAGTCTAACCTATGTAGATCCCATATCTATTAGAGAGGTAGCCATAAATTAAAACTATGAAGAATAGACTTAAAATGAATCGTATACTTATGTTAAGCAAACTCAATTATACATTTACTCACTCTCTCTAATAGAGTGGGTGAGTCCCCCGCCCACAGAATGTGGAGAACATATACTCGTATACTTATCATGCGATTGTTGTAAACAGAATGAAATATATCTCTAATTCTATGACAGGTTCTCACCACCAAATGAGTTATACTTATGTGGGATCCGACCTCTATTAGAGAGCTAATCAGTTTAGCAGGCAGTAAATGTTAGGCCCACAACTTATAAAATGGACCATATGTAGCCCAAGTTGCGTTGTGTATTGAAAGTTTCACTTTTTCTCTTTTGCGGACCGTATTATGCGGACCATTAGTGCGGATGAATTACAGCCGTGAGATTAAATTTGGACGACTGGCAATAAATGAGCCCAACCGAGCCTAGTGTGGAATCGGATCATGCTTAGGTAGAACCGGGTCATGTCATGGATCAACTGAACCCACTTCTCTCTCTTTTCCTCTATGTGTCTTCCTTTCTTCCTCTCTGTCTTTCTTTCTCAAAATCTCAGTCCGACTACCACCACCGCCGCAGACCACCACCACAGTCCGACTACCACCAATAGCCCAATCCAACTTTCTCTCCATCTCCGCGTTGTCTTCCATGTCATCCCCATCTACCACCACCACCACCTCCCATAGTACCTCCTCCAAAACCCAAAAAAACTCAACAAATCAAATCCATGTAACCCAGAAAAAATCAACAAGACTCTGTTTATACCCATATTTGGCACATTCTACATAACATGATCATCATCTTCAAATTGAGGTCAACCATGGCATTCAAGGATAGAATTGATTAAAGATTAGCAAATTGAAGACTAGTATTGTCATTCAGAGAAATGAATTTTGAAATATGAGGAAATCAAGGAAACACATTAAGAATTGGATGCTCTCAACTACTATAAAAAAGACTCTTTAGGTCATTGTTAGAGGTCCCCGACCAAACACAAAACTCATCTTTTAAATTTTTCTGCATCCCGTGTGCTTTTATCTTATTTTTGTATTCAAAATGTAGCCCTACATAGCTTTCTATTTCAAATGAATTTTCAATTTCAGCAAATTATTTTCTCACACTTAGCGTAATCTTATTTTCTCGCACTTAGAGTTATTTTATTTTATTTTATCGCAATTTACTTTCTTGCAATTTATTTTATTGCAATTTACTTTCTCGCATTTTATGTTATCGCAATAGGAGTAGTGTAACGTAATTACTTATCAATTCAATCCATTCGACAAATTCATTTGGGTTGATGCGATTCGTCTCCTCATACATTCCATCTCACCATATCAATCACCAAATTCGCTTCCACCCATCCATTCACTCATCATGTCCACACAAAAAACACCCCATGAACCACTACTCCACTTTCACAAAACCACATCCATTTCATGCTTAATCAAAGTCCTTACACCCAAGGCACGAAGAACCTATGACTGAGACGGGTTCCTTCCTCGAACCACAATTGCATTGAAAGAACTCAAAACAAAGCACAACCAAATCAACTTTTCTTTACTAACTTGGCCATAGGCCGTGTGAGTTGGCACGCCCGCAACACAAACTTGAAAGACCAAGAGATCCCGAAATTCTAGGCTTGTTAGCTGAGACCAATTTTGAAACTATTTCGGTAGAATTTCTTGTGCTTCTTTTGCAGAAGCAACTGGAGAAGAGTGGGAAACCTAATCAGCTCAAGGGTCATACGAATCGCAAACTCCAACTCCTCCTCTATGTAGTCAGCACAACCACCACCGTATCCACTTGGGTAGATTTGAGATTTGGTTGAGTGAGGGTAGAGGTTGTTGGGCTCGAATCGGTGGTTGCGTAGGCGAAAAAGTGTTGCAATTTAGAGCTGTAAATTAAAAGTAGAAGAAAAAAAGATTTAGAGGAGGGGAGGAGGGGAGGAGAGTAGCAGCTCTCATTTGTTATTGCTACTACTTCTAAATTTTCAATGAAGGAGCTCTTTTGTTTTTTAAATATCATTTAATCAAATCTTTTGTTGTAGCTGTCACGTGGCAGCCCCACCTCTTGGATGCCATGCAACTTTCATTAAAATTTCACATGGCATTTTCTTATATTTTATCTTAAAAAATTCATTAAACATAAGAGAAATAAGTGTATGCCTGGTTGAACAAATATTATGAAATACTTGTGCAAGTTTATGATACTTATAACTTTGTTATGTTATGTTATATTTCAGTGTATGATACTTGTTTATGATACTTAAATAGTAGTCTATGTGATGTTGAAGAAGGCTTGTGTTGGGTTGTGCAAGGTTATGAGATGTTATTGTCAGTCTAAAACATGCTTCTGACAATTTATTTGTTGATTGTTATTGTGTTGAAACCTTGTGAAAGGTTGTTAAACTATGATGAATATATGTGAAGATATATGAACTAGTATTACAATGGTGAAAACTTATGAAAATTTATGAAATTATACCCTAAACCTTAGCGAATCACCAGAAACTGCCACATGACACATTTGATTAAAATATTAATAAATTTCATCATAATTAATTTACAAGTGTGAAAAAATGTGAAAAAAAATATACGAACACTCATAATGACAAGCTTTACAACTTTCCTGAAGGGATCAACTCCAAAATTTGTCACCATAATCCATGAACCCTAGATTTTCGTTTACATTTACGCTCCATTATTTTCACTTGATTTTGTTTTTAATTTTCTTTTTTGAAAATATGATCTTTTAGTAGATGCAGAAAGATGAATGGTTCGATCATTAATATCATGTTTCGATATTTAAGGTTAACTAAAATATGAGTTGATGTTATATAGTTTCTAGAAATTTTGTAAACTCCTACCTATATTTTCACTAACCGTAAAAATCTGAATGTGATATCAACGATCTGAACTGTTCATTTTTCTGCATCCACTAAAAGATCATATTTACAAAAAAAATAAAATCTGAAAAAAAAGAAAAGAATCCGGTGAGAAGAATGGAGTTTAAACGTATATGAAAATCGACAGTTAAAATATAAATATAGGGTTCATAGATTATGGTGTCTAATTTCGGAGTTGACCCCTTCATAAAAGTTGTAGAGCTTGTCATTACGAGCGTTTGTATATTTTATTTTTCACACTTGTACATTAATTATTATGAATTTGTATTAATTTTGAACTAAAAATAATCACTATTCACAAGGGTTTGGAGGGTTTTAAAAATTCAAACGGTGATGTAACCATCGTCCAACCTTAGAGGATGTAATCACGAGCGTTTGCATATATTTTTTGCTTTTTTTTTTCACACTTGTAAATTATTTATTATGAATTTTACAAATTTATTTATTTTTATTCTCACTGCCACGTGGCAAATTCTACGCCATCGTTAGGGTTTAGGGTTTTTTGTCATAACATGTCACAAGTTCTCATCCTTGTAATACCAGTTCATATATCTTCACACTTCTTCAGACTGACAATAATATCTCATAACCTGTCACATCCCTTACACAACCCTTATTCATCATCGCTTAGCCTAACATTAACGTTTAACAAACTATCACAATCTTAACACAAGCCTTCTTCAGATTGACAAAAACATCGCATAACCTGTCACAACCCCGACACAATTACATTTGGCCCTATCAGGTGCTGCCACGTGTCAACCATTTGCAGTGTAAATGGACATGTGTTAGTTGCACCACCTGTAAAGGAAAAAAAGAAAAAAGGAAGTCCTTGTGTCTTTCCTTCCCTCTCCCTCGTCCAACTTTTCCACTCCCATTCTTTCCCATCGCCCCCCTTTCCCACTATTTTTTTCCTTCAATTTACTTTACTAAAAGTCTAAAACTAACATTCATTTTCTTCATCTGAAAAAAAAAAACGGTCATCTTCTCACAACCCTGCACAAATATAACCCAACTTCTCACAACCCTGCACGAGTTGCACTAATATTTATATAAAATCTTAATTTCCACCCAAATAACCCAAGTTATAACAACCCAGAAAGATTCAATCGAATTTATCAAATAAATTCACAACTCGAATTTCACAATCCACAACTTTGAACTCAATCTCAAAAGCACAGCTAAACCCCTAAGCAATGCAGCACCAGCAACCACCACAGTGCTCCACAGTTGCAAAGTGAGACGACGACGAATTTTGGGATGACAGTGACGATGGCCACAATGTTATGGGCGAGCGAGATCCTCAGCTATCTGTCTTTCTCTTTCTCTTTTAGACAATGAGACACGCGATATCTCCTTTAAACAGTGGTTCAGACAAGAAAAAAAAAATCTAAAATATAATCGGGTTTTACCCGTGAATTGTACGGATCATAAATATATCTGGTTCTATGGTGAGCTCGGCTGATCACAGCCTTTAGATTCTGGTCCTCACTAATGGTCCGCACTAATGGACCTTACAAGAGAAACGCCCTTGAAAATTTTGGGCTCACTTTGTGATTTTAGGTAACCGTAATTCCATGTCCAATTGGATCGGCCCAAAGGAAAAAGCTCATGAGGAAAAAGCAAACCCAGAGCGCCAATATGCAGCGTTTGAAATTTCCAGTGCTTCCCTCTCGATCTCTGCTGTGTGTGGGTTCAGGTGCCTCTCACTCCGCTCCTACTCATGGAGATCAAAATCCCAATTTCAAACCGTAAAACCCAGTTCCCCAGTTGAATGATTTCCCCCCATTTCCTTCTTCTTTTCGAAATTCCCATTTTGCCCTCCTGCCCCCCCTCCATAGAAATGCCGGTTAGATGCCGCCATGGACGGGGAGGCTAACCTTCCAGTCCGAACCGCTGCGGCGAGGAGTTTGATCCGTCCGGTCAACCTGGATTCCACTTCGTCATCGTCTTCGTCGTTCTCTTCGTCCTCCCCGCCCAACCTACTCCGGAATGTCCAGGCTGCTTTCAAGCGGCATCGCCCTCTCGGTACCTTTCTCCTCCTATCTCAAGCTTAATGAAGTAATTTAGGGTTTTATATGTGTAGTTGCTTTACTTATTGGGTGAAATTGTGAATTCAAAATTTGGGTTTTTCTCGTTAGGGTTCTACATTTACTTGATAAATACAAAGTTTGAGCTTTTGTTTTATACAATTGTTAAGTAGTTGCTGCACTATCAGTTTAGCTTAAAGATTATGGTGCTGATTTGGGGCTTCAGTGAACTATGCTCTGGGTTTTCCAGTAATTTAGATTTTGAAATTTGGGTTTTTTTAAGTAAAGCATCTGTCTTTGAAAGTGAGCTGATGAAATTTGGCTCTACTGACCCTTATGTGCTTTGTGATTATGTCGAAACAGCCGGTAGACCATTTGTTTCAATTTGGGGATTTGGGGTAAAATTTTTTGGATGTTTAAAGAAATTCAAAAAATCTATTTCTATGGTTAAGATTAGATTTTTTGGAATTACTTTGTTAGTTCTTCGAATGCGGTGAGTGAATGCACCCTAAATTAAGTGCTGATTTCGAGAAATATTCAGGAGTAATGCAGTCAAATAGCATAAGACCTCGGCGTATGGTGCTCCCCCAGCGGAGCGTATCCAAAAGTACGGATTCAAGTGTGGCTCCTCTCATTGAATCAAAGCAGTTGAGAGATGCAGCTTCAATGAGTCAGGGTAATACTGCAAAGGATTCAATTGCGCAGCCAAACAACATGAAGGAAACTCGAGAAGATGCATCTATTACACCATTTTCCAGTTCAGGCGTTAGCACCCAAACCTTTGATGAACAATTAAATCCATTTGATGCGCAGATAGATCAAGCCACAATTGGAGTTAGTGGTAAAGACAATAATTCGATGTCTCCCTTGCATTTGGAGTCTCAACAGATTGATGGTAAAAAAAAGGTCCAATTTTCAACTGGAAGCATTCCCATTCCCCAGGGTAATTATTCTTTCTCCTGAATCTGCTGGTTTTGATTTCTGTGCTTCAGTGCTTCTTAGGCGTCCCTGTTTGTGACATTGTACCATTTATTGCTAATATTGCATAGCATATAAACTACAATTTTGAATTTGTCGCTATGCTCCGAATATATTTTCCTTCTCTCTTAACATGCAGGGGCCGATGATCATATGGCCACCGAATTGGAGTTATCATCTCACATGCGTTCGCTTGCGTTGACAGAAATGGAGTGGATTTCCAGCAGTCAAGTGGATACATCAGCTGTCATCAGTCATGACTCAAAGCATCAGAGTATTCAGTACATGGAATCCGATGTCTGTTTGAAGTCTGATGGTGGAATTTCTTCTTCATTGGCGAAGAGAACAACTGCCATTCAGGACCAGTTGCATCAGTTTAGGAACTTCTTAAGCCAGCCTACGACTCAATCCTCAGTTGTCGGGCCATCTTGTGCTACAACAACGTCTGTCCATGCTACTTCAGCACCCATGCTTAGTACAACAACTTATTGCTCTCATTTGCATAGTGGTTCTCATGTGGCAGTCGACCCTCAACCAGTAACTCAAGGGAATATGATGCATCCAGCAAAAGCTTCTTTAAAGGTCACCAGTGGAATGTCAACTGCCCAGGTTGCCGTTGCAGACCAAAGTTGTAACTCTGCAATTGATACCCAAATGCAAGTTAAGGAGTATGAACTCTCTAAAGATCCAAAAGGCTGCATGCCGAAGGAAAGTAAGATTACAGAACATCATTCTCTTCTTGATGCCAAGTCAACTGAAGGGAAAGGGCTTACAGGTGATGTTACCAATCCACCATCACAGGTTCCTTTGCCCCAAAATTCATGTGCTGATATGAAGTCAGAGCCTTCTAAATCAGAAAAACAACAAAAGGCTGCAAGTAGTAAAGGTGCATCAGCCCCTCGTAAAAGGAATTATGATCCGGAATTGTTTTTTAAAGTCAATGGGAAGCTCTATCAGAGGCTTGGAAAAATAGGTAGTGGAGGGAGCAGTGAGGTCCACAAAGTCATATCATCAGACTGTACAATCTATGCACTTAAGAAAATCAAGCTCAAAGGGCGCGATTACGCCACTGCTTTTGGCTTTTGTCAGGAAATTGAGTATTTGAATAGGCTGAAGGGAAAAAACCACATCATACAGCTTATTGACTACGAGGTATTCACTCTCAACCTAAATTGTTCATACAGTAACTTGCAGATCATTGCATATACAACATTGCTATATTATGTCTGTGTAATAGTATGCAATTCAAATTTTCAAATCCTGCGACAGAGATGAGACCTAAGATGGTAATGAAGTCAAATTGACATTGTTTTAAGTTTCAAATTAAAGCGTTGGTTGTAGAGTCTTGATCTCAAGATGGCCAAAACCATCTTAAGTCAAAATAATGGATTTTCAAAGGAATATTTCACAAGATAGCTCAACGTAGCCAATTTAGTGGTCTGACTTGGCCAACTATGTGGCTTGTAAGAGTGACAAATGCTTAGAGGAGCATCAGATGGCCAGAATTGTGGTTGATAAAGTGAATGGCTTGAAGGAGATTGAGGTGGCATTGGAGTAGGCTAAGTTATATTTAGGTGTCTGAAATAATGGTGAAAATGATTAACTATCTGCTCTCAACATCTAATCCGATGAATTTTGCGTCGTACATTCTTGGAGCAAATTCTACCTATGATATTGCTGGCCATTTTGCGATGTACAATGTATGTGACGGAAAATTAGAAACCCAAATATACGTACTGACAAGTGGAGATCCTTTCTGTAACAACTGTATTTCCTAATTTGATATTCCTGTTAGTTTATTTATAATAGTTTTAGGGAATTGTTATTGGCACTCCAAAATTCTCATTTTGCACTCCAAACTTTCTATATTTAGAAAGAAAAATACACTTGTGAGGAGCGCAAAATGAGATTTTTGGAGTGCCAATAACAGTTCCATTATATAATAATATGGATGAAATTCACACAGAAGATGCCTATGTACATGGACACAGATTGAGGAGACAGTTATTTTGATACTGAAGATGCTGATACGGAAATCCTAGGACGACAGGACTCTGTGGAATGACTCAATTCTTATTTCTTATGGGATTTCCATGTCTAAATGTAGGATCTTTGCAGGTTGTATTATAATTCTGATTCCTTTTTTCGTATTAGGTGACAGATAAGGCTTTGCTCCATGAAGTCTTGAGTGGCTCCATGAATAATAAGGATGGCAGAGTCAAGGATGATGGATATATATACATGGTACTTGAATATGGAGAAATTGATTTGGCTCACATGCTGTCTCAGCAGTGGAAGGAAATGGACGTCTCCAAAAAGACCATAGATGAGAACTGGCTACGATTCTACTGGCAGGTTTTTGTGCTACATACCTTGATTTGTAGTTGGTATATTTTGCAGAGATTTATGTTTGTTTTTGTACTCAAAATATGATTGTCTAAAGGTTCACTCTTTGTCTAGTAGTTGAATGATTAGGTAGTTACTCCTGCTGTTTGGTTAGTGATATTCTTTGGGGCATTCATTAGGTTCTTTTATTGATAGGATCCATATAGATGCTGTTGGGAATTGTTATAAGCACTCCAATATTGTCACCCTACACTCCTCCCTCTCTTATTTCTTTCACTAAGGAGTGCGGGATGGCTTTGTTGGAGTGCTGATAACAGTTCCCTAACTTTAATACGAATGTGTTTATTTTTCCTCTTCAAATATTGGATCCTTTTTTTGGGTAACACTTCATAATGTTTTGCATAGAAGAATCAGACACGTTGCCTATGTAATGCTTATTTTCCCTACGTACTACATTTCTGCATACTACATTATGTTTGTCCTAACATGTGGTCAACTTAAGGGAGTATTAAGTATGGTGATTCAGTTGACCTCATTTAGAGTAGTGTATGATTGTGCCTTGGTTGCATCCGGCATAGTGAAATTCCCAAGTAAGAATGCTATTAAGTTGAAATGGACTCACTCGATTTTCGTTATACTTCACAAAGACCCGTACGGTATAGCTTTCTACCACTAGTTGTCTTTTCTCTAAAGTTGTATGAATTGCTTTTCTAATGTCACTGCATTTGCGGCTACCATTTCTGCGCATTTGTTCTAGCATTTTGCTGGTGAGATTTTCTAAAGGTCTGGGGTATAATTGTGTGCATGCACTATTAATTATTATGTGGAACAGATTAATTTTGGTGATCTTTCTGAGTATGTAAAAGCTGAATCGATCTTGTTGGTAAATGACAGCAAATTCTTCTGGCGGTTAACACTATACATGAGGAACGTATTGTGCACTCTGACTTGAAGCCAGCCAACTTCCTTCTTGTCAAAGGCTCTCTAAAGCTAATTGATTTTGGGATTGCCAAAGCGATAATGAGTGATACAACGAACATCCAGAGGGATTCTCAGGTGATTATCACTTTGGCTCTCCCCCCTTTATTTTTTTGGAACTACAATCTGTTCTTATCTGGAAATACCTGTCGAGTACAATGCATATCCTATTTTTCTTGTTCCCTTGTTTAGAAAACATATATCTGCAACATCTAGAAGGGGTTTCTCACTTCGTTTTGTAATGGTAAATTGCATTTGTAATCACATGTTTAATGTAGCTCTTAGTATCTGCAACCTAGGCTGGGATGCTATACGACCGAAGCGTGTTGGAGCTTATGGGATACCTCTTATGTGTACTTTTGCTTAGTTCTTATGTATTCTACTCGTGCAGGTGGGTACACTTAGCTACATGTCTCCAGAAGCATTCATGTGCAATGAGAGTGATGCAGATGGAAACACTATCAAGTGTGGTCGGCCATCAGACATCTGGTCGCTCGGCTGCATCCTTTATCAGATGGTATACGGGAGGACACCATTTGCAGACTACAAGACCTTCTGGGCCAAGTTCAAAGTTATAACTGATCCCAACCATGAAATCACATATGAACCAGTCTCAAACCCCTGGCTAATGGATCTTATGAAAAAGTGCCTCGCATGGGACCGCAACGAAAGGTGGAGGATACCTCAGTTACTCCAACACCCTTTCATTGTTCCCCCGGTTCCACACCAGGTATCTTCGCCTCGCGAAGAAGACTGTAAACTGCTTCAACTTATTTCCCAAACTTGTGGCGGCGATCATGAGGCTTCCAAGCTATGCTGTCAGATGCGGCAACTGCTTAAGGACCCCGTCCCATCAATAGGGTCTCAGTTAGTATCGTCACGAGACCTACAATGTAAATTGCTCTTTCAGATGTCTAAAATTTGCCTTCAGCTCCAGGAACATTTAGCAAACTCAGAGGGATAAAAGGTGAAGTTCAAAGCACACAGTATCAGCCCCCATTTTTGTGAAACTCACATGCCAGGTGGTATGGTATCCACTTTTGCCAGCTGATTTTTAGGGGAGTAACTCTCTCGTAATCAAAGACACCATGCGGCAAGCATCTCCTATTGGGCAGGTGGTGCATTTTTTGAACACGTGGAAAGCATCTATTGGCTGAGTGATGCCACTAGGGCTGTGTTGTGGTTGCAAGAGAGAATCTTTCGATTTTTAGGCTCCCAGGGGACTCATATGCTTGGATACCATAGTTCTCTTCCCTCTCTTTGTAATGATATGTAATGTTCCTTTTGTGTTATATTGTTTTGTTAAATAGAAAAAGAAATATGCTCAGAGTGAATGGTGTGTGGATGTTCTTTATAACCACTCAAAAATGTTGTTCATGTATAATTCATGTTGGTGAGTAATTTACTAAAACTTTTTTTTTTTCCATTTCAATCATAACCTACTTTTGAGTTTATATTTTCATGATTGCGTGAGTGTGCCACCACTACTGAGTAATGATAGTATAGAAAGTGGATAGATTATCGCGCCTAAAATATTTTTGACTTCCAATCGAACAACTATGCATCGAGTGGGGAACGGGCTCGATTTGCTTCTTTCGTTTCTTGACGAACAAGTAAACACTAGCTTGCGTAGGAAATTTTTTTCATTGAAACAGTTTGAGATGTAAAGAACATGAGGAGTGTCAATATGTGGTGAACTAAGCCTTTCCCAAGGCACACCATACTCAGTTATGACTCTCCTCTTTCCATGTTTCGGGAACCTTGCTGGGAAAGTTTCAGCATCGTAGCATCACAACATAAAACCGAGATGAGCATTCCCTCGGTTGAGGGACTCTTCGTTATCCGCCGCTCATTGATCATGGCAAAGACCGTTGATCTCATCGTGATCAGTCATTTTTTTCCACTTGGTGTGAGCAGCACGGCCTCGAAGAAATGTATATTGATTGACACAATATAAAAACGGCAATGATTTACTCAACCCGTCCAATAAATACTTGCCACATGGTGTCTTTGATAACGAGAGAGTCACTCCTCGTATTGTGCCTATAAGAATATGAGAGGGAAAAAATCTGTTTGGATGGAGGAATTTGGAAGAAAAGATTTGGATTTGACAAGGCTAAATTTGCTACAAACTCTATTCAATCTAGCATATTACATCTACATGACACAAGTGTAGATCAACTGCTCTCAACGGCATATTTGTTTCAGTTAAATCTCTCGACATATTGTCAAATTTGCACTTCGTTTCATATACACAGGTCTAAATTGGTCGATTGGACGGTTGAAGTAATAGCAGAAATGTAACGAGGAGCACAGCAGACTCTTCTACTCTGATGAAAGTTTATAGGAAGCTTCAGCGCGGGCTTCCTCCAGCCTCACTAATAGGTCCTTCATGAAAGGTGTGCTTGTCCCATGAGTAATCCGCAGTATATCTACTGCCTTGGTCAGGGATTTGACAGCGTTCTCCGTGTCTCCTAGTAACCTGTATGCAAGAAATCAGTTCGTTTACAGATTCAACAGAGAACTGTTACCACAGTTTAAGGTAAAATACTAACCATTCGAGCTTCCCACAGGTATAATATTGCAATCCAAGCAAAGGATGACAACCTGGATATACTCCTGCAGTGAAAGGGAGTGAAACTCGGACGTTAGCAGCATTATTATTCGAAATCAATAGCGTTACTTGAGTTTCATTTATGAAGAATCAAACATTTAGTTCAAAAGCATATAAACCACTACAGATAAATTCAACTATGGATGACGCAAACATAATTTAATTAGATGTCAATTAATCATGACATATTCTTCATATTCTTTCTTAAAATCTTTTTACGAGGTCAAAGCAGTGTTAGAGGTTTTATCTCACAAGTGGAGAATGCACTGTCCTCAATTGACTCAATCCACAATATTCTAACACCTTTCCGTTTCTTCCACCAAAACTCAATTTATTTTCAATGTACTTTATAGAGATGTCCCTTGATCGAGCAACGACAACAAAAGTAATTGTGATTTTTGTTATAAAATGCACTACTTAGAACCTACGGCACCAACTTGAACAGCCAAAAGTTACGGAAAAAAATTAAAGAAATTACATATCTCAATTGTGGAATCAAGTATGAACAACATAAACTTATAAATGATAAAAGAAATTGAAAAATAGAAGCAAGACATACTTTGATACACTGGAATGGTCAATCTGCAATACGCTAGAGCTTCATTCCAATCTTCCAGCTCCATCAAAATCTGAAGACAATATGATTTCCTTAAATTAAATGCATCAGGAAGTCACTGCATGCTACCTTACAGTGTTTGATGTTCTTATGAAATTAGAATAACCACAATTTACCATACTGAGTGTCCAAAATAACTGATCTAAAAGTATTTTAACTTTTAATAATATAATGAACAGGGTCATGACTATTGCCAACAAATTAAATCGAAAACAAGAAAATATTTGCAATGCTATGCAATAACAGATACCTTTAAAAGCTTCTCCCGAGTTTGCATCAAAGAGATTGAAAACGGATGATATAGTTTCTTCTGCAGTGTCTCAGTTGCCTTAAGCACAGATATGGCTTCATGGTAATCTAAATATAGTCAAAATCAAGCTGTTCAGTATCAACTATATCAATACACGTAGATAAATTCCATTTCCCCAATATCAAAGTTATTATACTAGACAAGTGTATTCAAATCATGGTGATGAAATTTGAGTTTAAAAGTTAAAACTATGGAAATATTATCAGTAAAAATAACATCAGATTGCCAAAAAAAAATGCAAGCAATTCATAGCACAAAGAAAGAAGGATACCGTGAGAGGATGTAGATATAGGAGCCTTGTCTGACAATGATTTTAGTTCACTTGCTATCTTCCTTATCTCTTCTTTGCTCCTAACAAGCCCACATTGCTGGCACACGAACCCATCACCCTCTGCACATCCAAATTGCAAAAGATGATATTAAATTTGCTTCAGCTAACCACCTGACTCTTATTTTCATTCAAATTCACCCAACCAATTTGACAACAGGTAATACTGTACCAGACTGGCGAAGCAAAAAGCCGATGCATCCCTTATCCTTGCATCGGTAACCTTCAAGACTGGCATTTTCTTGGATATCATCATACTGACCCTTCAATACAAAATCAACTTCATTTTCCATCAGAGTTCTACATAACTCACAAGTAACATTCTCAAAATACAATATTGAAAGAAGGAATAGTCATGAGTACCACTTTAATGCAGCGGGGACATGTGCAAGTGAAAAGGTATTGTTCTTTCAGTGCCTTCTGCCGAGTCATAGTGCTTCCAGCAGTTTCTATGTAACTTATCAACACCTTAAGAAATTTCACCAAAACGGTCCTTTAGACTTGACATGCAGTAACAAGATGCTAAGCAACTTTACTTCACAGAAAAGGAAGACACAACATCTTGACAGTGTAGGTTTAAAAAATGTTCCTGAATCCGTAAAACTATATGCAATGATGGAAAAAATTGTTCCAGCTCGCCTTCCTCAATCCTATACTCTTATGCAAGAACAGATATTGGAGTAAGTTTTTCTTTAAAGTCTATTTGTGAAGCAAACAAACCTATTAATTTTTACCCCTATGATGAAGATACATTTCTAAAGTTTCAGAACAAAAACCCTTAATACCTTAATGTAATCTCTTATGTTCATTGGAATTCACAATGAGCGGCATAAAGAAGCATACACTACCTCAGCACCTTTGGGTATATGCTGCACAGCACGCACAACAGCAGATTGTCCCTCAAACAATAAGACAGAATTGGGCAGGCAGCTGTAGTACCAGAACTGTTTAGCAAAGCACAGCAAAAGGGTAAAACTGAAAGTGCCTCAATCCAGTAAAATAGTTACCTGTGGTTAATAATGGAAATGACAGGATATAGTCCTGTACCCAGGGGTCTCAATTCACTGTCACAAATTGTGTGTGCATTGCATGCAAGCTGCATGGATTGAGGAGAATTAAGTTTCAGAAAGATTTCACTCAAATATAAGGACTCGTTTGGAAGTACTTTTAAATTGGCTGAAAGCACTTTTGGTGAAAATGTTTTTGGAACCAATCCTTAATAAAAATGCAAGTGAATTGTGGAAAAGCACTTGAAGTGCTTCTTGCAAGAAGCACATAACTGGTACTTCTTGTAGGAAGCACTTCAACTGCTTTTGGAACCCAAAAACATTTTCTCTAAAAGCGTTTTTAGTCATTTTAAAAGCACTTCCAAACGAGCCCTACATCGCCCAAGTGGGGATGAATTTTGTGCGTCTTTAGTAATATAAACAGTATCTGGGTCTGTTACTGAAAAGATTTCTAGAAATCATGCAGACAATAGCATGGTATTATAGTATTCCAAATTTCCAGTTACTTCAACACCAGATGAAGTTTGCATGCTTAAGTTGGATACTTGCCAAATTGAGATTATAACTTAAACATCTCATTATGCAGCTGCCGGCATACATTTTTATTCAAAAAATCAATGATTGAGAAAAAACATAATTGGTAATTGCTTATAAGGAACACCTTGGAAAAATTTTCTGCAATCTCCTTTATATTGATATCGGGCCACTGAAGTATTAAGCTGACAAGGTTAGCCATCTGAGCATACAGCACCAGCTGCTTCTCATCAATTTCCGACATGTCTTCATTAATTGAAAAGAAAAACAGAAAACAAGAGTTAAATATAACAGTATACAGCCTCAACAAGAAAGAAATAATCGGAAAAAGCGAAAAAGGATACGAGCAACTAACGCCTCCACCAACTTATAGTTGTCCACAGAAGAAGCAAGAATGATCTGGAGCAAAATCTTAACAAGCATTAATCTATCAAACCCAAAAAAGAAACTAAAAATTAACGAAAACCCAAAACTAAAAATTGAATCTTTACCTTCTCAGCTTGCAATTTGGTACGGAGGTAGAGTTTGATCATTAGCCGAATCGACGGCGTGACGGCCATTCGTCTCTCCTTCTGAAGCTTCGAGAGAGCTTCACACTCGAGACGGTGCAGCCTCCACTCAGACTTCTGCAAATCACCAAAGACCAAGACTTCAACGAACGAGAAATACAAGAACTCCATGAATGCAATGCAATCCCTAATCCGAAAACCCTAGAGCTTACCTGGCATGAGCTAGAACAGTAGTATACAACCTGACAAGCCGAGCATTTTTTTACATTGCTCGATTGGAAGCAAGCGTCGCACCTGGATTCCGCCGGGGAGTTGTTCGGCACGCACACGTACGGATCTTGGCGGATTATCACTTCCCCTGCAGTTCAAAACCTCCATTTTTTATGTTCTGACGCAGCAGAGCTATAGAGAGAGAGGAGAGAGAGAGGACCTGGAGAGAAGCCTTTGGCGGTGAAGAGGGAGCGGCCTTTTTCCGGAAGGTTCGAAATGGTTAAGCCTAGATTTTCAAGAGCTCTCTGCAGTTCTTCCATGAGCGGCCCTTCTGTGTTCGCTCGCGCTTCACCGAACGCCGTCCCTGATGGTGAAGTTTGACAAAAGCAAATGATTTATTTTCGGATAATTTCGGATTTGCCTCTGAAACTTTGAGGTTTTTAAACTTTGATCCTTCAACATTTTCCCATCTCAAGTTGGGAAAATTCTTCTTCTTTTTTTAAATAGAAATAATATCATTGATACAAGGAAAACTAATAAAAAGGACATAAAAACTTTGAATTTTAACCAAAAGCACTTTAATAACTTTTATTTAATGATTAAGGCAAGCCCAACATCAAACCATTCCAAATAAGGCTGGCCCAAGCAAAATAGCTTACAGAATTTTCGATTTTACCCCCGACGGCAAACTTTGCCCCGTTTATTTGGTCTGTTTCTTCTCTGCAATTTTCTCATTTCATCAGCCCAGTGACCAATCTTCTTCTCCATCTCCCTAATCTCCAGATCCTCCGCCTTCTCCCCCTTCCCCATCTACTCCGCCAAAGTCTCTGATTGGCATTGACGACCGCAAACTTCTTCTCCGTCTCCCTAATCTCCAGATCCTCCACCGCCTCCACCTCCCCCATCTACTCCGCCAAAGTCTCTGATCGGCGTTGACGATCGCAAACTTCTTCTCCGTCTCCTCCACCTCCCCCAGCTCAAGGACATTGAGGTATGCTCTGTCGAGTGCGAAGTCATTTCAGGCTCGGATGCCAAGTCATCCTCACTCATGAGAGATATGGTGGTTGTCGTCGTTGTGGATTCATTTGCGTTCGGTTATGTTAGTCCTGATCTAATTGTTTATATATGCACCGTCTTCTAATTTCTTTCAAATGTTTTAGTCTTGATCTATTGTTTTGTGATCGCTTTCTAGCCCTACCAATATCATCTCTCTTTCCATTCCCTTATTTTATGGTAAGTGCATACTTAATAATACTGTTGTTACATGTAATTTTTATATTTTATGAAAAATGCAACCTTCAAAACCCGTTGAATTTGACTTGATATCTAGAGATTCCAAATTATTGTTTGCATATTAGGGATTTGCATATTGCTAAAAGAGAGGAAGACATTGGCTACTATGCTGGATATGTAGGTGAGTTGATAATTGTCACTACTTACCTTTCTTATTCTTCACCATTTTGTTCCTTAACAAGTGTCTTTACGAACTTTCGTACATTGTGACGGGGCTTCATATATGCTTGGCAGAGTCCTGACATCAATTTTTTAGGGAATGGTGGATGATCGCTATGGTCGGAAACCTGTCATAATAATAGGGACTGCTGCAGTGTTAGTAACTTCTGTTCTGCAATTGAGTTTCAGTGTGATATTTTGGCAAATAAACACTAGCTGTTTTCTTCAACGCTCTTCTCCGCGTATTTACAAATTATTTTTACTATTTATTGGCTCAGGGTTATTTTCAACACTCTATTTGGACTCAGTGTAAACTTTTGGATGGCCATTTCTACATGATTTCTTCTTAGAAGTTTGAATGGTTTAATTGGGCCGATTAAGGTACTATATTGTGTCATATACGATTATTAATGATGTCATTGCAGTGTAGGAGTACTTATTTCTTTGGGTGGAACTTACGTTTTTCCTTGTGCCATGTATTTTTTGTAGACTATATTGTCATATACACAGTTTTTAGAAATAGTGTCGCAGTTTTTAGAAATAATGTCAGTTTTTAGAAATAGTGTCACTATTTCTACAAATGGTAGAAATAGTAACTAAATTAAAGTTACTATTTAGAATTGTCCTTTTCATTAAAGTTCCCTTGATAGTAGCTAAATTACATAACGACTTTTAGAGGAGGGCGTTTTGTATTACATTATCAGGGTTTCGAATCAAACTAAGTAAGTACTAAGTGAGAGATAAAATTCAATGTGCAATTTGCAACATGTAAAATTTGTGTTATTTGTCAAGTTCGGAAAATTCAATTCCAACATACAACAATATTCATAATGTTATGAAATTGGTGTGAATGTCTACATAAAGCAAGCAATCACATATAATTAGGGATGAAAGGTGGAATGTTGCAACCCGTTCTAGAGTTTTTAGTATTTTATTCTCGGAAGTGGGAAATGACCAAAATGCCCCTGGTTGGGTGATGGTTGACTTTTGGTGGACTTCCGTGTCGCAACTTGTATGACCCATTTCTTAGCTTTTTCTTGTCGTACTCGTCGATACGAGCGCGTGGACGCGAGCGGAGCAAAATTTGGAGTTCGAACGAAGATTCTACGGGACATTAATTTTACCGGCGTCCCTATAATTCCAATTGGGTTTTGTAATTTGGGCTTTGGGCCCAGTGAGCTTAGTGAGCCCAATCACCCACTGTCTGCATTTTCTGATTTTCCTTCCCTCACTCGATCTCTCTGTCTCATCTCTTTCGTTCACTCTATCTCCCTTACACTTTTTCTTTCCCAACAAGCCAACTCGGTGGCTCTACCATTCCCTTCGACAAACCACCACCTGATTCACCTTCAGTACACCCAAATCAACTCTGCAAACCCATTCAAAAGCCTCAGATCCATTTTCCAGAAAACTCCAGCTAACCCCGAAACTTTCCCGTCGAGTTTTCCGGCGAATCCGGCCACGATCGGCCTCGAAATGACCACCAATCGACTCCTAGTGAGTTCTAGTCTAGATCCCAAGCTTTGCAAACTCGATTTCAGACTGGAAATCGAGGTTTGCAATCGGCCACTTTTGGTACTGTGGCTTTCTTTCTATTTTCCGGCCATCTCCGGCCATAATTGGGTCTTCAAATAGGTAAATTTGCATTCTCTATCTTCCCAGCTTCATTTTGACTACTTGCACGTGTGAATCGGTTGAGATTTGACTGAGATATGTGTTTTTGAAGATTTCCGGCAAAATTTCGGCAGGCAGAGCTGACGTCAGCCAACCCGACCCTGACGTCAGCCAACCCGGTCGTGACATCATCAGACCCAGTCCAGATCCGGTCGGACCGGGGAATATTCCAAAGGTATATTCCTTCTAAACTGACGTCAATAGGGAATATTCTCTAACGGCGACTGAATATTCCGTAACGCCATTAGAATATTCTGTTAAAGTTAACAACGCGTGTCGGCTTGTGGCCGTGCGTGATGGCCTTCCACAGGCACGTGGTGGCGCGTGGGACCTCACAGCGGCGCGTGAGGCCGTACGAAGGCGTGCGCCTACGCACGGCTGCCCACGGCGGTGTTCTTGGGTTTTCGGACCCCGAAATTCGTAATTTGAGTTCCGTACTCCATTTTCTTCGTAGTTTTGGACTAGATTATCAATTGTGGGTGTTTTACCTTAGAAGTGACAACCCGAGGAGTATGGAGAGCGTACAAGCAAGCACTTTACGGCTACGGTCACTGTGAGTGTGCCTTTCTTTATAAAAGTATATGTTATATACGTGTGTTTTGGTGAAATGATATTTATGCTTATGCTTTGGGAGTAGGCTACAATGCTCGCAAGCATTGAATGCTTACACCAATCTCACCATTAAAATGAGGGAGGAGAGAGGAGAGAGGGGGGAAAGGAGGGTGAGATTGGTGTGAGCATTCAATGCTTGCGAGCACTGTAGCCAGTCCCTATGCTTTGAAACAAATCTTGAAATTACTTATTACTTTACTTGATTTTAGTAATTCAAATGTTTTAGCATATTATCGATATTTCGGGTACGGTATGCAAGAATACCATTTTAGAAAGTTTTACTATGAGACTTACTTTGGAAACGAAATACCTTATCCTATACCCCGTTTTAATATATGAGACTTTACCTGTGGCATGTTTTCATACCCGCTCAATTAGGATTGCATTCACCGGTGTCTAGTACTCATCCGGGCCAGGACTAGCCTTCACGTATATGTTCACACCGCACCGTATGCTCACTTTGGATCCATTGTAGGTGCCAGCCTGTACTAGTCTGCATTAGGCAGCTAGGACTCGTATGTGATGCACTTAGCGCCAGCTTCACGTGATCGTAGTACCAAGTGTATATATATATATATATATATATATATATATATCTATCACACCCAGCCTGTTCATAGCAGAATATCTCTGCATGTGCTTGTGTGTCTGCACTGCCTACTGAACATACCCATATTTTTATATTGTGATTTATGATATACCTGATTTCACTGATGCCACGAAGGTTGATATTATTGTTGGTTTTCATTTGTGGTTTTCCAAGTGTTGATTTATGTTGAAAGACTTTTATGTTGACGTTTATGGTTTTTACCCGTTTTGGAAAATAACATACTTTCCACTTTTACACTGTTTTTCGTACCTACTATGTGGTATGGTTTTGAGAATTATTACGGGTTTTTACAGCGAGGGGTTAGTACGTTTGGAAAAGCAAAGTTTTAGAAAATTATTGTTTTTGGCCCACTCACCCTTCTTGTGTTTTGCGCCCCTCCAGGTTTAGTAGGCTTGGTGCTTTTGACGTCGACACGCGGTGGCATATTTCCTCCTCAGCATAGGAAATCCTTTGCTAGTAATTGTAATTACTTGACAAATTCTATTCTGCCAAATCAATTATTCTATTATTATTCTTTTCAGTTCACGCACTTCCGTGCACTCGATCCTTGTTTTAATTCAAATTCCTTTTTATCACTTTAAATTACACATATTCTTTCAAATGGCTTTCGTCACCTCACGAGGTGTCGGCCAACACCCTCGATTTTTGGGTGTCCACCTAGACATCCGGGTCGGGATGTGCCATAGAAGAATAGAAGTAAAAAAGTATACTGTTTAAATAGTAGAAGTTTGGTTTTTTCTGTTTTAGTGCGTAAGTTTTCTACATGCATTGAAAGAGACTTCAGGTTAAAACCTCTATAATACTCCTACTTTTCCTCACCTCTCCTTTATACGTTCATTTCTCTTGTCTGATACTAGTAAAGAAAATAGACAGAGTGATACATTGCTCATGTTCTACTTCAATCTCTAGCAAAAGTTCTCTCTCATTTTGTCTATTTATAACACAAACTGACAAAAGTTATTAAAAGCTTACGTTCCAAATACACATGAGCTTGAACATTTCAGAATCAGATGGCAGCGAAAATTCCAAAACAACAATCCAACTGTTCTAAATGTTAAGTTGGATGTTTTTGGACTTTGGGGTTTACTATACTGCTTGGGCACTGGCGCCATGGCAGTGGAGAAGGTTGGAAGTACTAAAAACTTCAGCTTCCAAAAGACACATTTTTGACAGCACCAATGATCTGGAAACCCTAGGGTTCTCTCTAAGTGGTCCTGAACTTGTCCAAGCACTATCAAGTACAATATTCAGAGGCCTCTCAAGTAATTTTACTCTTGTTAATGGACAACTTCAGTCATCAGGTTTTCGTATAGTTAATGTGATTGGTAATGGGGAAAGGTATTGGACACCCGAAGAGGGACTTGTGAGAAACATGAAGTCCGCAAACACAAACACATATTCTACCACTTCTAATGCCAATAGTCTTGGTCCTATTTATTATATGGCCTGGAGACACATCCACCGTTCCAAAAGGTTGGCAAATTCCTAACCATGGGAATACACTAAAAAAATTCTAGTCCTAGTAAAACATGGGTTTAAAGAGTTTGTAAATGTGACATTTGATCCTAGCACTAACACAACCATGATCACTGGATACTGTATTGATGTCTTTAAAGCTGCAGTCGAAGAATTACCATATGATGTTTCTTATGAATTTTACCCTTTTGCAAAGCGTAATGGTGAGGAGGCTAGCAGCTACAATGATTTATTCTTTCAAATGTTTCTTGAGGTGAACTGCTTATATGTAGTTCGTGTATGTAAGTTTACCTCAAGAAATAGTTGAAAGATTAATTGATCACTTTTATGTAGGTAAACTGCTTATAGGCACTGTTCAAAAAAGCAGCCTAGGCAGGGCCTAGGCGCTAGGCGAAGGTCGGGCACCCCGATTAGGGCTTAGGCGTTTAGGAAATTGGAAAAGCCTCTAGGTGGCTCTAGGTGTCCCTAAGCGGTTCATTTTTAAAAAAAAAAATTTTTTTTTAGGTTAAAGGGTTTGAAGATAATATTTTTATAAAAGAACTCTGGACTTTCTTTCTTGTAAAATAAATCTGAATACATATTTCATTTTATGTATTCAATCCACTGTAGTACTTTATATTATGCCAAATACAAGCATACATATATATTCTTATATATCATGCCAAATACAAGTATATATATATATATATATATTAAGTATAACTGTATAAGTGGTCACTTATTTATATGTTTTTATTATTATATAATAAATTTAATTAAAATATGAAAAAAAACACAGTCTAGGCCTCTAGGTGCTAGGTTCCTACCAGCCGTCTGACTAGCTCCTGGCACTTTTTAGAATTTTGTATAATTGTTTTCCGCCATTATGGTAAAACGCTATTTGCTAATATATTATATTATACATTGTTGGAAGATAGAACTCCTCAATGGATTCTATACATTGTTAAATTTGCCACCCAACCTTACCCATGTCCACTTCCAACCCAAGAAATCACAAAACCCTTTTCTCTCGTGCATCTGCAGTTGTGGCTTCTCATATCTTTATCTCGGATCTGACTATAATGCTTACAAGTTTTCTATGTTTACGTGAATCTAATCGTTAATCATTAAAGGAATTTAACCATTAATGGTTAAATTCGTGTAAGCATGAAATGTTTGTAAGCATTATAGCATATGCCCTTTATTTCTTGTCTTGGTGTTTGTTAAAAAAGTTTGTCATAATAGTGGGTCAAACTTCAATGGTACGTACCATTGAATGGTACGTACTGTTGAATGATTTAAGATTCATTTGGAATGCACTGCAAATTAATTTGGACCATTCAATGGTACGTACCACTAAAGATTTTTCCCATAATAGTAGGCTTTTGTAGTTTTTTTTTCTAGGGTCAATCTGGAAAGAAAAAAAGCTAAAGGACCAAATTGGAAAACCACTAAAAGTTTAGGGGGCAAACACTGCAGTTAACCCATTTCATTTTTTTTGGGTTAAGGTGGCGGGTTCGCATTTGACGACGTGGCATCTCCCAACGAAGGCGTCTGTTCTTGCTCTCGACTTGTCGTCGTATCCTCCGTCCCAAAAGCCGAAACGTTTCACTTCTCACTGAAACTTCTGGTTCTTCCGAGTTGAATGTCCTTCGCCTCCACCACCTCGCTAGTGTTTTTCACCGTACGAAGCTCACTGAGGAACGCCATTTTCTCGAAGAGAACGAACTGCAGTCTCTCTCCTCACTCCGCTGCATCAGGTTTGTTCTGCTCTGCTCCCTACCTGCTGCTTGGTTGCCGAGAAAATCCTGGAAACTGATTTCAATTTCGAATTTTCAGCCATGGACGGCGATTCGAGGTGTACGCTGGTTTTGTGCGGGAAATCGCCGGCGGAGAATGATATTGCCAAAGCATTGAAGAGCAGCAACGCCCTGAAGCTCCCTGAGAGCACCGAGCTTTCGATTTTTTTACATTCGGAATCCGAAAAGCCGGTCAAGGAAGACGCTTTCGGAGTCGATTCGTTCATGAGCTCTCTCTCGACCAGTCGGTTCGGCAGGTTCCTCATCTGGTCTCCACGCTTGCCTTCCACACACGACGTCGTTTCCAAGTAAGTTTTGCAGAAGAATGAATTTTTAGTTTCCTGAACTCTGAATTCAAGAGAATTATTTTTTATCGGATAGTGAATTGGAGGTTGTAGTTTGTTCTCAGGAATTTCTGTGAGCTGCCGGTCGGTGCGGTTTGTGTAGCTGATGTTCAGTACAAAGGGAGAGGTTTGAAATGCTAATTGGTGGTGGACTTTGATTGACTAATTGTTGTATTTGTTGGAATTCAATTTGTTTTGTGATTTGTTTGCAGGGCGGTCGAAGAATGTGTGGGAGTCGCCTGAGGGTTGCCTTCTGTTCTCCTTTACTTTGCAGATGGAGGATGGTCGAGTCGTGCCTCTTATACAATATGTGGTTTCTCTTGCCGTCACGGAGGCGATAAAGGATGTTTGTGATAAAAATGTGAGTGCATTGTTCATAACGAGTTTGATATGGAAAGAATTAAAAGGTTAACTTTGTCAAAGTTATATATGTGAGTTTATGTATGTGATAGGCAATGCTAGAAACTGTAGCAAAGAAGCGAGTTTCATTCAAAATTCGAATTCGATAAGCAATAAATAAGTGTTCTATATGTTTCTAATTCAATATGTTGCCTGAGAAGTTCATCTTGACCTCAAGTAATACATAGAAGTTCACTAGTACTTTTAACTGCAGAAAGATTACGTGACTCGTATTTACTATCCGACTTGTAATAGACTGCACGGAGATAATTTTTCAGGCTCTTATTATAGTATATTTAGCTACTTGGACCATGCACATTGCATATGATTGTTATATTGCGAATTTGCAGTTAATAGGTTGATGCTATAGTGCAGACTTTGATACACTTTGTGTTGGGTACATCTTCTGAATTTCAGGGCTTGCCATATGTTGATGTTAAAATAAAATGGCCAAATGATCTTTATTTAAATGGCCTCAAAGTGGGAGGTATTTTATGCACCTCAACATATAAGTCGAAGCAGTTCAATGTTTCTGCTGGTAATTAGTCTCATCTTCTGGGTGCTGATTAGTAGGTCTGATTGCAAATAAGCATGCTTTGAAATACCTAGTGGCTGCTTTTCTTACTGTTCGATGGACCCTGTTCCTTTCAAGTAATATATGAATGCCACCATCAACAGCACACTCACATGCATGATTTGGATATTCAACAATAAATTTTATGTTGATGGTCACAGAGATACTTTTGCTTCTGCCCTTGCAGGTATAGGTTTGAACGTTGATAATGAAAAACCAACTACATGTTTGAATGCATTTCTTAGAGACTTATCGGTTACAACATACAAATTTAGAAGAGAAGATGTTCTTGCCGCCTTCTTTAACAAATTCGAGATGCTTTATGAAGTTTTTATAAATCAAGGTAAAAACTCATCACGTCAATTATCAAAAATGTTACCTGATATATCAATTATACCATTCCTTCATTTTGATTTTAATGCTTAATCTTACAGTTTCACCTCAACTATGCGTGTTGGTGCCTTTCTTTCTAAACTTTTTCTTATATGCTTCAGGCCAGCTAGAATCTTCTGTAAATCAACATTGAAATTTTCGCTTGATACCAAAATTTGTATTTGTCTCAATTATGAGACGGCTGTTTTTCCCTGTTGTTTAACAACTTAGTTTGTTTGCCAAGGCCAGACATAATTATTTCATGTTCTATGATCTTGTTTCCACAGTTTCTGTTTCAGCTACAAGATTCTACTTTGATCAGTAAGCATGATAGAATATCCATTAAGTACGTAGGCTATGAAAATTAATGCAGGCTCTTTTGGTTCATGTCATGCAGGATTCCAATCTCTTGAGGAGATATACTATAGGACATGGTTACACAGGTAACACACTGATATGTAGATCTAGATTCTCCTATGGATCATTATGGTTGAACTCAAGTTAGTAATTTTTCAGACATAGTCTTGTCTAGATTTAAAAAGCAAAAAAGCCTTGTGAAATGTCACACCAAATATTCTGTGAATTTTGTCTCACTTGGTACAAAATAAAAATTCTACTCAACCTACAGTTGCTGTTTTCAGACCTTTGATGATGGCTTCCTGATTTTCTTCTCATAAAGTAGTGAATTTATTCTTGTCATTCATCCCCCTAATAGTATATTCAAACATCATCTGGTTACCTCTGGGATGTGTGGTTTATAAACACATGGGAAGCCTTTCTTTGTAAGCTGGTTTTCAAGGATAAGTGCTATCTGTGGGTCTAACATGGTATCAACTATCAAGCAAGTTTGTCTCAGGAATGGGTTGGGTTGTATCTTCATCTTACCTGTAAGGGGAGAGCCAAGTGTCTTATGCCCTTTCGCTGAGGGGGAGTTTCGCCTGGGTACTGCTGGGATGCAGGGGACTCCTTCCTTGTATGCTAGTTTTCAAGAAGCACTTCTACTCGTGAGATTGACAATAACACACCTTCTTCCACAGTACCCATGTCCTTTGTATTCTACTTGGAATTTGTAAGCTATGGTTTTTACATGGACCAGGTGGTCTATGTTCCACCTATACTGTTATATCGTTGTGCTACCACTATATCTTGAACATTCAAATTAATTTTTGTTGTCTTGCATTTTTCAGCTTTCTTGATATCTTAATTTTCTTACCGTCATAAAAACTTGGGCTAGTTGAAGGAGCAAGAATTCTAGTAA
This sequence comes from Gillenia trifoliata, assembly GCA_018257905.1. Classification (NCBI taxonomy): domain Eukaryota; kingdom Viridiplantae; phylum Streptophyta; class Magnoliopsida; order Rosales; family Rosaceae; genus Gillenia; species Gillenia trifoliata. The sequence goes on from CM031087.1 coordinate 14,665,788, forward strand.
TCTTGAGGCCTTTGCTTCTTTTCCTTATTCTTTGTAGATATAATATCTTAATTAAGAAAGATGAACTGGTATCCTTGCATAAATTAATATCAATCAAGAGAAATGTGCTCAAGCATGTAGATCCACTTTGAACTTAATTTTGTTTTGGCATCTGCAGCGGACAGAGAGTTATTGTGCAAGAAAAAAATGAGGATCAAGTGGTGGAAAATGTCGTCACTATTCAGGTGTGGCAAACTAGACAGTTTCTAGAAGAGTCACTGGCTCAAATTTTGGATATGAATGCCTATGTAAATGAAATAGTGTATACCCTTTCTTTTGATAAACCCAAATAAAAACTTCTATTTCATCCTTTCTGGTTCAGACAAATTCAATCGTCAACTTCATGGCTAAAATTTTCGGTTTTGTTTTCGACAAAAAATTGTCGATTTTCCTTGATTACAAAATTTAAAGAACTTACTGGTTAAAAATGTTTGAGAATCATTGATTTGAATGAGCTGAAAAGATCTAGCCTAAATTTCATAAACTAGGAGCAAACTACAATTACACCTTTTATGGCTGGCCCTATTTACATGGATAACCCTGTATTTTACTGCCTTACTCTTAGACCCCTTATGGTTCCCTATCTTGACTGTTTACATTAAAATCGCCAAACTTATGCACAAATTTCATAAAAGAACCATGCACCCCCATGACCAGCGACCACTATGAGCTAAGATATTTGCACGCACCATGTCAAGCATTGATTTGCCTCTTCGTCAAAGCCATCATGTGGCCATTGCTGAACACCCTTGGATACGGTTGTAACTCCATCTTTGTACAAGCATAATGGCTGCAATGATAGAATAGAATCACTTGAACAGGGGAACAGGATAAGGATAAAATAGCCATTTACATGCTTATTAACAGCCTCCGTTTAGTAGACAAATTAGGAAACCAGAGTGTAAACGTCACAAAAAACAACAGGATATACCCAAGTAAATAGGGTCGACCTGTAAGGGTGTTATATGGTTTTGAGGTATGATTGTTCTCAATATGTATATTTGGTACTAGGGTTCTCAGGACTTAAATCTTGAATTTGCAGGGTTTGACCTCATCAGGATATTTGTTAGCTTTTGGTGACGACAATCAGATGTGTGAACTTCATCCTGATGGCAATAGGTATGTTTGCTCAAAAGATTTTTTCTTTTCTTTTTGGCGTGAAATAGTAGTGTTTAATTAACTATGAAACTTACATAAACTGTACCTGCGGAGTCTTTTTTTGTTTTTTTAAATAGTCTAATGTATGCTTTTGAAAGCTCCATTTGTACTGAAAACTACTGGATTAACGGAATGGTAGGCAAGCTCTAAGGGTAAAAATAAACAGTAATTTCCTTTCACTTAAAGTTGCTAGCACAATTTTTCTTTTTCTCGGCAAATGTGGTAGCACAATTTAGAGCTATCAAAATTTCAACTTCAACCAAGGCGAACACTGTTTTGTCAAGATAGCTTTAAACCTCTTTTGTGATTCAGGATGGATACCTGGTAATAAGGTTCGAATTATTTTATATGCATTACTGGGGAGAGCTTTTTGGATTTGATGTGGTTTTCATAACTGTTGAAAGTTAGCGTATGAAAGAAAGTATCTATAAGTTGGTAATTATCGAAAGTAGTAGAAATTTGTGGTATTATACCTGAAGGTAGTTTCATTGTTTTGTTGACATATTAATGGATTTTATTTTACTATTAGTTAAAATCATGTCCTGGTTTGGTCCTAGTACCACATCATATAAGCTATTTGTTCGAGACATCAAATGGTGAAGATTTGGCCGTTGAAATATTGCACCCTTTTTGTATATCTGTTGATTTGAAATTGTACCTCTGCTTTAATAGGTGACACCGTGACAATAATCATGTCAGGTTGCTTGGTCAAAAGGACAGCAACTTGGCATCATGTCCTTTTGAAATTTTGTTTTATCATCCAAAGATGTAATGCTAGTTCTGCTCGTGTTTACTGTTCATTTCTTTCCAAATACAGTCATTGTGATAACTTTCGCACGCATTTATCGTCTTTAAAGTGACTCTGATTTTATATCTTACTTTGTCATCTTAATCATTGCCTGTGTATCTCTGTAGTTATTCAGTATATGCATTCCTGTTAGTTGGGGCAGAATCGGTACTGGACACGTCTTTCTGGTCGAACATTACATGCCTGTATGCTTTCATTAACTTGATACATATGAAAAACATTACATAATAAACATGCAAGTAATACTAGATATAGAAAATGTAAAAAGAGAATTGTTAAGAAACAACGGTGGGTTTGATGTAAAGTACTAGACGATCGCTAAGAACTTCCCGACATACATTTTGCCCCTTTTTCTGATCAACTACCGTATTTATCCAGCATTCTGGAAATTTCATGGAGTGGTTTTACATTCACATGCTATAATTTCAGAAGTTTGTCAGGGCATGAGCCTGGCTATTTTTAACCTAAGTAATCATGATATTGTTTCTATTTGTCTATGTAGTTTTGACTTCTTCAAAGGATTAGTCAGACGAAAACTTGACTGAAGAAGATTCCTTGGCACCACCTTCCATCAGTGGCTACAATCTTGCTGCATCATGTGCACTACTGAGAATGTTCTCTCCTTATCTTTCTTCGTATTTTTATTTAAGTTTTTAACTTATTGATTCGGTACAGAGCTCCATCAAACCTAAATCTGTATATCTTCCTTAATAATGTCAGAACTCGTGGATTACAACCAATTCACTCTGTTTACTTTCTAACAAGATATCGATTACGCTGAGTTGCGTCATGATCAACCCGAGTGATCAATCATTTGCAGGAAAATCAGATCTCAATGCCAGCTTTGAGGTAGGTTTGAATACATGGTTTCTTTGTTGTTTGCTGAGGAAATCTATTATTGTATATTTTTCGTGGCCAAATCGTGCTTGAAAAGATATGCTTAGTTTTTGTTGTGGCTTTGGGCTAAAATCTATGAGCCCCCCCCTTCGGCCGGACCCACTTGCCAAAATGTCATGTTTTGCAAGGCTGTTTTTGTGATGCAAATAGAACTTTTTAGTTTGCTTATATCATCGTTAACTGGTTGAAAAACATGTAGGAGGATGAAGATTCCCTTTCATGGTAACCAAACAATCATTTTTCGTATGTCCTCTGGTTGTAGGGTACATGGTGTCTCTCTTGCTCTGCAATTTTTGAGTCCGTGTGTCGTAGTGACAGAGAGAAAAGAGTCCCACCCCTCCCACGTGCACCACCTTCTGTTTTAAAGCTAAATGTCCTTAAATTCAGGCCACAACCCCTTGGTAGAGGGGTCCATTCCATGTCCTATACATTTCCACCGGCCCAATTTGGAATTTGGTATGTCCACCTTCTACAAGGTGAGAAAACTTATGTAGTGGTACTTCGACCACATCAATCATAAAACACTTTGACCGCATCAGTTATAAGGAGTAGGCTACAGTGCTCGCAAGCATTGAATGCTCACACCGATCTCACCATTAAGAGGATGGAAGAGGGAGGAGAGAGGGGGGGAAGGAGTGTGAGATCGGTGTGAGCATTCAATGCTTGCGAGCACTGTAGCCAGTCTCCAGTTATAAAACAGTTCTCGAAAATGTATGAGACTCCTCATAGTTTGGTCTCGTCCAACCCTTGGTCCCTTCTGCTGTATGAGTTGTCCTAGTTAAACAGTCTTATTGAAGTTTCAGCCCTCCTGGCCGCGAGCTACCCTAGTCAAAGTATTTTCTCAAAAAGCGTGCTCTTGTATCTCATAATCACTTTTGGTTAAACTCAGTTAGAAGCGTTTGTAGACGGAAAGATAAGATAATGCTCATGAGGTTCTTCTGGTCCTTTGGGGCCATATTTGAAAGCTTTTGTTTTTTAGGTTTATTTCTAAGTTAAGGGTCCGCCATTAATGAACCAACCACATCAAAGTTGCAGGTTTTGTCTCTCTTGGGGTTTTTTGTCTTTGCATGGAGTTTTAAGAGTTGGCATTTCACATTACCTTTCTGATGCCTTGTGTGTCTGTCGCCAACAACAGTAAAGTGGTTAAAACTGTTCTTTTCTTTTGTCACCTTTTGTTGCTAAAGGCTAGGGTAGGCATGCTCTCTGGCTAAATTCCACCATTTTTTGCCTAAATTTGGAATAAAGGGTAAAATTAGGGAAATGCCCAGAAATGACACCCTTAAAATTTGCTATTACAAAAATGACACAAGTTGTGAAAAATTCATAAATGATCCCTTTTAAAAAAATTTGGACGTAAAAAGACGTGACTACCCTCTTAGCGACAACACAAAGATGATGATATAATGACCGATTATTTATGCAATAAAATATCAAAATATATTTATTATGTCGTCTTTATATTATCGTTTTGTTGTCGTCATCTTATCGTTGTATTGTCGGTAGAGAGAAAAGAGAGATTTAACATGCTTCTCTAATAATAAAAATTTAAATTAAGTAAAAGGTAATCTCATCTTTTTGTGTCCAAAACAGGGTCATTTTTGTAGCTATTACAACTTAGTGTCATTTTTGTAAGAGTTCATTGTAAGGGCATTATTGCTCATTTCCCTAAAATTTAGGAACAATTACTTTGTAAAGAATGTTACCATTGTGAATAGGGTTCCATATTTGTTAGGTTAAAAGTCAAATGTTGCTATTTATATGCTGAAGTTTTTGGTTTAAAACATTTTAACATGGTACGTGTTGGGTCAAATGTGCGGTTTAGGTCGATTAGCTAGGACAATGTGTATGTCATCTTGCACTGAACTGGAACTCTCACCAATTTTGGTACAAATTTTGGTCTGTGTACAACAATTTACAAGAAAGATATCCTTACGAGTGAGTGAGTGTTGGCCACTAGAATCGAATCAAATTTGCTATTGTTGAGAGTGAATGCCACATCGGAAAATGGATGACCTTGCATGTGTTTATAAGTAGTTGGGCTACTCCCCATATTGCTAATTTGTGTTATGGTAGAACCCCAACTTTCTTCATGGTATCAATGCAAGTTGTCCCTCGTGTGAAGCACAACGGCCACACGTGCTCTATGTCACCCGATTTGTGTTGTCCACATGCTAGGCTTGAAAACTCGCCACATGTGAGGGGACGTGTTGAGAATGAATCCCACATCGGAGAATGAAGGACCTTGCATGTGCTTATAAGTAGTTGGGTTACTCCCCATATTGCCAATTAGTTTTACGATGAAACCCCAACTTTCTTCAGCTATACTTAATGAAAAACTCCAAATTGAAATCTTATCACAAGTCATAAGAGGTCGACTCTCGTCCTCTTGGCGACAGTGATGAAGATAACATGGGGTCATTGGTTGCTCATGACCCCAATAGCTTCATAACTCCAATGTATATTCATATGTATATTTGTATATGACACATATACACAACTGCGACAAACTAAAAGAATGAGTAAAAAATACTATTACAACATGCTACTTCTTTTGTGCAACCTTGTGTATAGTTATTTGTAGATCTTCTGCTTTTTTTCTTTTGTCTTTCTTCTCCTATTTCTTGTGTGTGACCCTATGGTCCGCAACAAGTATTCAATAAAATGCCTCACTCGACAGGCCTCAAATTGACAGAATGCGACATAATTCGGTAGGTACCCACTAGGACCTCGATGAAATGATCCAATAAAGTTTTTTTTGGTCGAAATTGTGAGTCCATTGTTATAAAATGCTGGATCCGCCACTAAATTTCCCTTCCTTCCTGAATCGCATTGAAAGAAAGTAAATGAACTCCAACCAAGTATAACTTGCCTACAGATTAAAGAGAAAGTAGATGAACTCCCCTGGGTCATTAATCCTCGGCATAAACATTAGTTATGCTAAATAAGGAAAAATCCTTCCTCAAGAATAAAAGTATTGTATGCCATCTTCTAAAAGAGTGAAAGGATAGCATGGCTAGAGACGAAGAAAAGAACAAAGGTTATGATGCTAATAACACTTGTATGTCCTAAATATTTTCAATCTTTCTTCCATCTACCAATTAGACCTTAAGTTTAGTAGTATTTGTTTCTATTTAATTGGAGGATGTTTTAAGTTCAACTGACATGAATGACGATGAATGAATTCGATTTTTAGTTGTGGCTAGACGTCATCATGGTAAAAGCTAAACTTTCTCTTAGTTAAATTCTAACTCATTATCTCATATTTCTTGGCCACTTGAACTAATAATCTTGAACATAGCAAGAAAAATAGTATTGAAAATGCTCTTGCTATGAACCTACGACTTACTTTTGATATTCCCTCTCATGCTTCTCTTTGTTAATTAATATCCTATAGTGGACAAAGAATTTTATTGCTTTTGAATTGATAAAAAAATAAAGGGGTTTCAAGTGAAATATAAAAATAATAGTAACATTGGAATGTTGTAATAAGCACTTGTGTATCCTTTTACCTTGTAGTGGAAATTTGGGGAAGCATGAAGAGATCCGGAAGATCAGTCAAAGATCTATCGGATTATCACATGGCATTTTGGCAAAGTGGTGGACCAAGTTGGTTGAGAGAATTAGTGAGAGGGGTCTTTCTTTGTTAATTACTTGTTTAGGTTAAAAACTGCAGACTTTGAGATGCTAGCTAGCTGTACATGTATATGATGGAGAGAAGCATATGGAAAGCTGGAGTGTAATCAAACCCATTTAGAATTAGATCCGTAATATTGATAACACACAGTGTTAGAGTCAATCATGTACGCACATGTAAATTGATTATGACTAAATAGTATTAACGGTTAGAATGACCGTAACATCTTTCTTCTTATGACATATTTACACTTGGACAAAATTTTATCTACAACCAAAGATATATTCCTAGTGACACGATAAGTTTTTTCTAGCTTTTGAGGTAATATGATATCAATTTATTTAAGCAATTGCATTAATTCATCTTTGTTATGCATGAATAGTGTGTGCATGCTTTGATGTGATCGCGTTCCTCTCTCTTTCTTATCTTGCTTTTTCTTGTTTGGTGTTCTTTTGTGAGTTGTGACACTCCAAATCTCTCTGTTCTTTTAATGGAAAAAGATTTGCTTGAATTAGAATATGGTTTGGCAATGATTGGCTTTTGTTTAAACAATCAATTAGTAAAAAGAAAGGGCGTGCTTAGTGGTACTGATGATAGAGAGAGAGAGAGAGAGAGAGCCAACCCTCATGTGTCTTCTTGCGTTTTGGAGGACGATGGAAATACTGCATTTACTAATGTTTACATACTTTTGGAACTTTAGGGCATTGTGATATTCATAAAAGTACATTATAGGGTTCTGATCAAGTGGATGCCAAAGTACATGTGGTTCTGTATACAGCAATATACTTTTTGACAGCCAATCATGTGCCAATCATCACTTCCTCCTCACGCGTGATTAAATGGGTTTGTATTTGGACAAGGGGATGCTAACAATCTTCACATTCAGACTTTTTCGTTTTATCTTACCGGTTTTTTTTTATCATGCAATGTTACTGTTCGCGAGCCTTTCGCAGGAGGCAGGTTAGGAGCATACGGGTTGGCATGTCCGCTGGTCTGAGCCTTTCTATTGGCGTTTCTGCTCCAACAGGCTTCACTCCTATCCCTTCGGAGGGATGTTCGTGAGACCTTCGGTTGTGTGGTTCTTGTCAGGCGTGCCACTATTGGCTTCTGCCAATAGAAAGATGTAATATGTATTAAGTACTTGCGCCACAAGTAATATAACTTCCGTTCATTGGATTGGGCGACTTAATTAGATAAGTGCAGTTAGGTTCTTTTTATTGCCTTGCTTATTAAGGACTTTATTCTCTCTCGATGTTTATACCAGAGATTGCATGAGATAGGATTTTGTTATAAACTGGTTATAACAAAAATGTTCCACGCTCGCGTATACATAAAGGTAAAGACAATAATTAAAGACAGAATGTAAAGGCTGTAATTGAAGTGCTTGAAAGTAAAAACTTGTAAGTAAAGAGCGATAAGTAAGAGCTGATAACGAAAGACTTTAAGTAAAAAGATCAATGTTATTACATTTTAAGCTCATCACAGACTGAACAAACGTCCATCGGGTTGATTTTTGTTCCATCGGAATAGTTTTCTAATCTATCGGGATGTGTTTTTAAGGCTAGTTCCTTAAGGGAGATGATCAAAGACCCTCTGGCCTACGATTCTCAATCGATACTATCACCGGTTTGGTTGGATAGCAGAGCTAAATTCACTACTCCTCGGGGGAGTTAGGATATATGATCCTAGGTTGCTGGTCTTTGGTCTCTCGAAATCGCTGGCTACACAAGTAGTGCGAATGAGAAAACAACAGATAGAGACGAAGTCTGTATCTGGGAAAGGCTTTGAGGGGTTTCCTTAGAGGTTTCTTTCTGAACTAGAGAGTTCTGTTTTTAGTTGGTTTGAGTGTCCCCAGCTCTCTGCCTTTGCTTCTAATATATAGAGAGCAAAACCAATGTGAAAGCAACCCAACTTGATACACGCACCTCAACCTAATTCCACTTGCACAAAAGATAGATAACATTAATTAACTATCCACTTGCAGATACCCAAAATATCTTGGTGTAAGTTTGGCCTAATTTCACAATAACCCTCATATAATGCCATAATTTGGCTTTAGACCAAAATAGGGGTAAACATGACAATTTTGAGTGTAAACAGTTACTCGATTCGAACTGTTTATTTACTTGATGAGCATCATTAAATATTATTTATGTAAAAACATAAATCAAAATAGAAACCATTTAGCTGTTTGCATTGTCAAAATTTCAATATTCAAGTGAGATTTGACTAGTTATTGGATAATTGTTAGAGACTAAATGGTAATGGATTTAGTTAATTTTTGTGGAGATGATCGTACAACATTAGAGGATGAGTATGAGAGCTGAGAAAGTTTAAATGAGGAGGAATATCACTAGATCGTATTGCTAGTGTTAGTGATTGATCATCACTTTCAATGTTAATTACCACATATGTAGTGACTCGTAACATATTTACTTATAAATAAAGAGAAATATCATTAGGCCGTAATGCTAAATAATTTTATTATATAGTTTCTATGAAAATCAAACACATCCGATCATTGATTGGTTAAGTTATTATTAGACATGTATTAAAAAGAATATTATTAGACATGATTATTGTGTGCAATATGTTAATTTATTTTATTGTTAGGGGGAAGAGGAGGGTCAAAGTTAGAAACCCACATGGTATATTCATGATCTAAGCACATGCATATTATGTTTGCTAAAGATCAATTAAAAGGTCAAGAAATGAGTTGTATGGTGCAATTATAAGGAATAGGCTACAGTGCTCGCAAGCATTGAATGCTCACACCGATCTCACCATTAAAAGGAGGGGGGAAAGGATGGTGAGATCGGTGTGAGCATCCAATACTTGCGAGCACTGTAGCCAGTCCCCAATTATAATGGGTCACAATAGTTTTCATTTTCACCTACTTATGTTTAGTTAAGTTAGCTAGAACAGCGTACTCCACTTTTTACAATCGAGTTATAATCTCTTTTCGTGTAAGTTAAATGAATTTAGTATCAAATATTCTATCGTTTGTAAAAAAAAAACACAATAATTTTCATTTTTCCTATTAACTAGGTGTCGAAATTCATCGATCAGGACGCTAAAGTCGATCATTGTGAATGGTGTAATATTTTTCTTTCTTTTTGTCTTAAATTAAAAGAAAGTTTTTGAGGGGTCTGCTTCTCAGTTTAGAACAAATGAACTGCACCCGTCTTTATCAAATGAATATGATTAGATTAGATTAAAGGACAGAGGATAATAGAGATAGCCTCAGGTTATACTTGTGTCACCGTCCCCTTCGATCACGATCATCAATTTTGATGCTACTTCATCTTCAGTGACTCATAACCCTTGGATCATGATCATCACTTTAAATGTACCACATCCTTTCTCAGTAAAAGAATTGTACGGTACAAATTTCGGAGAGATAATTTCCGCACTTTTATTTTCATTTTATGTACTGTAGAAGTGATAAAGAAAATCATACCGAATTGTTTTGCACTCTTCAAATTAAACCAATCAAAATATGTTAGTTTAATTGTTACACTAAAAATTGTGTGTTTTTAATATTGCATCGTATCAAACTGCAATTAGTTTGGTTCGATTCGATTTGCATTCTTGTGAAAAGGGCATCTAAACTGAATAAAACCACTTATTTTTAAATATTTTTAGTTGATATTTTATGGGATATTACCTTTTACTATTGTGTTTTATCGTACACATTAATGATATCAACGGTTTATACCAAAAATTAAAAGGGAAATTTAATCAAAATGGCTTGCAAAACAGAATTTTAAGTAAAAACACCTAATCAACTTTTTTTAATCTGTATACTTTCTCATCATCCTCAAGCTTGTACTGCGGCTTTTTTTTTCCCCTTCCGGCCGGCCAGCAATCAAATCTCGGAAATTTGAGCTTTGACTACATTACTGGTGCAAGTGGGAGAGATAAAATTGGGTGGTGCATGGTGGCTGCAACAGCCATGTTCTCCGCTCCTTTTAAATTTTTATAAAGTTTAAAAATTGTGGGTGGAACCGTGTAACGGTGTAAGGATGCCAAATGGGTGTAAGTAACTTAAAAGTTTGTCAAGTGCTTATTATTTATATTATATTGTCCTTACGATTAAAAAAAATTCATGAAGTGGTTTTGGAAAAATTCATGAAGTTTGTCAAGTGCTTATTATGCCAAATGGGTGTAACCAGTCACTATATGAATTAGTCTGCAATCTAGTTTTCTATTCTCACACCTAAACCGAACTAATCGAAAATTTAATAGTTATGTCGGTTTGGTATGCTATTCAAATTCTAAATTGAACCAAATCGGCTGTGTGGAGCTAAAAATAATCTAAAAAATTCTGGAGCTGACACGTGGACTTTTATTTATTATTAACGAGAATGCCCTCATTTATTGGAGAGACCCACATATTATTCTACATGTAGTTCAACCACCAAGAAACTCTGAGCTGCTGACTATAGTTTTTCGAAGCTCCGCTGCCCATGGTAAGGAGATAAATATAAGGGAATTAAAGTAGAATTAATAACTAATTCCTACCTTTAAGCTTTCATAATTATAGACAAATGCCTTTATTCAAGGAAATGTAATCAAATCCAATCAAGGATTCTCCAAAGATAATTCTTTGATATTATTAATCTATTTAATAATATTTTAGGATTATTCTAAAGCAACTTTAAGATATCCCAACATCATTAAAGATTCTTTCCTACTGCATCCAATGAATGACACACAATGTCCAACTGAACGCTGACACATGGCATGACAAACCCTACACATGTGGACGACCTAACTCCCTATAAATACCTCATTCTACATACTTCTCAAGTAAGTTGATTATACACAATTCAACTCTAACTCTCTCCCTTTTCAGAGAAACTGACTTGAACATCAGAGTTTCATTGGCCAAACCCACCCCCCCCCCCCCCAACTCCATTAGGAGAGTGGCTTTGGCCACAACCAAAGGTGTTTAATTTGTTTTGTAGGTACAATTTCGTCAAATCCTGAAGCGGCGGAATTTTGCTACCACAAATTGGTGCTTTTATTGAGAGCTTGATTGAAAATTCTCAAAGAAACTCTCACATTTCTTTTCCAAATTTCCGCCTCTTTCAATTTGTCTAGAGCTCCCAATCTCTGAATTTTTTAAGATCTTTGATTCGTGTACCCTACAGAAAGGAAAACATGGTTGCAAATTCCAAAATTCAGACAAACGAAACTCCTTACGTGCCAGGACATGAACCAGAGAATAAAGTCAATGGCGAGGCCCCGATTCGCCGCTCCACGCAGCTGGGCACGAAGCAAGGGCAATTATCACCACCCTTGCCACTATCGTGGTCGTTGTAGTAGCAGCACTGCAACCCAAAATCACGCCCCAAGCGCCGAGCCCAATTCGCAACCAATCATGTAGGCTTTAGCACAACAGGCCATCCAAGCCCAAGCCTAGCGGGTTTCAGCGCCCCAAGTTCAGTCTAGGGGATCAGCTCCAGCATTTAGACCCGCGCATGTGAGTCCGAGCCGGTCCTGTTCAACCAGACAGAATTTTGGACCGGTTTATCCAAATCGGCTGCTGGTCCATGGACCAGACTGGCATGTTTGATTAGTGAACCAGCTATTGAACTGGGGTTTTCTCACCTTTTATTTTGGCAGATTTGATTCGTTCTGGCTCAAACTTTGTGGCCGCAGTTCACTACACTTCCATCACTTGTGCCGATACCTACCAACCTGGCCCCTCCACTACTAATGGCAATCCAAACCTAACCCGGCAAGTCGCAGACTTGACAAACGTGCTCGCGCAGCAGACCACTCTAGTGAGCCAACTTCTCGAGCACATCGAAATGCAGCGTGTTCCTGATGAAGTTTCCCGAAGCAGGGTAAGGGTTGAAGGTGAAGTTTCATTCCAAAGGCATCCCGGAAAGCAACCACTCAACCACTCAACCAGCCTCGAATCGAGCGTTCATGCAGCGTGCACTCCCGCCTTGGCTCTCACGAAAGCATTCGCTCCCGCCTTTGCCTGCATGCAAGTGTACATTCACGGTTGGATCCACGCTCCAAAGGCGCAGTGTCTACTCGTGACTCGTCTTGCATGAAGCTCTTCCTATCTCACACTAGAGCAATGATCACATAGAATAAGAAGAACCTCGAGCAAACTCTAGATCAAGCTCAAGTAGCTCTCTTCGCCAAACGCGATCACGAGCAGCTCGCTCACCAGCTAGAGATGAACCACGTAACTCGCAGCTGCGGCACGAACAAGCAGACCTCCGAAAAGACCAATACAGACCTGCAGACCGTTGCCGAGGGCAGCCTGAGGCACAACTACCTCAGCAAAGGCAAATCCATGAGGAAATAGAAAGGCTCTTAACTGAGCAACTGCGCAATTTCTAGCGCGTTAAAACTGTGGGCAAATTCATTCGAAGAAACGTGACCAACATGAGTAGGTCACAATTCATAAATGAGATCAAGCAGACGGATCCTCAACGCAAGTTCACCATGCCTCACTTCACTCTGTTCAAAAAAGACGAGGATCTAGAAAGACATCTCAAACACTACCACAGCGCAATGGTCCTTTACAGGAACAATGATGCACTCATATGCAAGATTTTTGCCAGGACTCTGCAAGGCGAGGCGCAAGACTAGTTCCACAACCTAGCACCATGTTTCATCCAGAACTTCAACAAACTTTCCTTGGTTTTCACTAAAGAATATTCATCCTACCGCTCGATCAATAACAAGTCCGACCACCTCTTCAACATTAAGAAGGATCCGAAGGAGTCCATCCGCAACTATATCAAGAGGTTCAAGGCAGAGAATGCGAAGATCGTTGGCTGTGACAATTCGATTGCGAAGGTAACATTCAAAAAGCGGCTACTAGCTAAGCACCCCTTATTTGGAGAACTGATCATGGGTGAGGATCTGACGATGATAAACTCTTATTCTTGGCAGAAAAGCACACACTTTGGGACGAAGCCTTGAAAAGATTTGGAAGCAATTTAGAAGAAGATGAGCAAGAAGTAGTCCAACAAGAAAAGGTTAGGGAACAAGCGCAGGGACCGCTCCCTAATGAAGGAAGGCTCAATGCCTAAGACATTCACCAAGTTCTTAGTTTCGATCCACCAAATTCTCCTCGATTTCTAGAACGAACTTTGGTTCAAGATGCCACCACCTATAAAGGGAGATATCACCAAACTGGATCAGACGAAGTACTGCACATTCCACTGTGGTCCAAGCCACACTACCAATAGTTGCATAAAGTGGAAAGAGTACCTCGAGAAGCTGATGAAGGAAGGCAGGTGCGACAAATACCTAGACAAGTCAGCAGCACAACCAGCGCGAGACGCAGAAACCGACGCCGAACCCCGTCAAAAGTGATCCTGATCAATGACATCTTTGCCTAGTCTGAACACTTGGGGGCCACCAACAATTCCAAGAAGAGGAAGATTTAGTTAGCAAAATCGGTTTTCCAAGTTCAAGCTACGAACGTGGTACCTGAACTGATCATTGGCTTCAGTGAGAATGACACTGAGGGAGTAAACTTTCCCCACGACAACGCCCTGGTGATCTTTGTCCAACTGGCCCATGCCATGGTTGACAAAATGATGGTGGACAACGGCAACGAAAACGTACTCCAATTGTAAGTAATTCAGAGGATGGGCTTGGAAAGTGCTATCAAATGCCAAGCAGATGTCTTAATCGGATTCAACGGTTTCACCTAAACTGTTGTTGACACAATCGTACTCGACGACACACCTCTCAAATCGTCTCTTCACATACATTCATGATCGTCATCGACCCATTCCCTCATAACGGGATTTTGGGCTGACCTTGACTAATCAAAATCGGAGCTGCGACATTAGTCAAGTACCAAACCCAGTCGTAGCAGCTAAGGTGTAGAATGAGGATTCGTCCTCCACCAAATAACAATCATAGAATGCGGATCAAGAAGATGGCATTCAGATTGACATATCGACAGACGAAACAGGCTGAAAGCTAGAAGAAGAGGTCGAATACATCATTCTTGATCACAACCAGCCGGAGAAGACGGCTAGAGTTGGCTCTTGACTCAGTCCAAAAGAAAAGGAAGAACTCACTAATTTCTTTCTAGAAAATCATGATATCTTCACATGGTCAGCCTCCGACATGCCTGACATTGATCCTGAGATAGCTTGCCATAAGTTGCACGTCTACCCCATGCCAAACTTGTGATCCAGAAAAGGCGACACTTCGCTCCTAAGTGAGTAGCAATCACTGAGGCCAAAATTGACAAACTGCTAGCAGCCAGATTCATTGAGGAGGTGGCGCATTCAACATGGCTAGCCAATGTCGTTTTAGTCATGAAAAAAGAGAGGGGCAGATGAAGACTATGCGTGGATTACACTGATCTCAAAAAGACGTGTCCAAAGAACCCATACCCGATTTCCCGAATCAACCTACTAGTGAACTTAACGTCCAGGAACCAGTTGCTCAGCTTCTTGGACGTATACTTAGGCTACAATCAGATTGCAATGTATGAGCCCAACTAGGAGAAGACCGCGTTTGTCATTCAGCAGGGAACCTACTACTATCGAGTTATGCCTTTCAGCCTAAAAAATGTTGGAGCAATTTACCAACAAGTAAACATGATGTTCAAAAAGCAGATCGAAAAAACCATGGAAGTCTATGTCAATGACGTCATGGTCAAAAGCAAGCAGGGGTCAAATGAAAGGAGCACTTTGTGCTATGATTTTAATATGTTTATACTTCATTCTAAGCATTGTTTAGCCCTTATCCTTGCTTTTCTGAGTCATTTAGTCGATTTAAGAGTGTTGGGAAGTTTTGGCTCGAAATTAGGTTATGATAAGCTCATATTTATGTATATTTTACATCAAATTAACTTGTATTTTCTTAGTTAGTTCCTTATATTTTTGAGCTTTTTACTTTGTTTTTGTGTTTTGTAGGATCTGTCAAGCAAAGAAAAGAAAAATAGCACAAAGTGGATTTTAAGTAACATATTCGTCAAAACTGCCTGTGCAGATCAGCTGACTTTGGAAGCAAGTTGTGAACAGCTCAGAATGAATTAAAAAACGTGCCTTATATGCTTGGAAAGCTACAGATGTCTATTTTTTGGAACATTTCACGGATTGTCCATATCAATTTTCTAGAAGAAGTTATGGCCATTTTAACACTGAAAGGTTCAGAAGATGCTGAGCAGTTTGTAACTGCAACGAAAGCAACAAAACGCATGCAGCCAAAAACAAGTCAGCAAACACCTATTCATATAGCTGAGGAAATGAAATTAAAGATGAGGAGTAAGTGAGAGTAATTGGCATAAAGGCCACCCAAAGAGTTACAATTGTTTAACCATTTTTCTTTCACTTAATGTTATCAATAAATAGCTATTAGTGGGGATGATTCAGCCAGTTAGAAAAGGGGAGAGACCATTTTATACAGCCAAATAGATTTCTGAGAAAAAAATATTCTCTCTCCCTCTATCCATCCTCCAGGGCAATTCCACATATTTCAAGCAAGGAAGAAGAAGAGAAGAAGGAGCCGTGAGCAATTCATCCATCATCCACCATTGAAGACTTGCTTTCAAGCTTCAAGAATCCAACCGTCAAGCCTCCATCTCCATCTTCCATCCACGGTGTAATTCATTCTATTTCTTTGTAACCTTGTTTGATTTATGTTGGAATTGTTTCTAGTTGACATTGATGTTAGAACAAAGTTTAAATTCGAATTCTTATGATTGAATAAAGTTTGATTCTTATAATTTTGATTCTGAGTTGCTTATGTGAGATTGTTCAATTGAATTTGCTTTACAGAAAACTTTTATATGTTTATGTTCTTTGGTGGCCAACTTAGGATATATACATATAATTGGTGCTAGATTTAGGTAAACGATTCACCTAATAGTTTTGTGGACCTAAATCACAAGTAGTAAAGGCTTTGGACAAAGGTCGAATTCAATTTAAAAGGATTGCAAATAGATGAACTTATTCATACTAGGTTGTGCACTTAAGTTGATAGCATTTCTCTATGTGTATTGCGTTAAACATGTTTTGATTAGCTAGCTTTCTAGACTTTGATTGCATGTTTAATAGAATTAATCTAGGTGCTTTCATTTAGATTAATTAATTAAGGAAAGTAAAATATGGGAAATCATTTGCTATGAATGTTTCACATGATCAACTTCTTTCTCATGACTTAGATGAACAATTGTAGGGTTGAATGGAATTTGATTATGGAATTGGTTTTGATCTTTGTTTCTTTCATTTCATTCTTGTACTTGTGTTTATATATTTTATTTTCTTTGTTTCTTTTAATTTTTGAAAATCTAAAACAGAAAACCCCCCTTTATTTCATAAATATGTTTATACTTAATTTTATTTTTGTAAATAATATACTTTGTATTTTTATTGACAGGTGTACCCTCAATCCCCGGATTAGAACGATCCCTATTTACCATATATTAACGATGACATTTTCAGGGTTAAATTATGCGCTTACTAAGAGCGTATCATCAAACCACATCAAGAACTTGGCGAAAAACTTCAACATCCTCTAGGAGTATAAGATGAAGCTCAACCTCGCCAAATGCACATTTGGAGTCTCTTCTGGCAGATTGTTAAGGTACCTTGTCACCCAGCGAGGAATCGAACCACATCTAAGGCAGATCCGTGCGATCCTGGATATGAAGTCCCCAATCACTCTGTAGGAGATCCAAAGTCTAGTCGGACAAGCAGTAACCCTTAACTGATTTCAACCGATGCAAACTCTTTCAAGGCTTTAAAGAAGGCGCAGATGAACAAGTGGGACAAGGAGTGTGAAAAGGCATTCCAAGATCTGAAGCAGTACTTGACTTCACCTCCCCTATTGTTTAAGCCACAAGTAGAGGAAGACTTATTAATCTGCTTGGTGGTATCTAAAGCAGCAGGAGCTCTGCCCTCATACGAGAAGAGTTGGAGGCGCAACTACCTGTATTCTATACTTCAAAAGCTCTTCTCGATGAGGAAACAAGATACTCAAAAATCGAAAAACTGATTTTAGCTCTAGTTGTTGCAGCTCGGAAACTCAGGGCATACTTTTGACGGCACACAATCATCGTCATGACAGAATATTCATTATGACTAGTCCTTTATAGCCCAGACGCTTCTCAGCGAGTAATGAAGTGGGCGTTGGAACTTGGTCAATATGGCGCTAGCAAATTTCAAAGCAAAGTTTACTCCCACTCCGACGAACACAACAACTCAGCTCAAAGACTCGCCGAGGGCAGGCAAGCACCAAAAGGACACATCAGCCCAACCTGCAAGAGATTTTTGGCATTTGCATGTCGATGGATCATCCAACCACCAGGGAGCAGGAACACGTCTAGTACTCATCATTCAAGACGGTTCCATGCTAGAAAAATCCATCACGAGGCTTTACTAGTTGGCATGCGGCTGGCAAAACACTTAGAGGTGAAGAAGCTTGCAATTCATTCTGATACTCAACTAATCACCAACCAAGCCTCAGGGGAGTACATGGTGAAGCATCCAAGGATGGCACAATACTTGGATAAAGTTTGGGAGCTGTTCAAGGCGTTTCTCACTTACACCCTCAAGCAGGTTCCACGAGCAGAGAATGCTCATGCAAATGCATTGGCAAGTCTAGATTCCATCCTGGACCACCAACTTAGACTCTTCATCCCAATTGAATACTTGGAGAAGCCAAGCATAGACAAGGAACCAGCATCAGAGGTAGCAAGATCATATCATTGACACAAGCCCGAGTTGGTAACTATCTAGTCAATGAGACGCTCCCCTAAGATAGGCTGTAGTCGAGAAAGCTCCAAAGGAAGGCATCACGCTATTACATGAGGAACGACATGCTCATTCGAAGGTCATTCACCAGACCGCATCTCCAGTACCTGAGGCCTCTCGAAGATCTTACCGTCTTGAGCCTCATTCAGAAGGTGTTTGTGGATCACTTTAGAGGCCACTCCTTAGCACATACAGCTCATAACACAGGTTATTATTGGTCAACCGTGCATTAAGACACTAAGGATTTTTTACAAAGGTGTGACAACTGCCAGCGTTTCAAGTCAATGCATGCATTACCTGCCAGCGAACTTCATCCACAAAAGCCTTTGGCCATTTATACAATGGGGGATCAACCTAGTAGGAACATGATGATAGTGGCGACCAATTTGGAATCCCGTGTTCCATCGTCACTGACAATGGCATGCAAATCATAGGCAAAATCTTGGCGAGCTTCTTCTAGAAATATGGCATCAAACAACACATGTTCACACCGAGATACCCCTACAACGATGGGCAAGCCAAGGCATCCAACAAGACAACTTGGACTGCCTCAAGAATTCTCTCACAGACAAGAAAGAGAAGTGGCTAGAAGAGCTTTTGAGAGTTCAAAGACGAGCTACTGGCAAGACTCATTTTTCATTAGCATTTGGCACCGAGGTTATAATCATCCTAACATCGCCGTGCCAACTATTAGCACTGAACTACTAGATCCTGAGTAGAATGAGAAGGAAATAGCTACTAACCTAGACCTGGCAGAGGAAGAACGCGAGATATTCATCACCCAAATCACCGCTTATCAGCAACAACTCCTCTCCAGCTACAACAAAAGAGCTGAGATCCGGCAGTTTTAGCTCAGAGACCTAGTCTTGAGAAAATCATTCATCACTACCTGCAAGGAAGGATCAAAGAAGATGGATCCCATCTGGGAAGGCCCGTACAAGATTAACAGAGTAGGGGGAAATGGTAGCTTCACTCTTACCACTATGAACGACAAAAAAATCGAGAAGCAATGAAACGACTACAATTTGAGAAAGTATTATGTGTGACCTCCCATCATCACTTGAACCTCGTTCAGGCCTATCCAAATAAGTTTGAAGTCTCAAGCAGATCGCCGAACAAGACATCACAATTTGAAGATTATCTTAATTGTTTTGCAATTTCCTCTTTCCAACAAAGTTTGATACATTTCACCTATTTTCAACAAAGATTCTAGAAATCATTCAGAAACTTTGCTCAACTGTATGCACAATAACGACTTCCAAGCTCTCCGAGAGAGAGGGTAAACTAATTCCCCAACACCTTTTTAAGGGGTAAACTGCCCGGATATTCAGACGTGGATGGGTTCGACTGCCCAGTGTAACTGGATGCACGATAAACTTTGACGGCGTTACCCAGAATTAGCCACCATAGTCTCTTCTTGAGATCTCCAGGCTAAATTTAGCTAATTGAAGGATTCCTACCCCTGGCCAAATCCGCAGGAACCCGGCTTTTTTACCAAAAGAAGTATTAGTGCAGCGTGTTCCTTGAACAACTGCCCGCGAATTTTTGATACAATTGCATGCATTTGTTGTGACTAGTTAGTGAATTTCGTGTCTTTACTGAGCTCTATCATGTTTTGCTACTATGCAGCTCAAGGGATAGGTGACCCAAAGTGCAAAGCGTTCCTCAAACAAGTGCCCACTAATTTTCATACGACTACACACGTTCGTTGTGACTAGTTAGCAAATTTCGCGTGCCCACAAAACCTTATCATGTTGCACTACGGGCTACACAACTCAAAAGATCTATGACCTCATATTACAAGTGCAATACAACTTTTTGGTAGCTTATGAGAAACTTCATCGTGTCAAACGCTTCGACCTTGTGGAGTACAAGATCTCATAAAGCTCAACATACACTGCCCATAGAACCTCGCCTAAGTCACACAAACAGATTCTCGAGTCAGACGACCTTGGTTCAGGCAATGAAGACAAACGACTAGCTGGGCAGCGCCAACACAAGGTCATGGGGCATCAGCGTCATCGTACAACAAGCTCAGAAGCTCAACACCCCAGAAAGCCAAAACTCACGCCGTATGCACGCCTACTATGAGCACCTGCTTTGTTCAAAGCCACGTAAGTAGTTCACACTTTTATGGCTAAAAGGTTTCCAACATAATTCAAGAAAGCAAAGTTTCAAGAACATTCAAGTCAATTGAATAATGAAGATAGAGTAAATCAAAGAAAACTATTTGTTAAATTTCTAGCAAATTAATAAACTGGCACAAAGGCCACCAAAATCCGACACAAGCTAAACAAGGGAGAAACAAAGTTTAGATGAAAGAGAAAAGAAATTTTCTAAGTATTTAAAGCAGACTACTCATTAACAACTTGGATGATCTCTGACTCTTCTACTACCACCTCGCCTTCAGCAGCTTGCACCTCCACCACTTCATCTTCAGCAGCTTCAACTTCTGCAGCTTCATCTTCCTCTGAGAACTCATAATCAGGCGATCTTCTTTGAAGACAATCAACATAGCCCAGCTTGTAGAAATCTGCCTGAGCTTGAGCGAGAGCCCCTTCATGACTCGCCTCCTCGTTCTTCAAGTACCTATTCGCCTTAGCAAGGTCTTCATTAACGCTTCGCAGCTCATCAAAGTCTTTATTCAAGAACTCATTAGCGAGCAGTACACCCTTCAGCTTCTCATCCTTGGACCCAAATTCTTTGGCAATCTTATAAAGGCGATCGATCTTATTGACAGAAGTTATAATCTCTTGGTCCTTGGTGAAGACAATAGAACAAAGCTCAAAGTTAACTTTCTCTAGAACTTGGATTTTCAACATAACCAGTTCTATATCATTCTGTGCAGGTTCCATTGACGATTGAAAAGTAACAAGCTTGAGCTTCGGATCCTCGTTTTCTTGACGAACTGCTTCCAGTTTAGTAGAAGTAGGGACAGAAGTAAGATCCCCTTCAATTTCAACTCAGCAAGCACGGCCTCTAGTTTTTCAACTTTCTGAGCATCAAAGCGAGCTTTGGCAACCGACACAGCTTCAACTTTCTGAGCAGCACATATCACAACCTTATTAATATGTATGGTCTCAACAGTTAAGATCAGAGTCTTTTGCATTGTTGTGAGGAATGAAGCTCTTCTTTCATCAGAAAGACGCTTCGAAAAGGCACCCAAACCCACTACTTCTTCAACACATTCAGTAGCAAGAGTATATCAGAAAAGTCTTCAAGTGCAGAATCCTTCGACTCCTCACAACTGCCCTTGGGAGCAGTTTCCTTTTTCTTGGCATGCAGCACAAACATGGCAACAACAAAAGGAGAAGACTTTGACGCTTTTAAACAGCTGAATCCTCATTCCAAGTGATGAACCTCTTTTCCCATTTCTTAAAGTGAAGAGCCTTTTAGAAGCCGATCCAGACTTAGCTACAGATAGACGCTTCACCTTATCTCTGGCCTCAAATGCTAGGGCAGTACATAATTCTTACGTTGGGCAATCTTCTCAGCCAGAGTTTAGCCTGTTTCGAAGTAACAGGCTCAGCAGGTTCAGCATCATCTTTCTTATTCTTTGAAGAAGACAAATCAATGACAAATTTTTCAGAAGCAGCAAAGCTCCCACGAGCAACAACAAAAATCTTTGGCTTCTTCTCAACCGATGACTCGCGAGCAGGTGACAAAGCTCTATTCTTTCCACTTTCACTGGCAGCAGGCTTTTCAACGTCGATTCGGGGAACGAACGGCTCATTTTTGATCTGCTTGATCTCTTCCTTATGCAGCAGTCCGTCATTTTTCCTACGAAGAGGACTGAGCAGCCAACGCCACTCTCGATATTCAACCGGGATACCTATGGCGATGTGCACCTTCTTCATATATGGCGAAGTTGAAATTGATACCACGTGGAATCGACTGCATCAGTATATAATAACAAACCAAGAGCACCTATTTCCACCCAACATGGTCCCAAAATAACATCTAAGAGTTTGACTAGTCACACGTTGCTAGTCAAACATGAACACAGCAACCTAAGTATAGATTATCAATATGGTCTAGCAACCACTTAGAGGTCATATAAGGTTGAACTAATTACATGGCAAGGTCAATCATATATAAACAAACGCAGTCCAGAGAAGAGATATTCACACACACAAATTTATGCCCAAAAAATTCTTAACTGGGTAAAAAACCAAAGGAATTCCCAAGAGCTTCATCCACTAGTAAGAAATCAAGTTCATATAAGGAATATCACACACACAAGCTCAAATCCTAGACACGTCTAAAAGAGCAACTTGTACCCCTGTGCAACTTGAGTTTTTTCAAATGGATCTGTGCTAAGTCTTCACACTTGTGGTAGCTTGACATGCATAATGTAGATTCAGTAATGAGTTTCAAATCTCCTAAATCGAACATCAATAGATTGAGAAAATTTGAAATGAATCTTTACCTAAAGATCTAAATGCAACACCTATAAGCTTAGATTGAAGATGAGATAGGAATGCAAAACATAGATCTAGCAATAATAAACAATTCTCCTCAATTGAACATCAACATATTGAGAGGATTTGAAATAAATCTTGAGATATGGATGAAACTAACATGAAATGCAAGATGTAGATCCAACAACAACACTTAAAACTTCTCAATCGAACATCAACATATTACGAGGATTTGAAATGAATCTTTACCTAAAGATTTAAATACAAGATGATATAAGCTCAGATCAAGGATGAGATAAGAGCTTAAGCTATGCTCAGATAAGTTCTATGAAATGCAAGTCTAGCTCAGAAGAGAAAGTTTCTGCAACTAGGGTTATGAAAGTTGCTGGGTTAAATAACCAATTTGAGGTTTGAGCTAACCTCTCTTAAATACTCTCCAAGACCTAAAAATCATGAAGCAATCATCACCACACAAATTCAACATAAATATGTGGATAATTATGTTCAAAATAGTTAGTTGTAGCCAGCTCACTGATAAGGCACGCGTTCAACACTGATAGGATATGAATAAGGAATGTAGGATGACTCATCCACATTTGGAGGAGAGTCACGTGACAGTTTTAAGCATGCACTTGCCCAAACTTGACTAGGAAAACAACACTAGTCAAGAAGCGAGAAATGCACATTTGAAATGCAAATGCATGAACCAAACCTTGTTTAGTGAAAGAGCTCAAGTCTTTATCATCTTCTAGTCTTCATCCACAACCTAACACTATCCTAATCCTATTATGAGCTTGGTGTCGTAATAAAGGAAGTAAATATTACATTGTTGGTCAAGGAAAGCTGAACCTAACTAAGTCTTAGACTTAACAGAAGTCTTTGGAGTTGAGTCAAAACTTCGAATCTGCACATGGAAAGAAGATATTCAGTAATCCAAAGTCAACAAAACTCACAACCAAATTTCAAGCAAATGAGGGATAAAGCAGCTCACTTACCTTCAATAAATTTAAATCGAATAACTTATAGCGTGTAGACCTTAATTGCCCCATGCCATCCTTGTGACCAATTTCAAAGAAGTGCTAAAATTCGTTGATGGTCCAACCCAAGTTGAAGAACTTGTTCAAGTTATGAAATCTCACCATGACTCGAATGACGTTGGGAGAGCATTGTGCGAGAGCACACCTTATGGAACAGATCATCTCTTGGTAAAAGTGCGACAAGGGAAAGGTGAATCCTAACACAAAATAGTACGGGCGAAAGTTGATAACTCTTCTCACTGCTTGAGCAACCTCAATACATGGTTCGTGACTACTTCTCTCTTCCACACGTTTCACAAGGACATTGGGTGGAATTGCATACTTGAACTTCTTAAGGACATCTCAAAACAACTCTTCAAAGCCAATCTTCACATGAGCAGTACTAAAGTATCCAACCTTTTTGAAAGACCCACCTTTGAGATACTTAGGTGGAGGATATTCATCATTCTTACGCTAGGAGGAAGACATTCTGAAAAAACCTGTGCAAAAATACCCAAGAATATTTCAAAAATCATTTGAAGAAAGATATTAGAAAAAAAAAACAACATGAGAGGCATGACATCAGGTCGGCCCTTCCCATGACACCAGGCTACAGCCCAGCACGACAAGCCCGCAGGCCCAGCACCTTTCTCCCTCTTGCGGACACACCAGGCCAGGCCCTCGTGGGTCCTTCCTCTTCGTGGCTTCAGCTGCACATGCAACTCGCTAATAGCTCCAGCCGAGCCGAGCTGCATCTTCAAGTAGCCCAACTGCCATGTCCCACATGCGGGCCCTAGCCCGTTGGTCCCCAGCTGCCCCACGACAGCAACAACAGTCTAAGAAAAAAGGAAGATATAAGAGAATTTTTTACTTATCTTGTGGTGCAACAACAACAACGACAAAGACGACGAACAACTCTTCACGGGGCAAGCGAATAAGAAAATTGAGAGAGGGAACAATTTCTTCTGGTTTTCTCTCTTTCTTATTTGGAAAATATTTGCTTTCTAGGTTTATTTATTCCTCTTTTTATAATAGAGATAAAAAAAATCCTAAAGGCATTTGGATTCCATCATCCAGAAGACTTACATTTTTGGCAAGTCAACTCCTCTTGGAATTTCTACATCTCCTGCCCTTTCCTACATCAACACATCAGATGTGAGGGCATTTGTAGAGCCAAAAATAATCAGTAAAATCTTGGAGTTGACATATGAACTTTTATTCACTATTGATGAGAATGCCCTCATTTATTGGCAAGACCTATATATTATTCCACGCGCAGTTCAACCACCAAGATGCCCTGAGCTGCTAACTACAGTTTCTCCAAGCTCCGCTACCTATGGCAAAGAGGTAAAGATAAGGGAATTAAAGTTGTAATTAACAACTAATTCCTACCTTTAAGTTTTCCTAATTGAAGACAGATTTCTTTAATCAAGGAAAGACAATCAAATCAAATCAAAGATCCTCTAAAGATAATTATTTGATGTTATTAATTTATTGGATTTTTATCACAAATGGTCCTTGAAATTGACCTAACTCATCATTTTGGTCTCTCAATTTGAAAATCGATCAATTTCGTCCCTGAAATTGACATAAATCATCAATTTAGTCTCTGTCGTCCAATTCTGTTAAATTTTTCGTTAGATTATTGATGTGGGATGTGGGGACCACAAAATCAGTCATTAAACAAAGAAAATCAATGTTTACTAATTTTAAATTTTAAAAACTAATGAATTGATTTTTTTTTATTATTCATGTGGCATCTTATTATTTATTGTGTGGACTCTATGTGTGCCACGTCAACAATCTAACGGAATTGGACGATATGGACTAAATTGATGAGTTAGGTCAATTTTTAGGGATGAAATTGATCGATTTTCAAACTGAGGGTCCAAAATGATGAGTTAGGTTAATTTCAGGGACCATTTATGATAAAAACCCTTAATTTATTTAATAAAATCTTAGGATTATTCTCAAGCATCTTTAAGATATCTTAACATCTTAAAGATTCTTTCCTACTACATCCAACAGATGACACACACTGGCTAACTGAATACCGACACATGGCATGGCAAACCCTACACATGTGGTCAGCTTAGCTCCATATAAATACCCCATTTTACACACTTCTCAAGTAAGTTGATTTTACACAATTCAACCCGAAATCTCTTTCTTTTTAGAGAAACTGACTTAAGCATCGGAGGTTCCCTCCTCCCCCACTCCATTAGGCGCGTGGCTTTGATCGTAACCAAATGTGTTTAATTTGTTTTGTAGATACAGTTTCGTCAAATCCTCAAGAAACTGAATTTTGCTACCACAGGCTGCGCACACATCTAATTCATGAAGAAAAGTTGTTTTCGCATGCCCACACCTTATCCGCACACACTTTTGTTTGGTTTTTTTTTAAAATCAAATAATACAAAGAAAAATTAAGTGACAAAAAGTAAACAGTAGTTTGCAAAATAAATAAAGGAAATGAAGTCATCGAAGTGTTCAGAAATCGTTTCTCATTCATAAAATGTTTAAAGAGTAGCAATTTTAGTGTTTATTTTGCATTACCAAAATAAAAAGGAAAAAGGTAAAGAGGTGAGTGCCGCTGGCAGCCAAACAGAGAGAAACATAATGTGGTCCTTTCTCCTCGGAAAACACTGTATGTTCCCGACACAAACGTACATCATGTGCAGTAGAAGATTACTTCTCTGTTCATAAGGACGACCTCCGCGTGTCATCGACGTCAGCCTCTCCCCCCTTTGACTGGGTTTTTCGGTCAAACCAAATACCGTTTTCTCCGTGATCCTCTGCGTTTGGGTACACGTTATTAACGCGCACGCCTCCTCCGATCCAAGTGTTAATTGGGGCCCACAGGCTTTCCCATGCAGCCACTTGGAAATTATTATTCGTGAGATATTTTATCGTAGTTCTTTATTTTTCATGCAGATTGTTGTCAAATTTGATTCACTAATAGAGCACAAATTACACTTAATTATGTGATGAAATGAAACGATATTGTATTATCTTTTTTTTATTACATGCAAATTAGAAACACAAACTATTTTCTACACAAGTGACATAAAATGTGTATCGTTATATAGTTTTTTCGCTCATTAATTTATGTCAACTCATATATTCAATTGATTCAACTCACTATCAAGATTTTATTTGCATGAACATGACATGACATAACATAATGCCAAGTACTCTTGATAAGAATAAAACAATATTTCGTATAAAGTTTCTTTTAATCCCATATCAAGTTACAACGACATCGTAAATTGTTTTTAAAATTATCATTTACATTACGCCTTACATCATAGTTCATTATAATTAACATAATTGTATGTGTTTTTTATAAGATAAAAAAAATAACCATGAATTCATGATATAATGAAAAATACAATTCGACATAGATTAGGCTGCCTGCAAATGCCCCTAATAACTAATAAGAATTATATTTAAGATTAGGCAAAAATTTAATTACAAAAGTCAATAGGGACGTTCGGATATCCAAATGTGATTCGAAATTCTCCTTGTCGACGTTGTCGTTGGTTCCAACTCAAACATTTTGTCATTAGCTATATATTGATATATTCCATTAGTGCGTACCCTCAAGTCAATAGCCGAAAAAATTGGGCATTTATGTGGAATCTATTGTACCTTCACGATTACCCCGCAGCACAAATCATATATTTTATTATTTAAAAAAATAAAATATATGTTATTTAATTGTTTTTTAAACTTTTAAAAATAAGAAACAAATGTCATATTTTAATTAGGCCAAATTAGAAAATAAGTATACTAACTAATGAGTACTAAAGTATTATCTAAATAAAATAATCGTAAATTGGCATGAAATTGTGAACAGAGAGAATAATAGGTCTAGTTTTTTTCTTTCTTGTTGATAGGTCTTTCTACAATACAATGTACAACCAACTTGACAAAAAATTTGTACAACCAATTATTTGGAATTGGGTAAATAATTGTGATTGAATAGTATTACAACGCATACACCCACCTCAAATTCTCAAAATAAAATTTAACTAAGTGATAAACCGCTAATACAACGACTCCGTAAAAGTATGTCAACGAATCCTATTTTAAGCCACTACTAGATTTTCTAACAAACAATAAAAACGGCCAATGGATTTAAGGCAGTCGTCAAATTGGATTAGCTGTTGGATTTGACACACCATTGCTTGGATTTGATTCAACGATTGCCCTAGATTAGAGATTAGCATCTATTTTTAACCCTTTTTCACAACAAGCAAATTGCAATTAAATTTTAGGGTTGATTAAAAAGTTACCGCATCAATTAATTACTAATTTCTTGTCACACGTGTGGCAATTGGCTCTTATAAAAAATAAAATATTTATATTTATGTAATTTAAAATTTAAAAAAAAAATGTTACTAACTACTCCAACCTGGGTTAAATCACATATATAATTTTTTTTTCCTTTATAATTAATTTATTTTTTTCAATAGTTATATGTAGGGAGGGACAAATTTGGTATTACAAATGTTTTACTAAATTGATGTGCTCCCTTTATATATACTAGTCTCTTGCCACACGCTAACTCGTGTGGCAATTTGTTCTTTTTAAGTTTATTTTTATTATTTTTTAGATATTTTAATTTTATTAAAAAAAATTATTATACCATTTATGATTTTAAAAAATTATTTAAATTATTTTTTAAGTTATAAACAAACATTTTTAATATTATAAATAAATATTTTACCAAATTTACCTTATATATATAAAAAATACAAAAAAAAAAAGAAAAAGAAAAGAAGCTTCCGGGTTTAACTTCAGTGGTCCGTACCATTGAATGGTACGTACTGTTGAATGATTTAAGATTCATTTGGGACCCGCTGCAAATTAATCTAGACCATTCAATGACCGTACCATTCAATGGTACGTACCGCTGAAGAATTTTCCGAAGCTTCCCCACATGTGAGAAAAGTACCCAAAATCCCAAAAAAATAAAAAAGTCCCGCGAGTCAAAGACGTGAAAGCCATTAACATTCTCGTCAAACGCCCGAACTGCCCAAACGCCCCCGCCACTCAATAAATTATTCCCACACGCGTTTCCCCTTGCGGCGTCCACGTGTCACTCTGTCAGAAGCTAGCCGGCGGCCCTCTCCACCTTAACCCCTGCGTCCCACCGCACCAAAATGAAACCCATCCGAAAGAGAGAAAAGCCCAGAGAGAGAGAGAGGCACAACTCATCACAGACACGGTGGCCAACGGCCTCATATTTTTAAAAACTTTGCCATTTTAGAGAGAGAAAGAGGAGAGAGAGAGAGAGAGTTGATTGTACAGACCGCTCCGTCACCGTCGCTTCCTCCGAATCCCCAACTCTTCCTCCTTATAACCGTTTCTCCCACTTTCACGCGAAACTCGCTTTATCCGTTTCGCTCTCTCCGCAAAATCCCAATTCCCAACAAATTACCAGAAAAAAATAAAATTAAAAACAAAAAAATCCAAATGAAACCCCTAACCATAACCGCCGCCCTCCTCCGCTGCCACGTCAGCATCCCCACCCTATCCCAATTCCGGTATCTCCCAACTCTTTCCCTCTAATTCCATATGCATCCCTTCTGCTGCATCTCCACGCTCTCCGATCAATCCCCGGACCTCCACATGACCTCCTTCGGCTCCAGATCCGACAACCACGCCCGCACCGCCAAACTCGACCCGAACAGCGCCCACAATCACAGCTACAGCCACAGCCATTTCAGCGCCGACTACGGACGACTCAGTCAGCGCACCACGGCGGCTGCGGCTGCTGCTGCCGTTGCTGCCGCCGAGGTCGTGGCTCGGCCGCCTTCGGCAAGGGAGCAGCCGGTCGACGTCAAGATAAACGACATCGTTGGGAATGGCGTGTCGGGAATTCTGTATAAGTGGGTGAATTACGGCAAGGGGTGGCGGCCGAGGTGGTTCGTTCTGCAGGATGGAGTTTTGTCGTATTATAAGATTCACGGCCCCGATAGGATCGTCGTTACGGTTGAGACCGAGAAAGGATCAAAAGTCATCGGCGAGGAATCGATGCGGCGGATTTCTCGGCATAAGAACGGCATTCCTCACCAGCTCCGCCGCAAGCCCTTCGGCGAAGTCCATCTCAAGGTTCTCGGTCTCTCTCTCGATTTTCATCTCTATGTGCTTAAATGAATTTGTATTAATTTCTATTTCAATTCGAATTGTAATCCGATCAACATTTTCGTTGATCGTCGTGGTTTTTATAAAAAAAATGATATTAATTTTGTAATTGATTAGATACGATCTAAATTTGATCAAATTCCGCTGAATTTAATTTTATCTGAATTGTGGATGATTATAATCCAATTTGACGATTTTGATGAATTGATTCTCAGGTTTCGAGCATCCGCGAAAGCAGATCGGATGATAAGAGGTTTTCGATCTTCACAGGCACAAAGAGGTTGCATTTGAGGGCAGAGACCCGAGAAGATCGACACGAATGGGTGGAAGCATTGCAGGCTGTGAAAGACATGTTCCCGCGAATCTCCAACAGCGAGTTGATGGCTCCGGTGGACAATGTTGCTGTTTCTACGGAGAAGGTGAGGCAGCGGCTTGTGGAAGAAGGTGTTAGGGAGGCAGCCATTCAGGACACGGAGCAGATAATGAGGACTGAGTTTGCGGCGATGCAGAACCAGCTCCTGCTGCTCAAGCAGAAGCAGTGGCTCCTAATTGACACGTTGCGACAGTTAGAGGTATGGAAACCTTATGCTCGTTGAAATTCGGAGTATTCTTCTTTGGTTTCCTACAATGCAGAAATTCTAATTTTCTTAAAGCCACCAAGTAATTTCTAGGGTGCTGTTTGGTTATAGTGTGTTTCAGCTTGTGGATTAGTCATTGTTGTGATTCATTTGTGCAGAGTGGGAGAATGAGGCTCTTCTTTTTCCTCAAACTGTTGTAAATTATATTTTTGAATATAATTAATCTTCTTAATTGTGTTCATCTGATCTTTTAGCTTGAGTGAGTTGAGTGTTAGACTGTTAGTTAATGGAAGGAAACTATAAAGGATTCATTACGATATCACTTGACTAAAAGATGACATTGATCCTGCACAAACCAGACTATTCTTGTTTAGTTTTCCGTAAAAAAAAACCATCGAAATGACTAAAAAATTGATTGGTTCTAATTCTATATTTTCTAGATTGTTTGTCTGAATATTGATGTGGGCTGAGAGTGTTCTGCATAGGGCATGGGGTGTGTTCTTAAGGGTTTTCTTGGGGTATGGGTAATGTGATATGTATTGAAAGACTGATGGAATTTTTTTTCAAAATAGGTCGTAGTGGTATCATTCCAAAATTACAGTAATAATAGGGTATTTATGGGTTTGTGGAGGCTAAGTATGGAGTGTTTAGGATGCTACAACAACCTTAATGTGGGAGTTCTTTCTTATTACTAAAAGCACCAACTTTAGTGATTGTTGTAGACTAATTTTATTTAGGGTAACCAGAATATCATTTGGCATCCACGTTTTGTTCTGCCCTGTGATATCTTGTCCATGAAAATAGAATTATGTTTTTATGATCTGAGATGATGCCATAACTCTTAAATGGGTTTGTTTGTGGTATGGAATAAGCTTGTTTCATGGGAAAACAGGAATTCATGAGCTACATATGCATGTGGATCATATAAAATTTGTGTTTTGAAAGTCTACGCCTTTGTCCAACCAAAAAGAAAAGAAAAAGTCTACGCCTCTCTTTGTGGGGTTTCTACCAGAACACATTGTAGTATTGTAGTCTTACCTCCACATTCCACGTCTTATTTATGAAATATGGAAGGTCAAGCTATGAATTTTTAAGGAATTAGGTTATCCAGGATGGTTTAAATTCTCCAATGTTTGCAGTTCTGATTTTCTTCCAGGTGGAAATATG
The DNA here is from genome assembly GCA_018257905.1 of Gillenia trifoliata. Taxonomy (NCBI): domain Eukaryota; kingdom Viridiplantae; phylum Streptophyta; class Magnoliopsida; order Rosales; family Rosaceae; genus Gillenia; species Gillenia trifoliata. Next base: position 14,697,415 of record CM031087.1, read on the forward strand.
TTCCTTGGATTTCTTTTTCATAGCTCTACCTCTGTTTTTGCCTTCTTCTTGAAGGGTAATCTGTGAATGCTAATCCACATCTCTGTCTATCCTTAGCTCATGACTGACTAATGTTCCTGATTGAGTTGTGCTTGACTTCCTCGGTTTTAGCATCAAAAGTTCAAGAACTAAAAAGGGCTTTCATCACATTCAAAATGCCTTAAAGACCAACCCGCTTTCCCCATACCCCATTTTCATAATGTTAGCACCTGCAAAACTACCCCATGGACTCCTTAAAAAGATATATCCGTAGGTCCTCACTCAACTAACTACTCAAGCTAGAAGTAAATCTGTAGGCCCTCACTCAACTAACTACTCATGCTTGAATTTTTTTCTGTCTCTTAAAAAATGAGAAATTTTAGTGAATGAGGAATTTATTATTATGACCTAACTGAAAGAGTGGTGGACTGATGGCATATTACTTGATACCAAAAGAAGGATGCTAGTTAATTGTACAGCACTGACCATTTCGCTAATGTTTATTAAGCAATATTTTTTATGAGGTGTCTTCTGTTCATACAAATTCCTTAAGAGATTTTGGCTCGTCATTGACTTCATTGTTTCTTGCTAATAAATTGATATTGATACTTTTTTTGTAGACAGAAAAGGTAGATTTGGAGAATACAGTGGTAGATGAGAGCCGACAGTTGAAAGATTCTGGGGCTTCCTCTAGATCAAGGCAAGACAAATTCAGTGGTAAGCATTTAGTAGAAGGTTAACATCACGTATTTCTTGTTACGAGTGTATGTGAAATGGTGTATTCCATCATGATTTATGCTAATTTAGTCCTGCTTTGATATTAATTTTTCAGAAGGGAGTGCAAGTGAATCGGATGAGGATAATGAAAGAGTTGATGCTGCAGAGGAAGAAACAGATGAAGAGGACAATGCTTTCTTTGATACTCGCGATTTTCTATCATCAAGTTCTTTTAAAAGTAATGGGTCCGAGTATCGGATATCTTCTGTGTCTTCAGACGATGAAGGGATAAATGCCATTGAACCAGAAGATGGTCTTGATCCATCTATGAGATCCGTTGGAACTAACTTTCCTCTTGTCAAGCGCCGTAAGAAGTTGCCGGACCCTGTTGAAAAAGAGAAGAGTGTTAGTCTTTGGTCAATGATTAAGGATAACATTGGGAAGGATCTCACAAAAATATGTCTTCCTGTATACTTTAATGAGCCTCTATCTACTCTACAAAAGGGTTTTGAGGATTTGGAATACTCGTATCTCCTTGATCGAGCATATGAATGGGGTAAAAGGGTAAGACCTCAAAGCCATCCTCATTGCAATGCTGTTAAGAGTCTCTTCGCAACATTAGATTTCTTAAATGAGTTATATCATCTCGGTGCTGTCATGACTTATTTGAGTTTCCTTTAAGCCCTGCAGGGTAATAGCCTTATGAGGATGCTTAATGTGGCTGCTTTTGCTGTGTCTGGATATGCATCAACTGAAGGAAGAATTTGCAAGCCATTCAACCCATTATTAGGGGAAACATACGAGGCTGACTATCCAGACAAAGGCCTCCGGTTCTTCTCAGAGAAGGTGTGAAAAAGTCTTCAGACCTGAATCCATAGCATACACTATTCTCGTGTAGACCTTCTGTTCCGCATTTGACTAGTAATTAAATTCTGAGAATTGCAAGATTTATCTCTTCAAATTGAGTGGTGCATTTATCAAGTAGCTCAAAAGGTTTTTACATGTCCAATGAAAACATTGAATCTTAAATTTAACGCCACTGTTTGCTCAATGTTGAGCAATGCATTTTGAATCTTTTATCTGATTCGTTATGGTATATGGCTCCTTTCATTATGGTATATATATATTGACTTAAAACACGCTGACAATATCGTTATTGGTCTTTTTCTACTATGTATCAAACAGTAAAAATCCTTATATTTTGGGTGTCAGGTTAGTCATCACCCCATGATTATTGCTTGCCACTGCGAGGGTCAAGGATGGAAATTCTGGGGAGACAGCAATTTGAAGAGCAAATTCTGGGGTCGCTCGATTCAGCTTGATCCTGTTGGTGTCCTCACCTTGGAATTTGATGATGGGGAAGTTCTTCAATGGAGTAAAGTATGAACCTGCCCCACCCAGCTATTGTTCATTATTTTCTAAGGTCATGTCTAAAAATGAACTCTTTCTGGCCAGGTTACAACGTCCATTTACAACCTTATCTTAGGAAAGCTTTACTGTGATCACTACGGGACAATGCGATTACAAGGACAGCATGAATATTCATGTAAGCTGAAGTTTAAGGAGCAGTCTATCATTGACCGCAATCCTCACCAGGTACTATTTTCGTTTTTCAGTTTTTATTTCATTTAAGTTGTTGGTCTCTGCACTTAACACTGTTTTATTGACGTTGGGAAAACAGTATTGCTTCTAGCTCATGTTATTTCAACCAACTATTGAATCTCCATAGAAAATATGATTTCCAAATGGTTTTCATGTATAACTATTAACTTTTTTAGGAGAGGTTTTGTGTTGACTATTGAGTCAGCTTGTTTACATATTAAAACATGAATTGGGATTTAGAAGGCATTAATTTTTTTTTTTTTCAAAATAGAGGAGAATGGTGTGCGATGTTATAATTTTATGCTGGGGGAACTAAAGAAATAAATTAATAGAAACTGTCGGTAATTTTTGAAAGCAAACCTAGATTTCACAATTGCCAAATTTGGTAGGTGAGAACCACGCTATTTAGAAAGGAGAAAGGATTAATATTTGCCTTCTTATTATGAGTTGTCAGACAGTCCTGTTCCTTCCTTTTGCTTATTAAGTGGGGAAAGATATGTAGACATTTTGCAGTTCCTGCCATTTTTATCGCGTTTCTTCACACAGAAATACTTGGCATGCTTCATTAAAATGTTGAAAATCAAGAATAAAATATGTTCTGTAGTAGCTATTTATAACTTTTCTGTTTTTCCTTTTTGCATTAGGTACATGGTATAGTTCAAGATAAGAATGGGAAAACGGCTGCAACAATGTTTGGCAAATGGGATGAGAGCATGCACTATGTTGTAGGAGATTGTTCAGGGAAGGGAAAAGGATCCGACTCTTTATCTGACGCCCGCCTGCTCTGGGGGAGGAACAAGCCACCCAAGTTTCCAACTAGATATAACTTAACACGCTTTGCCATCACAATGAATGAACTCACACCTGGGCTGAAGGTGATTATTTGATGATGAGTTTATTCCTTGATTTGATCCATCTTATCTAGATGTTACTGGTATCGAAAGTATTGTTTGAAACTGGTAGCAGATTATGAATTTTCAAGTTTAATCTCGTGCAGGAGAAGTTGCCCCCAACAGATTCAAGACTCAGACCGGATCAAAGGTATTTGGAAAATGGGGAGTATGAAATGGCAAATGCAGAGAAGTTGAGGCTAGAACAGAGACAGCGGCAGGTAATATTGCATTTCAACTGTATGTATCATATTATTGTATTTGTGCTTGGTGTCAATATAAACTATACCTAGGTTTCGGGAATAATAAAACAACCGATCCCAGGTTTAAATTCATGCAGTTCTAACCTTTGAATTATGTTGAATCTAAGTGTTGGGCCTTCTAGTAATGAGAAAAGGCGGCACGTGCATGAACGGTTGTGAGTCAGTTTATTTTCTGTATGTTGAGCTAGGGTGTTCTAATTGCAACATGTTAATATCTTCCTTACTCCGTACTCCTTCAACTGTATTGTATTTATTGGTCTATATGGCAATTGATGGGATGCTGCTTTGATTTCGAATTCAGGCTCGGAAGATGCAAGAGCAGGGTTGGAAACCACACTGGTTCGCAAAGGATAAAGGAAGCGACACATACCGCTACGTCGGTGGATATTGGGAGGCAAGGGAACAAGGAAATTGGGATTCATGTCCCGACATTTTTGGCCAAGTCCCTTGCGAACCGCAACTTGACTAAAGTTTTTTTTTTCCTGTATACCAATTCTTATTCATTTTTTCTCAAACGTGGTGGTGGATGCTGCTTATTTCGAGCAGTTATAGGGTCCTCCCTTGATTTGCATATAAAGTAAAAAAAAATAGCACGAAAGGTCTTGGCAGGCAATAAAAATTAAATTTTTTTCACCTCTCTATGTTTTTGCGATGAGTTGTATAATTCAACTGGCGTGTTAGTTCAGGAGTCCAACGGCAGTTACTCATTCTCACTTTTACTTCCCAGTGTCACGCATAAAGAAAAAGTAAATATTGAAGCAATGTGTGAGTAAACAAAGTTGAAGTATTAATTAAACTTTAATTTGAAGAATTTTAAAAAATAAAAAAAAGGAGGGAGGTGAGCAGCCTCCTTCCTCAATCCTCACCGTAGTTCCTCTCTACCGCCAACAACATTTACTTTTTCTTTATCGCCATGTCCTGCTTCTCTCACTGCCAACTTGTCTTCGAGGGATGATTTGACGTTGGTTAGCCGGCAACGTTGTCGGATCACAGATCGGAGTTCGTCAACGTCCCATATGATGAGCGTTGGTGAAGTCGGTGGCCACCCACGATACCGATATGGGTTGTCTGGTTGTGACGATAGGTAGAAAGAGAAAGAGGACGAAATAGAAGGGAGATGAGGACGCGGTTGCAGCGGAGAAGGTAGTCAGCTCCGACGGGGAGAGTGGTCACCGTGGCTTCTTTCTACTTTTTTTAACTTTATTTTTTTTATGTTTATAAAATACATTAAGTATATTATTAAAAAAAATTAAGTATAAATAAACAAATATTATTACAGTAATTGGATGTCTATTCTAGGAACTTTGTAAATAGATTTTGTGATAAATTAATTTGTTTTTTATAGGATCCTGAGCCTCCGCATTTAGCTTTCCCACATTTTCACATATTTCATTTAATAGTCCGTTATAATAATCCAACAACTTAAAACACGCCACGTAATTTAGCATAATTAACCTTCTATCTGTCCATTCCCTTCCTCTCAGTCTTTGCAACAAAATCAATACTACAGGAAGTCTGTGAGGAACCAAAGAACATCAAACGCCATTTTAGCATAATTGTACCGATTCACGAACCTTTCAGCCGTATCATCCTTCAAATGCAACCCAACCATCAGAACAAAAATAAAAACAAATTTCGGATTCTTCACAACTCCCTGCTCTTTGCTTTCTTATTAAATTATTGAAACTTAAATTTAAAGGTCGTTCTTTGTACAAACTTTGGCTTTTGGGTTTAATCTAAAACAATAATCGAACCCAATTGGCTCTCCCTCGTTTATCTTGTAGAAATTTAATATTAATTGTTGGGTTTTTTTTTATTTAGTTTTAAACTGGAACCTCGAATAGAGTGATCTCCATTTTTAACCAGTCGTTCATGACCTTTCGGTCATAATCCTCCTCCTTCGTAAAAAAACTGCCAATTAGGGTACAAGAGGATGGTATTCTTTGGCTTCAATGTCAAAGTTATTGCTTCAATTTAGACGGTGGAAATCAGCATCAAACTTGAAGAGGGAGAGACAGAAAGAGGGAGTAGGCTACAATGCTCGCAAGCATTGAATGCTCACACCGATCTCACTATTAAAAGAAGGGAGGAGGGAGGAGAGAGGGGGAGAAGGAGGGTGAGATCGATGTGAGCATACAATGCTTGCGAGCATTGTAGCCAATCCCCAGAAAGAGATGACAGAAGTGTTTAACGTTAAAAGACAAAATAAATTAAAAGGTTATGGTAAATGATGTGGCATGTTTTAAGTCGTTGGATCATAATAGCGGGCTAGATTAAGTGAAATGATGGAAAATGTGGGGAAGCTAAATGTAGAGACTCGAGATTTTTTTTTATAAATATGTGTCCAAAGACAACTTTTTAGTGTACAAAGAACCACCATTTTTTTTTGTTACGATCAGAATTGGTTTGTGAAAGTAAGGTACCTCTTCATTTTTTTGGGCTTGGCATGGCAGCCCTCAGACCTTGTTTGTAGGAGGCCCAAGTGAGAAATTAGACTCGGGCTTGGGGTTTTGTATGATCTACTAGAATATTTAGCATAGTATTTAGTTTTTGTGATCAAATGAAACTTGATTTACATATACATGCAATGTAAAACATGGAACTCAGAGTAACCTTTGTTCTGCAAAACTTATCTTGGATATCACTACAATAAAAATAAAAGGTCACACATGCAAAAAGAAACACCAACAGGAAAATAACAGTTACAAGGATTAAATTTTGAAAACCGGTGAATTATTATTACAGATGCACAAGGCAGAAAGCACCACACTCTGATGATCTTGCAATTGTCGGCATATAAGTATTGTTATGAGGCACTTTCGATAAGCATCAATATTTTCCTTCTCATAGTCCCTTACCAAGTGCACAACCTACAAGAACCACAAAAAACCACAACCACATATAGGAATAACAATCATCAATCTAAGATTTGAGGTTGAGCAGTAAACCATAACCGCTACAAAAGACTTTCACCAACAAAGCAAGGGAGTGACAGTAACCATGAAGGATGTCCTCAACAGAGCAAAAGAGAGAAACCACAACCAAGAGTTACGAGGTGGAGGTGGTTAGAAGATAAAAGAAACAAAGAGGGGAAAAAGGGAATAGATCACCAAGAAAGATTGCCACAGATGCCAAAGCCAAAGGCAAGAGTCTGCGTCTCTATCAGCTAAGATATTTTCTCTACGTTGTATATAGTTTTAGTCGTGTTGTATGAATTTGTTTATTTCTCTTGTATCGATATCAGTGAGGACTCGTATTTGGTATCTTTTTTACGATTGTAATAACATTAGACCAAAAATTAGTTGATTATATATTGAATATCGGTAAGTGAACGTTACTATAAGCCGTGCCTGCACTCCAAAGTAGCCAAAAAGATACGTACGTGTTGTGGTTTTGTAGTTGATGGTTCGAGGGGTTCACCTTGGTCGACTAGCCAGGGTTTATATTTATCATAAACAATTGAATTATGTATCTCGCATAATAATGTGGATTGCAGGTGCAGACACATCATATTCAGCTCACGTTTAGACAGGTAGGGGGGCTTAATCCGATTGGGTATTATCTACGACATTACATACTTTCTGTCTACAAATCAGTTCATTTAATTAAATAAATACACAATCAAGTGTCCTCACATATATGGTCGGCCTCTTTAATCTACTTTCTAAGTATTCTCCCCCTCAAAATACCAACTACTAGTGATAATACAAAATCATCATATCTAATCTTGTATATATAGTTCTTTGACCACTTGCATTTTCCTATTGTATTATCATAGACCCATACTAATGTTAGAACAACGAATATTTTACTAATAAGATTTGAAGGTATGCTACAGCCAGTCATCCATGCATGCGATGACAATAATTCTGATTGTTATTGTAGGGCTTAAAGTGCATTAGCGACTAGAATTTGCTGACAAATTGCACAATGCATCGACAACTATGATGCATCAGCATGTATTTCGGCAGTTGCCATGAGCAACAAATCTTCTTCTAGTAACATATAAATGTATGTTATGATTAGTGGCTCATGCACATTAGTTGCGATCGTATGATGTATTAGCGTGCATTTCGGTAGTTGCCATGAGCAACAAATCTTCTTCTAGTAGCAAATAAATGTACGTTATGATCAGTGGCTCATGCACATTAGTTGCGACCCTTTTTTAAGACTCTAAAGGCATTAACGAGTCGAATTTGCGTACGCATCACACAATGTATCAACAGCTACGATCTATCATCGAGCATTTGGGCGACTACGGTAGCAAAATAGTACCACCTGGAATCTGACAGTGGAAAGATACCCTCACCTTATGCGTGGCACACTCTGATGTGCTTCTCGTTTCTGCAATTCATTCGGTGATGGATGGATGCGTGACCCATCGTACCCAAAGCCAAAACCCTACACATCCAGCATTCTCACTCACTTGGCCGTCCAATCAATCCTGACCGTTCAAATTATCCTTATGGTTTAGAGTCATTGGAAAAACAGGGACCCCATCTGAACCAACCTGTCACCAGCCCCAACAACAAACAAAACAAAAGCCCTAGTCTCATCCAATCCCACAGTTTTTTCTTTCTTTTTTGTTTGCTGTGAAGACAGACGTATCAGCATGACTAAATTTAAAAAACCAAAATTGCTTTGGACTGATCAGTAATGGTGCTTCATTTTCTTCATAGTTTTCAAAACCCCCCCGGCAGGATCTTGGGCTGCCTTTTTATTAACAGTTCATATATATATATATATATATATATATATATTGCATACTGAAATCCCTGTGCAGGCAGATGAGGCAAACGAGGTCGTTTTTTTTGTCATGTCATGTCATATTTTGTATCACCAAAATATTTTTCAAGACGTTACTTATTTGACATGAGATTGATGAGCTGCTTCTGCTTCTACTGCAGCTGCTTTTCTTGTAAGTTGTGATGACTACTGGAGAGGGAGAGGAGAGCTTTTGCTTATTTGATTCGATTCACCATTCGGTCTGTTGGTTTTTCGACTTCTGCTTTGACCCAATTTTTGAGTTACCCGCCAAACATTCTTGGCTGCATAACCATATACTGCCTTGGAAAGGTTTCACGGTTTTTTTGTCTATTCTCATTGCTAATATCTCTCATATCACATAACTTAAATGATGTAAAATTGTCTTATAAGATATTCTGTCACACATAACATGTAAAAGCACTCACAATATAAATTATTGAGTACTACTATGTTCACTAGTCTGTTCTTTCTTACCCACTATATATATGTTGATTTGTTATCCATAATTAGGTGGACATAGCAGCACACAAACTATTAACCAAGAAACACATATGATAACCTAACGGGTTTAACTCGTATTATTAGCATTGGGGTTAAGCAATACTATGCATGATAGGTAGTTAGTCGAAACAAAATCAGTATCTCAAACAGTTTAATAAAATCAATTATATTTTGTTGTTATCAGAAGACGATCAAGTTTCAAACGTTTGTAGTGTCATTGTCAACTATAAATTTTAAAAAAATAAGAAATAAATTCGATTGATGATAATATTAGTTATGGAAATCCCAAAACATGCTCACAAAATAATCTCTTTTTGTTTTTACATACAGATCTGGGCTTTCTTTTTCTCAAACCCCACAAAGCGTACAGCGCAAGTGAAAGGATAGGTGAATGTTTGGGATCATTGAGCAAAAGAAAATTATACCACAAACCCAGAGATAGAATACACCCGATCTTTAGAAAACTACTAAATAACTACAAAAATTAAGTACAAAAATGATAAAAGGAGGTCAAGTTGCATGACACGGTTATAGCACCATTGTGGTGTCCTGTGTAAATGATATAATGACACATGAAGAAACTTACAAGTCTTTTATCATTGACACATGATGACACAGTGTGAGTATATCCATGTCACACAAGTCATTCTCGATAAAAGGTGTAAAGAGTGACTTTCGACTAAGCAATGAGTTGTCTGCCAGAGTTTTACCCCAATAATGTACCATTGATTTAGTTACAAGACAAAAGTATTCCAACTGAGGAGAGGCTGATTTAGTTACTGCTTTTCCATTAGATGATGGTGAGAATGTCCTTTCATCAACTCAACTTTCTCTTTGGAGCTAAAACGACAAGCAGAGGGTTCTGAGTTGCTTTGCTTCTGCAGAATGGCCAATGTGCGTTATCTAGTCTGGCTGATGTGTAATTCTGAGCCAGGAACAAGTTACAGCTAAGCTAGTTTGGGCTGGGATTTTGGGAAGGAGACTGGATTACTTTTCCCCCAAGATTTGAGTTTTAGCTTTGTAGAGCAAGACCTAGCCCATGCACAATATTCTTCCTCTAGCTTTGTAGATCTTCCCCCTTTGGTTATTGAAAAACCCAAAAAATAATGAGAAAACTGGGGAAAGGGGTCCCTAGTTCATAATATATGATGCATATGGTTCAAATATCATAATGGATGGGTTGTTGGGCTTTTACACATGCGTTCCGAGTTCGAAATTCCTTCATACCTTAAATTAATGTAATAGTTCAAACCCTCCTACAATTAAAAATAATAATAATAACAATGTATGATGCATGGGAAAACTATTATATGATAGTTTAAACTTTAAAGCTTGATTAATAATCATGAAGAATATATAGGATCTAATGACCAAGGGGACATATAAGATAGAAGTATGAAGAATAACAACATGTGAACACTTGCATATGATGGTTTCTTTAGGCTCTCGCGAATCGCAATTAGTTGATTTGTTGGTTTTTATTCTCCACTCTCGTATAATTAAGTGAACTTGGTTCGCGATTAGTTTTCAGTTATGAGCTTATTTTGATTTTTTTAATTGTTGGATGTACATATTCAAAATTCCATAACATTTTTCATAGAAATTTGAAATATGTAAGTTTCGAAGTAATTCAAAAACTCTGGGTTTTCGAATTTGAATAGATGTTGAAATTTCAAAGTTTTTGGTAGAAATTTTTGGAGTGAAATTAGAAAATACAAAAAGAAAAGATTGATTGTTTGTTGAATTCTTGGTCCGACGACTAATGATTTCATTCGATCTGTCCGTCACAAACATACCGTGAGTGAGTGAGTGAGTGACTCGCACTAACACAAGGACTGGACGGACATTGCAATTGCAATTAAATCTGCTATTTACTATTATTTGGGAAATATCACATTGAACGCGTGACCTCACCGCCCACTTTCCCTTCACCACTCAATGCCTCATTCTATCCCCTCCCTCCTCTTCTATTCCTCTCTTCAATTATTATCAGTTTGCATTTTATCCTATAATGTTTTGGCATCTAATTAAGCACAAACTTTTCAAATAATTTAGATATATATCCTGATGGATATGGAATATTATGTATGAAAAACTTAATGGAGTTAGGGTGAGATGACAAATTAATGATTTTCGAAAGTTAATATGACAAATCGCTTAAAATTTTAGCTCATATAACAAATTGAAAAATGTGTATAAGTTCATATGACATTGCAAAAAAATTTGCTGATGGATATTTGTGGAAGGGAAAGTCATTGATGCAGTCGAAAGGTCGGTCGTTGGTGTTTGATATTTTCCATTTAGCTAAACAATTGAGGATTGTTGTGTTTTTGTTCTCCCCTCGCATGTGTAATTGCCTACACACGCAGTTGCTTCTTTTGTGTCTCGTAATCGTGGAGTACACCGGTGTGGTCAAGTTTTATGATGCCTGAATGTTTGTTTCATATTCTTGCTTATGATGTGAACTAGGCTTTAAAAAAACTTCTATGGTTTAAAAAAAAAAAATATATATATATATATATATATATATAATTTCTCTATTAGTGACTATAAATTAATGAACAAAATAAGATTTGAAATATATTTAAGTGTTTTTCAAATCATAGAAATTTTATTTATTGAATTAATTTCGAAATAAATATTGATTGGTACATCTTATATTGGTAAAGTTCTATTTCTTTGTTGGCAAATATGTGAAGGAAGAAATAATAATTTGATCTTCAGAAACCTTAAACCTCATGTTGCTCGTGTGATTTTGGTAGCATCTCAAGTGGATAAGTATTATTTTGATGCCAACCATGGCAGTCATAATGGTAAGACTGCGTTTAGTGGCCTCCCTGTATGGAGTCCAATGTTGCGACCTGGTCCGACACATTGCACCAACACTACATGTATATATCTCGATCGGATAATGGATGCTCCTAATCTTGTGAGACGTTCCGATTGGGATGAGAGTGAAGGGGGCATAGCGACAATGTTGGAATTCGATATCCTAAACCTCTCCGATGGTTATACGAAATGACTAGTCCTGATGGTCCTTATGACATGATTTGTCTACGAGGTGTAACCATGAAATGATCACGCTACCGTGCCACATGAGTTGGATTGAATATGTGGTATGGATGTAAGCTTTGATATGTTTCATGCTTATCAAAACACCATAATCACTTATTTGAAGAAGAAGACGTTTTGGACTTGCAGAAAGATCTTGAGGACGAGATAGGTCTAGGCTCTTCTATGCACCACTGCTTCTTAGTCACGAACTAATAGGGAGTTCTAAGGTTGTGATTGTGTTAGCAGTATGCACAGGAACCTAAACCTTATATAGTGCTCAATGCTTCTAGAATCATACCCACTAACGGATTCAAAAAACCCTAATGAGCCTATAACTAGAATACTAAAGTCCATAGGATTACTTCCTTTTCAAGAATCCCTTATTGCCCTAGTAATTAAACTTGGTATCACAATTATTTGAGGCACAAGGAATAGCTAACCAAATACAACTCTAACTCTTTATTTATCTCGGATACAATTATGTAAACCAATTAGGGTTGTGCTTTAGAGTTTAATTCCAACAATGGATAGTCGGCTTAGACATACCATGTAATAGAGACCTCGTGGATCAACTTACATGGTTCTAGAAAGAATCAAAATGTTCTTGTTGGCTTGATAATTAGAGATGAAAATGCTAACCCAATATTTGTTAAGGCAAGAAATTTGAGGAATGTAAGCATTCCTAATGCAAAAGCGATATGACACTTACAGACGCTCTCAAACTGGCTTGACATAAGGATATTAAGGAGGTTCGTGTGGGGGGGACTCAAAGCCTGTGCTTGATCAAGACTATTATTGTTAACATTCGTTATCTTGGTGGCTTATTCCTCCATATTACCTCGAAACATATGGATAGGGGGCTAATATTGTGGGTTGATTCCATATCTTCTCTTGGTCAATCAGTATACTTACTACTATTGGGATATAGTTATACATGTGCACGAAAAAGGCTTATACGGAACGGATTTATCGCCATTGTAGTGTCCAAATCCAATGATACATTATCATAAGTAAGTTCCATTTCACTTGTCATTGCTTTATTAAATCAAAACGTCATGTGGCGACAAACTCATTTCGTATAAATTACTCTCATGTTATAGTCCGTAATATTTAATTGCTTGGGTATAGGCTGTGAGAGGGGCTCTACTTTGTAGCGACTAGCGAGTAGTCTTTTTCTTTTTCAGAGTACTATTGAGTAAAATTGATGGTGAGACTATTTAGCTGTATAGTTTAGTATAAGATTTTATAATTGGACTGTTGAATCGTTGATTGACTTGTAATTTGAAATGGTTTACTCATTTCATGTACAAATACTTCACATCACATTCACATCTATATATGTGGTTTAAAGATTTTAATTCTTGTTCATTTCAAGATTTTTTATCTTTTTATTTTAAAAAAAAAAAAAGCATAGATGTGAAACATATATACGAGCTTACACAATTATATTTATTAACTCAATGTCACAAACCTTAAAATAAAAAACCTTTGAATATTTAATATATGGATATCCCACAGATAGGAGAAGGATACTGTAATTATGCATTATTGGTGGATGTATCCTTAGGGTTTAGTTGTTCTAGACTAATGGTAGAAGAGAATGACATAGTTGTTCTACTAATTATTAATTAGTCCATATTATTGGTCAATTAACTCGTTGGCGGACAAAATTTCGAATTAAATTAGTGAGTGGCCAATCAAAATCATCAAAGTGTCTTTCTTGTATTCAAAGTTGAGATTCTATAAGTAGATCATTACCAAACACTAATCAGACTTTATTTTTAATCCATGCTTATTTAAAATAGGCATAATTGTGTAGAAAGTCGTCTAGGTATTCTCCACAGCTAGGTTTTTTAACAAATGTGAGCTATATGGTGCTTTTTCCTGACCTGTTTATATGAGTTGGTTAAAGGGAAGGGAAAAAAAAGTGTTTTGTTGTGTGCTTCGACACAAGCCATCTGTTACGGATATAGATAGATAAAATTTCACATCAGAGAAGTATCACAATAATCTAATAATATCAAAGACTTGTGAATAAAATTCATATTTGAATATATTCATTCAGCTTGACCTCAGTTAAGATATTCGACCTAAGTGATTAAATTGGAGTCAATACTAAGATTGTCGTCGAATTTATAATAGGACTCATGTTGATCCGCTGCACAACAAAGAAACTAATACAGTAAACTACGATCGGTGAAACAAATCCTATAAAATGGGTACTTCAAATCGTGAAGAACACAAAGCAAGATAAATCCAAACTTTACGTTGGTTTCTTAGCATCAAAGAAAGAAATCCCTCATTAGAAACTTCATATATGTAAATATCGATCCCACTGACAAGAAAAATATACTCGATTGAGTTGTGCATTATTGGTTGATGTATACACAAATGATGGAAGATTGAGAATTATAAGTTGATTAATTTGGTGTGAATTAATTAATTTGTGGACGAAATGGATTCAATTAAATAAATGAATGGCAAATCAAAATCCTCAAAGTGTCTTTCTTGCATTATTTCAAAGTTGAATTTTCTATCTATTGAGTAGATGATGATACAAAAATTACTGGCTTTTATTTTTAATAATGGATTGTCATTGAAAGATATAGGTAAGGCATAAATTATGGAGAAAGTAGTCATGGCATTGTCCATGATAATGGTATTTATGAAGATGGGGTGGAAATTTAATCAAAATATCATTGTTAGCATGCTTGGAAACCAAAATTAAAGGGCCTAATATATCCTATAAGTGCTTGTTTGATTATCAATTTATCAGTGCAAGAGGTGGATTACCCTTTCTCTTCAACCTAGTGCGTTTCGGTTTCAAATCATCTTCCCTTCTCTTATTGAAGATTAGTGTAGAATATCATTTGTAAGAAAAATAAAATTATCAATTTATCAGTGTCACTTATATTACAAAGTTTGATACCAAATTATTATGTCTAGTCCATTGTGTGTATTAGCCAAAATCCTACATCATTAATTTAGTATAAATATAGGGTAATGTTAGAGAGACCATCTTTTTAAACCACATCTTGTAAACCACATGATGTGGTTGCTAACGGTTGGTCTTCTTTTTAAAATTCTTTGAATCATGAAGTCTTAATTTATTGATACATCATGTGTTTTACAAAATATAGTTTTAAAAAATGGTCTCCCTAGCATTTTCTTTGAAAAAAAAGGTTTTTATTGATGTTGTCACCAACCCCTTTCAAAAGGGTACGTAATGGTAGGGATACCAAAAATTTTAAACCAAATTTGTAAATCAAATGACGTAGCAATAAAGTAAACCTTCATGATTTAATGATTTTAAAAAAGAAGACTAACCATCAACTAATATATCATTTGGTTTACAAATTTGGTTTCTCTAGCATTACCCCTTTCAGAATCATCCTTTTTTTTCATTTGCTTTTGTGTCTCACAAGGCATTTGTGAACCATAAAATTTGAGGACTGGCTACAATACTTACATGTATTTAATACAATCATCATTTGACAGCCATATATAATTCGTGTGAATATATATATATATATATATATATATATAATACAATTATCATTTAACCGTCTAGATAATAATTGTATTAAATACATAAATGTATTATAAAAATAATCTGAGACCATTAAATGGCCGAACCATTAAATGATACGTATCATCCAAAACTTTTCCCTAAAATTGGCATCAATTTACCTTAAGTCATTTCCGTGGCCCCTTCTAATTTAATTTATAAGGTCCCGGGCCTTCAGAGCATGGGGCAAACAACACTGAAGTTTTACTTAATTTCAGCTACCACTCAGCTGCATAAATTAATACTATTTGTACAAAATAATTTAGCAAAATTCCATTGGTCATTATAAAAAAAATATTTATGAGAGTAGTTTCAACTATTGATGCGATAGTATTTTCTTGTTGGAAATTGATTAATCCCAAAATTCCATTGGGATCTATTTTCCATGTCATTTCACTCCATATTAGTTGAGTCCAAGTTTAAATAATTAACAATCCTGGTTTCATATAACGGCGAGAATCACTGTCAAACTAGAAAAAAAAAAAAAATTATATTTTGCACCATTAAGTTTGAATGCAATTATAATTTCATAAATCATCTTTAAAACATTGCAATGTCATACACAAACTTGTATTTTAGTTGCAATTTTATACATCTGTTAGTCAAACCATCAATTTGACCTTTAAATGATGGTGTGGCAACTAAGGATCCCACCATTTTGCTGATGTGGCTGTCACAAATATACCACATTGTAACATCCCGTACAAAATTTAAATTATTTTATTCCCGAAAGTGAGAAATGACGTTTTTGCCCCTGGGTTGACTTTTCGGTTGACTTTTGCGTCGTAACTCGTATGACGCATCCAATTGTATTTTCTTGACGTGCTCGTCGATACGAATTCGTAGACGCAAGCCGTACGTCGTTCGGGCTCCGAACGAGTATTTTACGGGCGTTAGTTTCGACGTTTTCCGTATTTTAACTTTTGGGATATTTTGGAGTTATTTGGGCTGGGGCCCAAATGTCAGCTGCCCATGTGGGCTTGTCCCACATATCCTGGAAGTTGTCCCTGCCCTTTTTGCCGAGTTTTGTCTCATCCTGCAAGTCTTCATCTTTTCTTCTCTGCGAAGAAAAATCAAACTCAGCGATCTCTTTCTTCAGCCCTGCAGACAGACCAAAACTGGAGCTTCGGGCTCCATCATCAAACAGAGCCACTGTGCTCCATTCTTCAGCCCAGAAAACCAGAAACTTGAAGCACTGATTTTCTCTGGACACCCAAAGCTTCTTCTCGGTCTTTTCCAGCCACGAACCTTGCAATCTGTCGATTTGAACTGCCTGCTGGCTTGGGGTTGGAAGTGGTGAACTGTTGATGTTGTTGATTGGGGCTGCAGTGCTGGGCCTTGATTATTTTCAGCTAGTGAGGACAAGATGTGAAGTGGGCTGGTCTTTGATTTTCTTGGGCCTTGGGTGTATTAAGCAATTAGGGGCTGGCGAGTGTTGGTTGATTTTTGGGTTTCGAGTGCTTTTAATCAAAAGTGACAAGTGGCGATGTTTGGTGGGCTGACTGTTGCATGAAGTTGTTGGGCCTCGGGTGTATTTAGCAATTGTGGACAATTATGGTTTTGGGCTGATTAGTTGAGTTGGGCCGAATGCTTGTGGCACCAATCCAAAGTGGCAAATTGTGGCAATTCAGTTGGATTTTTGGATGCTTGATTTACGGAAATCTCCGTTGGGTTGGTTTTGCTCCGGAAGCTTTAGGTTTTGGCGACCCATGGCGTCGGAGGACGTGCACTTGGGCTTTCCGGCAATCTTCAGGTGAGTGAGTGGGTCTTTGTTTGATAAATGTATCTATATATGTATGGTTTTTCAACGCTTTCTTTAACTGTTAGCGTAGTTGCATATCATTACGTTTGTTGGAGGTAGAACATTCGTACTATATTGCCATGCATGTTTTCTTACTGTTGCTCATCAGTAGATGTATACACCCCAGGTATTAGTACTCAGTCTTGTGGCCAGGACTAGCCTTGACGTTTGGAGTAGTCACTACCAGTACCGTTACACAGCTTTGGATCCATTGTAGGTACTAGCCTGTCTTAGGTTGCACTAGGCAACTCGGACTTGTGTGACTGCACTTTGTGCACCAGCGCTTAGCGTTAGACTCGCGTCATTGTAGTACTCAGCGTATTACTTTTATACCTAGCCTGTTCATTGTGGTTTAGCCACGTGGACTTGTGTGTTTACATATGGGTGAGCATGTCAGTACATTATTATCGGGGAGTACCCGAATGTTTTAAATGGTAGTATTTTGAGGTTCATGCCTACGGGCATGACGTATTTTCTCAAATTATACTTGTTTTCAAATGAGGGGTTACTAGACTTTTGAAAACAACGGTTTTATCAAACTTTGCTTTTTGACCCACTCACCGTTTTATGTTTTGCGCCCCTCCAGGTTAGTTGGCTGGGAGCTTGCGACGTCGATGGCGCGGTGGTATGACAATGTAGGGAATTTCTACGTTTGTAGTAACTTTGTATCCCTTATTCTACTCATACTTATTATTCTAACAATTCTTCCGCACTCTGTTCTTACTATTCAATATTCTACTATTCATTCTTAAATTTTTCTAAATGGTTTTCGTCAACTAACGCGTGTCGGCCAGCACTTCTCGACACCTGGCGTGTTCGGGATCGGGATGTGTCAACATAGGAAAAAAAATTAAAAATATAATTATTTTACAAATGTTAATTTAAGAAAAAAAAATTTTAATTTTCTTTTTGCTCGTAGTTGCCACATCACCATTTAACGGTTAAATTGATGTATGCAAATTGCAACTAAAACACAAGTTGATGTATGACATTACAATGTTTTAAAGATGATGTATAAAGTTGCAATTGGACTCAAACTTAAGAGTGCCAAATATAATTAACCTAAAAAAATATGAAAGTCGGACTGCTTGGTATCACCAATCCCAGTTCACAACCATCGCGTTTTAGTTTATTATAATTAAAAAAAAAAAACTACTTAACATCACTTTTAGCATCATGACTCATAGTCATCCCCTGACTATTTTGTTAGTTAATTGGGTTGAAAATTGAAATATAATAGTATGAAAAAAAAAATTTATATTTCTCAACTAATGTGTTCATACACGAATATATAGTGTAGGGTTGCCACTTGCCACTTGCCACCTTGAAGGAAAAACTCCTGAGTCCTCACATACGGACAAGGAGACTCGAGCTAGTTTTGCCGATAAGCAAAGGTGGAAAGAATCAAATTAAGCAATAAGGAAAACCCTAATTGAACAGATGGAAGAGCCCCATTGATAAATTTGTTTAAATGATGAAAGAAAGTACAAAACCTTGAACACGACAAATAAGTTTAATTATACTAAAACATTGTTGTTTCCGATACAACGATATATTTATGAAAAATGTTATGGGGACTATCTTTTTAAACTATATTTTGTAAAGCACATAATGTGTCAATAAATTAAAACTTTATGATTTAAAGAATTTTAAAAAGAAGATCAACTGTTAACAACCACATCATGTGGTTTACAAGATGTGATTTAGAAAGATAGTCTCTCTAGCGTGATCAGCTTATATGAAACAAGTTCACCGTCACGTGGCGTCGCGATCCAATAACACACTGCCATGTGTAGAAAAACTTGTATATGACAATGCATTATTGGACAAAAGACGCCACATGGTCGTGAACCCTATCCATATAAGTCCTTCTCCTCTCTAGCAATACCTTCTTCCCAATTATCTTCCTTTTTTGTGTATTTTTTTTTTGTCCAAGGTATATGAGTATTTTGTTTCTTGGTTTGTTATGAGGTAGCTCATCGTTTAGTCAAGATTTGCACTTGTAGTTGTGCATTAGTATGGAACGAGGCTCTTCCTGACTTTGTTCAAGACATCATTCTCCAGGATTTGAGTTGTATTTAATTTTTGAGTTTAATAAAATCATTCTTCATTAAAATAGAATAAAAAGAAGGTATATATGTATTTATTATTTGAAACCTAAAGTTGCTCTAGCAAATGTTTTTTAGTGGTAAAGTCACGAGTATGAAATGAGTTATAAATTTAGACGCTTTGAGTTTGAATTTTTTACAGCTTCAAAAACCGGCAATAAAAGAATGAGTCGGGAAGCTAATCCCGTTAAGAAAAAAAAAAGAAGAAGCCATAAATGCATCATATTAGTATTGAACACATGTCGGTCTATACATAATGAAAGAGGAGACCATGTATCCTACTTGAGCAAGTGCATGATGTGGAACAACAACGTTCATGCAAGAGGGATAACCACTAATTTGGCAAGTCCTCTAAAGTGTCGTCTATTTCAAAGATTAATGGAGCCCCAAAAAATTCAACGTTTTAATAACAAACCCAAACAAGAATTTTTATTTATTTTTATGCTCCACTGTGGAAACATATGGGGCTTAAAATTGAAAAAACAAATTAGACAAAAATAATATACATGACTTAAAAATAAATAAAGGAAATTCCTATTCGCAATCTAAAATAAATAAAAAATAATTTTTTCGAAGCGTCAATAACAGCTCTCAAAATAAATTGAATAAAAGTATGAATTTTTTTATTGAAAAAAAAAAGATAACTAGAACTAAAATACAAGTAACTTGGAAGTTGGAAGTAAGTTTATGTCAATAAAACAATAGCTCCCATCATCATGCTTTGGATATAGTTGGAAACAAAAAAAAACAGGGAAGTGTCATTATACAAACTTTGATTATATATGAGAGTGACGCATAAATATACCAATTTTGCAGCCTCTTTACTTATACCTTGGTACAAATCTGGTTCATGATCTTTTAGATGCCTGCCTAATTGGACAACCCACTACTTGAAATGGGCCACGAAGTGGGCCAGACATGCTAAATAGAGAGGTCCATACCTTCCTTTTGTGAATCATTGTGCACCACATCACCATTTCCAAAGCTGTTCTCATAGTTGCATGGGGATTCATTCTCTTGTTACTTTTTTGACCAGGAGCTATAGCTAGGTTAATTCAAACCTACTTATAAACCCTTTCAGCAAAAAATTAAAAGGCCAAAAAAAATTGGATAAGTCTTCAATAATTTGAAATATTGGGTAATTCTTTATATTTATTAGATTGACAAGTAAATAAAAATAATATTTTTTAAATGTAATCATGATCGTTTATTTCTTATATGACTAAATAATTCGGACTTTAAAAAAAAATTAAAACAAATGATATGAAAGTTTCATTTGTTGGCTGATCTTGATAGCGTTTGGGTTGAGTGAGATTCTTTTTAGGATGCGTGCGTGTTGGAGTTTAGTTGTTTTGTTGGATCAAATGCACTTTCATTAATAACATTATATAATATATATAGGGCCTGCATATCAAACATGAGTTTGAAAGCAAACATTTCTTGTGAAAAATCACATGAGAAGTTCCAGGAGCGGGAGCAAAAGGCCACACTTGCCAAAATAAACAGCACTACTCCGCAATTAGAAATTGGGATTTCTCAGAAATATAATACAGTACCTTCAACCATAGAAGACCTACCTTTAAACAACAGAGAAGATAAACATTTATGAGGACTAAATTTTGCAAGCTTGAGAACTACCGGCATAGAGAGAAAAAGACTGTACCACACTCTGATGATTTTGCGATCGTCAAAGCACTGTTATGAGTCACCCTCAACAAATGTCTAGCTTTCTTCTCGTAGTCATTTGCCAAGTGATGAGAACCACAAAAAGACCACAACTGCCACCAGTTAAGATTCGAGGTTGAGTAGTAAGTCATAGCCGTTACAAAAAGGCTCTTATAACAGAGCGAGAGCAATCATAACCACTAAGGCTCTTATCGAATAGCGATAAACTGACCACACATAATTTTGACACTGATTTTGACATAGGTTTTTGTGGGGCCCACTTCATAATGTATTTCAATAATCCAACCATAAGCAAGGGACCAGTGGTGGTGGAACCAAATTTAGGGTTTTCTTTGGTTTGGGGTTTCACGGGGAAGAGGATAGAGAAAAGTATATAGGTGTTAGTTTCTTATGCTCCAAGAAATTCTAAGGCCATCTCCAATTATAAGGCTATGTATTACTCTTAAAAAAATATATTTTAAAATAATATTTCTAGTCTAATTTTTTCCATCTCCAGCCATGCAAGGCTATATATTAGCCCCAATTATATTTTATTACTTTTTAGTATATTTAGAGAAACTAGACGTATTTTGGTTGGAAATTGTTTTGTTCAATTTTGGGGCTAGTATTGGCCAAACTAGGTGGCTAATGTGGTAATTGGATCGAAGAGCCATCTCCTCGGTTGGAGCCTTACTTATGTAACGACATTGTTGTATCTTCTATTATTACTCACATAAATAATTTCTTATTACATATTAAAACTTTCCAAAATGTAAGTAATGGGAAAGACTTTAGTAGTTGCTACCAAATTGTCGAATCATTTTTAAAAATGTATTCGCATTCTATCTCCACCCAACTGGATTTTAGATTACACAAAATAACACCAAAAATAGTAATTTCCGCATGTCTCTCACCATTATCAAAGATCGTTTTCGATTCTTTATTCTTTCGAAAGCGAGATTTCAGTTCTACAATATATATCTACCCGCAACAACAAAATAATTATAATTATTAGTCAAATAGCACATAACTATAAATTCTTGTGCAGCCAAAAATTGGGCACAACATCTAATTCTTCACAACAATAATAATACACCAACCACTAAACCAAAAATGAAAAAAGAAAATGGAAAGAAGGAAATAAATCATTTATTGTCATAAAAAGAACAATAAATTATGGTATGTACGATTACATTATCATGTAAGGTGATATGAGTTGGCAACTTAATTTATATTCCATGGCTATAAGTTTGCAGTTCTAGAGAGATTTTTCAACATGATTGTCACACTGCCACATAATATTATTATTTCACTAATATTATACACATGAGTTCGTTTATAATGAATATACCCTAGGTTAGGGGAAGGGCTTAGGTTAAAAAAAGAAAAAGTGAGTTCATTTGTACTAAAACGTCTTGAGCAATTAAGACAAGATTATCTATAAGACTCTCCCATGACCATGTAGTAGTGGTTCGGGATGCCACGGTGGCAATAAGCTTGTCACAAAGAAGCCTCTCTTAGGTTAGAAAAATCAACCAAGTCATCCACTCGTATTATAAGTTTATAACACGTTAATTTAATAATATCATGTGACTGTATGACGGTAACACTTAAAAGTTTGCTTCTGAGTTCAATTTGTCCTCTCTAGTATGAAGAATTGGTAGCCGTAACTACAAGACGATTACATCGAAAATTCACCCATTTTTAGGCCTTTGACAAAGCAAGATAACACACACACACGTTTGGGGAGTATAATCTCGTAAGGTATAAATAGGATCGTCAAAACATTGGACATGTCACAGAAATCACGAGAGTGGTCCCCACCAAACAGGCAAAAACCGTAATAATGCGAAATCCACACTGGCAGATTCGTCATTTAAGAAACCCAGTCCAAGGAAAAGACAAAGGCAAACGAGGGTGATCGAAATTACGTAACTGTACATTGCTCCCATCCGCAAGGCTTACAGCCTCATGAATCTTTCCTATTCCTAGGCGATTCCGTCACGTCACGACGAGACGACGGAGGAAGACGAAAGGAATAGTACAGGGGCAAATTCGTCAGTTTAGCTGACGTGGCGGCATGGGAGTGGGCTTAGTATTTGTAGGCAGCAGCAACGTTCCCTAGGCAAAAGCCGGCTCATCAATTCTCCGTCCCTCCTCCTTCTTCACCCTTTTTAATTTTATATTTTAAATTTTTTTTGTAATTCTTTTTTGTTTTGTTTTTGGTTTTGTAATTGTTTTGGGTTTCCTCTCTCATCGTCTTTACTATCTGTCTCTCTCTCCTCTGAGTTTCTCTCTCTATCCTTTTCTCTGCTGTGCGCCTTGTGTTTGTTTGTAGGATTCCCATTCCCACCTATTTTCCCAAACACAAAGCACTCAAAAGAGAGAAAGAGAAGACCCAACAAAGACAAAAGAGAAACCCAAATACCAAAAACCAACAAAAAGAGCGAACACCCCCCATTGCTCCGCCCCAAATGCTCACCGGATTTCGTTTTCCGGCGAGTTCAGCAACCCCAATAATGCTGCCGGACTGACCCAGAAGCGAGAGCAGGGAGTTCAGAGTTGTTTGCTGTGCTGTGAGAGTGCTGTCACTGTTTTTGTTGGGTTGTGGGTGTGTATATATGTGAAACGAAAATGCGCGAAGCACTGCTATGTGAATCGCCGAGCGACGTCGTTTCCCACCCCAAGAAGAAGAGGTCGGAGGAGGAGAAAGGGGAGAGAGAGCTGTCGACGCAGTTGGTGGTGGCACCGGCGGCGGTGGCTGCAATCGGCCGGAGCCGATCTCAGGCGACCACGCGGCGGGTGACGCCGACCACGACGACCACCCTCGCGACTTTCCCTACCACGACTCCGTCGAGCGTCGAGAGGCATCTGCCGAACGGAGATCTCTACATCGGGAGCTTCTCGGGGTCGGTCCCGCACGGATCCGGCAAGTACCTCTGGACCGACGGGTGCATGTACGAGGGCGAGTGGCGACGTGGCAAGGCGTCGGGGAAAGGCAAGTTTTCCTGGCCGTCGGGCGCGACGTACGAGGGCGAGTTCAAGTCGGGTCGGATGGAGGGGTGCGGGACGTTCATCGGATCCGACGGGGACACGTATCGGGGCTCTTGGTCGTCGGATCGGAAACACGGGTTCGGGGAAAAGCGGTACGCCAACGGCGATTTCTACGAGGGTTCGTGGAAGCGAAACGTCCAGGAGGGACAAGGCCGGTACGTTTGGGAGAACGGCAATGAGTATGTCGGCGAGTGGCGAAACGGCGTCATTTCGGGTCGGGGCGTTTTGATTTGGGCCAACGGGAACAAATACGACGGGCAGTGGGAAAACGGCGTTCCCAAAGGTAACGGAATATTCACCTGGCCTGACGGGAGTTGCTATGTTGGGACGTGGAACAAGGACTTGAAGGTTCATCAGCTTAACGGGACTTTCTATCCGGCTAACGGCGGAAAGGAGCAGAGCTTGACCGACATTGGAGCTTTCGGCGCGGAGAATCTGACCATTACGATGCGAAAACGCAGCGTTTCGTCGGTGGATGGGGCTAGAGGGAGCTTGGCGGAGAGGACTTTCCCCAGGATTTGTATCTGGGAGTCGGATGGGGAAGCTGGGGATATCACTTGTGATATCATTGACAATGTGGAGGCTTCGATGTTCTATCGAAACGGCACCGCTTTCGATCGAGATGGGTTCGGGAAGTTCCGGCGGAGTCCTTGTTGCTTTTCCGGCGAGCCCAAGAAGCCCGGCCAGACTATTTCCAAAGGGCATAAGAATTACGATTTAATGCTCAATCTTCAGCTGGGCATTAGGTACTTTTTCGATTTTTCCGATTGTTCGATTTTGTTAATTTACTAGTTTTGGAGTGATTTTTAGTTTGTGGGTTTGATTTTCTGGAGTCTGGAGTTTGGTGTTTGATGTTTTGATGTGTTTGGTGCTTAGGTACTCAATTGGGAAGCATGCTTCGATAGTGAGGGACCTTAAGCACAGTGATTTCGATCCGAAGGAGAAGTTCTGGACCAGGTTTCCACCGGAAGGATCGAACAAAACGCCGCCCCATCAGTCGTTCGAGTTCCGGTGGAAGGACTATTGTCCTATGGTGTTCAGGTATGTTATGCTTTTCAGCCTGTAGCTCTATAGTTTGGTTGATTACTTGTTGTTGGATTACCATCTTTTATCAATTGAATACTAAAATGTAAAAACTCAAATTGTTATTTCAGACATTTGAGGGAGCTATTCCAAGTAGATCCTGCCGATTATATGCTGGCTATTTGCGGAAATGACGCGCTTAGGGAGCTTTCTTCTCCAGGGAAGAGTGGAAGCTTCTTTTACCTTACTCAGGACGATAGATTTATGATTAAGACAGTCAAGAAATCGGAAGTCAAGGTTAGTTGCCCACCTGTTTTACTTGTTTTGTATTCATTTTTTACTTTGCTTGAGACAAATGGACATTTCTGGGGCATAATTCGCGCTCTGCTGACTTGTTTGTTTCCTAACTACCACCTGGCTTTCTTAATCTGACATTGAAAGGTTGACATTGCTGAAATGATCTGACTTGTATTTCGTTTTCAGGTGCTTATCAGGATGCTGCCAAGTTACTACAGACATATGTCTCGGTATGAAAATTCTCTGGTTACAAAGTTCTATGGCGTGCATTGTGTCAAACCTGTCGGTGGCCAGAAGGTACATGTTGG
Organism: Gillenia trifoliata; assembly: GCA_018257905.1. Taxonomy (NCBI): domain Eukaryota; kingdom Viridiplantae; phylum Streptophyta; class Magnoliopsida; order Rosales; family Rosaceae; genus Gillenia; species Gillenia trifoliata. The sequence continues at coordinate 14,723,051 of CM031087.1, forward strand.
GGAGACTAATTTGCATTGGTTTAGAATCAATTAGACCCTTTGTTCAATGGTGGAATGTATTTTTTGTATTAATTTTTTTTTTGTCCTTCGATTGGAAAACAGACGAGGTTTATTGTGATGGGCAATTTGTTCTGCTCGGAGTACAGAATACATAGACGATTTGACCTGAAAGGATCCTCCCATGGTCGAACAACTGATAAGCCTGAGGGGGAGATTGATGAAATCACAACTCTCAAGGACCTGGATCTTAACTTTGTGTTTCGCCTCCAAGGAAAGTGGTACCATGAGCTTATGAAGTAAGTCCAAGTAATTTTTTCCCCGTTTATAGAATTGTTTTCTCTTTGCCTTGTACTAATTAGGTTGAAACATTGGCAGGCAAATTGATCTGGATTGCGAATTTTTGGAAGCAGAGAGAATCATGGACTACAGTCTTTTGGTTGGTCTTCATTTCTACGATGGCACTACATATGACAAAATGGGGCTTTCACCATTTTATTTGCGCTCTGGTAATTTAACTTGTCTTCCTCTTGTCAGGTTATTGTAGGTTAGTAATTTTGTGTGTACAAGAATGCTAAATCAAGTGTCTGACCCTTGTAGGCCAAAAAGATTCGTATCAAAATGAGAAGTTTATGCGCGGGTGTCGATTTATTGAGGCTGAGCTACAAGACATGGATCGAGTTTTGTCTGGCCGGTATGTTTTACGATTCGTATCTTGTTTTCTTCTAGCTTAAGCTATTCAACCAAATATTTATGTGCGATTGGTTTGACAAAAAATTGTAGAAAGGATAATGTGGTTGAGCTTTGTCATCTTAGTTCTATAATAAAATTGGGTGGGTGGATAATTCCGACACTGAATTCAGTGTCATTGAAATGATTGAGTGGCGTTGGTTTGTTCTATCGATTTTTGTGGGGTATCATTAGGCAATACTTGTTTGTGGTTTTGATATATCTCACATAAACTCTCCCAATGCGAAAAAATACGACTAACATGAATAGACCCTTGCATTTTTACCCATTTTTCTTCGAGGATCGAAGTGTGAAGAACTAGATAACAGTGATTTGTGGATAATGAGTGGATTAGTGGATGAGTTTAGTGGGAAGGGAAATGAATTTACTTCTGCTATATTGGATGAATTATATGTTCTAAAACTGATATGAAAACGTGTATTCTCTATCAGGAAACCATTGATCTGTTTAGGAGCCAATATGCCTGCAAGGGCAGAGCGGATGGCTCGAAGGAGTGACTTCGATCAGTACACCCCTGGTGGGTTCAGCCATTTGACCCCTTCACGCAGCGGTGAAATCTACGACGTAGTCCTTTACTTTGGGGTCATCGACATTTTACAAGACTACGATATCAGCAAAAAGTTAGAGCATGCATATAAATCATTGCAAGCCGACCCAACTTCGATCTCAGCTGTTGATCCGAAGCTTTACTCAAAGAGGTTCAGGGATTTCATCGGAAGAATTTTCATAGAAGACAGGTAGTCTAAAAGTGGAAAATCGCCGAGTGCAAAACCAATACTGTTGGATTGGATTAAGAAGATTCAACATTTGATCCTCTTCCGAGGAGAACAAGGTCTCAAGCAGCTCCAGTGGGTGGATGGAGTAACAAGACTTGGGTAATTCAGAGACGGCATGACTACAACCGCAACCGCAGCCGCAGCCGGCGGAGACGGCAGAAGCATTGTGGTTGTTGGGTGAATGCCCCTATGGCTGAATTTTGAAGACACAGCCAAAGGTGTTGGATGCTGGCGGGGGATTTGGGTGCTTTGTACATTCAAGGGAAGATAGTGGGAGGTTTGGGTTCTGATGTCTTTTTTTTTTTTAATTTTTCCGTTTTAGGTGAAATTTTTTGTGGTAATCAAGGAATGTGAAGATTTGAAAGATAGGTCTAGGGAACAGAGCAAAAAAAAAAAAGGGTTTTTTCCCAGTGAGAAGATTCAAAAAAAAATTGGGTGGAGAGAGAGAGAGAGAGAGAGAGTTGGAATAACAAAAAGTGTACAGAGGAGAGGAGGGTTTTATAGAGAAACAAAAAAAATTTGGAGATAGTTTATGCAATTATGCAAATTTGATGGATTTTTATGTGATATTTTGAAGACAATGTTTGAATCAACTCGGTAGGCCCCATGGAATCTCTCTCTCTCTAATCTTTTTGTTCTTTTATCCGTTGGATTAAGAAAAAAAAGGAAAATTGGGGGGGTTTTGTGCAAATGAGGAGTAGAAATGGGGTCACTGGGGGTTGCTTTTGGCAGTGAAAGGAAGGAAGAGGGAGGCATTGGGGGCAGGAGGTAGTTGTGGTATTGGAACGCATCAAAAGCAGAGAAAGCAGCAAAGGGAGAAAGATGCGCTGGCTCTTCTTGTTTTTGCCTACTTTGTTTACTGCCTTTCCCTCCCTTTATTTACCACTGTTTCCTCCTCAATTACTTCATTTTTCGTTCATTCAATTTTTTACCTATTCAATTAAAAAAAACCCGAGATTTTCATCAAAAATTTAAATTAAGTTTTAACAGTTAAAAACTCCAAAAATATAATATCTTCTTTAGTAGCACTGGATACTGGATAGGGGGTTCGGTTTCTACTCATGTGTGCATTCCAAATTTGCAACTCTCTTTTTCTAAATTAATATAACAGTTTGGAATTCTCTCACTTTCTTAATAACAATAATCTTCTTTTACAAAAAAATTATGAAAAAAAAAACCCCATCATTGTTTACTTGATTTGAAGAGGATGGAAGAGCATGGTAAAAAATTGAAAGAATGGTAAAAAACAGTGACCCATTTGACTCATTCGAAGGCATTGACCAGCCCAGATGGTAGATAAATTATTTGAGGATGCAGAAAACCGAGAAATGGAAATTAGGGCATTGGGAGTAGTGCAATTTTTGCACTTTGCAGAGAGAGAGAGGTCAAAGTTTTGGTGCAGATGCAGAGAGAGAAAGGAGAAGAGAAATATACATATACCATATATATAGTAGGGTTTGTGTGTCTCTTTTTTGACCATGGCCTTTACGGGACCAACTAGAGTCTGATAGCTCAGACCCAAAGCCAGGGGTCTGCCTGCCTTCTTTGCCTCCATCCACCCTCTAATGTTATGATGAATCCTATTGGCTTTGTTTTTGTGGGAAATAAAGTCAAAGTTATGAGCTTTGATATATTGTTTCAATTTCAAGAAATTAAAGTAATCATATCTACCTTTTGGTCGCATTTCTTGATCAATCCAAAGTTTAATTTATATTATGTTTGCAACATTTTATATGTACAAGATCTCAAAAGGAAGCTACTAAGAACACAAAACTAGTCCTAATTAATAATCAAAAATAGTTTTGTGGATAATTAGTGTTGGAAGTCCTGAGCTTGTGATCATTATTTGTGCATCCAAATGAACAATTTAGTAGGGTAGTTCTTGGTTTACATGCAAGGTTGGGCGGTTCCACGTGATTCATATGAGCCATAAGAAAGAAAGAACTTTTTTTTTAAATGGAATAGTCTATCTGTATTTCTCATCACGTGATAAATTTTTAATTAAGTTTAATTCTGACAATTGCTTCTTATCTATCAATAATTTACAAAAGTTCACGCCACCTAGATATAATTATTCCAAAAAAACTAATATAAGGATCTGTGAGGATGTGAAGAAATATCACTTATTGAAATAAAACTTGCAAGGGCTTCTAAAAGCATTTTTACCCATGTTGGTGGATTTGGTTCCTAGAAGGGGCTGAGAGTTTACTATTTACATAAATAGTAAAATTGTAAGATTAATCTACTCTCCACCTATTATGAATAGTAATAGACGTGACAGTTAGTATTCACAATGATTATTTTATTTTTTCATGTATGATTCAATTATTTAATAATTATTCAATAGATGAGATTAATGTAGAATAGACTGCTATAGTTTTTTTTAGAAAGAAAATAAATTAAACAGAAAAGCCTCTAGGGCATCCAAGTGGCTATAGTTGCGCAACATGTCCACATTTTATTTTCAAATTTTAATAGATTTTTTAACGATTTTTATTTACAAAAAATAAAGATCGTTGGATTGAAGTTGCCGTAGAATCAGAAGGCCAGAAAAATGCTACGTGGCAAATACCGTTGCATTCTAGCTTTTTACCAAGCACCATGCGGCATGTTCACATGGCTCACGTTATCCTGCCATGGCTAGGCTTGAGACTAGAATTGTCATGGCTGCAAGTTTCCAAGACTCACAATAATGGATGTTGTTATGGTATCAAAGCAAAATTGGCCCACGTGTGAAACTCTACGACCATAAGTGGTTTACGTCATCCAATAATTGTTACCCAAGTGTTTGACTTGAATGTTGTCACACATGAGGAGACTGTGTATGTAAAGAAATGTCCAATATTGAAAAATTGAGAAACTTTTGAACGACTTATAAAGAGTTATACAATTTATGCAGTGCCAATTAGTTTTAAACAACTTCGCCTTCCTTCAAAATCTTGAAAGAAGCTTCTAAGTTCAAGCTAATGGGAGTAAATACAAGGCTCTGCCCTTCCCTTCCTTAAGCATTGTATGGTATGCAGGTTGCCTTTTCTTTGTCAAATTTTACCTACCAAATTGACATTTAACATTACCCTTTACTGCTAATACGTGTTTTCTGGTGCTAATGAGAAGGTTTAGGATTTGACTTTTAAGGTTGTAGGTAGATACATAAACCCCCTAATTTAAAAAGGTTCATATATGATGTTGTATCATGTTTTAAACTAGAAAAAAAAAACTTGTTTGCTTAAAATTAATTGTTAATCACACACTTAATATCTTGCTTATATGTTTACATCATTGTGCGACAAATTTAAGGACCAGGTCACCAAACACAAATTCTTTTTGAAAAATGAATTTTAGGGGTCTCCTACTTTTTTTCTTTTTGAAAAATAAATAATACCAATAGAAGACTAAATTGCATATTAAAATATCCCAACCTGCCCAACGTCCAAAAGATTGTGAGAAGTGAAGTCAGCCGTCCTCATGTTAAGTCTCAACCATATTCTGGTATTATTGGGTTCAGGACTTTACCGCAGAACAATTTACACTCTTCAAATTTAAGGTAATTATTTAAATTGATCACGAAATTTTAATTTTTTTAAAATTGTATAATGAAATTGTATCGACTAATATATTTGTATATTTGAATGTTCATTTTGGACTAACGTGTGAACTATACACTCATACAATTTGAACCAAAATTGTGTGAGATTGTAGTTTTGGGAATACAGCTTAAAAAAAAGCAAAAGCTCTACAATGTGTATTTTTTTATTCATATAGTGCAAGTGTGGCTTACACGTATGTTAACATAAACGAGTCCCACAATCGTCACATAAGATTTTAAAACTTTATAGCGTAATATGAAAAAACTAATACAGTGTAGTTAGTATTTAAAAATCGGGACTGGCTACAGTGCTCGCAAGCATTGAATGCTCACACCAATCTCACCCTCCTTTCCCCCCTCTCTCCTCTCTCCTCCCTCATTTTAATGGTGAGATCGGTGTAAGCATTCAATGCTTGCGAGCATTGTAGCCTACTCCTTAAAAATCACTCAAAACTTAGACAGTGTAAAATAAAGTTCGCTCTTTAACTAACCAATTATCTTCATTTTCGGGCAGTAAAACAAAGCTAGTTTGTTTATTACCTGAGCAAGTAGTAGTCAGTACGTACAACTTGTTTTTTAACTTTTTACAGTCTCACTCTATCTCTCTATCTGTGTAGTTGAAAAGAAACGCTATTCAAATTTTCTCACCAGTTTTCTTGACAGCCAAACAGTAATTGAAACAGAAAAAGAGAGTCACAGTTACCGAAGTCTGACGTGTGTTGTTTAGGTGAGAGTTGAGTGGCAGCTACCACTGGCTAGGTCTAACCTAGGTGGCCATTTTGCTTTGCATGCCTAAAAAGCATATAAAAAATAAAATTAAATAAATAAATAAAATAAAATCGTTATTTGTTTCAAGACAGTGTACGGAGATTTCATCTGGCAATGGAGATCTACGCTTTGCTCTGTTTTTAGTGGGATTATTATGCTGGGACCAATAAAAGAAGTTTATTACCAAATTGTACCACAAAATTAAGAATTTTATTACAAATTGTACTGTTCTTCTCTCTTTGTGTTGGAGGGTATTTCAGACAAAGTCACCGCCCATGGCTGACATATTTAATTTATTTGTTAATATTAAAAAGGGGAACCTGTACAGTGTATATATACAGTACATAGGACTAATATACATGCTGCAGGATTTAGATTTAAATCTAGGGACTGGCTACAGTGCTCGCAAGCATTGAATGCTCACACCAATCTCACCCTCCTTCCCCCCTCTCTCCTCCCTCCTGTAGATGTGAGTCAAAGTTTAGACGAAAGAAAGGGAATGTAAATAGAGTAAATACTAGGAGTCCTTTATTAGGAAGGAAGGATTTTGTATATATCTGGTTTTATTTGTTTCCTTATAAGCTACGGATTGTATATGTATTTAGTTCTGAAGAAGTAATAATCAAAATAGATATGAAATTCCAGTAACATTCTTTTTGGCATCGGAGCCTTGTAACCCTAGAAACTACCGCTGTTGTTGTGTGTACCGTATTGCAGCGCAGTTTGCTACAGACGTGGAAGCTTTCTGCTACAGACGTGGAAGCTTTCTGCTACTGCCGTGAGTAATATCATCAAATTGTCGGTGCCCTTTCCGTGTGTAAGTCGAGATGGCTGAAGGTGATTCAATCTTGAAGTTGGAGGGTGGTTCCTGTAAACCACTTAACAATCAAGTATTGAGTCCCGTTGTTATTCAGAACGATGCATCTGCTGTGCCTAACACTGTGAAGTTGAATGGATCCAATTACCCTCTTTGGTCCAAGGTATTGGAGATGCATATTGCTGGACGTGGTCGAAAAGGCTTCGTGACAGGAAGTACCAAGGAACCTGCTGAGGACAGTGCTGAGTATGAGACGTGGGAGACCGGGAATGCCATAGTAAAAGGGTGGTTGATTAATTCCATGGAACCTGCTATCATGGGATTTTTTATTCACCTGCGTACTGCTAAAGAAGTCTGGGAGGAGGTGGCTCGGACTTATTATGATGGTTCAGATTCATCCTCCAATACAGGTATTGTGGGGCGTGTTCTCTTAGCCTCCGAAAGTGATCAACATACAGGTTGGATTCTTGATTCTGGTGCAACCGATCATATGACGTATGATAAAACTTTGTTTCAATATATGACAATGTCTCACAGGAAAAGCATAGCGACTGTTAATGGGACTCTTGTCCCCGTGTGTGGCGCTGGCACTGTGCAACTCTCCCCATCTCTTCCTTTACATCGTTGCTTATTTGTTCCATCATTGTCCCATCACTTATTATCAATACCACAAGTCACTGAACAATTGGATTGTGTTGTTCTAATGTATCCGTCCTTTTGTCTACTTCAGGATATTCAGACCAAGGAGATAATTGGGCGTGGCACTAAGAGAGAGGGGTTGTACTATGTTGATGACGTCGTTTCAGGCAGGGCTAATGCGGTTCGAGCGTCACATGCTAGTAGTTTGCAAGAAGTATGGTTATTGCATCGTCGGTTAGGGCATGCATCGTTTGGATATTTACGGCTTATGTTGCCTACTTTATTTAGTAGAATAAATGAATCAGACTTACATTGTGAAGTATGTATTCTTGCTAAAAGCCATCGTGCTTCGTTTCCTTCTAGTATGAATAAAAGGTCTGTGCCGTTTGAACTTGTGCACTCTGATGATTGGGGGCCATCTCCAGTTGTTCTTCCTTCGGGAATTAAATGGTTTGTTACATTTGTTGATGATTGCACTCGTATGACATGGCTATATGTGTTGAAAAATAAGAGTGATGTTGGTCTAGTCTTTCGGTCTTTCTCTCAGATGATCCAGACTCAATATTCATCTGTGATTAAAGTACTACGGTCTGACAATGGTGGTGAGTACATTGCTTGTGAGTTGTCCGAGTTTCTTCGTGATCGTGGCATTCTCCATGAAACGACTTGTCCTTATACCCCGCAACAGAATGGGGTTGCTGAACGGAAACAACCGCCACATCTTAGAAACCACACGTGCTTTTCTGCTTGGAGCCTCGGTCCCTAAGATTTTTTGGCCTGAAGCTGTTACTTATGCAGTCTATGTGATTAACCGTATGCCCTCTCGGGTTCTGAACTTTCAGACACCTCTTCAAGTCCTCGCTCAACATGCTCCAGTAGCGTCGACTCATACTCTTACTCCTCGAGTATTTGGGTGTGTCGCTTATGTGCATATTCAGAAAATTCATCGCACCAAGTTGGATCCGTGTGCTCTCCGGTGTGTGTTTGTGGGTTTCTCACCTCATCAAAAAGGCTACAAGTGTTATCACCCTGAGACTAAGCATATGTATGTCACCATGGATGTGACTTTTTCTGAACTGGAGTTTTTTTATCCTTCTGTGCGTTTATCTTCAGATCACCAGGGGGAGAACACTATTGGTGATCTGGAGTGGTTGGATCTAGGAGAAGACACAGGTTCATGCAGCACCGAACGTGCTGTTGTACTTTCTGACCGATGTGCTAATGTTGAGGTTCAGGGTTCTGCCGTGTCTGAGCAAGTATATGAAGCAAATGAAACTGTCGTGTCTGAGCAAGTATATGAAGCAAAGGAAACTGCCGTGTCTGAGCAGTCGAGACAAGGGTCTGCCGCACCTATCCAGCAGACTGCCGAGTGTTCTGCCGAGCCCAGTAGACAGCTGCAGCAGACACAAACCGAATCTGTTAATGTGCTTTCCCCTCTCTCTAACTCCAAAGTGCTGTCCAATGAATCTTCTCTTAATATACCTGAGGTAAGTATCGTGGATGATTATGTAATTAACACAAGTGATAATGTGAATGTGTATAGGTTGCCACCAAGACAAAATCGAGGTGTGCCACCTAATAGATTCTCTGCGGAAGGAAAGGTGAAGTATCCAATAGCCAACTATGTCTCATGTGGTGGTCTTGCACCAGAACGCCAAACCTTGGTGAACAATATGGATTCAATTAAAGTACCAACTCGAGTGGAGGAAGCTCTAAAGGATCCAAAGTGGGCTCAAGCAATGGATGAGGAGATGTTGGCGTTACAAAAGAACAATACATGGGAGGTGACGTGTTTACCTAAAGGAAAAAAGACCGTTGGATGTCGTTGGGTGTTTACAATTAAATACAAAGCCGATGGGTCGATAGACAGGTACAAAGCGAGGTTGGTGGCTAAAGGATACACTCAAACATATGGTGTAGATTATCAAGAAACCTTTTCTCCAGTTGCCAAGATGAATACGGTACGTGTTCTGATTTCTTTAGCTGCAAATATGGACTGGCCATTAAAACAGTTTGATGTGAAAAATGCTTTTCTCCATGGAAATTTGGAGGAAGAAGTGTATATGGATTTCCCTCCTGGGTATAGTGCTTATGGAAATACCGGAGTATGTCAGTTGCGTAAGTCACTCTATGGACTTAAGCAATCCCCTCGTGCGTGGTTTGACAGGTTTACCCAAGTTATGAAGAAGAATGGGTATCATCAGAGTCATTCTGATCATACATTGTTTGTTAAACGGAGAAAAGGTAAAGTGACAGCCTTAATCATCTATGTAGATGACATGATTATTACTGGAGATGACCATGATGAGATTTCGAAGTTGCAGAATAATTTGGAAGCCGAGTTTGAAATGAAAAACCTAGGAGACTTGAAGTATTTCCTTGGGGTTGAAGTTGCTCGCTCTTCAAGAGGTATTTTCTTGTCGCAGCGTAAGTATGTGTTGGATTTATTAAAGGAAACTGGTATGCTGGGGTGTAAGCCGGCAGACACTCCTATTGTTGAAAAGCATCATCTACATTTGGATCCAGATCAGAAGCCTGTTGATAAAGGGAGATATCAGAGACTTGTAGGGAGACTAATTTATTTAGCTCATACACGTCCAGATATTGCATATGCTGTAAGTGTGGTGAGTCAGTTTATGCATTCACCGAGTGTAGATCATATGACTGCTGTTATGCGTATCCTAGCATATTTGAAGTCTGCACCAGGAAAAGGAGTGTTGTACAGGAAGCACGGGCATTTGATAATTGAGGGGTTCACGGATGCTGATTGGGCAGGAAATGTGAGTGATAGAAGATCTACTTCCGGATATTTCACTTTTGTAGGAGGGAACTTGGTTACATGGCGAAGTAAAAAACAGAAGGTGGTATCACGGTCTTCAGCTGAAGCCGAGTATAGGGGCATGGCCCACGGCATTTGTGAAATCCTTTGGCTTCGAAAACTTCTCTGGAGTCTTGGGGTTAAGTCAAAGGAAACCATGAAGCTATATTGTGATAACAAGTCAGCAAGAGATATAGCTGATAATCCGGTGCAGCATGATAGGACAAAACATGTGGAGGTTGATCGGCATTTCATTAAAGAGAAGCTTGAGAAGAAGATTGTGTCTATACCGTTTGTGAATTCGGAGGAACAACTTGCAGATGTTCTTACTCATGCTGTATGTAGTCGTAAGTTTGATGACTCACTTGTCAAGTTGGGCATGTGTGATATATATGCACCAACTTGAGGGGGAGTGTAGATGTGAGTCAAAGTTTAGACGAAAGAAAGAGAATGTAAATAGGGTAAATACTAGGAGTCCTTTATTAGGAAGGAAGGATTTTGTATATATCTGGTTTTATTTGTTTCCTTATAAGCTACGGATTGTATATGTATTTAGTTCTGAAGAAGTAATAATCAAAATAGATATGAAATTCCAGTAACATTCTTTTCCTCCTTCCCCCCTCTCTCCTCCCTCCTTCCTTCTTTTAATGGTGAGATCGGTGTGAGCATTCAATACTTGCAAGCATTGTAGCCTACTCCTTAAATCTAGGGTTCTAACTTATAACTATAAATATGGCTTATCTGAACAGTAAATACGTCGACAAAAGTGGTAAAACTTTGACTATTTGAGGGGCTTCTTATATTTTTGTTTGTCAATTTTTTCGTTTCACTTTCTTCAATGGAATTTGTGGGATTAGGGGAACGTATCAATTTAATTTTTATATCATGTACAAGAATTAAAGGGAAATGGATGGAGATTGGAAGGTTGATGAAAAAGAACTATACGTAAATATGTACTCTTGAGTTTAATTTGTGATGATTCATTCATAACAAAATGATTTTGATTCGTGCCTTCTAATGTAAGAGCGGGAATAAGAATTTAATTCATTTCCTTGTCTAGTTTGATTAGTCGAAATGTAAGAGTGAGAATATGAGTTCAATTTCACTTCCTAAGAATTAATAAGTAAACTATGAATCTTGATTTTCATTTAGATTTTAAACAATCGAGAAATAGCATTTTGAAATAGATGATTATCATTTATTTTCCTGTATATTTGTTTTAATTATACCAAGACTCATTTGTCAGTCCAAGTACTCTCAAGATACGTTAAATTTTTTATAATAAAATGAGACAAGTTAAATAAGATAATTCAAATTAAGGCATTATAAATTAAATACAATATCCTTCATGCGTGTTGATGATCTCCTAGACTGAAAACCACTGATAGATAGCTATTCAAGGCGATCGGAGATCCTTATAAAAAATATCTTTTAGAAGTTCGATGCTTAATCTTAAATTGCGCGATTAACTCATCAAATGAACTACTACAGGAAATAAAATTTTGACTAAAACCCTAGAGACCGTTACAAGACAGCTCGATCGGGAAATAGTATATCAACCCTAGTTGAGAGATACAATCATGATTTTGAAGGGTCTCCAAGTCTAAATATAAAACAAAACCATAGCAAGGCAAGACATGAGAAGGCTTCTTGACCTGCAAGCAAGAAGTAATAGATGACATGGTTGATAAGTCATGAACGCCACCACAAATCTTAGTACGTACAAGTTTAGGTAGTCAACTTGTATGTGAGCAACACTAAATACAAGAGTGAGCATCACACTCATTCATTTACCCTAATAATACGTAAATATCGCATCATATCACACATTATGTTTTGCAATATTTGAGAGTAAATGTTAGTACTTCGACGTAGTCCGGGATAATCGTTTATTCTGCAATTTGGGGCTAGCTATTCACTATCACTACTAAGGAGCCTTGCATACAGTAAAAATTCTCATATACACTAAGAATTATTGCGAACAAACATATTAATGACAAGTAACACATTTTTGCTATCTGTTTTTCGAAACAAACTTTACTATCTGTTTAAACCGAAGGTTAACCTAGTTTCAGTTCACCTCCGAGCAACTGGGAGCTGAGAGAGAGCAAGCCCTTTACAATTTGAATATTGAACTCCAGTCCAAACATATCCTTTACATAATTTCATGATATATTTTTTTCTTTAGACACCCAGCTGTGTCTCTCGACTATCATAATAATAATAAGAGGTAAGCAAATTAAATTTAAAACATAAACATATATAATAACAGTGAGCCCCTAACATTCGGTGGCCTCAAATTCTTAATTTCGAAAATGGTGGATGGGTGCGGCCATATGTCGGGGAAAGGCAACAGTCATTACCCACACATGAGGATGAGGCCTGTTTGGAGGGAGACAGACTCCATCTCCCTCCCTCGAACCCCCAGTCGATCTCCATAATTAAATACTTTTTGTGCTGTAATTATTGTTTCGCCCACCCAACGAAGATTTGTGACATTATTATGCAAGGAGATCGAAAAGAAGGTTGACCTGTTTCATTATTCTATCTAATTAGCTAGGGTTGGTTTTCCAGGCGTTTTATAATCCATGTAGGGTGGCTTTGGTTGGACGCAGTTATTGAATCTCCTCCTACTTCCTACTTTCTATATGTTCTAGTTTGGCGGCATTATTTAGATTTGGGTACATATATAGCAAAATAATTTTCTACAAGTTGTTTTACAAAGATGGTTTATTTGTAAAGGAGCGAGTAAACTGCGGTTACTGTTAACTCAGACGTTCTAGATGTGTACATGCATACAAATTTAAATTATACATGCAATTTACGAGTGATTAAGTAGTTGAACTTAAGGTTTTGCATATTTGTGAGGTTTGTATCTCTGTGAGATTGAACATGCAAATATAAATACGGATTTGTACTTGAAAGTGAAAGTAAGTCGCTCGAGTTTTTAACCGGTCCTAGGTCATTTCTTAGGAATTTCAATCGTTAAGAATTTTGTTATTCAGACTCCAAATAATATACCACAATATTTTGAGAATAATACTTGCATTCTCATTTTGGGATGATCTTATTCTTTCACTTGCGAATAATGTATCTTCACTATAGAAATTTAATAATCAGAACCATTCAATTCCTTAATCTTCATTTGAAGATTATCTGTGCAAAAAATTATTCGAATGGGAGATTGTTAAGTCATTTAAATTCATTAAATAATTTAACGATGTAGGTACCAAGTACATATTAATGATGAACCGTCCATTTATTTGAAGCATTTTGATGACTAAACGATCTTTGTTTTGAATGATTTTCTTGTAGAGATGATCTTCAAATAAAGATTAAGGAATTGAACGATTCCGATTATGATATTTCTACGTTGAAGATACATTATTTGCAAGTGGTGGAATGAGCTCATTTCCCAACGGAAGGGGGGGGGCGTGGGTGGGTGGTATACAAGTATTATTCATATTTTAATTCACACAATAGGTCCACCTTAATAATTTGGTATTGAAAACTCGTCATCCACAAGAATTGAACTTAAGAGCATCTCCAATCATGCTCTCTACTTTTTAGTTAAATTTTAGCTAAAAAAGCTATTATAGGAGTTATCTAAAAAATTTCTACTTTCAATCATGCATACTCTCTAATTTAGGGAGTCATAATAAATATGAACCAATACAAATAGAGTTTTTTTATTTTAAAAATTATTGAAAATATAGTAATTAATGCTGTGAGCTTCTTTCTCATTCCCTAAATTTAGTTAAGATCTCATTTCGGGAGCCCATTGACTTACCAATAGATCGTCGTAGTATTAGAGACTTCAAATGAATTTAAAACTGAAGGGTAGCGTTGCTATTTTGCAAGCATTATGGATGCACGCGTGGCTTAATGAGATTGAGAGAACTAAAAGAGTCATGTAGATCAAAGTGAAATAATAATAAGGTCACACACCAACATTCATTCAAGACGTGCTTTGCACCTTTCGTTTTGCGATGACAATAATTAGATTAAAAACACAGCTACAAAAGCAAAAACGTGATTAGCACAAACTGATAACAATAATGAGAAAACTAGTTGAGATAATTGAGAAGCTTATCCTACAAATTACAAACCTAACACTCAAAACACATATATGATATGATAAATTCGAACGTGGTTATCTACGTGGTATGTATGTGAGTGTGTAATATGGCCTCCCAAGTCTTTTAATTAATTAATTAATTAATTAGTAATTAAAGTAGTGAAGTTTGGTACAAGTTTGAAATGGTATTTAATGCTGCTTAATGTGGTCTAGGAGAGGTCCATTTCATTCCCAACATAAGGTCCCTCTTCCGGGGGACACTTTCTATTTCCATCTTCCCCTTTCTCTTCTTTTTTCTTACTTATTTTTCATCTTGTTCTATTTTCTTCGCCCGTTTTATCATCCCCTATAATATGTAATTAATATCTGTATTATTTATCATATTCAGGATGAAAAACACCCACAGACATCAGTACATATAATGTCTATAATTTGCCTAACTGCGGCTTACTTGTTCATTAATTCTTCCTACCTAAGCAGTAGCCTTTTCACTATTTTGACAAATGACAAACAATAATGTGTGATTCTATTCAATACATGTCATAGTTTGTTTTTCGTGCTTAATTAACTTGGCTAAAACAGTGTATTCTACCGCCTACACTCAAGTTTGAATCCTTTTGTCAAAAAGAAAGATCTAACTATTTGAATAATATGAGTTAGTATTGAATTCCTGAAAAGACATTCATCTGTAGAATATGTTGATATGTTGAGGACAAATAGCAGCAGACAATGAAAGAGGGTGCGAAGAGGTTAAATTTTTGTGGTTGTTTTGTTTTTTGGTCCAAATTTTTTGTGGTTGATACATGAATTTTGTGCTTTGTTGCTGTTCAATTTTATGGGACCTCATCCAAGTCCAAGTCACAGTTACCATATAAGCTAGGGTGGGATGTCTTTATAACTACCCTTATGGGCCTTCTCTATATTATTTTGTCCCGCATTTGGCATATCTAACATTCTCCATCTGCAGCCACAATTTGTAGAGATATGGACCATGAGTTTACAGGGTTAGGAATATACTTGGAAGTGAAGGAAGTTGAAGTTGTCTCGTAAATTTAATTAGCTGTATGAGATATATAGTATCTTAACTTTTTATAAACACATGCAAAGTCTTTGAATTTTCTGATGTGACGCTTTTAACACATTTTCTCACGTGTTACGTTATTAATGTGGAAACAATGCATATTAGGTGACGTTAGAGCACGTGGGTAAGGTGCTTTGATACTATGAAAGAATTTGAAATTCTACCATAAAACAAACTGACAATATAAATAATACTAATCCAACTCTTTATAAGTTCATGCAAAATCTCTTAAAGGCTTGACTTATATTAGTATTTTTCCAATTGGTAATTTTTAGGTGGTGAAGTCTTTTGTAGTTTGTTATTTTGCTTACTAAAGAAAGTTAGAGCCTTAGAGGCACCAACTTTGATGCAAAAATTGATACTTGCAAGAAAGGCGGAGTGGTAATACTTGGGAAAAGGAAGGATGTATTAAGGTTGATTTGTGTAGCTTGCTCCATTTTATCTAGAGCATCTCTAAAAAATGCTGTAAAACAACTAAAATTTTATTTTATAGAGTAAAATCTAAAAAAATACATCTCCAAGTGACTTTATAAAAGAGTCTCTATTATAGCAAAATAAACAGTCACTCTTTAAATTTATAGAGCAATTGTTCATCAACTAAATTTAGAAAGAAAAAAAAAAAACTCAAGGGTGAACCCTTGAGCAAGGAGAGAAGGAAGAGAGGAGGGTTTTAGAAAATAAGTGGGTTGGGTTGAATTGTTAATAATAAAATATTCAAAGTTTGTTAAAATAGAAAGTGTTGTTAGAGATTAAAAGTTAAACTGAGTAGCTAAAATAGTTTTTTAACACTGTTCACTTTCTAGTTTAACAAAAATTTAGAGCTTCTCTTAGTAATGCTCTTATAAAGTAGTTCTAAATCCCACATTTATTAAAGTAATTTCTTCTCTTAGGAACAGTTTAAAAAGTGATGGGGGTACTAATTAACTTATATTTCCAGAAAGACTGTGAGGGTGAGATCTTTATTTACATATAGTTTCCACATAAAGTGGGAAGTTATTAATTTTAAGTTTACAATTTTGACTCGTGTATTATTTTTATCTTATTTTGTAAGATAATACATTTTTTTAGTGTAAAATGTTACACCAACTATACCTTTGAAATTTTCTTCTAAATGTTGCTAGTTGTTGGTACAAAGGTTTGTTGATTTGGCTCTTAAACTTCTTTCTTTAGTTCAACAATTCATTCACTTTAATAATCATCCTAGCTAGTTGATCAGTTACTAATCTTCTCTTTGGAGTTTGAACGTTCCATTAAGTACTTTAGAGCAAAGTAAACACCTAGAAATGGTAGTGCCTTCTTTCACTAATTTTCAATCATCAAGAGAAGAAGTTGTTCCAACTTTTTTTTTTTTAAAACTAAATGAAGTAGATTAGGCGAGATTAGCTATTCGACAATGATCGCGTGCGAGGCACCTACCCTCCCTTAATGGGGTGAGGACCATTACACTCAGAAACCCCCTGCCCGTCCTTTCTCCACCATTTTTATTGATAATATATGAAAGTAAATGAAAAAGATACACGCAGGGGGACTAGGCAAGACCTGCAAAGACAAAAAAATCAACGAAAACGATAATAAGGACGAAACTAAATGTCACGTGCATGGGTAGAGGCTACAAAATCTGTAACCGTAGACCACCAATACTAAGCATAATTACCTGCTCCAAATAAAGCTAAAGCATCTGCAACTTGATTGCTGTGTACAGATAAATCGCATTTGACGAAGATGCCATATACAATTCTTCCAATCGACCATAAGAAACCAAGAGACCACATTAGGAGCCTTAAAAAGGTAGTAAATAACTAACATGGAGTCTGTTTCAATTCAGAAATATTTCCAATCTTTGACCCAAGCTATGCGCACGGCCTTAATGAAAGCAAGGATTTCTGTAGCAACTAAACTTACTCGAACCCTAGCAATTCTGATGACTACTTTTGATTGCATGGATGCCAAACCCTAGTCTAGAACATTATCTACATTCACGCAATTGTGTGCACCAAATGTATGAAATCCAAAAGTTAGATAAGTTGTTTCTCCATCAGTAGTCTGCCACATCAGAAGCCATCGCCCAACAAAACTTGCCTCTAAATTTGCTTGAACCATGAGAAGTGCTCGCATTGCCAGCCTGGATATGGCAATCAAAATCTTCCTTTCAAGTTTCAATCAAAGCAGTAAGCACCACAAGAATTTGTCATATGGTATGAGAGGTTTCTCGAGTCGAATACAAAGAACCCCACAACATCGACCCACCGACCATATATTTTGAAAAAGATGGCTTCAAAATCCAATAATATTAATTTTGGTGAGTTGTGTTGAACTGCTGATGTAGCATGATAACAATAATATTCAAATGGATCCATCCATCCGTCCATCCATTTTCCCATGGGGATTATTGGTGGTCGGTCCAATTATTCTGATATCAGGTAGTCTATGTGTATACAAAATCAACTGCTCAAAAAAAAAAAAAAAAAAAAAAAAAAATATATATATATATATATATATATATATATATATATATATATATATATATGCACCTTCTAAAAGTGGTTTTTTGGGACATGAAAGGCATGTAACATTCATTGAGGGGAGGCAGCACCATATGGTTTTGTTGCTAGATTTATAAAATTGTCTCATCACCTCCTTGTGTGTATTGTGGAAGATTTTTGGGAAAATGATGCTACATGGAATATGTTTTAGAAGTTTCAACGGCTATAGATCATGAAATATGTTGAATAAAGCAAAAAGTCCCACATCGGCTATCTCACTAGACAAATCACAACTTATATCAAATGGTTGTACTTCTAATTGCATCGAGACTTTTTGCATAAAAACTCCACACTTATTGATTACACGAGTAATTAAATCAGGACAATTTCAATACTATTAGTGGTGGACAGCAACCCGTCTCTCTAAAACTTTAACAAAATATTCTTCATTGATCTCTATTCTCATGGTATATCAATTAGGTACAAAGAGGTCAAAAAAACAATAATAGCAGTTAGCTTGAGGATAATATTAGAGCATGGTGGATTGATTATTAAGGTTATGGATACACTATTTTATCATATACGTATCTTGATACTTTTGAAAATACGACTAGAAAAAAGATTTGGCTAAGTCATAGAAAATGCCTTGGAGTAGAGGATTTTGGATTTAACGTTTTATTGACATTTCCAAAAACTACCTCCTCTAGAGTCAAATTATGCTAGTGATTTTCGCACTCATTTTTTACCATTTGTACCACAAGAGTATTTGTAAAATATTGAGTTTGAAATATATAGCCAATAACTTTCTCAGAGATAATTTTAACATCTCTCAAAAATATTAACCACAAGGTGAGAAGAACGACAATTAGTCATATCACTACTTCAGAGGTATATTATGAATATTAGATTGTTTTGAAACTATTGGATGCATGTCTCGGGAGATTTGAGTCACTCACACTCACACACTAGCTTACAACATTAATGCTAGAGTTTACTAAATTTGTCCACCAAAAATCTGTTACATTGCATGGATTATCTTCTTTTGGATATTAATAATGTCTTTTGGGTAAATCTTAAGCTCCAAATAATCGGATCTTGAAGATCATGATGTCCCTTTTCACAGTAAGATGATCGATTAATGTGGAATCAAAATATGGACCATATGAAGACGGATATAGATCAACCATGCATGCATGCTATCCAAATATAAGTTGAACGTGGACCACTTTTTAATTAGGCGTATATTATAGCAGCTAAGCACCACACTTTACCCCTAAATCTTTGAGTAAGTGATTGGGACCATAAGCCCTGCCAGCATATCAAAGGATGCCAAATCTGACACTGATTTATTTAAATTTATTTAATAAAACAAAACAAATATGTAGGAGGAGCAGGAGTCCATGGACCATCCCCATCCCAATGGGCAACCCAACATTTGCACTACCAGACCAAACAGTTCAGAAGAATTCAGAATAGGCCTTTAGCTTGCCATTGTCTAGCCCTCTAATTGTGGGCCTGCCCACACTTCTGCAGCAACCAATCAAATACTACCCTCTCTCTTTAGGACAAACGACACATTGGAGGAGGGAAAAATTGAACCGAACCTCGGTTGCAAGACTAAACGCTTTTAGTCACTACTAGTTCTGGATTCACTAGGTTGAAATTTTGATTCCTTTGATTGTGAATGATGGTTTGCCAATTCTAGGCTTGTGAAATTTTTCCCTTTTTATTTCATGCTTTGGTGCCACAATCAAATGTCATGGTATACGCCATAGTAAGCAATTTTGGAGTTACTTTTTAGGTGTACACCAATAGAGGTAGGATCCATTGAGTCCCCTATAAAGAGGTGGTCACATCTAGTCTACAAAATGTAGTCTTCTGAATATTTTTTTTATTTTTTAACCACCCGCATTTTGAACCGAATATTTACCATTTATGCACTTAAAGATGGAGTGTAGGAGGCTAAAAAATAAGTCCAACATCAGAGACCCATGTTTTTTGATTAAGGAGGTTCAAGTATTGTTAATTAGAGTGGTTCTTTGTATACTCAAGTTTCGTCTCTTGACACCCATCAATTATTATTATTACTTTTTTAAACTCTTATACCCATACATAAAATTACCACAAAAGGCTTAGTGATTTCTTAAGGAAAATAATTATTTCTTTTGGACACCCATAGGGTTTTGAAACAAACAACATGATAATTAAGCGACTAATGAACTTCTCGACTGTTGAATTTCCCTTTATCGTGCTTATCTAAACCTGACTTTCTCCTGCTTCTCTGAAACTCTACTCAAATAGCAGAGTGCAAGAACATAGAGACAACTATGATGATCCTGAAAACCAAAAAGCAAGTGTTTACAATTTTTTATTCAATTCTCTTTTTTATTTTTTTTACAGAATGAAAAGTTTCATTAATAAAGAGAGAAGCTCTAAAACTCTATTGAAATAGCAAAACGGAAGAACATAGCGACAACTATGATGATCTTGAAAACAAAAAAGTAAGTTTTTTGCAATTTTTTATTCGATTTTTTTTTTTTTGGGTTAGAATGAAAAGTTTCATTAATAAAGAGGTCAAACTTTAATAGTACTTACATTTAATAATACTTAGTGTTGAATGGTTTAAGATTCCTTTGGGACCTACCGCAAATTAATCTGAACCATTCAATAGCCGTATCATTGAATGATACGTACCACCTAAGATTTTTCCTTAATAAAGAAAAAATTATACATAACATAAAACATAAAAGAGCCCAAGCAAAAGGAGAGCAACAATCTAGAACAACATGGGAGGCCCACACAAGCAAAGGCCCAGCAACAGCAAGAAAGCAAAACTCAAAAAACCCCTAATCTTCAACAACAGCCAGCAACTAGGGGTTGTGAGGTGTGAGTCTAGAGACCCAAGCATGTCAAGCACTTCAAGGTCTAATTTATGGCTGCGGGAGGCGATGGATGTGGGAAAGCATGGGAGGGAAACATGAGTTTGCAGCGGATGGGACTGAACAATGAGATTAGGGTTAGGCAGAGAGGAAGAAAATAGGAAACGAAGGAGAAAGACAATTGGCGACAAACTCCTAGAAAACGACGAAGAACGTCGGGGAAGCATGCCACCGACTCTCAAAACGGCAGTCTGAGTCAACGGCGAGGTGGGATTTCTCGATAGAGGAGAGGATTTTATTCGATCCTTAAGTTCATATTCTTTGTGACGGTGTTTGATACACCATATTTTGCAAAAACCTTGCTTGATTGATACACCAAATCCATATGGTATATTCATAGATTTTTTTTTAAATAAAAAATTATCCTAGTTTTTGGAGTTTAGTTGTCGGATTGGTTTGATAAAGTTCATAAGGGTACTTTTTCGATTGGCTTTTTCACTATATTCACTTCATTGATGCATTTTGTTGTTATTGTATGCATTGCAATCAAATTAGCTTTAAAAAAAAAAAAGAATATTTTTGAAAGATTAGTAAATTATTTTGGGTGTTCAAAGAAATGTGTGAGTGTAAATTAGGTGTTTAGAGAAATAAGGTTGTCCAAAGAAACTTAGGTGTACACAGAACTACTTTGTTAATTATTATTTTATTGTGTATGGACCAAAGCCCAGAAGAAAGCAAACCAGTCTGCAACAATTATTTCAAGTTGGCCCAATGGTAGCGCTTAAATCCAAGTAGACTCTCAATTTGGCCCAACGGCCCTCTATTTGTAGTTCAGCCTTAAAGAAGAAATTTTGATCAACTTCAATGAACAAAACATTAATTTATCTCTTCTAATCCTTATAAAATGATAAATTCGAAGGGCGAACATTTCTTCCAATCTAATTCTAATCCACTCGAAATGAAACAATTACTTCATTTCAGGTGATGCTAGTAGAGGTGCAATTCGGGCGGGTTGGGCAGATTGGATGGTCAACCCAACCTTAATCCAATATTTACAATTCGGGTTTGGGTTCGGGTTTTAATTGGGTTCGGGCTTATTTGGGTTGGGTTCAGGTTCGTCCAACTTTATCGATTTCAATCTTATAACACTTTATTTTGCATGATTTTTCAAATTTTAAACCAAATAACATCAATATTAGTTAAAATTCCATTTACACACAAAAGTTAAAGCAAATAACTTGAAGACTATTTCTAATGTTTTAACCATGCAAAGTTGGAATTAAATTACAACACGTATACCAAAGTTTCAACAAAAAAAAAAATGTAAAAGTAATACTATCATTCATTATCTATATAAGAGCGGACAATAAACTTCAAGTATAGTCATTCCAAAACTTATACATAACTTATATAATATGAAGTGAGATGAGTAATATATGCATAGGCGAATTCGAGCTCAAAATAGAGTTGGATTTGGGTTGACATGAGCTAGCAAGCCATCAACCCAACCCAACCCAATAAATGATCGAGTTGAGGCGGATTTTTTCTTCATTATAACCCGCCCGATTGGATTTGAAATCGAGTTGTGCATGGGTGGATTCGGGTTGACTCAACCCAAATTACACCCCTAGATGCTAGAGAGAACATCTAATTAAATCATATTTAATAAACATGATATGACAAATTATGGTTAAATTCCTTGTTTAAATCATTAAAGAAGATATTTAAACAATCAACCGTCACATTATGTGATCTATAAAATGTCCTTAGCGTATTCCATTACATAAACCTTAAATTATATGGGTTATTCATTGCAGTCTAATCACAAGAACCAAATGAGCATAAATTGGATTGAACTTGGGAGCCTAAACCCTAAACCCTAATTTAGGAGTATGGTTTCACCTCAAATGCATTGCCTATTAGTCCTTTTGTTGGTCCTCAGACAATTTTTGTACAAAAGCTCGGTAGAAACCCTTCCAACAATTTTACCATAGTACGCCTCACCAAGAATAATTACTCATAAAAAACATTTTACACATTTTAATATTGTATTTAATGAAACTCTTTAATCCAGATTTGAACTTTTGACAATCACAATGAAAACAGAGAAACCCAAATTCCAGAAACAATTTCAGAAATCCCTCAAAGCAGGGCACCAAATTCAATCGAATAAAAAAGTCGGAAATAAAAAAAAGGAATATGGGGAAGATGATTGTTGAAATTTCAACAGGTGGATGAAGAACAACTGCCCACCTTCCCCTTTTATTTGATGTCGCAGGGAACTCTTTCGGATCAGAGTGCATTGATTCTAGCACTACGCCGATACACACAATCCCTGCTGCTTTGATTTTTTGTTTATTCATCAACAAAATACAAAACTTAAACAAAAAAACCAATCAACTAAAACAAAAATCAACCTTCTGAAATATATTTATAAAAAAAAATACAGAGAAAGATGCAGGAATAGTTACATGGCGAGGAGGAGGAGGACGATGATGAGAGGGAGGGGAGTGTGCGCTGTGTGTATATATAGGAGGAGAAATACGAAGCAAATCACACTAGGGTTTTGTGGCTTTGTAAACTCCCATGTTTGATTTACCAAAATAGCCCTTAAAACCCATTGTGTGGGCTTTAGTTTTCAGTGACCCTAAGTCCAGCCCAGTTATCCTGAATTAATTCTTACAATCTATTCCATAAGGACAAAACACATGACGCTATAAATAAGATGTCATTTCTCGTTACATGAAGATATGACATCATTTTAATGTACAAACGTTCTAATCGAAACTGATTGTTTTCTTTATCATTAGCTAAATGTAATATTTAGTCAAATTCATTCAATTTGGAGATCGTTTAGCTATCTATATATGATAACAAATGACATGTCCTAATAATGTCAATTCCTTTAAGAAAGATCAATACCTCTTATCTTGAAATGATACTTTTTGACGGAATTGAAGAGAAAAAATACCTGAGAAATGATGGATACAAATAGAATACCTATACTCAATGTAAGACAGATTATGTGGTGGAAATAAATCGTATCAATCATATATTAGCATCATTCTAATGTTATCTAACCAAACTAAGGTAGTCTCCTATGAGCCTAACATCAATGACACGCTCATTTAATCAAAACATGTTCATCAAAAACAATTTTAGGAAGGGATCATCTCATAGAAATTCGGATTGTTCCTCACAACAGGCGCCTTTCCTTTATTGGAATTAGTCAAGCTCACACTTGTATTAACATCTTTAGTCACTTTACTAGACAATAAAGTTTCTAAGTGTCAAATGCCTTCGAATTAGTGAAAACAGAGTGCACCATGTGATTCGGGACATTGAGTAACCTTAGGGTAGGTCTCGGGTCTCCACACACCACCTGATCCCTGGTGAACGCACTGCCGTCATTAGCGGATATGTCGACGCCGGCAACTAGACCATATGCCCTAAGCGATTAATGTAGTGATTTTTTTTTTCTTCTAAACAAAGTCGTATGTGTGCATGTTAGTTACAATTCATTAAGAAGGTTAATGGCTATAGCCTTATGATGGTAAGGTTGGGCATAATTATCATTTTTAACTAGAAAATTAGTTTGACTTTTCAACTATTACCTAAACTAAAAATGTAGTATTTTAGCTTAAAGTTCTTTTGAATTTGATAGATTGGAAAGGAAGCAATGAAGCATTGGGTGATCAAGCAATGGTTTGTACATGTTATCTTCTTTGAGGATGTGCCATATATAATATAGTTGCTTTAGAATGGTCATAGGGGTTATCGATATATACACACACACTCGAGTATAAGACAATACTTCTCTCATTTACAGAAAGGAGGAAAGTCTTCATTCCTCTCTAACATGACATTATTTTACCGTACAATAAGGATAATTAGACCCGATTATATATGTATATTAATATATTGTTTATAAATTAGTATGGAATAAATGCATAGAAAAGTATGCAGTTCCACTCTAACCTAAGTTTAGGGTTTTAGTCTTTAACCCCAATCCTATCTCCTATATAATGCATCTATAGTTCGTGGTAAAACTTTTATGAAGAAAAATTTATTTTTTTAATGTACTAGGAAGATCGTGTTTGGCTTTAAGTTACTTATGTCTTGGTCTTGCGGAGAACATTATGTTCTTTCTCCTATTTATTGGACTTGCAGTGTTTCATATTTCCTTTTATTCAATAAATCTTTCAACATGGAATGAATGATGAACATTATGATAGGGGGATTCGCAATGTGGGTTTGGAGGTACCATTCCCCACAGAGGCGGTGGTGGGGAATCTCTGTTTAAAATAAATGGTTATGAATGCAGTTATGAGGCAAAAAATCACCAATAGAGACGGAGGATGGAGGCGACACACCCAACCCAACCCCACCCCACCCCACCCCGTTGCCATCCTAGTAATTTGGGGCCGTAACAGTTTGGTTTACTCTTAAAATTGGGACCTTTGAAGTTAAATATTACACTATTGGTCTTTCTAGCCCGCTTAATTATCTAGTTAACTGTTATTTTTTTTAATGTCTCACGCGATGAACACATTTTGTACTTTCATGGACATTACATTGGTGCCATGTGAATTCGCGATTACCCTAGATGCGAGAAATATTCTTGCTTATTAGAGCATGTCCACCCATCATCCAATTGCTCTAGTAATTGGTGGGCAATTGCCCTACCAACCCAAAAACTGTCTCCAGCGGGCTAAATTGACAAGGGCAAGAGGTGGGCCCAACCAAGCCCTACCTCAAGCCCGAGCAATTTGTGCCTGAGCAGGTGCCTTCGGCTGGCTGACGTCAGCAAGCTGTTTTAATTTTTTTTTTTGTCAGGCGCGTGGACTTCACGCTCGCGTGGGGGGAGAGTGGCCGACAGAAACTGTCGATGGGCCCCACTTGTAGCCGCTGACGCCAGCCAAGCCAACGGCTCTGTGACGTGGCACGATTCTATCTGTTGGATCTCCAACGACTACTTAATCTGGACCGTTGGATTTCCAACGGTAAAAAAAAAAAAATTTTGTTACCGTTGGCCACGTGGCACAACGGTAAGCGTTGGATCAAATTTTTTTTTTTAATCGACGGCCAGGATTAATCCGAGATTAATTTTTTTTTTTTTTTTATAAATACCCCCAATTCTCTTCTTCATTCCTCACTACAACTCAATATTTTTTTCTAACATCAATTATTTTGGTTTTCTCTCTTCCAAATCCTTGTTTTAAGTGGAAATTGTCGGTGGAGTGTGTCGGTGAAAATTGTTGGTGGGATATTTTAGGCCAACCAAAAATATATATATATATATATATTTTTTGAACAGGAAATTGTCGGTGGAGTGTGTCGGTGAGATATTTAAGGCCAACCAAAAAAAAAAAAAAAATCCTTGCCCTTGCCCTCCACGAACGGGTGGAGTTGCACAAAGGCAAGCACTGTTCACGGAGGGCAATCACTGCCTTTGCCCTTGCCCTCCACCAACGGGTGGAGATGCTCTTAAGCCTTACACATGCAATGGTAAAATAAACATTTCAAGTGAAACGCACGTGTTATTCTGTTGATCCTTTTTGTTATTGGAAGTAGCGCATTGAGCTGAGCCACACAATAGCTTAACAATAATTTGGACTTGTCATCATTGGTCTCAAACAATGTAGAAGCATACTCTTAGACCGTAGTGCTAGAGTACGGTCTAGCCCACTCTTAACAAAACAAATTTAACAAATTAAAATTGACAGGTTTTCTCTCCTGCACATATGTGCTGTGCGCATCAAGAGTAGAAACTAAAACTAAAGTCTAGCAAACTTTAGTAAACTACAAAAACTAAAAGAGTAGAAACTCAAGAAAATTACACTGTAAATGTCACTTGTCATATGTATTCTAATTTACCCCCACTTCTAACATCAAATCCTATTTTCTATCTGTAATCGTCTACCACATTACACAGCGTCAATCCAAAGACCGATCTGGTAAATACTGGAAGAAGATCCAATAAGCTGTAATGTTGGCAGACTAAGACATCTTTTCCTCGAAGAACAAGAGCTTTGTACCAAAAAATTAGTAACTGATTGCACAGCCATACCCCATTTGATCGAAGGGAAATGAGATGAACGCGTCGTATCCTTCTCACTATAAAAGAGGTTCTTCTGCATCATTAAAACCAAAAGCATAAGCTCATTCGTAAATTCACAAGCTCAATTATCCCATGTTGTTATAGTATGATAAAAATTGCAGTGGATCAGATGAATGGTTCCTACCGTCACCGTCATCTTCCATATTATAATCATCATCATCATCATCAACTTCAGGGTACTGCAAGACCATAGTTTGATTAGAAACATTTTGTTTTTGTTTTCCCACACATGGAAAGGCACACAACCTAATCCTACTAGAAACAAGAAAATAATAAGCAATGAAAACCGCAACAGTCAACAGAAACAAAGTACAACCAATGACCATTTTGAAGTGCTTACTTATAAATAAGTTAAAATCTAATAAATATACAAGACCCAATAATTACTTTACGAACCTTATAATAATCATCATCACTAAAGTCCTCGTCCTCTGGTTCCTCCTCCTCTTCATTTTCATCTTCCTCCTCACCTTCCCCTTCTTTCTTTTCTTTTGCATCATTTTGGCCCTAAAAAGGAGAAAGTTATCGACAAAGAAAGTTAATGCATACAAAAATTAAAATACCAATGACAAGAAAAATCTTTCGACCACAAATAATAGATTCTTTTCATTTGGATTCTTTTCATAGACAAATGTTGGTACAGTGATCTTTGACCCAAAGTATTGTAGTTAGAGAGGACTCTAAAAGACTTTCTCATACCTGACGTTGCTCGAGCTTTTCAAAAAAATCCAACTTTTCCAGCCCTGTCAGAGTTATATTTTTAATCAGTTATATTCAAAATTCCTAAAGAACAAAGAAAAACACAAAAACATATGATAGAAGACAACACAAAAAGAAAGCATCTAATCTCATAGGACCTGAGTTAGGATTCCATCGAACTCTCTTTCGACCTGGCTGCTGCACCCTTGAACCTGATATTACCATTGCATCAGCATGCATGAAAAAAGCAAAAAGACAGCATAAAAGGAAAATAGATCATTACTATTGAATACTATTCCCATTTTTTTAATATGGTTATTCAGATTAGAAACCTCCAGTCAGTTCTTGAGGAAATCCCTTGAGCTCCAATATACTAAAAAGAGAACCACGTCTTATCGTGGTTTTTGGCTTAGTTCTGTCAGAATATCTTTCTACATCTACGTTTTGCCTCTCTGCAACCACATGTTCAAGAAGTGTATTATTATCAAACATAATCATGTATAATTTCAAAAGAAGCCAAAAAATGATTAAGAATCAAATCAGAAGCAATATGGTATTCGAATAAAATGCCAGTAGTGAACCTATATTTTCAATGAACTGACAGGTTGTAAGCAAAAAGAAAAGTTTGAGCATGCACATGTTGGATATAATGCAACTATAGCAAAAATCAACTTAAAACTTATATTTTGAACAAGAATTAGTAGCAGTGCTGCTTGCAACAAATATCCTTTCGAGGACAACGAATGTTAGAAATTATTGTGAATTATGAACTTCTTCGATTAAACATTTGATGATTGTGTGCCACTTTGCATAATGGTCACAAACATTTGATGATTCTCCTTACATCTAACTATAAAATCTTGGTGAGATCAATTTCAGATTCACTATAAATATGTATTTGCATCTTCAACCATATCCATATTGTTTGATTATTTTTTAAGATGAAAGCTTATCAACATATCTGTGTGAATTTCATCGGAACTGCGTAAACAGAACTTTACCTGTCCGCAGCATACAAGCATCTCTACAGCGTTGCTAGTCTATTTAACAAGTTCAAACATACCAGAACAATGAAAATGCTGTCCACAACATCAAAATAATGACCACGATCCATATCTTATCGAGAAAAAGAAAGGGAAAAACACATGCTTCATAGATTGCTTATTCCACTACCATGTGTACTGATAAATAAAAAATAATAATGAATTATAAAGAACATCATGCTAACCATTCGAAGTGATCTGCTCAAGACAATAAGGAGAGTCTTTCCAAATTTTTTGAAACTTGCGAGTTTGATTGATTAAGTTTTCTTCCTCAGTAAGAGAGTCTATTTTTTTCTCTGGATCAGATATACCTTTGGGAATAGGCAAATCAATGTCCTGCAAAGTAACGTTTCGACGTTAAATATAAAAAGTAGGAACACAACCAGCCCATAAGTGTCTATCTCTAATTCATGGATACCTAGCAAACTGCCAAAATTATGCAAAATTTGCCAAAACTACAGCAGCAAAAACTCACAGGAAAAAGTACAAAGGGCTCTTGCTTAGCAAAGCCAAAACCGCCACCACCCGAAAATCCACCACGCCCACGCCCTCTATATGCCATTGAACTTCGCATACAAATGCAAACAGGAATTACTCAATAAACATTGATTTGAAAATAAAAATAAAAGAATTTAAGCTAATCTCAAGAAAAAACTACAGTAGTAGTGGCATGAGAAATTCATCAATTCACAAAAAAAAACCCTAAACCCTAAAAACTATGAAACTCAAAAGAATATTATGATTGAAGTGAATTCAAGAAATTAATCAATTAAATTCTACTATTCTTGTCAAATATATCTTCATAACAGTTACACAATCGAAATCAAGCATCAAATTTCTTGAATTCAAAAGGGTTTTAAATAGAATTTACATAATCGGTTAAGCTTACTACCCACCAGTACTGACGACGGCGACGACAGCGGAAACGACGACGTTTCTGACAATGCCGTCGATATCGTTCCCTACAGGTGCGATCTGGAGCGACTCCGCCCGCCGAAATTCTGAGCCTTTTGGTGACGGGCCTGACGCATTTAGTCGGGACAGCCCATTTTAATGAGCAATTCTCTATTAGGTTTTGTTCTTGTTTTATTTGTGGCCCAAATAAACCTACTGGGCCCGGCTTCAGCCCATTTTCATGGTGTTTTTCTTTACAAGTGTTAATACTACTTTAAACTAGACTAATAGAAGGAGAGAGTGAGGGTTAGGGTCTTCCTCTTCAACCCATGATGTCTTGTGTTCAAAAATTCCCCTCCCTCTAGTGTAAATTAAAGTAGTTTTACTGCGTGTATTCAGAAAAGAAAGAGAGTTGAAGAGAAAGACCTTACACTACATGTTCAAAAGTGTTTTTGAATATAACAATATATTTGCACAAAGGGGTGAGAGATTTAAACTAAACCATACAATGGTCAGCCATAATAATTTGGTATCAAACTCATTATTCATGAAAGTCAAGCTAAAGAGTAGAAATATATCACTAGACCATAATATTAGGTTATTGTTTCATAATGACTTTTATGAATGATAAAAGTCATTATAAATGGTGAGTTTTAATTAATTAAAAGCCCCTCTCAAAACAAAATTTTAACCAAAAGTATTCAATGAACTTTTATTAATTATAATTAAGGACAAAAACCAACAAAAAAAGACCCACAAAACAAAACAAAGCCTAAACATGCAAACCACCAAACCAAGCCCAGCACGCAGCCCACTCATGAGGTCACACGTCTACCTGTGACAGAAAACAATAAGAAAATATTGATTAATCTTGCAGCTTTCGAAGCTGGGCTTAGAAGCTTAGAGGAAAGGGAACATAGCATCCCCAACAAGGCTTACACGCCCACTTTTGTTATGAAATAGGATCAGTTTTTTTTAATTTATTTTTTATATGATTAATCTTGCATTTATTAAAGGGTTTTTATCACTCACAGGCCCTGAACTTTCACTCACCAGACTGATTGATGCCCGAACTTTAAAACCGATCACAGAGATGCCCAGACTTAGGGTTTTTATCACCCACGGGCCCTGAACTTTTACTCACCAGACTGATTGATGCCCGAACTTTAAAATCGATCACAGAGATGCCCAGACTTATAAAAACAGGACTTTGTGATACTTTCGTCCCAATTCCGTTATCTCTCCGTCAATTAAGAGGGTAAATATGTCATTTCGCACCATATGTTTGATGAAATGACTTGTAAGGCCTTGATTACATGGTCTGATCCTTTCCTTCATTCTCTTTCCGATTTTCCCTCCCAAATTGGTTGAAATTTCCCTCATTTTCTTATTATTTCCGTTCAAATTGGTTGACCCAACCTCTTAATATTCTTCCGTATAGAACATTCAATTGATAAAAGGCTACGCCCAAGTAAATTAATTCGATGAATCAATAATTGAAATATTGAATGAAACAAAATTGCCAATGTGATTTGCATGCTAGTATAAAATTGAATAAAAAGACAAAAAAATAAAAATGAGAACATAAGAAACATAACAAAATTAAGGTGAAAAGTCCATTTTGCCCCTCATTGTGGGGGCACGTGTGTAACACGCTCTATAATTGACGGAGAGATAACAGAATTGAGACGGAAGTATCACAAAGTTCTGTTTTTATAAGTCTGGGCATCTCTGTGATCGATTTTAAAGTTCGGGCATCAATCAGTCTGGTAAGTGAAAGTTCAGGATCCGTGGGTGATAAAAACCCTTTATTAAAATATTGAGTTTTGTCCTTAATATTTATTAAGTGTTTTTCATTAATAACAAACCAAAAGCAAGACATTGGTTTATCAGGTTAAGAGCTCATTTTAATGAGCAATTCTCTATTGGGCTTTGTTCTTGTTCTAGTTGAGGCCCAAATACACCTACTGTGCCCTGATTCTGCATTTTACTTTATTTTTCATAATGCTTGTTGAAATTCATAGTAACATTTCATTTTCCTTCAAATTCATTTATTAGTTGAATTAAACTTCTAGTCAATAACGTTGGCATTATTACTCATGATTTCAGAAGAATTGGGATGTTGGCACAATTGCAACCATTCTTCTCTTCTTTTGATTATTAATGTGCCAATTATTTATTTAACTCTCCAACTTTATTTATATAGTAAATGACCAACTTTTATAAAAAAGATAATCCTATATATATCTTTGTTTCCTACACTGAATAGAACATCCATCTTTTTCTTTTTAGAATGATCCAATATTCTTAATATGATTGGAATTCTTTTTGTCTGCTATAAGCTATTCTCTTTGTTTGTTTCGAAGTTCTAAAACCAAAGGAAAGAATTGAGCTGTTCACCCGATCCAAGTATTGCGAGTGTACGCTTACAAGGGTAATAGGTTGTTGTATCTTGGAGGGTAGGGCGCCATAACCTGCTACACCAAGACATTGTCTCCGAGAGGCGAAATCTACTCTTAAGGACAGTGAACTTACATGCCTCAACCTAAAATCTTGTTCTACTCAGGCATCGTTGGATATCGATATATTCGCTACAAAAGATAAGTATTTCGTTGTTATTACATTGGTTTTATCCATTTTAATACTTCAATGTGAAAGAATATTTACTAATATTTATCTTATGTGATTTGTTATAGAAGAAGTAACATCCATATTGCCAATATTTTTCCAACAAGTCCCACCCGAAGTAACATCTTTTTTTTCACAGAATCAAAATCCAAAGGGGGAAGGTCAGATTGGACTAGGCGGAAAGGGAATGAGATATTCTATACCCAAACTATTCTCACATTTTTTTCTTGAATCACCAAACTACCCCTTTTTAATCTTACTTGAAAACCCTAGCCTTTCATTATCAAGCCAAACGTTGGTTTGGAGAAAACAAAAGGCCAACCGTTACTTACCTCTTTGCTTCAGACTTGTAGCACCACACTAGGTAAATAGATTGATCTCTTCAAATTTCGTTTTGTTTTCTCCTCATTCATCTCTCTGTTTGTTATATGCAATTTATAGGGTTTTAATTTTTGCTTTTTTCTTTGTTTTTTTGGGTTTCTTTGCTCCTTGAATAATTATCTGTTTGTTTTGGACTTTCAGTCATTCAGATCTCTTTGATGACATTGTTTTTCAATCTTCTTCTTTTACTTTGTAAAGAGTAAAGATAGTAGATGTTGTTGTTGATATCTATTTTTGTTATCTTATTTCATGTAGACATGTGGATAGCCTAGTTTCTTCATGAACGAAGAAGATACATGTCATGATAGATCCATTGATTGTCTACATTCGAGCTCTATTTGTTGTATGTGTTGCTGGTTGTGCTAGTTATGCACGCTTACGTTACCAAAGACGCCTCACAAATACCCGATCTGTCAATAGAATTTATAGACAATTAAGCCATTTATATGAACTAGTGTATGAGAGTGATGTTATATGTGTTGAGGAACTAATGATGGATAGGCATTCATTTCATAAATTGTGTGAAATTCTTCGCACAAAGGACAATTACGAGGAACCCGGAATGTGTCTATAAAGGAGATTGTCGCAATGTTTTTACACATTCTTGCACACCATGTTAAGAATCGTGTCATAAAATTCAACTTTATTAGGTCCGGTAGGACTATTAGCAAATACTTTCATGAGTGTATGAAATCAATGATCTGATGCTAAAAGGACTTTTGGAAAACACCAGAGCCAATATCTGAAAACACACAAGACGGAAAGTGGAGGTGGTTTAAAGTATGAAATATTTAAAATTTTGAAAAGTATGAATTACTAGTTTCTTATTTTAACAAACATTATTAACTTATTTGTCCATTATAATGTAGAATTGCTTAGGTGCATTAGATGGAACCCCCATTAAGATATGCGTACCCGAGTCGGAGAAACCAAAGTACCGAACCAGAAAAAATAAAATAGCCACAAATGTTCTGGGAGTTTTCTCTCCAGACATGGAATTTATATATGTATTGCCCGGATGGGAAGGGTCTGCACATGACGGACGAGTGCTTAGAGATGTTGTGAGTAGGAGAAATGGATTGAAAGTCCTTAACGGTAACACCCTAAACCCATTTATTAGTTTCCCTTAAAATATTTTTCATTAGAATGACATTTTTTTTCCTTTTGTCATCATTAGGCCAATATTACTTAGTGGATGCCAGCTATACCTATGGAAAAGGTTTTCTTGCGCCTTATAAAAGACAATGCCACACTATCATCTCAATGATTGGAGAGATGGATACCAACCCACAACACCTAAGGAGTTTTTCAATATCAAACACTCAAGTGCTAGAAATGTCATTAATGGTGTTTTGGCCTATTGAAAATGGGTTGGGGAATTCTTAGGAGTCCATCCTATTATGACAGTACAACACAACGTTGTATAATTTCAGTGCGATGTATTCTTCATAATTATATAAGAAGAGAAATGTCTGTAGATCCTATTGAACATGAGTTGAATAATCAACCGCTAGATGAGAACTCCGAAGATGACTACATTAATACAGTTGAGTCATTAGAGGAGTGGACGATGTGGAGGCCAAACCTTGCAATAGAAATGTGGACTGCATGGCAAGCAAGTAGGCAAGCTGGATAAAGTCTAATGGAGCAAGTCTTCTTATTATTAAGGAGTGAAGACATATGTGTCTTCTTTATCATGATTGTGTAATGTGATAAAGGCTTAGTATGTTGTAATGTGTCTTGGATTTTCAAGAACATTGGTTTGTAGTTGAATTATCTAATTTTCATTTAATTTGATGAAGACATTGAGGGGTTGCTAAGTTTTCTATTGGATTGTATTCAATTTTTATTTAATAAGATGAAGACATTGTTGACTTACTTTGTTTTATATTCGAGTGTTGTATATTTCTTCAAGGTTTGATATTGGTTGCGTATATAGAAACTGCTCTACATGTACATTTTGTGCAATTTTTTAGTTTTTTTTTATCATATGTAGGATGGCATCCAATTCAACTTCCATAGGGGGCAAACAAACATTATTGGACAACTGAAGAAGATTCAGCTTTGGTTGGGTCATTGCTTGAATTGTTCCATAACACCAAATGGGGAGCTAAAAATGGATTCAAAATTAGTTACTTAGCCCACTTGGAAATTATGATGGAAGCCAAACGTCCATGTTGTGGAATATAGGCATCTCCTAACATTGAATCACGTCTCAAAATGTTAAAGTTAAAATATTGTGCCTTGTCTGAGATGCTGAAGCAAAGAGGATTTGCTTGGGATTAGGGGTCTTCATTTGGCCCGTGGCCCATGAGGGCCTGGGGGCCCGCCTGGCCCATTGAGGAAAAAGCTCAGCCCGGTCTACCACCAAGCCCCAGGCCGGCCCCGCCCATAATATAGAGGGCTAGGCTTGGGCAAGGGTGTTTGAGGCCCGGCCCAGCCCATTTGAGCCCAAGAAGGCCCGGCCCGGCCCAGGCCGCATAGGCCAAACTTGAAAGCCAATTTTAGATTCCAATTTACATAAATATACTCAAAATAAGAAGTCATACGTCACTTGGCTCGAACTCTTTTTCTTAATAAGGTCATTTTAGCCCAGCCCATGTAGCCCAGCCCGGCCCAGCCCATTTGGCCCATAAAAGCTCAGCCCATGGGCTGGGCTTGGGCTGGTCCTGGGCCTTAAAAATTTTGAAAAAGCCCAGCCCGGCCCAGCCCATATATTTCTATTACCTTATTTAAGCCCAGCCTGCCCCAACCCAAGCTCATTAAATTTGGGCCAGGCTGGCCCGACCCGGCCCGACCCATTGACAACCCTACTTCGGATGATGAGAAAATAATGTTGGTTTGTGAAAAAAGTGCATATGATGATTATGCAAAGGTAAAATATATAGACTTCTTGTGTTATATTTCTTGTTGTGTTTTCATTTCTCAATCACAACAATATATAGACTTTATATTTCTTGCTGTGTCATATTCAGCATTGGTTGTTGACAGTGTAGTTAATACAATCTGATGATCATATAAAGATGAAAAACGGATTAGGCTATAACAACATTGACTTACTTTTATTGTTTTCCTCTTTGGCGTAGTATCTTATTAAAGAGATTATGACTGTAATGTTCTTGAGATTATAATATTTTAGTTGATTGTATAAAACAAATTTAGTTACAATTTGGATCATATCACTAGTCAATAGGTAGACCTTTTTTTGGTAGAAATATGACTCACCGTCTGATAATAACCAGACTTCATATCAATTTTTGAGAAAATCCTAATACCAAAGAGTTGGTTAAAAAATTTAACAATGCGGGGTAAAGGATAAAGGTTTTTAATCGTTATCCACTTTAACTATTTGTAGTCGAAGCGTAACCTCAAATTTTCATCCTTCATTTCACGAATAAAACCGGAGCTTCCCAAAGTGAAGTGTTGGATTGGATAATTATCTTGTCCACAAGTTCTTGTGATTGGGCTTTTGATTCTCTCAATTCCATTGGAGCTGTGCGTTAAGGTGTAAGCTAGATTTAGTGGTAAACCAGGTAGATCATTAAGAAAAACATCAGAAAACTGGTTGACTAACCACACATCTTCAACTCTTCCTTCACCATTACATGCGTTATGTAGCCCTGACAGCCTTTCCTTAATACACTCTTTGTTTTTCTAACAGAACTTAATCTGTGTCTTAGGTCATTGCGTTCACTGGCAAAAGTTACAATAGGCCTGCTTGGTCTTCGGAAAGAAACTTCTTTCTCAAGAAAATCCACCATGGCATAATTAAGATGCAGTCAATCCATCTCCAAGATCACATCAAAGTGCTTGATTTCCAAATGAATCAGATCAGTTGGAATCACCCCATCGTCAACAAGGACAAGTCAGTGCAAGATATTCTTGATAATGCCACTGGACATAATAGACTTCGCCTCTTGGCATTGAGATTCCCCAAATCATACCCAAGAGAAGTGGAGTACGGTTGGGTTGTTTGAGCAAATAAATGGAATATCACTGAGAAAGTGGCACCTGAATCAATTAAGCCTCTAGCAAAGTGGCCAAAAATGTTCAATGTACCCATGATCAAGTCGGGATTATTTTGAGCATCCTAATAAGTTAGTTTGTTCACTCGGGCATGAGTTTGCTGTCTTCCCATTCAACTTTTATTGGGACTTAGATTCTGATTACCACAACTCTGGTTGTCTAACTTGTCCGCCACTACAGGGCGTTACATCGGTAATCAAATATTATCCACCGTCATACCATTGTGCACCGCCACTCTGGTATGGTGGATAATCTCTCTGGAATTGAGGACCATTTGCTTGGTACTGAGTATAGCCTCTCTAATACTGAGTATCGACAATTGGACACTGATAAACATCGCCTGGGTATTGAGTTACATTACTAGGTAGTGGATAATATCTTCGTACCCTGGCTGCTGCTAGTGACCGGGTCCCAAGTAAATTTTACCGTTTCTAGAAATACAAGTTGACTTTGTGTCTCAGTTGACCATAGTCGTAGTATCCATTAGTCTCCAAACACACTCTCACCGAAGTGGTGAGGGTTGCACTGGTGGCAAAATCGTGTGCCTGAGTTATTTAAATTTCTAGAAGTCTGAATTGAAAACTATCAATGAATTTACCTTCAGTCCGAGGTGTCTTGGAGTTAAATCCACCCGAACTTTAATCGTTCCTAACGAAAGATTGATTTTTTTCACTACGTATTACCATCCCCTTCATCATTATCACTGTTAGCTGTCTCTGTTCCAAGGTCTTCAACCCATAGTAGAGCTTTAGGCTAGCAACAATTGCAGGAAAATAACGAGATAGATCAGTGAACTTCCAATGTTACTCTGCAGTTGAGATATTCATTTAGATTCATTAGAATCTAGTTCTCCTCATAGGTCCACCACGAGTTTGCTATCTCTCGGAGAAACCACATTGTTGTAGAGACTCACTGCTCTACTGGAAAGTTTCCTTGCTTCAACATAGCATTGTCCGTCATGTCGACATGTTCAAGTTAGTAGCAGTTGTTTCGGGCATCTTTGTACCCATAAAAGGTTTGGTATGCTAGTTAGAGGC
Organism: Gillenia trifoliata; assembly: GCA_018257905.1. Classification (NCBI taxonomy): domain Eukaryota; kingdom Viridiplantae; phylum Streptophyta; class Magnoliopsida; order Rosales; family Rosaceae; genus Gillenia; species Gillenia trifoliata. The sequence continues at coordinate 14,760,552 of CM031087.1, forward strand.
AATCTCTAAAGCATTTTTCTAAACAGACGAGTGTTTGTCTGAAAGACATTGGCAAAAGCCTTACTAAGTTGCCCACAATTAAAAGTAGCACAGCTGGTGCGGTAAGCCCTTAAGTAGCTCAATGGAATGACATGGTTCTGACATAAGAATCTCTAACAATTAACGGTGCTTACATCACATGTGTGATGAATGCAGGACTGCCTAAACCTATGCTCTAATACCAATCTGACACATCTCGACCCAGATATTCACATGTCAATATCAAGTCGATATATGTTGGTCGACAGTCCAGGAAGGATGACAAAAGTCACAATGTAAGTGTAGTGTAAAAGTACAATTAAATTAAAACTAAAGTCTACTTTAAAATTAAATTCAAAATAAAGTGAGCAGTGCAGGGCCCAAAGTACAAAGTAACTAGTCTCAAAGCATAGCTAAAGTGCAATAACGTAAGAATAATTCCATCCTGGTAAGGATAGGTATAATGCAACTAGCAGGAAAATATATTCGTACATCAGCTACAGAGGATGTTAGAACCACCAGTGAAATCTTCACTTGCAACAAGTTCAACTATTAAGTCTTGGAGGGGTGCAAAACAAAAAATGTGAGTGGGCAAAAATAATCGTTTCTAAAACCTTTGCTTTTCGTAACATAAGTAACCTCTCTCTGAAAAACCTGTATAGTTTTCCAAAAACAAACTATGTATAGTATGAAAACTGTCAAAACAGTATAAAGACACAACTGCCAAAGATACGGTAAACACAATTATCTCAACATAATATAGCATACTCATCAACATATGCAGACACACAAGCACATGTAGAAAGTAGCTACATGGAACAAGCTGGGTGTAGTAGATATATACTCAGTACTACGATCAAGTGAAGCTGACATTAATCGCATTACATATGAGTCCTAGCTGCTTAATGCAAACTAGTACAGGCTGACACCTACGATGGATCCAAGGTGAGCATAATGGTGCTGATGTGAACATACACGTGAAGGCTGGTCCTAGTCTGGACCAGTACTAGACACCGGGTGAATGCATGTATGATGAGCAAATAAAAATACATGTGATCATGCCATCACAATTTCACAAATCTCAACATAATATACTTTATACTTAACTCGTAAGTAAAAGCATAGTATGATAGAAAATAGTTTGCAAAATCATAAGGGAAACAAATATTAATAATATAAGTTTCATAAAACTAAGCCCACTCACTAATACGTAGTTAGGTCGTAGTCGCCTTTCCTTGCCTGGCCCCTGTACTCCTCATGGTAAGTCTCACCTATATGAGATATCACTATAGTAATGATCAAACTCATAAAAGTTACTAATTGAACTTATAAACGACGCTTATCCCTTGTTTGCTCAATTTGGAAGTCCGAAACACTCTAAAAAATACCATACACACTGCCCCTAGGTAGTACGCGTCATCACGAGTCGTCTCGTGTCGACGGAAGTAAAAAAAAGTGTCTCATGCACCCCCACGTGCGGCTCATGGGCTGTCAACCCAAGCCGGTTAAACTTACGACGTTAGTTGACACTATTAGATTTAACGGAAGATTCCGGTATCTCCGTTAATCTAACAAAATATTCCTAAAGGCGTTAAAGGAATATACCTGAAAATATTCTCGGTTTGAACCTGGTTTAAACCAGTTTGCTGACATCATGATCTGGTTTGGACCGGGTTCAGGCCGGTTTGAACTGGTCGCCGCTGCAACTTACGCCGTTTGAACTCGCCGATTTCTGGAAAATTTCAAACCTTCATATCTTTTTCATTTCTCAACAAAATTTCACGTTCTTTATGTCAAAATGAAGCTAGAGATGAGTAGATTGAGATTGTACCTATTTGGAGTTTGACAAGTGGTCAGAAATGGCCTGAAATTAGCTGGAAAGTCTCAGTCTAAAACTGAGGTCGAATCGACTCCAAAACAGGACCAAAACACAACCAAAACACAAGAATTTAGTATGAAAATTCATGTACTCGACAAGAGGAAGCTAATGGTGGTGGTTAGAAGTCTTACCTTAGTCGGAATTTGTGAGAAACTCGCATAAAAGCTCAATTCTTCTGTGTACGAATTCCTGTCGATCAGCGGGGAATTTGGGCAATCGGTTTGTGCGGTTGAACTTAGTGAGTTTCGGTGAACAAGGTGGTGGTGATGGTTTGGCTCGGCTCAAAAGAAGTGGCGTGGCCACTGTTTGTATTGTGTACGTTTTCACGGGAAGAAAGAACAAGAAAAATGAGGGAGAGAGAGAAGAAGAGAAGTCTGAGGGAAAAAAGAGAAAAGAGAGCTTTGGGTTTCCAAATTAAGCAGGGGAAAAGGGATCCCTTGTGGCATGCAACACAACGCCCCAAAACAAGAAAGAAATAATTTAAACGTATGTAACGTTTCCGTTACACGTCGGAATTACGTCCCATTTGTGTTTATGCGTTCGTAGTGACGGGTAATACAAGAATACGACAAGTAAGAAGTCAAAATTCAAAAAGAATTCAAACGTCCATGTAGGACTTCCACTTTGCCCGTTTAGGGGCATTTTGATCAATTCACACGTTTGGGAAATAAAAACAATAAAATTAGGGACGATCGTCACAACTTGTACTCTAATGCGTTGAAGGGTGTTGAATACCTTTTCTTTTTTGTCTATTAAATTAGCCATGGCACTCAAGGTCAATATGAAAAATCAATTAATTGAAATAATTTGTATTCAATTGTGCAAAAAAAAAAAAAAAAGCATCAAACCCCAACTAGAAGCAAAAAGATCTTGTGAGGTGGTTAGAGGATAGCCATGGTATTAAGGTATCACAAGCAGCAATATCTAAGACACTTAAACGATCAACCGAGCTCTTTCAAGAAGTTGTAAACATGCTTGAGAAGTTAGAAACATTTTGACTACAACAAGAAGATGTCCATGTTGACGAAGTATTATGTACCCGCAAGCTCAAAGACGTGTAACCAACTCTGAAAACTAAAGTATTGTCCCAAACAACTTTAGAGAAATATTTTAGTTCATTTTATTTGTGATATTGCATATTTTGATACTCATTGACAATTATAACTATGTGGAGGCGTGTTGCCTTAAGATGAGACCAAGAAAATTATAACTTATTACAATATGGAGTTTATTCCAATACATAACTGGTTTCAAGTTTGGACCAGAATTTTTTATGACTTTACGAAAGTTATTCTATTATTGAGTATTATTTTAGGGGTCAAACTTCAATAGTACGTATCATTCAATTGTACGTACTGTTGAATGATTTAAGATTCATTTGAGGCCCATCACAAATTAATCTGAAACCATTCAATAGTCGTACTGTTGAATAGTACGTACCATCCAAAAATTTTCCTTATTTTAGAGAGATTTTATTGGATATCAACATGGAATCTTGGTGATAAATTGGCAAAATTTTTGTTGGGATTGTATACGTATAGCTCTAATAATTTATGTGGTGTTTGTTAAATTTCCCTATTCCTTTGTAAATTCTATTTAAGTCCATTGTAGAAATAATTGTAACTATTATATTATCATGCATGTTCGATTCTCCCATGCATGAGTTATGTGAGAATCGAAATTACGGGAAGAGAACAGAGGTGGAAAGCTAGAAGAATAGAATTCAACGTGGTACTATGCCTAAACCCTATGCTAGCCTTTTGATTTTCGGAATTTCAGACTAACTTTTCATCTCAAATTGTGCAATGCTTAAACATATATACTATTTTATTCATGCAATACACTGGAAAGGTTTTTGTCTAAGTCAATCCTTTGCATAATTAAAGAAAAGCTTAGGCTGCTTAGCGATGGATTCAGTCTTATTGTCTTAAACCCTAATGTACAGAGGACAAGAAGAAGCTTTCATATTGGTGCTCTTGATCTGTTCAGTCTACACTAACTCGAAACTTTATTTTCTTTGCGCAAAAAGCCAACTCAAATTTGCTTCAAGGACAACTTCCCAATTTTTTCACTTTTTTTCCAATCCTTGACTCGACTAGTCATTTACTAAATTACTCTCTTTTGAATTCCGTAATTTTAGTCAAATTACTTTCGTAATTTTCACACATAGAATGAAATAGGAATGATACTTAAGCAACCCTTTTTAGTAATCTCATATTAGTTGTTTAGATATGTCATACTTAATTTTAGTGTCAAACAAATCACTTACATTTTCATTTCATGTGTGTTTTTGAATGCCAAATATAGAAACGAGAATGGTAAACACACCATAATTAAAGTCTTATCATTGAGCTGTAATATATTATAGAGTTGTTATTTACACTTTAAAAAATTATCATAAACCCTCTTTAATCTTCTTTTTTTGTAAAAACGCTATAATTTCTCTTATGTTAACTTTTTCATAATGCCAATAACAATGTATAAAAATTAGAGTAAACTTTTAGACTCACAACTGACCTAACCTACAATGTAGTTAATTTATTGTTTAGAAAACACTAATGAAAAATTATAAGTGCAATACCAAAAATTCCGATCTTTTGGTGTACCTTTTAGCAACTGATCGTATGTCGTGTTAAAATGGCTTCACCATAAACATATATAGCCAAATTACGACGTTGATAGGGAATAATTGTCATAGTCGTAGGAATGTATTCACAAAAGGAAAATGGAACAAACAACTTGACTTTGAAAAGAGGTGGGCGAAATAAATCAAGAGTTGCAATTTGCCTACCAAATTCGCCCAAGTATGTTAAGTTATGATTAACCCGATGAAGGCCATAGTAATTACTCTACCAACTTTTGCCAATCATTGAGAAAGTAGTTCATGCGGTTTTAAATAACGATCTTACGCCCTAAAGTAATAAATTTAGTCATAACAATAAGCCCTATGCCTGAGTTTCTCCCAATCCCAAGAGGACGCTAGAAGTCTAAACGATGAAGAATGACTTATATTTTACTGTACACCGTTATAATGGCGATCTGTGCTAATGAAATGAAATTATGTGTAAGTTTTTATATTAATATTCATAATGAATCAAGTAATATATTCATGCTAAATCAGTAAAAAATAGAGGGTTTGCAGTAAATCAAAATTCTCTAATAATCTCATAAACTTCACTAGGTATTTATAAGAGTATAAAAGAGTAATAATAAGAAATAAATCAAAACAAACTTTGGCGCACAAGAACAAGAAAACCTAGATCTTTAATAATATAACATAAAACAAAATCTCTAAGTAAATATAACATTTCCTTTTTTCTATATTTTTCAATAAAATAGTTCATTTATTTTATACATTTAGATAAGACTAAACAATATTTGATTCAAATAATATTTAAATTAAAAAATTAAGTGATTATGATTATTTTAAATTTATATAATAAAAATACGTTATTCGTAAAAAAATAAAACAGAACTTTATTCATAGATGCAAGTATTATCTAAAGTTGAAATATTATTGGTTAAAGAAAGGGATAGTGCAGTACTATTCTAATGATAATTCTCCTTTCTTTTTCCGAATATTTGACATGATGTGACCTATAAATTACAAGAAGCATGCAGAATTATACATAATCTATTTTATATGAGAGAGTAAAAAGAAGAATTGGTGGTGTGATGAATGAAACATCTTCCAATTTTTTGAATCAGCTGAGATACTAATTGAAACGTACCCAAAAAATAAACAAATAAAATTATGAAACTTAAATTAGAAAACTTTCGTCGAAAAAAACCTAAATTATACATGAGTTGGGATGGATTTGGTTCACATCCCTCCCCCCTAATAAAAACCTAAGCACTTTTAGCCCAGATAGGCACCATAGGTCGCTGCACTCCACCCAAGGAATTCCAGATAACTCTCTGTTTTATTTTTACTTTCTCATTTTCAAATAGTTTCCCGTTTCGGTGCTTTGAGATTAATGCAGAGAAAAAGCAGTTTCTACTGTCACCCTCTGCAAGCACAAAATCATGAAAGTCCCTCTCTCTCTCTCTCTCTCTCTCTCTCTCTCTCATCTTTCTCTCTCTCATCTTTCTCTCTCTTCCCTCTGGCTCTCTGGTCTCTCTGTCTCCATGTTACGCCGCCAATGCAAAATCGGATTTGTCTTGTATCACAGCATTGGCTAATAGCATTTAATGCATGAGCCATGATGAGTATACGCAATTTCCAATTTTCATCATTTCAGGGATCCCATATCCAGATATGGTGAAACAAAACCTAATCTCTGCTTCAATCCCTACCGTCGGATTCATCTCCACATCTACGTTATAAACACCCTCCTTTTTTCAGCTCACTCAAATCCAGTGTTCTGAAAAAATCTCATTCCTCTCTAAAATTCAAAATCTCTCTTCTTTTTCTCGATGGGTTCCAAAGCTCTAAACCCTATGGCTGAGCCTTTTTTCTTAAACCGTTTCCAGGCACCTTATTTTCCTTCTCGGTCTCTCTGTGCTTACCGAATTGTCCATCAGCCCAGATACTTCTTTTGTCTGTTGAACCCGGTTCAACCCGACCCAACTGCAAAAAGCGTATCGAGAAAGAGTGTTAAGGGGAAGAGGAGTTCTGCTCCTGTTAAGCCCAGAAACCCACTGAAGAAGCTTGGAGCTGAGACCCATGTGGTCGGTTCTCCTGGGGTTCTAACATGGGTGCCCAAGAAAGATCTGCAGGCTGAGAAGAGGCCCACGGGGTCGTATCGGATGTTGAAGATGAGACATGTTCGCGGCGGTTCTGGTGGCCGTGATGTGATTCCGTTTCCTGAAAGTTATGATCTGGAAAATAGCTCCTGTCCTACCACGATCATGATAAAAAACATCCCAAACCAATATCAGTAAACTCTCTCTCTGTTCTTGGGTTTTTTGTTGGTCAAATTACCGTTTTTGTTTTTTTTTTCTTTTCTTTGGTTATTTTCCGTACATGCAGTAACCTTAGGGTTCAGATTTAACATTAAGGTTCAGTTTTGACTTTATCATAGCTTGTAAGAAGGAATTAAGTAACTGTTTTGTCTTCATTTCTTTGTGCCCTTTTGTCTTAGATACGAGAAACAAGTTTTTGTCTGAGGGAACATGAAACATAGATATAAGTTAAGTTTATATACTGTTCATACAGAAAAATTAATAATAAAATGTGCAGGAGGTGTGATTTGCTGACCGTCCTGAGAAATCACTGCCGTGATGAGAACCTACAGGCTTGCAGAGAAGGTGTTACCACGAAATCTGAGTTCGATTTTGTTTATCTTCCAATGGATTTTAAGTAAGTTTAAAATTTTCAGAAACTATGTTTTAATTAATTAAATTGTCAAAAAATTGCTAATTTGTGTTATTTTATTGAGTCCAATTTAATGTTCTCTTTGGATCCCTGTAGGCAATTTTGGAACCACAAGAGGACTGCCAATCTGGGCTATGCCTTTGTTAATTTCACCAGTTTTACTGGGGCAAACAGATTTTACAAGAAGTTCCACAATGAAAAATGGAAGGTCCGCAGCAACAAGAAAACATGTGAAATCACTTGCGCTAAGATTCAGGTTAAATTTCTATACCGGTTTTTTATTTTTGGTTTCGAATTTTTTATTTGATATTTTGGATTTGACCGATGTTATTGAGCTTTAATCTTTTTGGTTTTGACGTGTTGTAGGGGCTGGAAGCTCTGAAGAAGAACTTTGAGAGTAAAGTGTTTTGGTGCCACACGGAGGAGTATTTGCCTGCGGTGGTGGAACCTCCATGCGACGGTGTCCTGCAGCAGCCCAAAGTCACTCCGGTGGGGACACGTGTAGGGTTGCCCTTTGTGGATTATTGAGAGGGTGAGGTGGGGATTTTTCGAGCAATTCAGGTGTTTTAACCGTTAAATTTTGTTTAAAAATACAAAAATTAAGATTTAACGGTTAAAACATTCGAAACACCGAGAAGTGACCTGTGTTTTCATTCCTCTCCCTAGCTGGAGTATTCTAATTAGCACTTCTGATTTGGTTGCAACATCTGGGGTGAAGTGGAAACATAGGGTTTATGATTATTACTAGTCTTGTTCAGTAGTTTCTTTTTCTTAATCTAGTTTTAATTAGCATGTGTAATGTTAATCTCGGATTTGAGTTTTCATGTTTTATGTGCCATGGTGCCAACTGCTGATATAGTTAAATGGCTTCTTAAATTTTGTTAATCTAGTGTCTTTCCAGACATTTTAAGGATTAAAGTATAAAATTAATTGAATTAAAAAGCAGAGAAGGGTAGGTTGAAATTTGAGCCTTCTTCCTCGATGGCGTGCGTATTTCCCATAAAAAAAAAGGTCAGAAGACGAGAGCTATCATTCCTTAGTAATGGGAAGCAAAGGGAGTGTCAGACATGGCGCCCCAAACTGCAGTGAAGCAAATTTGGGTAAGCTTGACCTTGAGCTTGTTGCAAGAAATACTAATACTATATAATAAAAAATAAAAACCTGCGAAAGAAGAACTGACATGAAATAATGTAAAGGCTTTTTCTGACCACCCTGACCACATACTCTACTCCGGTGACTAGGAGCTATGTATATGCAGATGCAAATCTTTTGGGCATGCATGGAAACTTAACGTGTGTCTTATGACTCTCTATCCATTGTCATAACCGTGAAGGGCACATTTGTCCTTGTACATTTGGTCTGCCATGCACTTGTGCCTGGATATGCAATTAATATTGCTCACTACCTTATGCATGAAGATATCAAATTTGGCCATTGTGATCGGACTCTTATGAACCATATTTGATCTCTGCGGGATAACTCATGATGTTCATACCGGTTCAATTAATTGTAATCTTCTTCATATAATTAATTGTAATCAATATTTGCCCATTCACTTAATGAAATTTTGCCTTTCTCAAAAAATAGTATAGTCACAAATTAAACTCAGCTCACAACATTTTATAGGAGCGAATCTCTAATTTTATAGAGGTGGTGATGTCGTTTTTTTATGAATATATATAAACTTTATATTTCTTTTATCCGCATCTCATTTTCCTTATCAACTTTTTGGAAGCTCCATTTCAATTACATTTTCAACAATATGTCAATCCTACTCGTTTTCTTTATTTTTTTATAGTGACATATAAATTAAATATTTTAAACATACTGAATATTGGACTTAATTTAAAAATCACATGTTAACTTTTTGTTGGACATATTTTCTCCAACATATATAGTAAACTTACAAACTAAAAATATCACCAAGGCAAAGCAAAGATAAGTAAGAGGCTGTAAATCTAATCAAACTGACGAAATGCAAATGAAATTCAAATGAAATTCCAAAGAGGTTTGATATGTAGAAGAGGGAGCCCATAGAAAGACAGAGAATATATAGATAAATTCTTATTTTCTGGTTTTGTATATAGTAAAGTAAAACTTTACAAAACAGCCATTGCAGCTTTAGAGATTTTGGAGCTCTGATATCTTTAGAGCAGGCCTCATTTGTGTGCTAAAAAAACTGATACAGCAAATCCTTCATGATTTGCTTGCTGCACTCACTGTGGAAACTCAGACTTTGTTTCAACTGTAGGAGTTGGTCAAAACCCATGCATAAAAACGAAAGGCCCATCTTTCTCTAGTACACAGGCATTAAATGCTATATGCAGCTCCATTTCTCTCTCTCTCTCTCTCTCTCTCTCTCAAACCTCACTCTCTGTCTAAAGTGCCTTTCTGCTTCTGGGTTCAAAACTGTCGTCAATTACGGACATTTCTTTTCTGCAACCAGACTCAAATCCTAGCTAGGTTCTAGTTACGAAGCCCCCTATCCAAGCCTTCTCCTTCCAATCTGAATCTCAATATATTACCCTTTTTTTTTAACAAGTTCATTGATATTTTATATTTAATTATATTTTGGTAGTTGATGATTTTTGCACCATGTCACTGTGGCATACAGTTATATTTTTGATTATTTGATGATTTTACATTTATTTACATTTTGATTAGGTATCCCCAGATCAATTTTTCTTCTCAAATTGTAAATACACTGTTTTATTCATTAACGATTTGCAGTAAAAAGCTGAAGTGTTGATGGAACACTTGGGAACCCCCGTATTCTGTAGAAATCAGAAATAATATGGTTTTTTTAGGGTAAACTGCCGTTTGACCCTCTGAACTATTATTCCAGTTGAAATTGACCCCATGAACTATTTTTTTGGTAAATTAACCTCCTGAACTATTTGAAATCAGCCAATTAACCCCTCACCGTCAGATTCAACGAAATTTCATCCACTTTGCTGTCAAATACTAGCACGTGTCGTATTTTAATTGGTAGCTCTAGTTGACATTCTAACTAATTAACATCAAATTGGATGGAATTTAGCGGTAGAAGGTAAATCTACTAATTTAGAAAAGTTTAAGGGGTTAAATTACCAAAAAAATAGTTCAGAGAGTCAATTTCAACTAGGGTGATAGTTCATGGGGTCAAACGGCAGTTTACTCTTTTTTTTAGCATTTTCCTGATAACAACCATATGTTTGGTGATTATTAGGTGTAAGACAGATGGTTTTCACACACTATTTTTAGTTTCTCACATATTTTCTCCTTATTTTTGACCGTGAGATTAAATAAATCATACGAGAACAACGGACGAGATTAAACGTGAAAGTGTATGAGACTAAAAAATATGTGTATTTATCATTTCCTAGGTGCAAGATTGATAGATGACAATAAAAAATGCAAAAAGGGAAATTAGGGTTGTGCTTATGGAGAAAACTACTAGAGTTCATCCTATAAATAATCGCGTGACATCATCATTGATCCATCTCAGTTCTAACTGGTTTATTAATTTGTTGGGTTTGAGTTGATGCACATAAGTCGTGAACATAACTATTAAGAAAAAAGAAAGAATGTAATGTCACTCTCATAAATGAAAGAGAGAATGAAACTTTGAAAAGAAACACTTTTTTTAAACCAAAATTGTTTAAGTTTGAACTAAGCCAAAAATAACATTTTCCCTATCTTGGTCATAACTATTGTACTAACCTTAGACCAATCATTTGAGAAATTAATGCAGGTTTAAATTAAATGGACTAAAACCCTCACCCACTTGATCATCAATGCATGTTAATTTAGAAACCAAACAGCAGATTGAATATTCCCTATTTTTTCCAGAATGTGAGGATGGTAGCTGCCAGTAGGATTCTTAACAATTAGTTGCTGTTAGTGTTAGATTGGGCAGGTTCTTATTATTTTTCTTGAAAAAAAGAAGAACAAAAATACCATATTAATCCATTCTATTTAATTACTTTTTTCACTTTTTTCAAAGAAATTTAAAAAACATGATATCATTCAAGATTGTAAAAGTTTTGGGGTCAAACTTCAATGGTACGTACTGTTGAATGATTTAAGATTTATTTAAAGTTCACCGCAAATTAATCTGAATCATTCAATGTACGTACCATTTACAAGATTTTTCCAAAGTGTTGCTCTTAAATATGAGTATGCGCGCTTGACTCAAGAGACTTGATAGCATTCCCCCCTACCCCCCAAAGACCTTAGCAAACGGAATTTGTTGTGCCACATAGCCGAAACACCTTTTTCAAAGGGCTAGGCAGGTAAAAACACAATGGGAGGTTCACGAGGCTATTTTGCCTTGTTAAAGGTGGTTTTTTTGGTCAATAAAAAAGAACTTTTACTAAACAAAGTCCAAACTAACAAATTATATCTTACATATATATGTTATAAAAATAACCGCCATATAAAAAGAAACGTCACTTATACAAACAAAGCATGAATAATGGTTCTTCTCTGCAGATTTTACAAAATAATACATAAAAGGGTTTCAACCCAAAAAGTAAAATCCTCCACATAGGCCTAACCAATAGAGACCCAAAAATAGCTAGTAGAAATAACGCTAGAAGCCTAGGTGAGGGATGATCCGCTGCAGCTGCTAGGAAACCAGAGGCAACCAACAACCCACATTGCCAATTTCGCACCACAAAATAACAATTGTTCGCTCCTACATCGTACCATATACAAACCTTCAAAAACTCCAAATAATAAACAAAACTAAACCACAAAAATACAACATCAAAATACTGGAAACAAAACTGAAATTTATCACCAATTAACCTACCAACCGAAAGGAGCAGCCAAACCTCACATCTATATCCACGACCCGGCAAAGTAAGACATGAATTCAGAACCAAAGAAGGAGGTGGGGCAAAGCTCCGCACCGAAACCAAGGTCTTGGTTTCACACACCTTCAATTGAATGAGCGACTATTCACTCTCGGGGTAAGTAGCAGACACAGAAGCTCAATCAGACTTCTCAATCGAAAGCGAGCGCATTGATGGCAAAAGAGAGTCTTGAGGGTTGGATTTGTAGTATGGATTGGAATTTGTTGTGGTGCATTTGAGGCTACTGGAAATCTGGTACATAATAGTAAGAAATAGGGGGAATTTGAAGGATAACCAAAAGAGGGGAAATCAAGTTCCCAAATTGAAACGTTGCTCAGGCCCACAGCCACCAACAATCGGGGATTGTGGCAAACCACCATCTTTGGATAGATGGGGTAAGCTACCATCATGGGAGAGATGGAGCAAAACAGCCAAAAGGAAAGAGGAAACGGGAGAGAGGTGAGGAGAAAGGTAGAGGAGAAAAGGGCTGCCGCCTACCCACCAAACCTGAAGGGAGGGGGTGGCGGCTAGAGCTTTTCTCTCTGGTCTCACACCTAGGCCTGTTTTTCAGTCGGATTGGAACGGATACACATGCTCCCAATTCCAATTCAAAAAATTTTGGGAATTGAATATACGTTACAAATTCGGAATCGGAATTTCAGAATTCCATAAAATCATGCCAATTCGAAATTATCAGCATTTTCAGAATTTTCAATATTTATGAATTAGATTAATTTTGGTACACGATGAATTAGACAAATCCAAAACCATTAAGACATTCATTTGTAGTGAAGAAATGGACGAATACGGTTCTACAAAGAAACACTAAATTTAATCCAACGGTCATATAGTTTCGGATTTGAGTGATTTTTAGTAGACATGATCTTTGAGGTAAGACATAAAAAATAAACAGTTGGATCGTTGAAATACATTATGGAGTGGGTTCCAAAAAAATGTGTGTCAAAGCTTGTGTCTCCAAATCTTAACTCATTATTATAGGTTAAGTATTTGTAAGTGTATCTTTGAGACTTTGAGTATATTTACATAAAAGAAAATTGCAGATAATTCAAACATTATTATACACACATATATATATATTAATAAGTATATTGGTATAAATTCGGCATATTTTGGCACATTTCAAAAATTTTAGATTGGAATGAGTTAGGCAAGTTTCGGTTCGAAATTCGAAATATTCGGAATTTTCAAATACATTCCAATTCATATCCATTTTTTTTTTGAATTTTTCGGATTTCGGAATTTTGAGTTTCAAATTCATTTCGTGTGTGCCAAAATTGGAAATTTTCGATTCAAAATTGGTCGGAATAAGAATTTCATATCCAAATTGCACTCCTACTCACACCTCCTGATGCTGATGTGATAATTAGGAAGTTGAAGTCTTAACTAGGCAAACAAAATGCCACATTACTTTCTCTAACCCTTTCCTATTGTGAATGTCTGAGTCATTTTTAATGTAATATAGAATCATCTTCGTTGAATGTGAGATGAGTTTCCCGAGAATATCAATCTTATATTAGCAATTAGCCTCAATTTAGTTTGTACATGCACGTACCACATGACAACTTATTATTCTTTTCAATTAGTTTGACACTTGATGTGTAAGCTCATTTATGCTAAAGGAGATAACATTTTATAAATTATATGTGAATCGCATTTTTAATAGATGGGGGACTTATTTATATTGTAGAAACTAAGATATTAATTGCAACCAAACTAATTTTATAAATATAGAGATGTTATTACTTATAGAACTGTAGTGGAGAATGCAAATTTTCAAAGTGTAACATTCGAAAATGAGAGACATCTAGTAATAAAATCATGCATTATTCTAGGCAACTTTACAGAAATATTTTATTTTATTTTAAATTTTTATTTGTAACAATATTGCATATTTGTGAACTAATTGACAATTATAATTATGTAAAGGCAAATTTCTTAAGACGGGACCTAAAATTTTTTTGACTTAATACATGTGGAGTTTATTTCTATATATATAACTGACCCAAGTTGAGAATAAAATTTTTTAAGACTATTTGAAAGATTATTACTTTATAAAGTATCTATAATAAAAATGAACACTACAGAATCTAGACTGGGAAATAATAGGTATGATTTAATATAAGTATTCATATATATAACCATTTTCCATACTCTTTCAATAAAAACCCAACAATTAGCTAGCACTGACACCAAGCTAACTCCATCGAACATATTGCAAATAAATCTGTGTTTTGTTGAGTTTCCAAAACGAAAAAGAACTGTTTAATTAGTTATATAATTTCCATTTCTCAAACAATTTTCCTTTTAGTTGTTCTGGAATTAAAATTGGAAATGCATAGAAAGAAAATCAGATCACCAGGTGCAACTACTTTGACTCTCTCTCTCTCTGTGTATATATATATATATATTGCCGCCATATGTAAAGTATTGGGGTGGTTTGTCTTGTATGGAAACAAAGCCATGAGAGCATTAATTGAAGAGACATCATGAATTATACATGCACTGATCTTATTCCCATCAGAGCTCTGATCTTATTCCCAAAATTGCTTAAAGAAAACACCCTAATTCTGAAAAGGTTATTTCTTTAGCCATATAGGCACTAGGCTCACCACAGATTAACTACATCTAGACCGTCCATCCACACAACCTGATATGCTTAAAAAACCAACCTCATCACTCCAAACCCTCCCACCACCCCCACAGCTTCTAAAAGCAAAAGCTAAAAGCAGCTTTGCAAAACAAAACCCTTCTCTGAGTTCTCCGATCTTATCTCCCATGGCTTCCTCTAGCTATAATCCACAACCACAAGGTCCCCAGCTGAACCCATATGCAGATCCATGGAACCCCAATGCTTTTGTTTCCCAACCACCCATTGTTGCTCCAAATAATCCTGAGCTTCCTAGGGTAGCGCGACGTCCAGTTTACTGTGGGGGCAAAAGGGTCCACCGCCACAAAATTTACAATGGCCCCAATATTCCTCCTCCTCCTCCTCCTCCTCGCAGGAGGTCATCAGATAGGACGAGTAGGCCATGGAAGAAGCTTGATCATGGTGCAAAGTGGGTTCCGAAAAACAAGGGGAAGATGCAGCTGCAAGAAGAAGAGAAGAAGCTTGTCATTCCTTTCCCATCCAGTGCTGATGAACAAGCAACGTCTCGTATAACCACTGTCATGGTTAAGAATATCCCCAATCAGTTTAAGTATAACACCCTCTCTCTCTCTCTCTCTGCATTTTAGTATTTTGGATTTGTTGTGGAACAAAAGGATCGTAACTTTATTGTGGATTGAAAAAACTAAGTTTGAACCTTTATTTTGGTTTGAAAATATAAAGATAGGAAACTTTTTTGGTTTGAGGATAAAGTTTGTAATTTTCTTACAAAATCCCTAATCTGTTTACGTGATAACCTCTCTCTCTCTCCCCCTCTCTCTCTCCATTTTTGGTATTTTGGATTCGTTGTTCATGAAAAAGGATAAAGTTTGAAACTTCACTTTTTGTTTGAGGAAAAAGATCGTAACTTTTCTGCAAATTTTGGTCCAGATTTTCAATTTTTCTGCGTTTGTGCATGTTTTCTGCATCTTTTGACACTCTCACTGTTCACATGGAGTAACATGAAATTAGCAAATCTTTTCTGTCCCTCTTTCTTTAAAGATTGAAACTTTTTGTCTTCAATGTTTACCCTTTTCTGTCTGAAACAAGTCTTGTCTGAGAGTACATGTGAATGTGTTTGATCTTTTTTTTCCATACAATTTATTAGAACATTACATGCATTAAATTTTATTTTTTCTATAAATTGTAACATCTCTGCAAATATTGATGTGTGTGTATATATATATATATATATATACTTATATATATGTAGGAGGACTGATTTACTGAACGTGCTGAAAACGCATTGCTACGAAGAGAACCGAATACATCACATACGCTCTGGTCGAAACAAGTCCCAGTTCAATTTCGTTTATCTTCCCATGGACTTCCAGTGAGTAACATTTCATGTTTATTTTCACACTGAAATTAATTACTTTTCTCAAACCTTGTTTCAGCTGTTTAATTTTTTTATCATTTTTTTCCATATATGTAGGAGAAAGCGGATTTCAAATCTGGGATATGCATTTGTGAATTTCACAACTCCTGATGGAGCACTGAGATTTTACAGCGAATTTCACAACCGGCCTTGGAGAGTTGAGTACAACCCAAAAACATGTGAAGTTACACGCGCCGAAATCCAGGTTAAAACTAATTAACCCGAGTCCTTTCTAATTACATATTTATTTATTTATTTAGCAAATTAGTTCTGAGTTTTTATGTTGGAAGTGGGATCTTCGAATTCCAGCGAGTGAGCTTATTTTTTATATTATTAATTTTCTTTTTTGGTTTTGAAATTAATATTGCAGGGCAAGAGTTCTCTAATGGCAAAATTTAGGTACAAGTGGTTTTGGTGTCACTCAGATTCGTACCTGCCGGTAGTTTTGACACCTGCATGTGACGGTATCAATCTGCCTGAAGTAAGAGTTGTAGGAAAACTTGCTGGCAAACCCTCTCACAACTGATCTGTGCTTATATATAAATATATATATATTCTCTAAGCTTCAATGTTTTTACAGATTTTTTGTTTTAATCTTGGCTGAATTGTAAATATGGTGTCATGATGTGCCACGCCATGATGTTGGTTTTTTAATTGAAGAACTTCATATGAATATCTATATATGTGGGATATGCAAAGTGGTTGATGTTTTTAATTAAGGATTAATGTTATAATGTTGGTTTTTTATGCTTGCATTTTTTGTTGTTTTACTTTTATTTTCTTGAGACATAGTTTTACGAACTTTTTTGTTACTATTCCTTGTATCATAAGAGCAAGGGATGGTGTATTGGAATCTCCAACTCTCCAATTTAATCATACGATATAGAATATGATCGTCTTGTGTTTAGAATTTAATTGGATTGGATAACTTATTTTATGTGGTATGTTCAGGGAAGAAATGAACAAATTTATCCTACTTAAAAGTGGATACTATCTCTTCCAATTCCTACAAAATAGGAGGATTAGATATGGGATACCTTCCCTTCGTATTTAATTTTTTGTAATCCCCTCCCATGAAAAATAGCTGGATTAAACTTTATAAGTAACTCTGGACTAGTTTTAGAAACTACAACAATCTAATGACATGGATTTGTATTTTTTTTAACTTCCAATTTTAATTGTTAAAAAGGCAATAGTATTTAGTACTACGTATTACTAAAGTCATACCCAAGTAACTCGATACAATTCAATCCTAAGCACCAAATAGTGACTCTTCATACCACAGTTTGTAAATCACATTTGTACTACCTCTCTAATAGAGGTAGGGCCTACCAATACAAGTAGGTCATGACCTCTACTAGAGAAGTGGTATAAATGTGGTCTACCAAATATTGTTTCCCTAGCATTTATATAGTTCATAGAAATGAATATGGGTGCGTGCAGAAAGAAAATACGGTGTGAAAACCATTTCCCAATTCATATTTGTGTCCATGCTCATGGCAGTGTTTGTCCATGCAAGATGGTTGCCCAAGCTTGGAACCTGTATAGCTTCGGTTAGCATGTACCGAATTTAAAAACATCCTTTGGGTTGCTCAAGCTTGTAAATCTCCTGCATTTCTGATTGTTGCTTATTCTGAACCCTAAACCAGTGTCTGGTTTTAGAGTGGTGGTCCGGCTTATATCCCTGGTTTCTTTTTTATTGGGCTTGACCCTTTCTTTTTCTGCACCCAACCTCTTTGGGCTTTTCTTCATTTTTATATAGTTTTCACTGTTAGGATTTGATTGAATAACATGACTCATTATGATCTCGTTCATTCTCTAGGATTAGATTGAAATAAATAGCTCTCTGTTGTAGATAATACTGACGTGTGATAAATGTGATTATGCAAATCTTAGGTAGATATGGATTGAGATATTCTCATCATCCTAAAGTCATTGTTCCATTATGATTATACTTGGTTCACTATAAATAAAGGCACCAGTATGAGGAAAATAACACCACCACAATTTCCCTCATCCATATTTCTCTCTATTCTCTTTGTGCCGCCGGCCATCCTTCTACACGTTCTTAACCTTTTAATAAAATAGGCCACAACACGCTATTAGCACGCTCCTGACGCCGCGCTACTGAACCTGAAGGGCATTCCTCTCCAAACAAATTCTTCCACCATCATCATCATTAACAATCCAAGTAATTCTAAAACACAGTCTCAGACCCTGTTTGGTATTGCTTTTTTTTACTCAAAACTGCTTCACTTTAAAGTTAAGCAGATAAAAAGTGTTTGGTAAAAATGAAATATACTGCTTATTTTAAAAGTTATGACATAAAAACAACAACTTTTAAAAGCAGCATGGAGATTGCTTTTAAACGCTGCTTTTATAAGCAGTTTTTTTAAAGCACAGTAACTCCAAACTGGCCCTTAATGTCGATATTTTTTCAGCCTTGCATGAACCTTCACCATAATGCATGAACCCAATTTTATGCTTTTTAACGAACTATAATTTTCTGCAAATATTGTGTTCGCATTAAATTTAATATGTCTGCTATATGTTAAGTGAATTGATGATTGTGTGAACGAAGGAAAAATTAGGAGTTTTTTTTATTTGGTTTTTCTGAAATTTTTTTTTTTGTATATTGAAAAAAAAAAAACCCTGCAGCCAAGCCATGGCTTATGTTGTGCCAAACTCTCACAATCGAATCTCACCTGAAGCCCGAGAGCCTGGCCTTGATTTTCACCTTTTTTTTCTGATGAAATCCACACCTTCCGATGACCTGCAACCGTCCCCAATGGATCCCCGACCAAACCTTCGTCGTTCTCGACGACTTTCACCGAGATTCCAATTGAATCTCGTCAGATTTCTTCTCGAATTTCTCAAATTTTGGATCCCAATGTCGAGAACTTCGAGTTCTCCGTTGAACTCCATTGATTTCCTGTAAAAATCCCTTTGCTTTGACGATTGGTTCGAAGACCATTGTGGCTCTGCAGCGGCGTTGATTTTTTTGGCAACCTGCCTCTGTTGAACTTACACCAGGACACCAGAGGCCCTTTTGGGCCTTCTTTGGGCTTGACCTGTTCTTAAAACTCGGCCTCAAGTCTGGGCCACCTCCAATTCTCGGCCCACTTCCAATTGCAGCCCCTGCATGGGCTGCCTTGAGCCTTCTCGGCCCATTTCCCACTCCAGCCCTTGTTAGGCCCAGGACTGCAGGCCGCACACTATTGCTGGCCTATAGCCCAATTTTCTCTTTGTTTGGGCATGCAGCTCCAAACTTGGCCCACCCAAATTATGTGGACCGTGATTTTCACACCCTGTAGACCTATATTCATCTATTTGTTTATGCTATTTATGTTTATTTTTGTTCTATATATTGCGTTTGCTTGCAGGTATCCATGAACTTTAAGTTCATAAATTTGAACCCGAAGTTTCGAATAAGTGTCATGAAACCTGAAGTTTCCTTAAAAATTAAATACCCATGAAACTCGTAGTTTTCGTGAAAATTTAAACCAAAACATGTCTAATAAAACCTGAATGTTCTAGTCCATGTCTATGAACTGTTTTTCATAGTACTGCCCACAATCTTGTTCCCTTCGTTACATCGATATGTCGAATTTGAACAAACTCGACTTTACAGTTCTGGAAATCTCTGGAAGGAACTACCTCAAGTGGGTACAAGATGTGAAGCTCCACCTCACTGCAAAGAGTCTTAGGGCTACCATTGAAGCTGAGACTGACACACCCCACCCTTGATACCCACGTGGATACCAAGTTCGGGCGTGTTGGCCGACACTCGTAAGTGACGAAGCCATTAAATGCATGACAACACTTAGTTGAAACAAATTAAATTACCATAAAGTTGCAGAATTTAATGTCAAAATGCATATGATTCAGAGCGTACTAATTTGAAACAGTGGAAACAAAATAATAGAATAAGTTTCTAAAATCTCTATCGATAACAGGGATGTATATTATTATAGAAACTGAAAAGAAAAAGATGAATCCGTACATGGTCGGGATATATGATCAGAGCTGCCACACAGATGCCTCGACTTCGCCCGATGCTCTATCACTAGGTCCTGAAGGGGGCGCAAAAACAAATGAGTGAGTGGACGAAAATAAAAGTTTTTCCAAAACCTTTCTCTTTTCAACATAATAACCCTCTATTTGAAATCCAGTATAATTGTAAAATCGTACTACCGTAGTATACGTCAAAAAGTAGTTTATAGGTATAACTGGAAACATATATCAATATAAAATCCGTAGATAACAAATCATATTTTCAATAGTCCTTTCATCATATATACCAATAATATAAATATAGGCAAACCAACACAGGGTATATAAGCAATCACCCATGTACGTGTTGAGGAACAGCCTCTCAAACCCCGTACAAGCACTTTACGTTATTCAATTAAATTGTACTCCTAGTACCACACACATGTAAGCACTTGCGCATTAGCGCGTCACACCCGAGTCCTTACGTAGTGGGGCCTTTTCCCCAAAAATAAACATAAACGTAAGACAAGCTTGCACTAAGGTATTTACCGGACAATACCTCTGGAGTACAGTGCGTGTAACCCAAACATGTGAGACTTGTCCTACGGCCGTGAGACGGTACTACAACGTAGTGAAAGCATACCAAGTGTGTTTGAAAACATACATACATATATCATGTGTAGAAGTGAAGAATATTATATACTTCATAATTTCCCAAATATTTAAACGTTGCATAAATAACATTCTCATCGAAGTCATATATCAAATACCAATATTTATGCATACCTGAAATCATAGGCTAAAACCATTTAATAATTTATATCCATATATATTCAAATCCCAAAATCATTTCATAAAATAAACCATAGATATACACATATCTCAAACCATTTCATAATAAAATATTCATACTTTTGTACGAAATCGAAATCACCATTCAAAACCATTTCAGAAAACACACACACACACACATATATATATAGAGAGAAATATATATATTCATATCACAAACGTCATTGGAAATCATAAATATAGCAAACCATAATTATTTCAAGCATATAAATTCATTTATTCAAAACAAAAGTCCACTCACTGGTGATCGGGAGTGAAATCTCCCTCGGTGTTGCCCTCCTCGAAGTGTGGCGCCGAAGAATTACCTATTTAATATTAGGAGAAAAATTAGAACCTCCCTAATATAAATTAATATAGGCCCTATAGAAAAATATTCCAAAAATAATACTATTTTAGCGAAAACGGGCTCGAAAAATGATTTATGGGGCCCGAAAACCTTACAGCCGCCGTCCACCGCCGCCGTGCGCCGCCGCACGCCGGGAAACGGTCGAACGCGCCGCCACGTGCCGGGAGGAGCCGCCACGCGCCGGCAGGCGCTGCACGCGCGGCACGCGCTGCACGCGCTGCACGCGCGGCACGCGCTGCACGCGCTGCACGCGCGGCAAGCGCGGCACGCGCGGCAAGCGCTGCACGCGCTCGGTGACGTCATCCCACGCGCGGCTGACGTCAGCCACGCGCTGCTGACGTCAGCCACGCGCTGCTGAAGTCAGCACCGTTAGTTTTAACGGAATATACCTTTCTGACAGAATATTCTGACGTCGTCAGGAATATTCCGTTACCGTTGACGGAATATTCCTCTGTCTTCTTCCCCTCGCCGGTCACCGGCGCCGCCGTCCTCCGCCGTCTGGTTCGCCGGAATTCTGGGAAATTTTTTGAATTAATTCCAAAACTTCAAAAATTCATAACTTCTTCGTTCTTTGGCCAAATTTAACGTGCCATATATCAAAATGAAGGTATTGACGAGTAGAATATTTTCATGGCAATTTGTGGCCGGAAAAGTGGCTGGAGATGGCCTGAAATTGGCCGGAAATCTTCGGGAAACCCTAATTTTGTTCTCCTTCAAAACTGCACCAAATTGGACGTTCCTTATATCGATTTGAACCTAATCAATCCAATAAAACCAATGGTAATGGTCTCGAGGCTTACCTTGGTCTGGTTTGCACAGAAAATTGACGGACAGTTTGCCGAAACCATTCCGACGTCGGTTTGATCGATCGGGTTCGAGTTTGGAGATTCTAAAATCACAGCCTCGTCTAGAATGACAAGACGATCGTGATGGTATTGATTTTGGGCAACGGTTTGACGGTTTTGTGATTCGTCTAAAGGTTAGGGTTTCAGTGAGGTTTTTGGAACTTTTTTGGCGAGAGAGAGAAGTGGGAGAGAAAGAGAGGGATTCGTGCAGAGTGCATGGGGAGTTGTGTTGCTGCACAGAAGCCAACCCACAACCCAAAAACCCTAATTCCAACTTACGGGGTGAAAATTACTAAAATGCCCCTACACTTTAAAGCTTCTTAAAACGTTCGTTTTAACTCCGAATTAAGTTCTGCTAGCGTCCACGTGTTCGTATCGATGAGTACATCATGAATATGTAAAGAAATAAATTTTCACAAGTCGTCACGAAAAGTAAACAGAAGTCAACATTGACCACTAGGGGTATTTTAGTAATTTCACACAAACTTTTGGGACGGGTTGTAACAGAGACGGATAACCCGGTTGGCGAAGCTGACAAAGCAATTGCCATGATCTTCATCCGAAGACATATGCATGACGCATTGTAGACCGAGTACCTCGCTAAAGAGGATTCAAGAGCTTTATGGCTCGCTCTGGAAGAACGCTTTGATCATTAAAGAGATATTTTCTTGCCTGAAGCAAGACACAGCTGGCAGCATTTACGCTTCCAAGACTTTAAGTTTGTGAATGAGTAACACTCTAAAGTTTGTCGAATCCGATCAGTTCTCAAGTTTTGCAATGAAGACTTGGCTGAACTGGATCTCCTGGAGAAGACCTATTCAATTTCCATGCCACCAATATTGTCTTGCAACAACAATATAGGGCACATAAATTCACCAAATTCACCAAATTCTTGAATTTGATCTCTGTCTTATTACTTGTTGAAAAGCAAAACCAGCTGTTTATGAAAAATCATCAAGCTAGACCTACTGGCTCAACCGCTGTGCTTGAAGCACACTCTAACGCCAATCTAGGCCAAAACCGACGCTCGAGGCGTGGTGGGAAAGGCAAGGGTTCTAACCCTAAGCCACAAGCCCAATGTCGACATATTGTAGGCCTATGTAAGGGAGGAAATAAAGCCTCGAAACGCAACAATTTAGCTCCCAAAGCCACAAACTTCAAAACTAAGAGCAAGGCAACCAAAGAGGCGAGTCTGTGTTACCGCTGTGGTTCTCAAGACCATTGGTCCCACACTTGCTGAGCTTCAACTAATGCTGTTGTTGAGTATCATTCAGTTCGTAAGCCGTAGAGACTAATCTTGCTCAAGTGGAGAATCTCGAAGATACTATCATGAAGGTTTCTGATTTTCAAGAAGCATCTACTCTGATGGAAGATTAGATTTTAGACATAGGTCTATATGTTGGCCGAAAATCACCACTAGTGGTTGAAAACCACTAAATGGCCGAACCCCCTTCTCTTTTGGTTTAAGTTTTGAACAATTTTTCCTTTTTGTTTGGATGATTTGTTTGGTATTTGTTTTAAGTTTTTGGATATTATTTTATGGATATTATTTCTCGAATGATTAATTAAATGAATGATCTTTTAATTTCCTTATACATGTGACCAATTCAATTAATTTATTTTAGGTATGTCTTATGGGGAAGTTAGTTGTCTGGCAGATAGTGCAACCACGCACACCATCTTGCGTGAACGCGTCTATTTTACTAACTTCATACTTAAAATATCAGCTCTGACAACCCTTTTAGGCTCATCCAACCCGATTGAGGGGTATGACACTGCCCACTTAATGTTGTCCAATGATACTAAACTAACCATTAAAGAGGCACTGTACTCACCCCGTTCTGGAAGAACGTTGTTGAGCTTGGAAGATATTTGAGAAAACAATTACCACGCTGAAACTTATGAAGAAAAGAGAGTTAAATTCCTTTGCATCACTTCCTATGAATATAGCCAGAAGCGTATTCATGAGAAGATGGAGCGCCTTCCAAATGGTGTATATTACAACCATTCATTCCATTGAGGTCCACCATGTGGCCGGCCCTAGTAGTGGGCTTGCAATGGAAAATTTGCTTTGGCATGACCGTTTGGGACACCCTGGACGAATTATGATGCGCCGTATCCTCAGTACTTCACACGGGCATCCCTTTACCCGTAGCAAGGACTTCGTTCTTTACACTCTTCCATGCCGAACATGCTCCCTGGCAAGCTAATCACTCGCCCATCCATGCACAAAATCCAAAAGGATCCTCTTAAATTTCTTCAGAGGATTCAGGAGGACATTTGTGGACCTATTCAACCATCTTGCGGACCATTTAGATACTTTAAGGTATTGGTTGATGCTTCTACACGTTGGTCACACGTATGCCTTTTGTCCACTTGTAACACTACATTCTCCAAACTTCTACCTGAAATTATTAAGGTAAGGGCTCACCACCTTGATTATTTGATTAAGTCGATTTGACTGGATAATGCTGGAGAATTTACATCGAAATCGATGACTATTGTATGTCTATTGGGATTGATTTTGAACATCTTGTACCCTGGGGCCATGCATAAGCGTTCATTAAGCGTTTTCAAATGATCGCTCGGACTTTGGTAATGCGAACCAAACTTCCGATATCTGCTTGGGGCCATGCAAAACTTTACGTAGCAATGTTGGTTCGCCTGAGACCTGTCATGACCAACCTTATTTTGCGCTACAGTTGGTGACTGGATATGAGCCCGACATCTCGCATTTGCGCATTTTTGGTTGTGCGGTCTATGTGCCAATTGCGCCGCCCTTACGTACCAAAATGAGTCCTCATCGAAGATTGGGAATCTATGTCGCTTATGATTCTCCTTCGATCATTCGTTACTTAGAACCTTTGACAGGCGATCTCTTTACCGCTCGCTTTGCGGATTGTCACTTTAATGAGACAGTCTTTCCGACGTTAGGGGGAGACAAGAACATAGTTGTTCCTGAAGAACGCCGCAAATTGTCGCGGTCTAATCTCATTATGTCTCATTTAGATCCTTGCATTGCTCAGTTTGAAACTGAGGTGCAACGTATTTTTTTTCTACAAAGCGTTGCTCAAAGCATGCTGGATGCTTTTACAAATCTAGCGAAAGTGACGAGATCACATATACCAGCTGCAAACGTGGCTGCAAAGATAGATGTACCAAACATATGTCGAACTATCACCCCTGAAGGACGACACGCCCTCGAAGGACGTGTGGCCGCACCTGATGTGCGGTCTGATACCCTTGCGGCTAGCCAATCATCTTCTTCTACCCTGAAATGTGGCAGAACCGTTGGTTCAAAGAATTCACAACCCCGGAACAGAAAACCCACGACACTAACTAGTGAGCCTAGTTCGAATCCTACCATCGCCAACTCATCATTTCCAACGCATGAGGTTATTCTAGATTATGGTAGTATCCTTGTAAAGACCAATCCGCCTCCTAATAATCGTGAGATTTCAGTCCATTATGCTTGCTTGGATGTACTTTGGAATAGGAATGAGATGATAGTCGACGATGCATTCGCATATGCAGTAGCTACTGATATCATGTTAAGCGATGACATTGAACCACATTCCGTTGATGAATGTCGATGTAGAACCGATTGGTCAAACTGGAAACAAGCAATCGAGGTCGAACTTGATTCGCTTGCGAAAAGTAAAGTGTTTGGGCTTGTAGTTTCTACAGCTCCACATGTGAAGCCCGTTGGCTACACGTGAGTTTTCGTAAGGAAGCGTAATGAGAAGAATGAAATAGTGCGATACAAAGCATGCCTTGTAGCGCAAGGTTTCTCTCAACGCTCTGGGATTGATTACGAGGAGACTTATTCCCATCGTAATGGACGTTATAACGTTCCGCTACTTTATCAGTTTTGTAGTTTCTGAAAAACTGAATATGCAGCTTATGGACATGGTAACCGCGTATCTGTATGGGGATCTTGATACAGAAATATACATGAAAGTTCCCAAAGGACTTACTCTAACTGGATCAAATAGTTCTAGACCACGGAACACTCTCTTAATCAGATTGAGGCATTCACTCTACGGATTGAAGCAATCCGAACGGATGTGGTATAACCGTCTAAGTGAATATTTGATTAGTCAGGGATATCTGAATAATGAATTATGCCCATGCGTGTTTATTAAGAAGTCACATTCCGAATTTGCGATAGTTGCAATCTATGTCGATGACATGAATCTCATTGGAACTCCTGAAGAGTTTGAGAATACTGCCTCGCACCTGAAGTCGAAATTTGATATGAAAGATCTTGGGAAAACTCGATATTGTCTCGGCTTGGAGCTTGAGCATAGTTCTGATGGTATTCTGGTTCACCAATAGAACTACACCCAGAAGGTGTTACGTCATTTTAATGAGGATAAAGCGAAACCTTTGAGTACTTATATGGTCGTTTGAACGCTAGATGCAAAACGAGACCCTTTCCGTCCTAAAGACGATGAGGAAGAGGTTTTGGAGCCTGAAGTTCCATATCTGAGTGTAATCGGCACTTTATTATACTTAGCTCAGTACACTAGACCGGACATTTCCTTCTCTGTTAATCTTCTTGCAAGATATAACAATGCGCCTACACGCAGACACTGGAATGGTTTTAAAGACATCCTTCGTTATCTTAATGGTACGGTCTTCGGAATGATGTTTGCTTTGTTGGTTATGCTGACGCATGTTACTTATCTGACCCGCACAAGGCACGTTCTCAAACGGGTTATGTCTTTACCATTGGAGACACCGCAATATCTTAAAGGTCAACCAAACAGACCTTAGTTGCTACCTCTTCAAACCATGCTGAGATTCTCGCCCTCCACGAAGCTACTCGTGAGTGTTTTTAGCTGAGAGCTATTGTTGAACATATTCGAAGCAACTGCAGATTTTCTTCCGTCGTTGATGTTCCAACAACGATTTTTGAAGATAATGCCGCTTGTATTGACCAGATCAAGAAATGTGTCTTTGTCTTTGTGTGTGTGTGTGTGCATTAGGTGCTCGGGTGGAGTTTTTGTAGGATGAGTAGGAAGCGGCTAAATTCTTTTTTTCTTTTTTTCTCCGGATTTTTAATTTGTTGGGTTTTCTTGGATATAGGATGAGCTTTGTGTAATTATGGCATTGCAGATTTGTATGAACATTATAGGATAGAATCATTGAAAATTTGGAAATTACAACCGGTAATGTTTATTTTTCGTAGCTATTTTCTTGCCATGGGTATATCTGTTTGTATGTCCCAAATCTTTCCTTTGTCTAGGAAATCTTTGTTGCATTAAAGTCTTTATTAGAATTTGAAACCAAAGTTTGAATTTAATTCATGTAAAATTGTCTCGCTTTTTTTAATTTGTTGGGTTTTCTTGGATATAGGATAGACTTTGTGTGTAATTATGGCATTGCAACGAGATCCTTAGGTTGCTTATCCCATATATCCTTTCACCTAAACATTCTGGTTTTAGTGTGTTTTAGGTTGCTTATCCACTTATTTGTAAACATCATATATCGTCTAGGGTTTAGAGGTGAGTATACTACTAATACAAAAGATCTTCAATTAAAAAATGATCGTAGTACAATATATGTCTCACATTAATGGTGATATATGAGTCACCTTATCAAGTTTAGACAAGCATTTAGGTTTTGTTCACCATACATGCCTTTTTGGACCTACAAAGCGGGTTCACTAGATGATAGGTTCACTAACATTAAAAATCACATGATTAGGTTTACTAAAAATAAGTTCCGCGTTCTTGAGTTCACTAATCTAACCTAAAATATATCAACGATTATGATTATAGGAACCAACAACATACGTTCACTAACAATAAGCATGTAAGTCCTAAAACATAGGTTCACTAATTCTAGTAATCTTCTATATTGAATAATTATTCGGTGTAAGGACGGGGTGGATAAACCATCAATTTTATCAAATACAAAAACCAATCAAGGAATTATAACAAAAGTTCGCGTGGATTTAGGGATGGTGAGGAGCCTACCGTTTAGAATCAATGGCTTGTGTGGTAAATATTACAAAATATCATACCCATCTAAATAGTCTATGTGGCGAGAGTTTGTAATTGAGTTGGACCGCATCTTTTGTACATAGAGTAGATGGATTAGACCCAAAGTGATTAAAGTAATGGACCGGAAACCTTAAGCCCAAAAAAAAATAGTTTTGGTTAAACCAAATATATTGTAGGTCACACTATATTGAATAAATATATAAATAGGTATAACTACATAAATATGGGTGTTCACAAGTATCATATTCATAAGCGTAAAATGTTAGTTATGAACCAACTACAACATAATTAAAAAATTTGATAAAATAATGTCACGTCGTCGTACATTTTGGATCAAACTCAACCTTGCATATTGAACTAGAGGAATTTCTTTGGTAAGAACACATATGTATGTTGCACTCTACAGAATTATTAAATACAACAATCCTTTGTAAACATTTTTCTTGTTATTTATTTGAAAAATGCTAAGAAAATGTATACAATCAGCATCCAATAACGTATATCTAACTTTTTCTTTATAGCATTTGATTCACAAAGTTGTCTAAGTTTGCAAATGAAGAACCATGTGGACTAAGCGGCTGCTTGTGCGAGTTTCTTCCATTCCATGGCCTTATTTTTCATTTGCTTACCTTTCTCTCATTCCATTAACTCTTTGACAAGCTTTTCCACTTCATCTCTTTTCATTTGTGTGTAATAAGGGATATATAGGATAAGCAACCTAAGGATCTGTTGCTTTTTGGATGTTTTAGGTGAAAGGATATATGGTTGGTCAAGTATGGTTGGTCAAGTGGGAGAAGTTGTAATAAGATACCATTTGCTAATTTTCATATATGGTTGGTCAAGTAGGAGAAGTTGTTTTCAATGGTGCCATTAGAATGATAGTGGGTTGTGAGACCACCTACCCATCCATCGCATTGACCAATTTTTTGTTGGATATTAACCTAATCATGTTTGTAATCGCATAGCCCCTTAAATGAACTTTAGTTGCTTTAGGTTGCTTGTATAACATTCTACGATTGTATTGATACATTTGTATTTGATAGAAGTTGTATTGTAAGTACATAGATGTTTAACAATTTATTTAATATGCATATGTCATTTTATTTAACAATTTGTAACATGTTCGATTTCTGGATGTCGGGTTTGATTTCTACACGCCGCCGCTCTGGTCTAGTGCGGCTCCTTCACGGTCGGCCGCTCGGGATGTCTCAGGCGCTGCCTCGTCAACGCGGCTTCGGTGACGTTTCTGTGGTGAGTGCACGTCGGGCTCACCCGGCGACAACGTCCGAGACCTTCGGAGCACCGAGACTTCCTCAATCGACGGCGAGCTCGCGGACGAGGTAATATACCCTTACCTCTAATCTTTTTCATTTTGTTCGCTTGTTCATCATGATCTAGATCAATTTTTCAATGGATGTTCAAACATTTGGTACGATTGTCAATTTTTGTTGCGATATGTTTAAGGATATGTTGTGGAATATGTTAGAAATTTAAGAATATTTTGGAATACACTGAAGATGACTGGATATATTTGGAATTGTTGGATATGTTGGAATTGTGTGGATGTGGATATGTTGGAATTGTGTTGGATATGTTGGAATTGTGTTTGATATGTTGGAATTGTTGGATATGTTGAATATGCTAGAATTGTCGAATATGTAGAATTGTCAAATATGTTGGAATTATGTTGGAATATGTTGGATATGTTGGATATGTTGGATATGTTGGAATTGTGTGGATATTGGATATGTTAGATTTATTGTTTTGCGGGTTATGGGAAATGTTAGACTTTTAGGGGAGGTTACGTCGAATGTTGCATTGGAGTTTTAAAGATGCGGGTTTAACCTTGACTTTCTTATTTGTTTTATCGGAAGAAAAATGCCGGGACACTGCCAGGACAATTGAAGTCTACGGGATGACACGGGCGAGTAACGAAAAAGATCACCGTCTGCTGAGGAAAAGAATGGTTCGGACACATCGGCCCAGCCATGACTTCTGGTGACGGAGATAGGGGCGATATTGCGTGCCCATTGCCCTATGCAATGGAAATCATGGCAATTTGTCCCAGATGGAAACGGCGACGTGTGGCACGGCGTCGGTGAAGTGTATTCCATACTTTGTACTGCTTTGTTTAATTAAGTCCAATATTTTTGTATATTTTAATTATTGTTCTATATTTGCGGGTCAGCTTTAGTACTAGAACCTTGATGCCATGAGTGAACTACATAGACGGCCTCTTCAAAGAGCGGTACAAGAGTGGAAGGCACCGACCTCCACAAAGTTTATAATTGTATTCGGACCTGAGGTTGCTTTAGCCCGAGGATGCCTAAGGAGTTGACGGAGCGGCACGAAGGTGGGATTGGTTATGTAACCACTTTCAAGACTACTGCTTTTTTGGTAAGTTTACACATATTTTATTATTTAACTCTTAATTAATATATGCACTAACAAATATATATTATTTAACTCAACTTTTTTGGTTCAACGAGATCCGTTCTACCGAGCCAATGGGATAAATAGGTCGAAAAGAATTGCTTCATCACCACTTTGGTTGATGCCGCTGCCTATATTGCATTTGAACAACGGCAGTGAAACTTTTACATGTTTTTATTTTTAATATAATTTAATATTTCTTAATTTTAAATTTTAACCTTTTAATTTTTAGCAAGGTGCGAAGTTTCCGGAGATTGACATGTTCGGGGAAGTTTATGTCGCGGTGATGAGCGGCTCGCGGCTCTATGTAAGTTTCTTTAATTACTTGTTAATTTTCTTTTATAATTATTATAAACAATAATTAATATATAATTTCTTATTACGGGCCACTATGGTGGAGAAGAGCAATGCTCATCTCGGAAGAAGTGGCATCGCGGCTTCCCAGGCATCCTATGGAGGATGTCACTCCAAGCGAGGATGCGGGTCTTTGTATACTAGCGGAGCTGAGCCGGACCCTTGATTAGGCGGGGTAGGGTTTCTGGGGGATGGGGAAAGCGCGACTCAGGGAAGGAGAGAGGGAGGGTGCCTCATCTTCTAACAACAATTCGAAGAGTCACCACATTGAAGGCAAAGTCTCGGACTGGAGCGAAGCTAGAGGCTCGGGCAACGA
This sequence comes from Gillenia trifoliata, assembly GCA_018257905.1. Lineage (NCBI taxonomy): Eukaryota > Viridiplantae > Streptophyta > Magnoliopsida > Rosales > Rosaceae > Gillenia > Gillenia trifoliata. The sequence goes on from CM031087.1 coordinate 14,791,797, forward strand.
GTATTAGAGGCTCGAGGCAACCTATTGAGGCTCGGTCAACCCAATTGGCGTCTCGGATGAGCCCAAGTCTTGCGCCTCAATTGTCAGGCATTCCACTCCAGTCGCCATCATGGTTGCGGCCCCCTCGATGTAGCTAGTTATTTCGTTTTAAGATTTTAATTTGTTTTTATTATTAAATATTGTGTACGTACATTTCTTTATATAATCAACTTTGTTTTTTACATTGTTCATTTATATTGTATTGTCTTTTAAATGCCAGTGTGAAACACAAATCAAAATTTTTTAAAAAATATTAATCCAATAAAATAAATAAATAAATAAATAAAAACATAAAATAAAAATAAAATAAATAAATATTTTGGGCTACGAATAGCCGTCGTGGCCCAAAGATACTTCTGGGCCACGAATCACTAGTCGTGCGCTGGCTACTTTGGGCCACAGTCACCGTGAGTCGCCCAAGCTGCCCAGACCCACGAATCATAGTCGTCGCCCAAAGCTACTTTGGGCCACGAATCACGGAGTAGTGCGCCCAAAGCTACTTTGGGCCTGGCTCCCGTCGTCGCCCAAAGCTACTTTGGGCCACGAAACACCGTCGTCGCCCAAAGCTACTTTGGGCGACGAACGTATGGCTCCTTGTCGCCCATATGTTTGGTCGAAACGGACTTTGGCCGACGAATAGTGGGCGACGAATTATTGGTCGCCCAAACGTTAGCGGCGAGGAAATATGACTTTAGGCGACGAAATTGTTTGTCGCCCCAAGTGCTCTTTTGTACTAGTGTCATCATCATTAACAATCCAAGTAATTCTAAACACGGTCTCGGCCCTTGTTTGGTATTGCTTTTTTACTAAAAGCTTGCTTCACTTTAAAGTTAGCGGAGATAAAAAGTGTTTGGTAAAATGAAATATACTACTTATTTTTAAAAGTTATGGCATAAAAACAACAACTTTTTAAAGCGGCATGAAGGTTGCTTTTAGCGCTACATACCTAGCGGTTTTTTAAGCACGGTAACTTATTGGCCCTTAATGTCGATATTTTTCGGCCTTGCATGAGCCTTCATAGCATGTCATCAGGCCACGATTTTATCTTTTTAACGAGCTATAATTTTACGCAAATATTGTGTTCGCATTAAATTTAATATATACGCTATATGTTAAGTGAATTGATGATTGTGTGAACGAAGGAAAAATTAGGGGTTTTATTTGGTTTTTACGAAAATTTTTTCGTATATTGAAAAAAAAAAAAAAAAAAGCCCTGCGGCCGAGCCACGGCTTACGTTGTGCCAAACTCTCACAGCCGAATCTCACACAGGCTTGAGAGCACGGCCTTGATTTTCACCTTTTTCTTTACGATGAAATCCACACCTTGAACTGACTTACTTGTTAGTCCCAGTGGATACAGACCAAACCTTCGTCGTTCTCGGCGACTTTCACCAATTCCAATTGAATCTCGTCGGATTTCTTCTCGAATTTCTCAAATTTTGGATCCCAATGTCGAGAACTTCGAGTTCTGAATGAACTCCATTGATTTCCTAGTAAAAATCCCTTTGCTGACAGTGGTTCGAAGACCATTGTGGCTACTGCATCGGCGTTGATTTTTTGGCAGCTTGCCCTCGGTGAACCTACACCCGGGACACCAGAGCCCTTTTAGGCTCTTTGGGCTTGACACATTCTTCCAAACTCGGCCTCAAGTTTGGGCAGCCTCAATTCTAGGCCCACTTCCAATTGCGGCCCACCGCCAGAACACTTGTGAGCCTTCTCGGCCCATTTCCCTCCGATACCACGTTAGGCTCGGAATTGCGAGCCGCACACTATTCTTTGGCCTGTAGCCCAATTTTCTCTTTGTTTGGGCATGCGGCTCAAACTTGGCCCACCCAAATTATTTGGGCCGTGATTTTCACACCACAGTAGACCTATATTCATCTATTTGTTTATGCTATTTATGTTTATTTTTGTTCTATATATTGCGTTTGCTTGCAGGTATCCATGAACTTTAAGTTCATAAATTTGAACCCGAAGTTTCGAATAAGTGTCATGAAACCCGAAGTTTCCTTAAAAATTAAATACCCATGAAACTCGTAGTTTTCGTGAAAATTTAAACCAAAACATGTCTAATAAAACCTGAATGTTCTAGTCCATGTCTATGAACTGTTTTCATAATCTTGCCCACAATCTTGTTCCTTTCGTTACGACGATATGTCGAATTTGAACAAGCTCGACTTTACGATTAAATCTCTGGAAGGAACTACCTCAAGTGGGTACAAGAGGTGAAGCTCCACCTCCTTGCCAAAGAGGTCTCGGGGCTACCATTGAAGCGAGATTGACACACCCACCCTTGATACCCACGTGGATACCAAGTTCGAGCGTCTTCAGCCGACACTCGTAAGTGACGAAGCCATTAAATGCATGACAACACTTAGTTGAAACAAATTAAATTACCATAAAGTTGCGGGAATTCAATGTCAAAATGCATATTATTCCGGGCGTACTAGGTGAAACATTGGAAACAAAATAATAGAATAAGTTCCTAAAATCTCTATCGATAACGAGATGGATATTATAAGCGAAAAGAAAATGAATCCTACATGGTCGGGATATATGATCGAGCTACCACACGGATGCCTCGACTTCGGCTCGTGCTCACATCACTGGAGTCTGTGAAGGTAGCAAAAACAAAGGTGTGAGTGGACGAAATTAAAGTTTTGCAAAACCTTTCTCTTTTCAACATAATAACCCCTATTTGAAATCCCGGTATAATTGTAAATCGTACTCACAGTAGTATACGTCAAAAAGTAGTTTATAGGTACTTTGAAACATATATCAATATATAAAATCCGTAGATAACAAATCATATTTTCAATAGTCCTTTCATCATATATACCAATAATATAAATATAGGAAAACCAACACGAGGTATATAAGCAATCACGCATGTACGTGTTGAGAACGACCTCTCAAACCCAGGTACAAGCACTTTCGTTATTCAATTAAATTATTGCTCCTAGTACCACACACATGTAAGCACTTGCGCATTAGCGCGTCACACCCAAGTCCTTACGTAGTGGGGCCTTTTCCCCAAAAATAAACATAAACATAAGACAAGCTTGCACTAAGGTATTCTTAGGACAATACCTAGATACGGTGCGTGTGACCCAAACATGTGAGACTTGTCCCTACGGACGTGAGACGGTACTACAACGTAGTGAAAACATACCAAGTGTGTTTGAAAACATACATACATATATCATGTGTAGAAGTGAAGAATATCATATACTTCATAATTTCTCAAATATTTAAAAACGTTGCATAAATAACATTCTCATCGAAGTCATATATCAAATACCAATATTTATGCATACCAGAAATCATAGGCTAAAACCATTTAATAATTTATATCCATATATATTCAAATCCCAAAATCATTTCTTAAAATAAACCATAGATATGCCATATCTCAAACCATTTTACAATAAAATATTCATACTTTTATGCAGGAAATCGAAATCACCATTCAAAACCATTTCGAAGAAAACACACACACATATATATATATAGAAATATATATATATATATATATTCATATCACAAACGTCATTGGAAATCATAAATAGCAAGCCATAATTATTTCAAGCATATAAATCATTTATTCAAAACAAAAGTCCACTCATGCAGTCGGGAGTGAGAAATCTCCCTCGGTGTTGCCCTCCTCGAAGTGTGGCGCCGAAGAATTACCTATTTAATATTAAGGAAAAATTAGAACCTCCCTAACATAAATTATAGGCCCTATAGAAAAATATTCCAAAAATAATACTATTTTAGCGACGGGCTCGAAAAATGATTTTGGGGCCGAAAGCCCTACGGCCGCCGTCCCATGGCCGCCCATTTTGCCTTGCCAGGGAAGCGGTCGGGCGCGGGCCACCAGCGCTGGAGGAGCCGCCACGCGCCGGCCACGAGCTGGCATGCGGCCTGCGGCACATGTGGCCCGCGCGGCTTTTGCAGCGCTGGTGGCGATCATCCCACGCGCGGTGAAGTCGGCCTTGCGGCTGCGGCGTCGGCCTTTGTTAGTTTTAGCAGGTATATACCTTCGACGGAATATTCGACGTCGTCGGGAATGTTCCGTTACCGACCAGCCGGAATATTCCTCTGTCTTCTTCCCTTCGGCCCGGTCGCCAAACCCGTCTCACGTCAAATGCAGGTTTCCATTGGAATTCTCGGAAATTTTTCGAAAAATGTCCAAAACTTTAAAAATTCCTGCTTCTTCGTTCTTTGGCCAAATTTAACGTGCCATATATCAAAATGAAGGTATTGACGATTAGAATATTTTCATACCTATTTGAGGCCGGAAAAGTGGCCGGAGATGGCCTGAAATTGGCCGGAAGCTTCCAGGAAACCTAATTCCGTTCTCCTTCAAAGCGCACCAAATTGGACGTTCTTTATATCGATTTGAACCTAATCAATCCAATAAAACCAATGTTAATGGTCTCGAGCTTACCTTGGTCCCTGGTTACCGCAGTGTGGACGGAGTTTGCAGAAACCGTTCGACGTCGGTTTTGATCGGTGGGTTCGAGTTTGGAGATTCACAAATCACCGGCCTCGTCTAGAATGGCAGACGATCGTATTCAGTATTGATTTTAGGCAACGGTTTGACGGTTTTTGTGATTCGTCAAAGGTTAGGGTTTGGTGAGGTTTTGGAACTTTTGTGAGAGAGAAGTGGGAGAGAGAGAGGGATTCGTGCGAGTGCATGGGGAGTTGTGTTGCTGCACATCGCCAACCTGGCAAAAACCTAATTCCAACTTACGGGGTGAAAATTACTAAATGCCCCTACACTTTAAAGCTTCATAAAAACGTTAAGGTTTGAACTCAGGAATGAGTTCCTGGCGTCCACGTATTTCATATCGACCCAGTACATCATGAATATGTAAAGAAATAAATTTTCACAAGTCGTCACGAAAAGTCAACCAAAAGTCAGCATTGACCACTAGGGGTATTTTGGTAATTTCACACAAAATTTTGGGACGGAGTTGTAACGAAGGCGGATGGGTTGGCGAGCGACAAAGGAATTGCCATGATCTTCATCCAGAAGACATATGCATTACGCATTGTGGTAAGTACCTCACCAAAAAGAGGATCAAAAGAGCTTTATGGCTCGCTCACGGAAGAAACGCTTTGATCATTAAAGAGATATTTTCTTGCCTGACAAGACATTGCTTAACATTACGCCAGGAACTTTAAGTACGTGAATGAGTAACACTCTGAAGTTTTGAATCAGATCACTTCTCGAGTTTTGCAATGAAGACTTGGGACGGGATCTGGAAGACCTATTCAATTTTCCATGCCTGTATTGTCCACAACAACAATATAGGGCACGAAATTCACCAAATTCTCGATTTGATCTACGTCTTATTACTTGTTGTAAAAACCATTGTTTATGAAAAATCATCAAATGAACTGCTAAGCTCAGCCGTGTGCTTGAAGCACACACACTCTAATGCCAATCGAGGCCATGAGAGCACTAGGCGTGGTGGGAAGGCAAGGGTTCTAACCACTAGCCACAAGCCCAAGATGGAGCATAGTGTAGGCCTATCTAAGGGAGGAAATAAAGCCTCGAAACGCGACAATTTAGCTCTCAAAGCCACAAAACTTCAAAACTAAGAGCATGGCAACCAAGAGGCGAGGTACGTATTTCTGTTGTGGTTCTCCATGTGGTCCACACTTTGTGAGCCCCAGCTAATGCTGTTGTTGAGTATCATTCGGAGTAAGTAAGCCGTAGAGACTAATCTTGCTCAGTGGAGAATCCAGAAGATACTATCATGAAGATTTACGATTTTCAGAAGCATCTACTCGATGGAAGGTAGATTTTAGACATAGATACATATTTGGCTGAAAATCACCACTAGTGGTTGAAAACCACTAAATGGCGAGACCCCTTATCTTTGGTTTAAGTTTTGAACAATTTTTCCTTTTTGTTCGGATGATTTGTTCGGTATTGTTTTAAGTTTTTGGATATTTTATGGATATTATTTCTCAAATGATTAATTAAATGAATGATCTTTTAATTTCCTTATACATGTGACCAATTCAATTAATTTATTTTAGGTATGTCTATGGGGAAGTTAGTTGTCTAGCGAGATAGTGTGACCCACGCACACCATCTTGCGTGAACGCGTCTATTTACTTAATTCATACCTAAAATATCAGCTCGACAACCCTTTTGGCTCATCCCTTTGATTGGGGTATGACCACTTTGCCCACTTAATGTTGTCGATGATACTAAATTAACCGTAAAGGCACTTTACTCACCCGTTAGGAAGAACGTTGTTGACTTGGAAGATATTTGAGAAAACAATTACCATCTTGGAAACTTATGAAGAAAATAGAGTGAAATTCCTTTGCATCACTTTCTATGAATATAGCGGGCGTATTCATGAGAAGATGGGCGTCTTCCAAATGGTGTATATTACAACCATTCGTTCCATTGAGTCCACCATGTGGCGGCCTGGTAATTGGGCTTGCAATGGAAAATTTGCTTTAGCATGACCGTTTGGAAGGACACCTTGGGCCAATTATGATGCGCGTATCCTCGGTACTTCACATGGGCATCCCCTTACATAGCAAGGACTTCGTTCTTTACACTCTTCCATGCCGAACATGCTCCGCAGCTAATCTTTCGCCCGTCCATGCACAAAATCCAAGGATCCTCTTAAAGATTTCTTGGAGGATTCGGGAGGACATTTGTGAACCTATTCAACCATCTTGGGACCATTTAGATACTTTAAGGTATTGGTTGATGCTTCCACACGTTGGTCACACGTATGCCTTTTGTCCACTTGTAACACTTTGCATTCTCCAAAATCTAGAATTGAAATTATTAAGGTAAGGGCTCACCACCTTGATTATTTGATTAAGTCGGTGACTAGATAATCTTGGGAAATTTACATGATGATGACTATTGCATGTCTATTGGGATTGATTTTGAACATCTGGCTACCACACAGGGCCATGCATAGCGTTCATTAAGCGCTTTCAAATGATCGCTCGGACTTTGGTAATGCGAACCAAACTTCCGATATCTTGCTTGAGGCCATGCAAAACTTACGTAGCAATGTTGGTTCGCTGAGACTGTCATGACCAACCTTATTTTGCGCTACGGTTGGTGACTAGATCACGAGCCCGACATCTTGCATTTGCGCATTTTGGTTGTGCGATTACATGTGCCAATTGCGCGCCTTTACGTACCAAAATGAGTCCTCATCGAAAGTTGGGAATCTATGTCACTTATGATTCTTCGATCATTCGTTACTTAGAACCTTTGACGGGCGATCTCTTTACCGCTCGCTTTGCGGATTGTCACTTTAATGAGGCAGTCTTTAGACGTTAGGGAGATAAGAACATAGTTGTTCTGAAAAACGCCCTTAGTGTCGCGGTCTAATCTCTCATTATGTCTCATTTAGATCCTTGCATTGCTCGGTTTGAAGCGAGGTGCAACATATTTTTTTCTACAAGCGTTGCTCAAAGCATCTTTGAATGCTTTTACAAATCTAGCGAAGTAGACGAGATCACATATACCGGCTTCACAAATGTACTTTGCAAGATAGATGTACCAAAAATATGTGAACTATCACCCACGAAGGACGACACGCCTCGAGGACGTGTGGCCGCACGTGTGCGGTTGATACCCTTCGGCTAGCCAATCATCTTCTCTAACCACGAAATGTGGCGAAGCTGTTGGTTCAAAGAATTCACAACCTAGGAACGGGGAAACTGACACTAACTAGTGAGCCTAGTTCGAATCCTACCATTGCCAACTCATCATTTTCAACGCATGGGGATTTATTCTAGATTATGGTAGTGTCCTTGTAAAGACCAATCCGCCTCGATAATCGTGAGATTTCAGTCCATTATGCTAACTTGGATGTACTTTGGAATAGGAATGAGATGATAGCCCGGCCCGATGCATTTGCATATGCGGTATTTGCGATATCATGCTAGCGTGACATTGAACCACATTCCGTTGATGAATGTCGTGTAGAGCCGATTGGTCAAGCTGGAAACAAGCAATCGAGGTCGGAACTTGATTCGCTTACAAGAAAAATAAAAAAAAGTGTTTGGAAGCATGATTTCTAAATTCCATATGTGACAGATTGGCTGATTTTAAATAAGGAAGTGTAATGAGAAGAATGAAATAATTGCGATACAAAGCATGCCTTGTAGCGCAAGGTTTCTCTCAACGCTCACGGGATTGATTGCAGGAAACTTATTCCCATCGTAATGGAGGTTATAGTTCACGCTACTTTATCGAGTTTGTTAGTTTAGAAAAGCTGAATATGAAACTATGGACATGGTAAACCGCGTATTTGTATGGGGATCTTGATACGAAATATACATGAAAGTTCCCAAAGGACTTACATTGTGGATCAAATAGTTCTAGACCACGGAACACTCTCGTCCAGTTGAGGCATTCACTTTACGGATTGGAAGTGTCCAGAACGGATGTGGTATAGCGAGTCTAAGTGAATATTTGATTAGTCGGGGATATCCTAAATAATGAATTATGCCCATGCGTGTTTATTAAGTCATTCGAATTGCGATAGTTACGGTCTATGTCGATGACATGAATCTCATTGGAACTGCGGGAAGAGTTTGAGAATCTTTGCCTTCGTACACGAAATTAAGTGATATATGAAAGATCTTGGGAAAACTCGATGTGCCTCGGCTTGGAGCTTGAGCATAGTTCGATGGTATTACGTTGCTCAATAGAACTACACCCCCGAGGAAGGTGTTACGTCATTTAATGAGGATAAAGCGAAACCTTTGAGTACTTATATGGTCGTACGAGCTAGATCACGAAACGAGACCCCTTTAGTCCTAAAGACGATGAGGAAAGAGGAGTTTTGGGCACGAGTTCACCTCACCGGTGTCGGCACTTTATTATACTTAGCTCGTACACTAAAATAGGACATTTCCTTCTGTTAATCTTTTTGCAAGATATAACAATGCGCCTACACGCGGTTTCTTGGAATGGTTTTAAAGACATCATTACGTTGTCTTAATGGTACGGTCTTGAATGATGCTTGCTTTGTTGGTTATCTTGACGCATGTTACTTATTTGACCCGCTGAGAGCACGTTCTCCAAGCGGGTTATGTCTTTACCATTGGAGACAACGCAATATCTTAAGGTCAACCAAACGGACCTTAGTTGCTACCTCTTCAAACCATGTTTGAGATTCTCGCCGTCCACGAAGCTACTCGTGGTATTTTAGGCGAGAGCTTATTGTTGAGCATATTCAAAGCAGCGAGACTTTCTTAAGTCGTTGATGTTCCAACAACGATTTTTTTGAAGATGTGCGCTTGTATTGACCGGATCAAGAAAGGATATATCAAGGAGACAACACCAAGCATATTGCGATGAAGTTCTTCTTCTCATATCGCGGCAAGAGCATGCGAGAAAATTGAAGTCAAGCAAATCCGTTTCCAAGGCTTAGCCTTGCCAACCTCTTCACCAAGTCAACACCAAAGTCTACTTTTGAGAAGCTTGTTCAAGGAATTGGTATGCGTAAATTGTACGATTTGCAGCATTGTTTAGTTTCTCATTTGAAATTTTGTCAAACTCGGGAGGAGTATCTACAAATATACTCGTTTGACCTTAATGTATTATTTTTTCCCATTGGGTTTTTGTTGCACATTAGGTTTTAACGCGGGTACCCATTAAAGTTTGGTCATATCCTTGTGCATTCTACGACATCTAGTAGATGTTTGGTATAGACATTGCATTAACTCACTTTTCTCCTTAGACTATGGGTTTTGTCATGGATTTTACCATAGCCGGGTTTTGTGACATTTACTTCTTTGTAAGTTGAGTATTTGAGACTATGTCGTTCTCTATCGTGCATACGAGATCTTCATCAACTATCTCTACATCATCTTAAAGATCGATGCGATATCTACTTGAGTATTTGCACACTCAAGGGAGTGTTGTAGATAATATTGACATGTGATAAATGTGATTGTGTAAAATCTGGTAGATATGGATTGAGATATTTTCATCATCCTAAAGTCATTTCCCATTATAATTGTACTTGGTTCACTTATAAATAAAGGCACCGGTATGAGAGAAATAACACATATATTTCCCTCATCCTATTTCTCTCTATTCTCTATGTGTCGTCGGCCATCCTTCTCCGTGTTCTTAACCCTTCAATAAAATAGGCAAACACTCTCTAAATTTAAGATATACTAAGGTAGGAAAATTGTCACATCCCGGACCGACTCACTTCGTAGCACGATATTGTCCGCTTTGGGCCACGCCACTCATGATTTTGTTTTTAGGAACTCACAAGCAATTTCCAGGTGGGTCACCCATCTTGTCTTAAAAAGATCGATGCGATATCTGCTTGAGTATTTGCACACTCGAGGGGAGTGTTGTGATAATATTGACATGTGATAAATGTGATTGTGTAAATCCTAGGTAGATATGGATTGAGATATTCTCATCATCCACAAGTCATTGTTCCATTATAATTGTACTTGGTTCACTATAAATAAAGGCACCGGTAGCAAGGAGAAATAACACCGCACTTTAATTTCCCTGAAATCCCTATTTCTCTATTCTCTATGTGTCGTCGGCCCATCCTTCTCATGTGTTCTTAACCCTTCAATAAAATAGGCCACAACACTCTCTAAATTTAAGATATACTAAAGGTAGGAAAATTGTCACATCCGGACCGACTCCGCCGTAGCAAATATTGTCCGCTTTGGGCCACGCCCTCATGATTTTGTTTCTAGGAACTCACAAGCAACTTCCCGGTGGGTCACCCATCTTGTCTTAAAGATGCGATGCGATATCTCGCAGTATTTGCACTCGAGGGTGTTGTAGATAATATTGACATGTGATAAATGTGATTGTGTAAATCCTGGGTAGATATGGATTGAGATATTCTCATCATCCTAAAGTCATTGTTCCATTATAATTGTACTTGGTTCACTATAAATAAAGGCACCATTATGAGAGAAATAACACCGCCACAATTTCCCTCATCACTATTTCTCTCTATTCTACGTAGTCGGCCATCCTTCTCGTGTTCTTAACCCTTGATAAAATAGGCCACAACACTACTCTAAATTTAAGATATACTAAAGGTAGGAAAATTGTCACATCCCGGACCGACTCCGCCGTAGCACGATATTGTCCGCTTTGGGCCACGCCCTCATGATTTTGTTTTTAGGAACTCACAAGCAGCTTCCGAGTGGGTCACCCATCTTGGGATTGCTCCGGCCAAACTCGCTTAACCGGAGTTCCGATGGAATCGAAGCAGTGAAACTCCCAAAAAGCCTCGTGCTAATTGGAGGTGGGAATGTACATATAAGGCACATCACCCCCTGCGTTTGGTCGATGTAAGGATGTCACAAAAATGATTTTCATGTTGAAGGGAATAAAACATAAAAAAACTTCTCTCTCTAAATTGGATAAATTTTTCTTTTCATTCCTTCCTTCAATACACTTTGAAAATAATGAGAATCATCACTTTTGATTCAATTTGAGAAGAGAGCATTCAAGTAGTTAGAAATCTACTTCATAGTATGACCAAGTGATTTAGAGGGTGTATTGTATCTATGGTTTGATAGACTTTGGTTGACTCTCAAATTTGGGTATATTCAATATAGGCTTTATGGGAGTCAATAAAAGTCACCATGTATTGAATACAAATCTTTTTGGTATTATATTACGACTTTTGCGAGTCTACAAAAAGTTCATTATTTTAAAAGAATTTTAAAAAGTCATGGACTTTCATAGGTTACGAGGCTTTTTATGGTACATTTTTTGTCATAGCAAATCCAACCTCTCCCCCTAATATTTTGATAGACTTTCTTTCTCACTTCTTTAATGATATACTCCACCACCTACCATCATGCAATGAGGATCACTATTTCCACTTCCACCACACCATGTGGTCACCACCACTTTAACCATGACCATCCCCACTATCTTATTGCTGACATTGCCACTATCGTTGCCACCATCATCACCACTGCTACTGCAACCACCACCATTATATCACTTCTTCTACCACCACCTTGTCAAACCCATCATCACTCGCACAAAACCTCCTATGTTGATCACCATCACCACCACCCCTACCTTCACTCCTCCACCACCCTGACACCACATTAGAAACACACGACTTACAATAGTTTGGAATAAAAAAAAATATAATTTTCATTAGTTAAGAATTTTTTCACATGTTACCAATTTTGGTCATAGCGAAAAATATAAAATTACATATTTGTACCCCTTGCCTACTCCTAACTGGTTTCTCAAGTAAAAAAAAAGTTTAAAAAAAGTAAAAAAAAAAAAAAGGTATTATTACAAAGTCTGGTAAGTTCTTTTGAACTCTACAAAATTCTAGCATTAAACTCTAAATTTTTTGAAGAAGTCTAGCATAAAAAAGTTTGTGGATTTCATGAAGTTTCTAATAGTCAATAAAAGTCTACGAAATCTACAAAAGTCGATCATATAAAAAATTTATGCAAAAGTCTATATAAATCTGAATACAATACACCTCGACAACATTTCCTTCTCAACATTTGACAATCCTAAAATGCTCAATATACACCGATGATCCCAAATGCATTTCTGAAGGTGAGAACACAACTTCATCAACCAAAAGCAATTATAACAGTTGTACCAAACACTAACACAATACATAAATTCAGACAGTGGAATTCATCACCAATTACAAACATAATCGTAATTCTATACGATTATGAAAGTCATAATAATTTGGTATCAAATTCGTCAATCATGAAAGTCAAACATAAGAGGAGAATATATATCACTAGACAATAATATTAAGTAATTATTTAAAAATACTTTTAAAATGATAAAAGTGATTATAAATAATCAAAAGCAAGGAATGATTCACAAAAGGAACAAAACAAACCCTAAGAAAACCACTTACATTGAACCCAATTAGAAACACTGAATTATTACTCAAAGTTAAAGCATGAACCTATAGAATTCCAAATACATGAAACTTATAGAATTCCAAGCATAAATATTAAAGAAAATCAAAGCATTTCTTCATGAGTTCATGAACATCATCCTCACTACGTACAATAATTTGGTTCGATACTTCATTGAAAGCACAGATTCAATCTATTGCTTGTGGAGAAAAAGAAAAAATTTAATCTGATTTTATTGCCTTATCATGATCATAGTTGTCGATTAGAATCCCTCCATACTCTATATAAATTACACCATGAACACAGCCACCATCCATCTCCCCCCTCACGATTTCAGTACCGAAAGATCTTTAGCGCACAAATTTTTCTGTAAAATGGCTGCCTTGGTCAAGTCCTTCATTGTGATTCTTCTTTGTAGTCTCATTAGCAAAGGTAAACTAGTTGTATA